>WFKR01000007.1:11347852-12547852 GCA_025331145.1 Rosa persica | reverse complement strand
TAATAAATAAATAAATGAATAGATGACAAAACCCTAAATATATTTACAATCTTGATATTTTTCTCCTGAAATAGAGCTGTAAAGGTACGTGGATTTTGAAGCAAGATATTTCTTTAAGAATCCTACTCCCCTTATATACAGATATTTGTTACACTTTTAAGTTTGTAAAATGATTCAAGGGAAAATATGTGTAGAGAACAAGAGTCAATATTACATAACTGCATGTTTTAGTGAAACTGTACTCACAAGGAAAAAACAAAGTGCGGAGTTTAAGATATCGATGTAGAACGAATGGCAGTCCGAATTGAAGAACAGCTCGATCATGAAAAAAGAGGAAAACCCGGTTTGCTACAACTTTGACATTCGGTGTCCGAATCATGATTGCTATACCTTTCCGGAAAGGGAACGACGCCAGGAACAAAACTCGTGACTTTACCACGATGTTGGGCTCTTTCAGCATTTCAGGGTCGTTTAGGGCCTCAAAACTGTATTTACTATTTTTCATAATTTTCAGTTTTCTAGTTTGTTTTGGATTTGTTTTGGTTTTACACATGGGCTTTATGGTTTCATTGTTAGTCGCCCTAGGGTTTCTTTTCTCACATATAAGCAACTTTAAACGGCTGCAGAATCTATCTTTTATTATATTATCAATCAAATCGAGAGTTTTCTCATTTATCTCTAGTGGACTCCAGAATTCTTATTTTAGATTTATTGCTTGTAAACCTAGAGTTACTTTTCCGACTGCGTCAGATATACTGCAGAATTCACATTATTGGTAGCTTACATTTATATAATTGGATTGCAAGCTAGGCTCGGAGGTGAGCAATTTCAGAGCAGATCCTTTGCCGCGACCACGGTGACTGTTTGAGGAGACGGTTCTTGAAAATAATTTGGACTCAAAGAGTGACAACCCGCATTGTTGAGCAAATCCATATCAGAAAACCCTAGAGAATAACCGGCCATGGGAGGATCAGCTCTCTCTTTTTGGATCTTTTGAACGGAAAAAATGGTTTAGCTTGAGTGATGTTGTTAACTATAGTCCAAGGTCCTTGATTGGTTCGGACGTTGCTTGCGAATCATGTCATTGCAATAAGAATATCTCTACGCAATCAATTAAAACTAGGTTTTATACCTTGTATCGTTTTTTAAATTATATCAGTGCAATATGAATACGCTATCTATTAAAACTGGCTAGGTTTTATAAATTAATTGTATTGTATATTTAACAAATAAACTTAGACCACATCTCACCAAAACCTACCTATACTCCAAACTCAGTCCACAGTTCTTTAATCAATGAAACTAGACCAAATCCTAACCGAACACTATTCCAATTAGGGCTTCAAACACAACCAAATTTGTTTACTAGCTACTAGTTTAATATAGACCATATCTCAACAGACCCCAATGATGAATGTACCTAGCCACAATCTGGAGGCAATAATCTGAAAACCAAAACATTTAATCATTAAAATTTTGAAGCCAAACATAAAGTGATAAAACCCCATATAGAGATGATTAAAATAGAAGAGCAATGAACCATGATCTATTTCAATATACATGCATAATTGTTTTCCTTCCCGAAATGGGAACTTTGTCGGCTAGGATCTTTGTTGCCCTAGTTACTGTGGAGGCCATTGTATGCCTTTTTATAGTGACGTACACACATTGACCATTTTATGTTTCATCATTATATATGCTTTGAATAATAGAAGGCAAACCAAATGTTTAACGAAAGTCATATACTATCATTAAAAAGTTAACTCAGCACTTGTTAATCTAATTAGATTTAATTAGCCGGCTTAAGCAGGCTGGCCTGACCTCACCTGCCGGCTTCCTCGCCCCCATATAACTGGAACTTCCATATCACATAAGTTCATTCAATCATTCCCTTCACACATCACTTAAACCGAAAGAAAAACGTAAAAGTTCGTCGAAAAAGCGATCAATTACCTATACCTCTAGTCTTGGAGTTCGAAGAAATGAGGCAAGCAGGAAAGTACTCGGGTTTTATGATGTGTGGAGGCATATCGGGGAGAACCGGACCGCACTCATTGCCGCTTGCGAGGATCAAGAAGATCATGAAGAAGTCCGGCGAGGACGTGAAGATGATATCCGGGGAGGCTCCAATTGTGTTCTCAAAGGCATGTGAGCTGTTCATAGAGGAGCTCACACGGAGGTCTTGGGCGACCACGCTGCAAGGGAAGAGGAGGACGCTGCACAAAGACGATGTGGCCTCTGCCGTCGTGGCCACCGATATCTTTGATTTTCTTGTCAGTATGGTTTCGGAGAATGCATCTCATTCTGAAGATGGAACAGTACCGGAGGAAGAGGAAACAGTGGGGTCGTCATAGTTTCTCTATCGCTCATAATTAGTTATCGTAAGATTGTACCTGTACAAGTGCATAGTACTTACATTATTCTAAATATGTATATGTCTTTAATTATATATGCACGTATGTTTTTGATTAAGGATAATTGTTGGCATTTTGTTGACTCAAATTGAGTTGAAAATTTCATTAGTGTTGAATGTGGGCCTGTTTAATTTATCGTATTACCTAGCTCATTTCTTTTTATGACAGTTATTTTTTGACATGGCACATGGCATTTTCTACCATTAGGAAACTACCTGGATCAGTAGTATAACCTAGCTACGTCAGTGTCAGTTGTAGATTTATTTAGAAGAAGAGAAGACAATGGTCGAACTCTAGCTAGCTGAGAGTGTGGAGTAAGTAGCTAGTCTCGATATTTAGTTTGAACTGTTACTGACATTTCAGAACATTATTCGGTGTCCACTCCGATCCAGCTTATAGTGTTCAAAGTGCAAAATAATTTTCTGAAAGTTTAAATACGCCATTAATTAGGGTCAGCTGTATTTTAATTTGGTCAGTTCAACTTCTACACTGTATTTAAAGAATTGTAGTCTCTACTCTGGAAAACATATCTGGAAGATAATTTCCAAACCCTTCAAAAACTAAGAGAGAAAATTACATATTCGTTACCCTGCAGGCTACCATAGTCTGAACCCTCAATATATGACATATAAGTTCCAAGTGTCTACCAGTACTTTCTAGCTAGCAAGCTAGTTGCTAATTAATTAAACACATTCTACAAACTACTATATATATAATTGATTAGCACCTAATTTAAGCTGAGAAGCAGCTAAAAACAACATTAATATCACTACCGGCTCCAGTAGAGACCGTAAAATGATCACTATTCTCCAGCCGCAATGCTTGACCTGCACATCCCCGAGCTTTTCCCTCCTTAACCTCAATCGTTCTGACGGCAGCAGACTCACTGCCACCGCCGGTCGAGCTCGAACTCGAACTTTTCCGATTCCCATTCCCAGCAGAAGCCGCCGCCTTTCTTTCAATCCTCCGCCTCAAAATATACTCTTCCGGAATAAACACGTCCATAATTATATTGATGATTTTTGTATTAGTGTAACTAATGCTTATTCCAAATACACCAGATGGTGATGTTCTATCTGAAGTTCTGAACCCAGATATTTATAGAGGTGGATGAACAGAGAGTGGAGGTGATACCGTGGGCTGGGGACCGATGTTTTCGGCGCAAACAAGGGAATTAGGAAGTTCAGGTAGTGGAAGAAATGATAAAACCAGGGACAATTGTTTGGTCTCGCGAGAAAGCTGTAGCTTTTTGCGTGCAACGGTTGCATGTTAACGCAAGTGTAAAGCATATGGTGATATGGGTTTCGGGTTCAAAAAATTGACACTGCTGCATCTATGGGATTCTGTGTATCTTGTCTCATTAGTTAGTTTATTTGTTTGTTTAACCATGCGTAATATATACTTTAGGGTTTGGAGTGTTTTTATCGGAAAATTCCTCTATATATGCACATATAATGTTAGTGAATTAATAATTTTAGTACATCTGAGTTATTGATATTTATAGATAACATTTTTTTTAATAATCAATAAATGTATTTGGTGTTATCCAGTCATCTATTTATGTTAGTGTAAATCTATGTCATTTCACTTTATACTCTCTTATTAATTCTTGAACTATTTCTTTGTATTTGTATAGGTGCTATATAATATTGAATGCTCAAGGGGATTTGTTGCTTGGAATGTCGCCACGATCGTGAATTTTTTTACATAGAACAGGGACGGAATAAGAATTTGAAGTTTGGGCGTTAAGACATTTATATTAATTAATATACAAATTACTTGATCACAATGTTAAAAAGAAAAAGCAAACTTATAGGCCAGTAGAGGCCATCATGATTTGTGTGCAAAAATTTAAGGTCTCGGTGGACAAGCAACAATTGGTATCAGAGCCAGGTTGGGCTGAAATCTCACTTGCGTCGTTGCATGGCATATTCGGCTAGCTTGAATTAGGTGTACTCCAGCACAATATGACTCTGATACCAACTGTTGAACTTACCCAACTAAGCCCGATGGGCTCGTCACTGGCTGCGAGATTTTAGAGGTACTAGAGATTAAGAGCACCGAACTTATAAACTTGTAGTTTTCTTTTCGCCCAGCAATGTGGGTTGCTTTCAGCATATATCCTCCAGCGCTTGCACTGAGCCACGACCTCAGCAGAAAGTCGTAGTGTGATCTTTCTTAACCTGTGCCTTCACAATTTGGTGTTATGACAAGCTGACAGCATCTGATTTCCGCTGTCGAAAACTGGAAATTAATCTTTCTTATTGGAAAAAGGGGATATCATAGTTTAATGAGCATAGTTTTGGCCATAATTTAAGCCTTCATCTATCACGAACCAGAGACGAAAGTGGTATGTAAGAGCCATGGACCAGTTTTTGTCATTGCAGTTCGCGAAGTTGAAACAGGGAGAACCCAGAACCAGAAATTGTACATATCTATGATATAATTATTAACAAACCTATCGTCGCCTCATCACAATTCACAAACAAGAAACCAATGTAGGAAAAACTGACTGCCAAGTTCCAAACACAAAAAAGCCTCAATGATGTTGGTAACACATGGTATCAGAGCTAGGTTAGGCTAGAACCGACCGCCTTGACCAAGGTGCATCCTAGCTCAACATAGCCCTAATACCACTTGTCGAAGACAACACCGATATTGTCCTCAACTTAATCACATTCCAGGTGTGAGGTTTTTAAGACCTCAATAAAATTAGTGAGGAATTGCTCAATTATAAATTATATTACTTTCTGTTATTTTTTTCAATGTGGGATTTATTCTCTATTCCATAACCATATAAAACTAACAAAGATTTCTAATCGCTTCTATCGCTTATAAATTAAAACTCAAAGCAAATGTCTACAATTATGTCAAGCAAACGAGTAGTAGATTTCAGAACTGAGCCAAAAGGTTTGAGATCAGTGTCACACTGATATTTAATATTTCGGACGAGTTGCAATCCTTCGAACTTCTGATGCATAATTTCCAGAAAGGAACTGAAGAATATTATCTGTCCTTATTATTTGAATTAGAAAGCTGTCTCAGAAACTAATTATCTTTTGAAGTCTTAGAGAGCATACAAGCAACCCTTCAAATTATCACTAGAAACGAAGGTATCAAAATTGGAAGAAATGAAATTTTAAGTTCCTTGAACCGTGAGTTCTATGTATCCAATGGACTAGCTCTCCATTGTGGTATTTAGATTCCTGTTATATGTCATGGATTTCAATACTTGCAAATCAGAGTATTTGTCACTGCAACTCAGAGAGTTACAATACCAGATCAGCCCAAAATAAGTACTAGGTTCAGGAGAGCAAAAACATTCATATAGTAAATCATCAACAAGTGGTGTTGGAGCTATGTTTGTCCGAACTCCAACCTGAATCAGAGCATATCCTAGCTCAAGATAGCTAAGGTACCACTTGCTGGGGAATGAAGTAGTCTCTGCAACTATGCAAGGTCTTACTAGTAATGTAGTTCGTCGGCCTCATATACTTGGCATGGTAATGTCAGTTTCTCTCGATGTGGTAGCGGTTTCCATTCAAAACCCATACTCTACAAAGATCCTAATATCATCTCCTTTACTTCTGAAGCGGAATAGTTAGAACACATTGATGAAGTATGTGACAAGGCCCAACCTCAGAGGTAAGCAGTAGGGACTGTAAGGAGATTTTGGTATAAATTAAGGTAACTTGTATTGTCAGTTTGTCACGTTGATTCAGAGGTAACTTGTAAGTTTAGGAAATTATTTTGAACATAGTAGGAAATCTATTAATCATTGTGTCTGACTCATGGACTTGTGGTGCTTCATTCTCCACAGAGAGAGAGAGAGACCTCATGGTGCGCGTAACTTACAAAAGTAAATTCACCCCTTTAATTTTATTCAAAATTTACGTAATTTTTTGTTAGAGTCATAGAATGCCAATGACTAATCCTGTCACTGTCCATGGCGGTGGGTGAAAGTGGCCTTAGGAAGCTTCACTTTTTCTTGTACCAAAAGGTTGGGTTGAAGCAATTTATTAGAATTTGACCCCCTCAAAAAAAAAAAAAAAAAAAAACTAACTTACTGCAATGTTCTCCTAAGGTTGTTTATACAATAACTTATGGATTAGTGGACGACTATGGCTGTGTTTGGGGGAACTTTTCAGCTTCTATGCTTATAAGCCCAGTTCAAATTGGCGTTTGGCAATTGAGCTTCCTGGCAGCTTTTTTCAGAAGCTGCTGTGGCTTCCTTAGATAAGCAGAAGCTGCAGAATGCAGCTTCCAGAAGCCAGAAGCCATCGAAGTACTGTAGCGGTAGTTACTATAGATAAATGAAATCTCCAAAATACCGAAAATTGCCCTTCCTAGCTGAAATAATTTCAGCTCAACCATTATTCCCTATCTCTTTCCCTCATCACAGCCGCATCATCACCTCCCATGCTCCCCATCTCTCTCCCTCATCACAGATGCCATTTTCTTTGTTTTTTTTCTTCTCTCTCCTTTTCCTTTGAATACCAAACTTTTCTGCGTCTTCTTCTGGTTTGCTCGGCAGGCGCGAGGGCGGGGCTGCACAGGCGATCTGCGTTGAGGTCGAGATCGATGGGTCTCAAGGGCGGCTCCGGTGGTGCTCGGTGTCTGAGGTGTGCGACGCGGAGGCTGAATGGTCAATCCGGAAGATCGATCTGGCTGTCCGGCAACTGTGGTGGGATCTGGGCAGGGCAGGAGTGCTAGGGCTGGGCAGGTGGAGGTGGGCTGCTGCAAGGAGGGGAGCGAGGCCAGTCGTGCGCACGGCTGAGGCTCTATACCTTTTGTTTTTGTTTTTGTTTTTGTTTAGGGTGGCGGCAGAGCAAGAAAAAAAAAATCTAGGGGTTTAGGTTTTTTTCTTTTCGAAGTTAAGAATAAGGCAAAATAATCTCTAATGTCCAATTTGGTCATTCTACAAACAAAAAGCACAAGCCAGTTTGAGTTTACCAAACACTTTGTCATTGCTTTTGCCACTGACAGCACTTATAAAAAGCCAGTTTACCAAACACTTAGCTGCTTTGCTTTTCAGCCACTTATTCTCAGAAATAAGCTGAAGCCAGCTTTTCTAAAAGCACCCGTACCAAACTCAACCTATAAGAGCCGAACTTGACTTCTTATTGATAGTAGAAAATTTATACCGCTAAACTAAATGATAAAAAATCACTTACTAACATATTATGGAGATAGAGACACATACTAAATTTTTTTTATCTAATCGGATATCTTTATATTTTATTTGAATATCACGATTATAATTGTACATAACCCCCACAAGGCAATATAAAGAATGTAATTTCTTCTCATTTCCATTTTCTTCTAATCATTTTTTCATTATCTTTTCTTTCCCATGTAGAAGAAGTAACGCATCAACATAACGAAAGACCAAAAATGGACCAAAACTTAGTTGGAAATCTCAAAAGCCTCTTTTGACCCATGGTAACCTATATATATTTCTACCTCTTTCACCACATTTCATCAATCCTAGTGTTCATATTCCAGAACTTAATTTTTTTCTTTCCAACACAACACAGATACTGGTTTCTCTATCTTTTTTTGGCTATGTTTGGCACAGCTGTGCTTTTTAGAAAAGCTGGATTCTGCTTATTTCTGAGAATAAGTAGCTGAAAAGCAAAGCAGCTGAATGTTTGGTAAACTGGCTTTTATTAATGCTGTCAGTGGCAAAAGCAGTGGTTAAGTGTTTAATAAACTCAAACTGGCTTGTGATTTTTGTTTGTAGAATGACCAAATTAGACATGAGAGATTATTTTGTGTTGATTGTTTGATAATACAATTGTTCAAATATTTTTATTATTATTTTTAATCTTTATTATGTCCTTATTAATTTTTGTCAACTTTCAATTTTTATAAATCATGATGACCATATGATTAATATTGGACAATTTTAAAAATAACTTATACAAGTATATTAGAAACTTGCATAATAATTGGTTTCTAGTTTGCATCAAGTAACCACAAAAAATATCATAACATATTCAAATATTCACGTTATTACGCGCACTCATCGAAGTGATCAAATTTTAAGTAATGTTATTTCTTATTGTTTCAATTTCTTGTGCACCATGACCATAATATTTTTCTTCTACATCATCATCCATCTCTATCCCACCACCTGACTAAAATATAGCAAATGAAGACGACAAAATGGACTTGTGTTATTGATCCCAGCAAGCAGTCTTTGGAAATATGTAGAAAATGAATACATACAAAAAGAAGTAACCAAAATTGGATCACAAAGATAAGTCGGTGTGCTTGATCCTGGAAGTTGGTGAGTAAAACATGCTCATCCTTGTTAACAACTGTGTCAACTTGTGCAGGACACGAGCCACAAAGACAAAGGACCACTGCATAATTTGGTATCATAATAAAACACTTGCAAAAGGTACCTTTAGATTACCCAGTTGCGTCTAATCTACCAAAAAGAAAAAAATATAAAAACTCTACATAATACAGCATTATACAACAATTATGCACATCCCACCAGGCCAAATTTTGATGGGGGACCAAAGATTGTTACAAAGACCTCTACATTAGGGCTTTCAAGCTTGTGTATATATGACAATTTTTGTCCGAAAGCGTTCATCTTCCCAACACTCATCAGAAACTTGCGAGTTTGAAGTGTTGGATCATATTGTTGAATGTTGATAAAATAACAACAATCCAAGATTTCCATATAAACTTTCTGCAAAGATTGGAAGGTTGACACGTAAAAGCATGAGCTGGATCTCCTTTAAATATGCAACAGACCCAATTAAAATTTGCAAATAGATGAATAGATCAAAGAAACAGAAAATAGATACAGCATTCTGTGCTTTTAGCTAGAACTAGTCACGTGTACCCTAGGTAACAGACTCATGAAATCGAATCTATAACAATGCTTCCTCAAATGATATTGAACTTCTGAAAATAGTACAATGGATAAATAAGCCTCTATAGAATATACACATATTTCTCAGAGCAATATATTGTAGCATAAACTATGAATTGACACTAGATAGTGAACAAAAGCACAAATTTCATGTTGCAAAGTTACACCTCAAACACAAGGTTATATATTCAAGATTGCAGGAACGAAGACAAACACAAAAACAATAGTAAATGTTTCAAGGGAGGGGAACCATTCCTTATTGCCTCCTCTGAGTCCAACATAGAAATGCAAACAACATGTATATCCAACAAAATGAACATACACATGCATACACATAATACAAGAAATCCTGCAACTACACTGGTAAATCACAATGTTCACATTCATGCATGAATCATCAAATGTGCAATGTTCACATTCATGCATGAAATACACAGTAAGATCTTGCTTCACAAATTCATACTCAGATAGAAACGACCCGAAGCTTATTTGAATTCAAGATAAACATCAAGGACAAGTAACATCTCAGTAAGAGGGGGAAGACATATGAATTTAAGACAGATGATTAAGTATTTTTATCCAGAACAAAATTGAACCCAAATGAACATCTCTACCACTCATATCCCTAAAACCCAGATTCCCAGAACATATATATATATATATATATATATATATATATATATAGCCCTTCTTGGCTAAGGACCTCCTTAGTTTTTCTTAGGTACGGATTTCCGGTTTTAACCCACTTTCCGATCACATTTTCACATCTTAACCGTTCAGTTTTTAGGCTCTAATGTATAGATCACCCCTGCAAAATTTCAGCCAATTTGGTGATCGTTAAGACATCCAAAACTGTAATTTACCATTATAAATACGAACGGTTCCGGTTCGACAGATTCGGTCCGTTCGTGTAAATTACAGTTTTGGATGTCTTAACGATCACCAAATTGGCTGAAATTTTGCGGGGGGATCTATACATTAGGCTCTAAAAACTGAACGGTTAAGATGTGAAAATGTGATCGGAAAGTGGGTGAAAACACCAAATCCGCACCTAAGAAAAACTAAGGACATCCTTACCTGAGAAAAATCATATATATATATATATATATATATGCAATGGAACTTGCAGTAAGTAAACACATCTCAAGACATCCAAGGTTTTGAGAAAATCTTCAAAAAGGATAACTCAAGTATAACAATTTTTTTAACTGCTTGACCAAAATAAATCAATTCTGTAACTGAGGTCTGAGAGATAAATCCAGGATTTTGAATTCTTAATGAGATATGCATATCCTCAATATTGCAACTACAGAAAAAAAATACACACACAAGAGCGAAGTTCATGTGAAATTCAATATTAAATTGCATTGAAAACAGCTCTATATACAAATGTTTCTGTGATAAACAAGGGCAAAGGTATTGGAGCAATGCCACAACCAATAATTGATACAACTGTAACTGATTGATGAAGAAAGCAAGTAAATGGGATCAAACTGAAAACTAATGCCCAAACCCAAATATCAGATCTTAATAAGCACCTAGATATATCAAAAACAAGTGTGTTCCGCATTCAACTAAAGATAGAATTGCCCCAATTTATGCATAAAACCTTAAGTACCATTTATGGGCATCAAAATTTCAGAAGATCAACAAAGTCGTAAAATTTCAGAAGATCAAAAAGTCGTAAACTTTAAGAATGCTAACCCTCAATCAATCAAGTTTTCATGCTGCGTTGCTTGATTGAGGTTACGATTTTGAACTCGGAGTCACATTGTTGATTGACGAAGACAGAAGAAAGAGATGCCAGAGAGAGATTCGAGTGCGTCTGAAGATAATAGCGGTGTCTACTTCCATGGTTGTGTGTAATTTGTTCAAGGGAGGGAGGGTAGGTTACGATGTTACGAAAGAGTTAGGGGTCGTCAACGGGCCCGGCCGGGCCCATTCATTGCGGGCTTGAGCCGGGTCGGGTCTGGCCTTGCTAAATTTTTTAATAATGGAGGGTCGGACTTGGCCTTGCGGACTTTTTCTGGCCAGGCTTTGCGGGCTTTATATATAAATAAATATTTAAAGACACAAATATTTTTTTTTTTAATCAAGCTTTGGAAATTCATTGATAATGATCAAATACAACCAAAGATAATAGATCTATATTGTACCAAAAAAAAAATCTATATTTATATGTAGATACTAATTTATTGATAATTAAATTTTTAAAGACACTAATTTTTTATAAATTTATATTTATACATCATACACTCCAAATAGCAACATATAGCAATTCAAAGAAAATGAGAAAACCGACCGTTGGATGTGATTATTACAATAAATTATACGTGTGGTTAAAAATTTAGTCAATTTCACCGTAGTTTCGAACTTAATCGGATTAGTCAACCGTAGTCACTTGCATGTTTTCTTGGTTGACTGATGGCGTGATAACCGTAAAAATTGCTTATTTTTTTACATCACGTTTGTAAATATTTCATCGATGGATGTGAGTGGACATAAGATAAAAATTTCAATTTTAATTACAAATACATTGACCAATACCAATTTGTCTCTTAAAGTTGTATGACTTGTACATTGCATTTAAATTGTTGAGGTTCATTCTAAAGCAAACATGAAGTGGAAAATGAATTTGAAAAAACCAACCGTTTGATGGAAAGACTGTAATATTTTATGGTGGTTGTAAAAAATCCAGCTAATTTGGTTTTCGTTTCGAATTCGATCAACTAGGTCAAACCTAGTTACTCTTATAAACCTATATTTATATATCACACACTCCAAAGAGAAACATCTATCAATTCAAAGAAAATGGAAAAACCGACCGTTGGATTTGATTATTACAATAAATTATGAGTGTGGTTAAAAATTTAGTCAATTTCACCATAGTTTCAAACCTGATCGGATTGGTCAACCGTAGTCGCTTGTATGTTTTCGTGATTGACCGATGGCTTGATAACCGCAAAACATGCTATTTTTTCACATCATATCTGTAAATATCCTATCGATGGATACGTGTACATAAGATAAAAATTTCAATTTTAATTACAAATACATTGACCTATACCAATTTGCCTCTTAAAGTTGTATGACTTATACATTACATTTAAATTGTTGAGGTTCATTCTAAAACAACCATGAAGTGGAAAATGAATTTGGAAAAACCAACCGTTTGATAGAGAGATTGTAATATTTTATGGTGGTTGTAAAAAATAAAGCCAATTTGGTTCTCGTTTCGAATTCGATCAACTAGGTCAAACCTAGTTACTCTTATAAACCTATATTTATATATCACACACTCCAAAGAGAAACATCTATCAATTCAAAGAAAATGGGAAAACCGACTGTTGGATTTGATTATTACAATAAATTATGAGTGTGGTTAAAAATTTAGTCAATTTCACCATAGTTTCAAACCCGATCGGATTGGTCAACCATAGTCGCTTGTATGTTTTCTTGATTGACCGATGGCTTGATAACCGCAAAACATGCTTATTTTTTCACATCATATCTGTAAATATCCTATCGATGGATGTACGTGTACATAAGATAAAAATTTCAATTTTATTACAAAGACGTTGGCCTATAACAATTTGTTACCTAAAGTTATATGATTTGTACATTGCATTTAAAATTATTGATGTCCATTCTAAAACAACCATGAAGTGGAAGATGAATTTGTAGAAACCAACCGTTCGATGGAGAGATTGTAATGTTTTATAGTGGCCGTAAAAAATCCAGCCAATTTAGTTCTCGTTTTGAATTCGATCAATTAGGTCAAACTTAGTTACTATTATAAACCTATATTTATATATCATACACTCCAAAGAGCAACCTCTATAAATTCAAATAAAATGCAAAAACCGACCGTTGGATGTGATTATTACAACAAATTATGAGCGTGGTAAAAAAATTAGCTAATTTCATCATATTTTCAAATCCGATCTAATTAATCAACCGTAGTCGCTTGTTTTTTAGAATATATATGCACATATTTTCTATAAAAATATGAGAATTTCCACACACACACACACATACATATATATATATATATAAATATAAACACACACATACACACATCTATATCTATATATATATATATATATATATATATATATAAACACACACACAGTGCACACACATATCTATATCTCTCTCTCTCTATATATATATATATATATATATATAAGCACACACACATATCTATTATATATATATATGTGTGTGTGTATATATATATATATAAACATACACACATCCACATATATATATATATATATATATTAATATATATATATATATATCTATATATATATATTCACAAACACACACAAATATATATAATATATAAAAAATAGTTTACGGGCTTTTACGGGCCGGGTCTAGCGGGCTTTTGAAGGGCCGGGCCGGGTTTTTCCGGGCTTTCTAGCGGGCCTCCATCGACCCACCGAGGCGGGCTTTTGAGGGCTTTTTGACGGACCAGCGGGCCTCCATCAGCCCACTTGATCCGCGGGTTTTTTGATGAGGCCTAGAAAGAGTCATTGATGAACAGTATTTAGCACTACAGTCCCCAAGTGGCTTCTGCTTCTAAAAGCAAGGGTTAGACCATCTCCAGCAGATGGGTCTTTTGCCATCTGGACACCCAACGGGTATTTTTGACTGACCAAACCATTCTCCAACAGATATGCTTTTTACACGTGGATTTGACATCCACCTCTCCTCTGTCAAAAATGACAGAAACCATTGAAGCTGTCTTTTAATTTTTTATTGTTTCTTTCTCTCATTGTCTCTCACACTCTTTCCCTTTCACGGCTTTCTTCCTCTCCTCCCACCCAGAACTTTAAGCTTCAATCTTCCTCTTCTCAAGATTTTTTTCTCTTCTTAGGATCATGGATCAAGAGAATTCAGCTTCATCTTCAGATGGTGCAGATGAGGAATTTTGGGATCTTGCCAATTCATCATCAGACGAAGACTTGATGAATCTACATATTGAAGCTCTACAAGAGAATGGGAGAAGAAGACACCGGGGCTCAATTCTTGGTCGCATATATAAAGATAGACAACGACTGCAAGGCTATGAAACACTATTCAAAGATTATTTTGTAGAAAATCTTGTTCATGAAGAAGTTGTATTTCGGAGAAGGTTTCGGATGCATCGAGCTCTTTTTCTTCGAATTCTAGCTGCAGTAGAAGCTCATGACTCATATTTTGTTCAAAAAATGGACTCAGCAGGACGTCTTGGGCTATCATCTCTACAAAAAGTTACCGCTGCAATGAGGATCTTGCGTATGGAATTTAGGCAGATGCTGTGGATGACTATCTTAGAATCGGTGAAAGCACTACAATTGAAGCTATGAAAAGGTTTGTCCAAGCTGTTATCTCTGTATTTGGAGCTGAATACTTAAGAAAGCCAACTTCTGATGATATTTCCAGATTGCTATTGATTGGTGAGAGTCGTGGATTTCCTGGAATGCTTGATAGCATCGATTGTATGCACTGGAAGTGGAAGAATTGTCCGGTTGCATGGAAAGGTATGTTTTCTCGTGGAGATCATCGTGAACCTTCATTGATTCTTGAAGCTGTTGCTTCACACGATCTTTGGATATGGCATTCTTTTTTTGGATTACCAGGCTCTCATAATGATATTAATGTCTTAGAGCATTCGCCTTTATTTGTTGACCTCCGTGAAGGTCGAGCCCCTCGAGTCACTTATAAGATCAATGATTATGAATACACAATGAGATATTATCTAGCCGATGGCATATATCCTTTATGGGCCACTTTTGTTAAAACCATTCCATGTCCACAAGGAGAGAAAGCAAAGAATTTTGCTAAAGCTCAAGAGGGATGTCGGAAAGATGTAGAATGAGCATTTGGAGTGCTGCGAACACGTTTTGCAATTGTTCGTGGACCGGCTCGTTGTTGGGATCGTGAAACACTTCAAAAGATCATGAAAACATGTGTTATAATGCACAACATGATTATTGAAGATGAACGAGTTGAGCGTATTGCACACGATGATCTTGAAACTCTTGCAAGGCAATATGCTGAATCAGATATGGAAATTGATGATGTTCTTGTTTCACGTAATCACACAATAGAGTTTGAGGAGTTTATCAGCAATCATTTGTGAATTCGTGACAGGGGAACACATACTATGCTCCAAGTAAATCTAGTTGAGCACTTGTGGCAACATCACTTGGCTAATATCAGTAAGTACATATTGTTTCTGGTAGTTTTGGGGCGCTATGTGTTTGGTGGTTACAGATATAATGATATTTATGTTGGAGCTTGTTTTCAAGATATAATGACATAGTGGTCTATTTGTATATTTTGTACTTGACTCTGAGAATGATTCATTTACTTTTATATTGGCATAGATAATTGAAGCAGTGGAGTGAGAGGCGAAGTCAAACAATTTATGGTGAAGTTTGGTTTCTTCATTTTGTTGTGAGCAGCTGTTTGGTTGTTAACAGTTTGATTAGGTGAGAAATTACTCAACTTGCTTTTATTTCCAGCTGTTTGGTTGTGAGAAATTGAGTTGTTTAGAATGTGAAATGAGATTTGTGTTCTGGCTTTCCTTCCCATATATTACGGCAGGAATTATGCAGATGAGTTAAATGCATTTTTCTGTTTTGATTTTTTAGATTTTGTGTTGTTTTCTGTTGTGCAGACTGATAAATGCTACTTGTGCTAATAAATGCAAAAGAGTTAATAGAGTGTTTCTATTGCTTTCTCTATTAGCTACCAAATGTAAATGAAATGTACTTAAGAGATATGGAAGCCTATTGATTGCTTTCTCTGTTCATAAAATGGAAAAGTTTGTTGTTGTGCATTAAATAGGTTTAAGCTTTCTCTGTTAGCAAAATGGAAAATAAAGTTGTTTGGTTGTGCATTAAATCAGTTTCTATTGCTTTCTCTGTGAACAAAATGGAAACGACAGTCCGATGTGATTTAAAGCATGTTTCTTTTACTTTCTCTGTGTGCAAAATGGATTCAATAGTTGTTGTGCATTAAATAGGTTTATATTGCTTAAGCAGCAGTATGCAAAATGGAACAGAAAGTTGATGAAATGCAGTTTATTAACTGAATGGTAATAAAAGAATACATGTGTGTTCTGAAACTGCAGGTTGTGTTCTGAAACTGCAGATTATGTTGCTTTCTCTGTGGCTATTTACTTTCAGTACAAGTTTGATGTCATTAGTAGATGTTGCCGGTTGCTATATGATTTTTTAGTTTGTATGAACCGACTCCTTGAGTCCTGTAGTTGAACAATGGGTTATACATGTTGTAGTGATGCTGGTTGCATTTATCTGAACTGGTTATGATATAAAGTATCATTTACTTCTATGGATACATGCTAATTGTACTTGACAATAACTTTGTGGTCTACACTCACAGAAACTGCAGTTTATTTAATTTCTCAGTAATGTTAATTGTACTTAGACAATAACTCTGACATTGACTCAAGGAAACTCTTAATAACATTTATATTCACTTCATGTGCATTATTGATCATATCTTTCTCTTGATTTGCTTTTGTGTGCATTAACTTCCCTAAAACACTCAATTCTGTTAAGACCTGCAGACTCTTAACTTTTTTCAATTTACAATAACTCAACTTCATTCACTACTGGCTATTACTCTATATAACCTTCATTAAGTGGTTTTCATCTGTTCCCCAACTGAACTTCAGCATTGCACTTGTGGTTATTTATGTTGACTTCCCATATGGATTCTCAAGCTTCACAGGTACCCAGTTTTTTCACACAAGACTCAGATCATGAAAATGCTGATGAGATCTCTCAAATGGCTACCAAAACTCCTTCAAGAGGTCCCGGGTTTAATGTAGATGAGGCTCGACTCCTTATTAGTGCTTGGTTGAATACTGGTATGGATTCAATACAAGACAATGATCAAAAGCGGCATACCTTTTGGGGGAAAATTACAGAGTACTATCATCAGTACAAGTCGTTTGACAGTGATCGTTCACAATCGATGCTGACACAAAGGTGGGGAAAAATACAAAAGGTGGTGAACAAATTTTCAGGATGTTTTGTAGCTATAAATGAAAGACATGAAAGTGGGAAGACTGAACAAGACAAGGTAAACACTAAATATAGCTACTGAAGTATGATGGTATAATGTTTCAGGTTTTTTTAATTGCTTTTTACTCTCTTCAGATTGCAGATGCGAAGAAGATGTTTGAAGCACAAGAAAGAGAAGGTTCACACTTGATCATGCTTGGATTTTGTTAAGACACCAACCAAAGTGGATACAACTAATGCAAGAGCTGGACAGAAGTAAGCAAAGATCTAAATCTTCTATAACTAATATCTCATCATCTTCAACTACCGGCACTCACATAGTTATTGAAGAAGAAGAAAACACTTGCTTTCCAGTGGCTAGACCATCGGGTAAGAAGGCTGAGAAAAGAAAGCTGAAAGAAACCACTGATCAATTGGTGGAAATAAAAAAATTACAGCAAGAGAAAAAAGAAAGAGATGAAAAAAAAACTAGAAATTAGGAAGGAGAAAATTGAAGTTGACAAGGAGAAACTGCGAGTTGGGAAACTTGAGGCTGAGAATAGGAAAATTGAGGCTGAGATGAGAATTATGTCTATGGATACATCTACTATGAATCCGGAGCAGAGGGCATATTATTCCAAACTTCAAATGAAAATTTTACAAGGTGATGACCGAAGTTTGATGTAGTTGATTCCTCCAATGGTTTTTGAAGACTAGCTAGTTGCTCTTTTGAAGAAAGCCTTCTAGTTTTTTTAGGTTGGATTAGTTTGTTTTCGTGACAGTCAAGTTGTGTATGTTTATGTGATCAATGTGCATTATGTTTTGCTATGTAATCTGTTTTCTCAAATTCTTCCAATCTTAAGACCATGAATGGAAATTTGCCTTGTATGATCTTTGATTTACGAGATACAGAAAGAAAGAAAGGAAAACAACTCTTAAAATAGAATTTTATCTGTTAAATAATATTCAAATTTGACATCTCCATTGGAGTTAAAACAAGTCTTCATGTTGCTATGTCAAATTTGCCATCTCATGTGTCAAATTAAAATTTGACCAAAGCCAAATAAAAAACCCCTTGGAGATGCTCTTAGCCGGCTTCCGCTTTTCGACAATAAAAGCAGCTGCTTCTGGAAAAAGTTGCCAAGAAGCCAAGTCACCAAACACTTTGGGTGTTGTTGCTTATAAGCGGGGGAGCTAAAAAGCCCCCCCAAACGCACCCTTTGTAGGGTTAATTTGGAACTCTGGCTAAGCTCATGGACTACTTTATGGATAGAGATGACAATGGGGAGGGTAGGGTAAGGGGATTAAATTATCATCCCAATACCCGACTTCATTCTCCATCCCCGTTTACGGGATTCCTCTTTCCCATCCCCATTGGGGATTAGGTCCCCGTACCCGTCCAAATCCCCGTTAACAATGTTACTAATTTATTATATAAAAATTTATACAAATAATTATGGATTATAAAATATGATGTTAAAATCAAACATCAAAATAAAATAAATTTCTTATTTCAATCAAGGAAAATTAACATGTTGATAAAGATATTTTATTAAAAGAATGTTCCTTTTTTTGAACATATTTATTAATAGAATTTAAATATTGACAAAAAGATGACGTTTATATAAATATTTTTATTTATAAATAATATCAAAAATAGATATAATAAATAAATAAAAAATGCATATATCATATAATTCTTATTGGATGGGTATGGGGATGGGGATCAAAATATCATCCGCGCCCCGTACCCAATTTCAGAATTCGAATACTGGGGATCCCCATCTCCGTTACCCGATTTCTCCCCGTTAGGGTCGAATACCCTATAGATACCCTACCCAATAGGGATTTTTGCCATCCCTATTTATGGAAGAGGAGGCAAAGAAAGAACCAGCAATGAACTATGTCTTCGTTGATGAAGAGAAGAGCGTGGTCCCAGTGTCTGAAGAGAAGGCATCATCAACTGGTGATCCTCTAGCAATCGTCAAAGGTACGCACACATTGTGAAACCCTCTTATCTCCCTCTCTCTCTTTTTGATTAGGTAGTGTCTTTTTTTTTTTTTTTTTTTAGGGAAGCGGAGTCGAGCTCCATTTAACATATCAACGACGTCAAGCTAGAGGGATTCGAAAATCCCGTCTGATACAAATCGATCAAGCCTGCACAAAGCAGATGTGTCTAAACTAAAAAGTACAAACTGCCCAAAGCAGCCAAATTATTATTAGCCAACAAATCTAAAACCTAAAGGAATTGCAGAAAATAAATCTCTAACCCTACCCTATCCAAAGATGGAACCACTGTCTTAAGCATCTTGACGCCTAAGACCCAAATGATATACATCGGAACAAATCAACACAGTCACACGGTAACATTCAGGAGACATAAATAGGGCTAGAAAAAGAACTGACTACCTCCCCAAAAGCCCAGACCAGCCCGAACTAGGTGAAAAAAGAAAGAGTCTCACTGGGCCCAAAACTAGATCCAGGTCATTATGCTACAAACCACAACCCAGCAAGGCAAAGGCCCAAGCCCACTGCCAAATTCCATCTTCCTCACACCAGCCGGGCCAGACCAGCCTTCCCGGAAGGCAGCCCCGCCCTTCATCGTTCAGGCGGCCTCCACAACTCCTCCACCATCGCTGGGTCCTCCTAGGGCCCAACCCGAGAGCCTGCTTCAAAAAAACGATCAACGGGGGTCTGGAAAACCTCTGCCGCCATCTGAGAAACCTGCACCCACTCTGCCTAAGATCCGAGACCCACGACCTGTAATCAAGCGAGCACGATCAGATCGCCATCCCCAAGTGAGCACGATCTACCGACACCGACCCTCAACCGCCTCAGTTGAAACCGCCGCGAGTCTGGGCATGTACTGCCTCAAACTTCTGTCGAGCAAACCAATTGAACCAACGCCGTCGACGAACCAAGGAGAACACCACCGCCTCTCCATATCCTCGCTGCCGCTGTCCCGTCACCGCCTAGTCTGGGGACCGTGAGATCGCCGCCGCCAGCACGCAAAACCCTAGGTTTCTCAAAAACGAGGTCGCTCTGACTTCCCCTGATTAGGTAGTGTTTTGTTTTAAGATTATTTCATGATAATCGCCGGATGATTAAGTTTTCATAGTTATATTTGTACAGTGGAGATTGTCAATTTAGAGAGATTTATTTATTTTTAGTTATTTACACTCGTAGCTTGCTCATATCAAGCCTCATCACAAGCCGACGATTTGAGAAATTTACTCTATGCTAATATTGATAATAGAAAACTTGTTTACCCACACCCTCATCGATAGTTCGATACAAATAAACAATTTTAAGATCGATATTTGGCTATATGGATCATAAAAGAAATATGTGAAATGATGTTATCTATCATTGTATATAGTTTTGTGTGACAACAATGCCTAATATCTCTTAGCACTCAACTTAATTGAAATATTTGATGAATACAATCTAACGATTTGGTCATCGTATTATCTTAAGCATTCAGAATCGTTACCTACAATCTGTTTGATTAACAAATTTCAAATTTAATTTAATTGGTATTTGTTATCTGGATGCATGACCCACTAGAGCAATTGAAAGCTTCAGAGCTTCAAGCCAATGTAGATCCTTATGATGGCAGCCTTGATGATTGGATTTTTTTCAAAAAAAAAAAAAAAAAAACTAATATATGTGTGGCAACAAATTCCTTCGCATCAAACCTCTAATAAAAATTCCAACTCATCCCATCCCAAATAATGCACGCGGAACTACCCTGTAGCAAGAAGGGGTCCAGAAAAAGGATTCGGCTTCTCTGCTAGAAAAGAAGTTGCTAAGATCTGCTTGGATAACATTGTGAGCTCGCCACGTCAGCTTAACTCAATCTAATGACTATTAAATTGACAACAGAGAAAGCCATAAACCACACAAATGTCGACGTTAGTACTTTAACGTCAACACTGAATCGAACAAGATCTCGAGTCTCCTCGCATCTCCCTCTCTCTTCGCCCAATTTCCTCCTTTAGATGGAAACGAATCGAACAAGATCATGGTGGAAGTCGTCGGAGCTTAAGAAGACGGTGTCATAGTCATGGTGGAAGTACTGCTCGACGGGAACCGGAACAGGAACGTAATCGTAGACTTGGACGTGTATTTCAATTTAATTGATTTGAGTGTATTTCAATTTATTGGATTCGGGCGTGTTTTGTTGGGAGGTTGTAGGAATGAATTCTAAATTGTTTTGTTGATGCAGTAGATCGAATTTCAAGATGACTACTTTGTTGATGCGTTTTCTCAGGTCTGTTATGATTGCCCTTTTGTTTGTTCTGCATGTTGTTGGTATTTTCCATCTGTATTAAGCATTTTATCATCTGGAAAACTTTCATATAGCTGAGATATTGTAGCTAGTCTCTCTGTTTGAACTTTGAACCATATGCTCAAATACGTTTGTTTGCCAGTTGGATAACTGAACATGAACTTTCTTGCCTAACAACCATTGCGATGATATCATGTACAGTTGTGTGGTGGAAGTAAAATAACTTCAAGTGCTTACTGCCTGATGGCGCTAAAGGACATTGAGCAACATGTTTTTCTATGATATGCTCTTTGTGACGTGTGAAGTGTTAAATCTTGTAACAAGTGGTATTAAAATCTAGCATCTTTCTGATAATCTGCAAGAGAGTTTGAGAGATAAAAGCAACCCTTAATGTATGTCATAGGAGCAAGTCAAAAGCTTTGCATTTGAACTGAGTTAGAATTATCTTCAGAGGATAGGTTGTTGGAGTGGAAAAGAAAAAGAAAAAACATTTTGATACTGATATTAGGAATCTGGGAAGTGGTGGGTTAATCTGCATCTACTGCTTCGCTTAGATTGAATTATAAATGCCTGAACCAATCACTTCCATTGATTGATAGCTAGGATTGATCATGTAAATCCCCCAAGTTTAAAGAGAGCCCTGCATTAAGATTTATATATATCAGAAATTTTTATATGTAATGACTGAATAAAGTCACCAGCATAAGCTGAGCCTGTTTCCTTGTCTTGTCCGATTCTTTTGCAATATGAATAGCTGTCTGTGGAGCTATTCAAATTTTGGTTTCAAGGTTGTTGTCACTGAAAAAAATCAACTGGAAGCATATTTAATGTACTGTGGAACAATACGTCGGAAGAAAAAAAAAAAAAAAAGCCGAAGAAAAGTGATAGTAGTTTGTCATTTTTAATATCTTGCATAATGCTGACCTTTGTTATTTTTAATTTTGAGATGGTAGTAGTCTGTAACACTATTCCTCATTGTTCAGGAGGCAAGCATTGTTATGAAGCTCTAGAAACGTCATAGAGGAAGAAGCTTCCGCCTGCGTACCATTTCTGGAGTTTGTAAAAAGGATGCTACATGTGGGACCACCTCATTTGTTGTGGGTCAAGTTTAGTAAATACGGAGATGGGTTGAGTGTGGAAAAAACAATAATGCATCTGTGCAAGAAGCCATGTTGTTGTAGGACTCACTTTGATCTCTACAACGAAAGATCCCGTGAAGGAATGAAAATTAGAGCACAACATGTTGGTTAGGATATGGAAGTGGAGCTGATGATGTTAACAAATAGTCTCTGTTTCATTGTTGAAGGTTGTTGGCTTTTGGTGAAGGTGTAAACTTTTACTTTTGGCCATGAATCCAATTTGGAGTGAATTGTTAAGTTTCTATGTATGAAAAAGATTGTGCATAACTCCAATTTGGAGTGAATTGATATGAAAAGTTTCTATGTATGAAGAAATTCTGCAGAGTATTATTTACATGAATGAGAATTTATTTTTTCATCTAAACTTGGCAAATGACCAGCCATGTTATTCAAAGTTCTCAAGCTTCTTTAAGTGAAGTAGACAAGCAAGAAAAAAACTCACATTGATTGTAATTGTAAATATTTGAAAGATGAAAACACAAGAGAGAATAATTCAAATTGAGGTGTGTGATTGCCTATAATAATCTTCTCAACATCTTCAGCACTCATTCAAATTATTAGCAATTATGTCAAATGCCCCAGAAAAAATTCCCAGACCATCATGCAGATTGAGCATCACAAAGTCAAGAACTCTTTCACCAGAAGTAAATCTTCAAAGTGTCCATTCATTGTCAAATAGGTAATGCTTAAACTATAAAAGCACAGAGCATTGAACAGTTCCACAAACAAGTATCTTATTATAATATGAAACTCCCAAACTGTAGAAGAAGACACCAAGCTGTACAAAGTGACGATTCTGTGATGCCCTTCACCACAGACGGCAAAAAGAAGAAGAAACTAAACTCTAAGTTCAAATAGCATCAAACACCAATCAATCATCACAACAATATGAGTCTTTCCCATCATCTGGAAAATCTTGAGATTTAAGTAATGCTTGGAATAAATTGAAATACACCCAAATAAATTAAATTGAAATACACGCCCAAGTCTACGATTAAGTTCCTGTTCCGGTTCCCGTCGAGCAGTACTTCCACCATGACTATGACACCGGCTTCTTCAGCTCTGACGACTTCCACCATGATCTTGTTCGATTCGTTTCCATCTAAAGGAGGAAATTGGGCGAAGAGAGAGGGAGATGCAAGGAGACTCGAGATCTTGCTCGATTCAATGTTGACGTTAAAGTACTAACGTCTACGTTAGTGTGGTTTATGGCTTTCTCTGTTGTCAATTTAATAGCCATTAGATTGAGTTAAGCTGACGTGGCGAGCTCACAATGTTATCCAAGCAGATCTTAGCAACTTCTTTTCTAGCAGAGAAGCTGAATCCCCAGACAAACCAACCCCCCCCCCCTACACAAAAAAAAAAAAAATCAATAGCAGCAACAGGTAAAGAAAAAATAAAGAGATAATTTGAAATTAATAGTAGTTAATATGTACTAATTACTCAATTTATAATAAGAAATATTCAAATGTTGCGTAGGTTTAGAATATTTTGAAATTAATTATCATTGATATCTAGGTTATTCAATTGTTTTATTTTATGAAACTTAACAAGGGGCATTGGACTTGCTAAATTTAACGTTATTATTCCATCCTTGCGCATCTCCAAACACCATCAATAACATTAGCTGGTGTAAGGTGTTGCACAATGGAGAAATGGATGTCCTAAACTTGAATGAGTAAGCTGCGAATTAAACAAATGAAAGGTAGAGAAAATGTGTCTTTGATCTCCACCGAGAGTTAGAGCATCTGAGATTTCATTTAGAGCTTCATGCATATTTGGCTGCTTCTCATGTAAAACGGACGACCCTGCAACTACCTTCACTCACAAGAAAGTAGTTAACAAGGTTTAGGAGAGGAGGCATGTGGAAACTGTGCCTAGAAAAAAATTCTGCCTCTGAATAAACATGAGTTTGTTAACACCATTAGTTACATTTAATTTTCAATTACCGGAGAGATTTGGCTCTTGATAGAATCTCGTTACTCATTCTTTAAGTAATACACATAGTGATGCTAATTAATCTCGATGACTAGTGATGTGTTTACATTATGATTCTTACAAATAGTCTCTCAGTGTTCTAAGAATTGAGTAAAAACAAGGAGTTGGAAAACTCTCTCCTAGACGAAAACCCTAGAGGACGTCGTTGCTAATTCTAGTGCCTGTCCGTTGCGCCTCAGCGCTAGCGATGGCCTTTGGCCTAGCCGGCGCATGTTGGGTGAGGCCGGACGGGTGATTTATAGCAGGGATGTGTACCAAGCTTGAAGGTTTGGATAAGAAGGTGTTCTGTGTTGTCTTTCTGGGATGAAAGGAGGGGTTGAGTCGGGGAAGCAGGCTGGGATCGGAGAAGGGATTAGCTTCTACTAGGTCGGAGAGGCATCTGTTGGGGGGCAGTGGTTGGCTAGCCAAATTGGATGGCCGGATGGTGCAGACCGAAGGCCAGTTAGGATCGCTGACTTGCGGATACGATAGTTCCGGATCCAATTGCCCAAGTTCCATGTGCCGATTGGAGTTGGGTGGCCTAAAGTTGACCGTCGTTGGTTGGATGACGACGGCGGCGTGATGGTGGCTCAACACTAGTTGTCGGAAGGCGGTTTTGGTGATGGGGAGACACAACTCTTGCTTTGGGCCGGGAAGGCCTGATGCTTTGTTGGTGTAGGTTGGGCTTGGATGCTGCTGGTGACCCCAATCTGGGCTGGAGATGGGGTTTGGACTCACTTTGTGAACCCTGCCCAGGCTGTTATTTATTTTAATGTTTTTATTGTTTTATGATATTTAGTTGTTTTGTGCATTTTGCGAGTAATAAGTCCCTATATTCATTATGTAGGGCTAGTCAGACTTTTTACCTGTGTGTACACTCAAAGTGCCTTATCTGCTCTAGGTAGGCGGCGAGTTCTTTGCTTCGTCAAATGGTTGCTACCTCCTAGTGGTAGGGTGAGACTAAGTGTCGCCAGATTTATCCACCGGCAGATACATAAGAGGAAAGCTGTGAGTATGTTAATTATGCGATGTTGTAATCGGGTTACTTCTCGAGTCATCTTTTTGTTATGTCACCGCTATGTCAAAGCAAATAGAGTCGCCAGTAGAGCGCTATTTGCTAGTTGTGTCTTGTTGAATACAGTTATTTAGTAGAGACTCATGATAGTATTTTAGGATGTTCTCTATATTTTTATTGTAATCAAGGGTTTAGGCTCAATGTTCTCTCTTTGTATTCGATAGTTTCATTAACTAAGGCTTGAGGGGAGCCGCACCAGCCCCTTATTCAAAAAAATAAAAATCAAATAATCTCTCAGTTGTGATCTTTCCTACTGAGGTACATTTAATTAATTTTCTCATTCATTATGTGAAGTGAGAAATATTGCATTCAATAAGCAGTAAAGCTGCTCCATTTCCATAATTCATATTATTATTCATTTAACATGTATTATTGTTATTGATCATGGCAGAGATTAATAGAGTTCAATTAATGTGTGTAACCAATGTTTTTGTTTCTTATTTGGGTTTTGTCCATTTACCTCATTTCTAGGGATTTTTTTTTCCCACTTACTCCATTAAATTTTTTTAATTCCCTCTACCCAAAATACTCTAAGGAAGTCTTCTCTAATACCTCATTAAGTTTTTTTTTAAACCATTTTACCCTCACCCCTTTGTTACTTAGAAAGAGAGAGAGAAATCATAGGAGACTTCATGGGAGCCCGGTCACCATCGCCGCCTACCGGACTTTTTTAGAAACCTCACCGTAGGTCCCAAAGAGGTTGTCAGAGATCTCATAGGTCGCCGGAAAGGTTTATTGCCCCAGTAGGCATCTATTGCCCCCCCTCCCCCCCCTCCCCCCCCCCCAACGGACGTTTCGATCACCAGAAACTAATCTTCCTAAAATTATATAAATAAAACTTTCATTAAAAAAAAAAATGATGAGATTATATCAATTCAAAACGTTTATTATCCCTCGATAGATGTCTATTGCGGTATACCGCATTATTGCTTGAAAGTTGAACCCATTATTCCCGCCCCTGTAGCTCCTTCATGATGATAAGCTTAAAAATTATTTCCATTTGAGTCCCATTACAATCTGGGGAATCAATTATTCTTAATAGTGGTGGGCCTTGCAATCTCGAAACAAACCAACTCCAAAATTGCAACAAAGCCAATGCATAATAATTCAATGGTAACCAGATCACCGGAGGCGAGGAATCGAACAACTTCAATGAAGAACTCAAACCCAGATCTCCACCATAGCACCACCAAAACTCGTCGCCGTGTCAATCACTGAGCCTCGAATGCAACCCCAAGCCCCGACTCCAGCTTTCGCACCAAATCTGAATTCGAACTCATTTGATCTCCGTCGGAAAATCTCCGAGCTCAAATTTTGATTCCCTCTCTCTGTCTCTGCGAAGTGATATCGGCGGAGGAGCTGAGCCCGTCCAATTACAGAGCACTGCAACAATTTTAAGTCTAAAGCAGTTGTATTCCGTCCAAGCTCCAGCCTACTAATCACTCAAATTCTATCATTTAGAAATCTTCATCTTCTCGGATTTGTTTCTTTAGACGTAATGCATGCATAAATCGAAACAGAGAAAAGGCTTGCCTCAATCAAAGCATGGGAGGAAAGTGAAAAGACAAAAGCATATCGAGAACACATCATTTTATTTCATTTATTCTTTTTTAACATGATATTATGACAAATTCCTGACTCTGCCACGACTATTGCCATAAAAAAATCTGCACGAAAGGCCAGTTCACTCCCAACAATCATGAACATAGTTCATGCCTAACTATAGTGATTAATTAAAAATATCAAAATAACATAACAGGGCACATAAAAGGATGTCTGCAGTAGGATTATGGGAAGACAACAAGAAAACACATGTAGAGGCACAACTCAGAAAAATTGAGGCACAAAATTTCTTAATTAGCTATAGGTATCATCAATCTTACAAGCTAACGCTCGTAGTTTCCTATTAATTTGTTCATCACAGGAGAAGTCTGAAAAAGAAAGAAGGCAGAATATGCTGAGAAAATGAAAAATAAAGTGGCTGAAATTCACAAGGCTGGAGAAGAAAAGAGAGCACTTGTTCAAGCCAAACAAAGAGAAGAGTCCCTCGAGGTGGAGGAGACAGCTTCAAAGTTTCGTGAATCCGGATCTGCACCTAGGAGATTGTTCGGGTGCTTGAGCTGTTCTAACAATTTTCTATAGTACCAGCAACGATCAAAACTGGAAAAGAGTTTGTTCTAAACTTTGATTTGATAGTATTTAGTGAACAAATTTTTGTATCACGTAGTCATATTACTCAATGGTTTTTCAGTATTTACAATGACTTGGCTCATAACAATTCAAAATTTTCAAATATTTAATTACATATGGCCGGTCTCTTTCGGTTAATTTTTGTTAGTAATTTAACGCATATGTCTGCATGGATTTTTTAGGCTCCCCTATTGTATACTATTTGTAGAACACTCGTCGTCACCACTACTCTCCATTTCAATCCATCCACAATATGTGGTCAGTGCTCCTGCACTTCAATTTCCAACTCCTCCCATCCCAAACAATGAAGCCCAGATACTACCAGTAACATATCTCCACCGATAATTCACTTATACCGGGAGATTTATCTCTTTCCATGTTCAATGACCTTAGTTAGGAATTAAACAAATGAAAGAAAATAATCGGTTTCTGTAACCAAAAAAAAAGGAAAATTGGTTTCTCTGCTACTCTCTGTCCCAGTTAGATTCCCAGACTCGGATGTTATTTTAGAGCTCCATGCATTATGGCTCAATCAAATTCTCTCGGGCAATGAACAAAACAATTTCTTGGGCCGGAAGCCCAATAAACTTTCCACTAATCCTGACTACTACTACAGAAAAATAAGCTCAATTAAATTTGGACCGGAATTGCGACTTTGGTCCCCAATGTACCAAAAAAAATTTTGAACCGGAATTTTGTACTAGCTTCATTTTCCTTTCTATGAAACTATAGAGGACTTCTCCAAATTTATGGCAATAGGAGGGAAATGTAACTTGGTTTATATATATTACTAGCAAAAATGCATGATCATGAAGAATTCAAGTTATTGCGGTACATTGATTCTAGCAAATGTAAGTAAAACTCAACTAATTATTTTGTTTTAATTCAAAAATTTAGTGAAGCTTCGAAAGACCTAACTTAAGAAAATCTCATTGATTTGTTGATATCAATCAACTAGCATTTGATCTAGTGGGTTGTCAACAAGATATTTTTCTCCGAAGTATGAAATCTTCTTCTTCTTTGATAAAAAAAATAAAACAAAATAAAAAGTTTGGCGATGCCACTGAGTCCACTCCCGCATCTTTTTCAATTTAGTTATTATTAATTTTTTTTTTTTTAAATTCACCTCACTTGGGGTCTTTTTCTTTTTCATCACGTGATTCCTGTACACTTTCTTGGCTGTCCCAGCACGTGATCTTCTTAATTTAATTTCACTTTCATATTTTAACTTTCAATCTTCTTGCTCTTTGGCTCTTTTTGCATCTATTCTCACTGAGATTTTGATTGAGAGAGACATAGAGAGCCAAGGGTGCTTCCAGGGGACCAAATCAAATAAGCAAATGGGCCAAAAGAGGAAGGAAAAAAAGATGACCTTCTTGGAAAGTATGTGGATATCTCTCTATCGCGGCCCTTTAATAATTATGTCTCTGTGTAACTTGTAAGAGGTGATGTGTGTTTTCTTCAATCTTTCAATCTTTCATGACATATCACATGGCCACCTTCTGTTGTCTCTCATGTGTGCACTTGGTCTCATCATTTCTTCATTTTTTCTCTCTTGGGATTAAGCCCCAGTCTTTGTCTATCCAACATGTATGACAACTAAGAGTAAATAAAGAACACAAGTTCATGAAACCAAAAGATATTGTATTGTCTTTATATGATCTATTTGTTTGGACAAACTAATGGGTAATTATCACAATGTGGTCACATGATGCAAAGATGAAAGTGAAAGTCTAAAGAAGACTACTTCACATGAGGGAAGCTAGATGATCACACTCAGATGTAGAGATATATATGAGAAGCTAGTTATTACAATTTTCAACTTAAAATAACCGGTTAACTCTACAATAGAAATTGTATTTTATAAATTACTTCTCTTCTTAGTTCTTACAAATGCCATATGAAAAATCAAAAGAGTTGATGATGAGGACTAAGAGCTTAGACCAGACAGCCCAGATTTATCTGGTCTTCTCTTTCAATTCCACGGGCCAATTTCTTGCATATCATCTGGTTTTATTTTTTTTATTTTTATTTTTTGAATTCAACCCATTCATCATCTTAGCTTCAAGTCATTGAACCAAAACTCAATTATGAATCTTTTGAATAAAAATGGGAGCTTTTGAAGGAATATTAGTTCAGTAGCTTAGTCTTACTTGAGGTGCAAAGCAATCTAAAGTGGGTTTTCTAAATTTGTCTGCACTCCTAGTGAAAGAAAGAATAGATATGAGAATGACGATAATAAAGATATAATTAATGAGGAGAATCGTGTGACTTGTTGAATCCATTAGCAGCATCACAACTACTGAGATCATTTAGGTGATTCAAATCTGGGATTGTAGTTGGAACTGAGGAGAGGAACGACGATGTAATCATAAGTGGATGGAAAGATCACAAAGAAGTAGAGATGAACTGATGCAGGATATATTAACGTTCAAACACCAAAATAAATGGCGTTAGTCAGTACCATCCTGTTAAATGAGGTTCTAAATTTAATTTACTGAGGTGTCGATGCATGAGCCTTTGGATTTGCAATCAATGGTCAATAATTAAAGTCAAGGACAACCAAAAATAAACCTTAGCCAAGGGAAGGATCCGAATCCATTTCGTAATTAGTCAATCACTCTTGCACAACTATTCTTAATACACACACATATTGCCAAAACTAGCTAGTTTACTTAAAGCACTATGTGAATATGACATCTCAACCTTTCTGTGGATCCCTTCTCATAATTTGTTGATACGATGTTAAATCTGGTATCTTATCAGTTATCACTGTTCTTCAGTGAATCAATACCATCCTACATGAAATTCAGGGAATTGATATGTCCTTCGATCACTTGCGTTGATTATTTCTATACTAATTAGCTTATGATGACACATAATAATCTTAAAAGGTTAAAAAAGTTTAATGATTTGTAGTGTGGGGATCAATAGTATTTTCTCTACCTGGTCTGATTCATATGTGAGGTTGTTGGGTTAGGTTTACCAAATTATGCTACTTTTTCTTAAACCTAGAGTGAAGGGAGGTAAGGTTTATCGTTGACTGTATAGTGCATGCATCAAATAGGAGTGGGCACGGCTGAGATGGGCCGGAATGACCATGATCCCAAACTCAAATCCGACTCTAACAATGGAACGGGATGGGATGAGATTGGTTTTGAAAATTAATCCCTTCTCATCCCGTCCTTTTCGGTTTCGGGTTCATTCGAGATCATTCGGGATCGGCCCATATTTAAACAATCTAAATATAATATATATATATATATATAATTCAATTTAGCATCAAATTATCAATGATCATTCAAAGTTTAAAATAATCAAACACCAACATATATGAGCATTATCCATACAAAAATCATCAATCCAAGTCTTGTGGGGCCTTTACAACACTTGAAAGAAGTTCAAATAAGTTCAAGCAAATTGAGTGATTGACAAATATAAATATTAAATATTATCACAAACAACCTATAAAAGTTTGACACAGATTGAAAATTTAATTTAAATTATAACTATAAATATTTCATGATGGGACGGGATCAGTTCGGGATTTAAATTATAATTCCATTCTAATCCTGAAGTATTCTGGACAGGATCGGATCATCCTAATCACTAAAAATAATGATTCCATCACATATTACCCGGGACTGGACAAGACGTGTTCGGGTTAGGAATTCCGATTCAAATGCCAAATTAGAACACTAATGTTCTTTATTGTTCTTATTTATATCTAAAACTACGTGATTATATTTTCTTAATCAGCAACTTAACATCCAACCAACTAGCTACTAGCCATTTGTCATCCACAATATATATTGGAAATAGAGCAAATATGGTCTAAGCTTTGAATATGTTGCCCTCTTACTATAAAAACACACAATAATAATTCAACATCTGAAAAGGATGAAGTTCTAAAACTTCAAATCAAGTCATTTTAGAAGTATAAAATCAACGGTGAAAATATTGGAAAATCTTTTGATTCTCTTTCTTTTAAAATAAATAAATAAATAACAGTGAAAATATTTATTTTATGACTGAAATTTAAGGCACCTCATTCATTTCTTAGCTTCATCATTATACATATCATGTTCCAATTAGACAATACAACAAGATAAACTAATTAAATACGAAAGAGTATTCAATGCACTAACATGCACTTGTATTAACAGGATTTGACAATTTGATAACATCAAATGCATTTTTTTTATTATTAAAAAAAATTACCTATAAATGTCAACAGTTAAGATATGCTAGATCACTTGCACTGTCGGTGCATAGAAGAATTTTTCATTAAATGCTTGTCTAATTTCATTCATAATGCATACTAGTGTATAATTAATTCCCTTATTTTCATTCTAGATTCTCAACAATCCAAGAGCACATCTTAATGATGCTCCCAAAAAGGCTTCCACTGAGTAATTTGAGGGACATAATTGTACTTATGATGTCATAAACCAATTATTATGTTCCATGTAATGTTTCAGATATGGCAAAGCTTTATAGTGTAGATCACCAACAAGAAGTGGGATCAAGGGTCCCTCTCTTGAAGAAGTAGAAAAGGGCTAAAAGGGACCATCTAGCAAGTGATCATTATCACTCCCCCTCAGCAAGCCAAGCATCAATATCTTTGTGGTTCACACTTCTGATCTTGTTCTTGGCTTACCACCAAACTGAACATTTTTCTCTGTCCTAATCTAACATGGAAACTTGTTAATAGAGGTTTGAAAGCTCCTTCAGCACCCATAAATTTCTGGGAATTTCCTCTTTCTTATTTTTTTGTGGGTTGAAAACAAAAGGTGTAAATGCCCTTTAGTGTACTATGTTAGGCTCCTATGTAAAAGCATTTCTCAGCAAGAATAAATTTGCATGCGCTCCAAAGGGATGAAACTATTTATTACAGAATCCCAAGGTAGCTAGTGATATATTTCAAAAACCAAAATTCTATGATGGATACATGCCAGTGTAAATGTATATTGAAAGGTTGAATTGATGGATATAGATGCTAGAAATGGTGCGATATATGGCCCTTGGCATTCAAGTAAATGGACCCCTGGTTCACATTCTTGTTGTGAGAATTGTGAGTTTGATAATCCACATGCAGTTGGCCACACTGACCACATGAAGTTGTTTGTCAGAAAGCACAAGTATCTTTTAGGGTCCTAGCATAGCATGTGGTGTCGTTCAATTTTATCTCTTTTGGTATATACAGTAGCTTTTGTATTGCAGAAGTTGTGTTAGAAGACTCCCTTTGAGTACGAGTGTAAAAACAGTGTACTGGCGACTGGCGTACTGAGTTTAGGGTAAGAATATGGGCATTTCGGTTCATTACCAATTGTTTAATATCCTTTTTAAGAGATGCTAAAGCAGCTGTAGCGTCAAGATGACTTGGGGACTATCAATTTTGTGAGTCGTTTACATAGTGTCTTAGTGCTAGTCTCACAACGTATGTCTAGCTATAATTCTAATTACTAGCTAGGGATATTTCTTATATTCAACACATAATGCAGAAGCATTCAAAATTTTTTACACATTATAATCTATGGGATGTTTCAAAGTTATAACTGTGTCATATATTTATCCATTAAGTGATCAATTTGACCAGTAATTAATAACGTGACATCAATGAAACCCTAAAATAAAGTAAAAGCTACTATTTGACACAAACAAAATCTTCTCCTAAAATTTATCATGGCACAAGAAGTGCTCGATAAACTAGTCTACTCCAAGCACACTCACAGTCACATTGTTATAGACTAAATGGCTTTACTTTCAACCATAATGTATATGCAAACCGTATGTCCTGTCACTATTTAACAATTAGCCTCTCAACCAGTGTTGAATGCATAAGAGAAAATAAATACCACCACAAAATACAGAACTAAGTTAGTTCTCATTTTACATAACCCCTCATGGTATGCATTAATTTTCTCCCTAGCTCTTTCCATCTTATACAATCCTTTATATATATACAGTATCAATGTATGCAATTCCCCAGATGTGAGGTTGGAGTTTTTCCATCCGAGACTTTATATTCTCAACCACAACCCCATAGAAAATACATATAGTTCAGACACTCAAGGACCACAATGCAAGAAAATGAAAGAACCAAAAACAAAGAGGTAGGTCCTTAACCTGCTATATAGTACTAAGGGTTGGGTGTGGAGCCCCAATATTGAAGGGCAGTTAGGTTGGCACTTGGCAGTTAAAGTTATAGATCAACGGGGAAAGTGTATTAGAAATTTGTGTTTCATGAGGAACTGATAACTAACTTTTCGATCGTAGACAGTTTCAGAGACATGTGAGTTAGGGCCATACGCCCATACCAAGAGTAAATTTCATCACGTGCAAAACTTGATTTCGAAGAATGGTGGCATTGCAGTAGTAGGGATTCTGGTGCTGCATGCCTGCACTTGCACGCTTCAGATGTTCAGAAACTGACGTGACCTCCCTGGTGGACTTAGTTATTGATTCTGGTTAGCCTCACCAGATCGAATAATAGATATATGACATGAGGCACCTTCGAAGCCAAGTAAAGGGGATACAGTGACAACAAGCGTCTCTGTAGTTATAAGCTTTCACCTCCCATCTCCCCCACGTATTATATCGGCCACCTTGAACTGGTATACACCGGCCATTTCGTTCTAGCTTCCAACATACACTCTAGCCCCTTTTGTTTTAGTTTGGTCTGAACCTACTCTCTCTACCTCATTTCGTCGTACCTTTCATTTTCTCCTTGCTTTTTATCAGTGATCCTAATTACTAATTAGGGTTGTTAACATAACCTCTCTTTACAAAATGTGATGTACCTAATTCAAACCCGGCCACATAAAAATATGTAACATTTTATGAGAATTTGCGATCTTAAATTAAAGTTTTAGTGTATATATACAACTACTTGTAAATTATAGTTATGAAATAAACTTATCAAAAGTTGTCCGTTCATGAAGATTATTGGTTCAAATTTAAAATCGTTATATATTAATGTTGATAGAGAATATCGCAATGTCACTCATATCTTTTTGATTGAAAATTATCACATATTCATATTGATTAAGCCATTAAAACTAACTCAAACGGTGAAGAAGTGAATCAGAAGTAATAAATCAGTTAGAAAGAAATTTGAACATTTCCGATTTGTGTAACCAGGAAAAAATTTGTGGATTATTGGATTATCACTTTGGGATAAACGCTTCTCGGGAAATTAATCTTTCTACTGGCCGAACTGTCTACATATGTTCCCCAACTTCATATTCAATTACCTATTTTCCACCAAACATGCAGTATATGTAGGATGCTCTTACTTATGTTACCCGCATTCGATTAATAAAAGACACGAGAATAAGCCAACTAGCCCACAAATTCCTTTCATCAAATTTGATGTCAATCTTATAATTTCAAATCGTCTTTGATGAAAATATGTCTTGCAGTTAATCATATTTAAAATGGGATTAATTTAATTTATGGACAATATACTCTTAGCTGTGTCTACTTGATACCAACTTGGTCATTACCTAACAACCATGTTAAACAATGAAATTAAAACTAACTATATTGAGGGCATCAATTAAACGAAGTCTTAATCTTATTTTTATACCACGTGGTTAAAAATCCTGCATTATTATATATGTTGCCTTTATTTGTATATCTTCTTTTGATTTATATGGTGTTTTGAGAGTTTTAAAGTACTACTATTCTACTAATGCATTTATATTATTTTCTGTCACACAGTTTTAGCTTAGCATGCACTTTAAGTAAACTTATTTTTCACCTATTAAGTAAGTCGGTAGTTCTGAAAATTTCTTGTACTAAGAAGTTTCATTTTAGAATCTTAGATACCTCCCCCAAATAGATGAAATATCAGTGCCACTAAATAAATATCACTTTGGCATTACTCATAGGGTCTCCCAATACCATAATCTATGGGAAAAATTCTGCCGTGCAGATCTGCATACCATGCAGATCCGTGTCTCAGTCAGTAATTGATTTGTAAATTAAATATATTATTTAACCATATAATGAGAGCCACATGATGAGAAGAAGAATGGAATCAATTGTGTACAACTGATCTGCATGATATGCATATCTAGACCACAGCCAAGTCCTATCTATGGCCTATATGAATAGTCATGATAATATATATTATTATTGATTCCAAATACCAATTGATAGTTTTATATTCCTTTCATTTTGTAGGTCAAAAACCCACCATAGGTTATACGCATGGATATCATATTCAATTACCATTCACCTCTTTCTTGCCGATCAAGAAATTTTTGATCCCAATGGGTAATTGGTAACAAGAGTCAGATTCGTACGTTAATAATATCCCTGGTGGATGTGAGCACATTAATACTGGTCGGCAGGTATTAGTTAGCTAGCATTAATATTCAGAAAGATATTATAGAACACATAATTGATTGTCTCCCTTTATATAAAAATCTACAATAATTTCTTGCTTTTAGACTAAAGAACCGTTTGCTATTTGGTAAAATGTCATTTTCCCAAGATTTATAATAATCCCAGAAAATAATTAATTATTCATAGCTGACCGTTGGTGTTGTGCTTTTGTCACCTCACCTTACACTCATTCACAGGATAAAAAGACAGTACTGACCTTGCAAAGCTAGAATAAAACCCTTGCATCACAATCTCTACATTCTTCTGGTAAAACCCAACAAAACCCAGATGAGAAAAATGAACACCCATTTCAGTGTTTTTTCTGAGCCAGGGCATGTGTCACACTGATATGGACAGTTTGCTTCAATGGCAGAACTGAAACAGCAGAGGTTGGGGAATATGAAATTGTTGGTGCTTCTGATGGGCATTTGTGGAAGGCCAATGCCAAAGGGACCCTTGGCTGCTGGCTGGATAGTTGTTCAAATTTGGAAGCAATTAAATTACTGGGCCAAGATTGTTTGCTTATTTGGTTGAACCATATGTATAAAAGACATAAATTTATATAAAATAAGCTCCTAAGGCGCCTAATCATACAGAAGAATCCATGGGAATGATAATGACATAGAAATATATATTACCTTCTATACCATATGTTATGCAAAATATGCTGATGTTGATTTAATCAAGCTGGTTCAAGTGTGGATATGTTTTTGTTGTCAAACGTTTTTGCTCAATCACATTTTGTATGTTTAATCATAAAAAAAAAATCACATTTTCTTTCTTAAAAATATTCTTCCTAATGTTAAAAGAGCATTTTTCACATTTTAAATGCAATGTTAAAAGATCCCTTTATTTAACCTGGATGTTTTTGATAATTACATTATCTAAATTTACAGCAATTCCAGCTAAGAATTGATGAGAGAATCCATTCAATTCATTATCTCAATTAAATTCAACCTAAGACTCAAGTGCGATTGTTGGAATTTCCCAGAAATGTCTTGACAAATTAACATGATTTGCTCAAGGAAAAATACCTTAAAAACACACAAGGGCATGCATGTATGTCAAATGAAAATTCTTTTATGCCATAAATGTGCAAATGACCTAATACTTGTAAGATGATCTTAACCCTTGATATTTATAATCAATTTCTTTTCAAAATAACTAAATTGTGTATTTGATGTAATCTAACAATTCATTCATGAAGATATTAATGCACTGCGGTGCTCTGAATCATCCCTTTAAAACCTGAAAGTTTCATACTTACTGCTCCCTTGACTCGGACACCCTAAGTACAGAAATAATCATAAAATTAGTATACCAAAACTGTTCTCCATAATAAATTCTTTATTCAATACCCAATAATCAATTATTTGGCAGAAGCTTCTCCTTCAATTTTTTACGAACATAAATTTCATTTATTTTCTTCTCCTCCATTTTTTCTTTTAGAAAAGGTCACATACATGTGTCATCTCTTTCCAAAAGACTGTTGGCAGCAAAGAGAGAAGAGAAAGCTCTCTTCCTTCAGATCTGCTTCTTGTTTTTGTCTTCAGTACGTATTCTCTCTCGAACCCATTTCCCAAGAATCCACAGTCCAACCTTCTCTGAATTCCACTCACTCTGACTCCAACTCACATTGATCCACCCACTACATTTTCCACACTCTGTTTTATACTCTGTTTTTCAAGCTAACGAAGCTGACAAAGCTCACACCTTGGCTCTGGTCTTGAATTGGTGAATTGGTTTTTGACACAATGGGGTTGTTCCGGCGGATTGTACCGGAGCTCCGGTGAGTACGGAGTTCCGGTGAGTGTTCCGGCGAGGACTACTGTCGGTTGTATGTAGTGTAAGATGTTCAAGTCGGCGAGATGGAGAAGCGACAAGAACAAGATCAAGACTGTGTTCAAATTGCAGTTTCATGCAACTCAGGTTGTTCTATAATCTAAAAGTCAATGTCTTTATTCTCTCAATTGGGTTTTGTTTGTTGGCTGAGGAAACCCAATGCAAACAATGGGTTCTCTCTCTTTCTTGATTTGATGGCTTTATCCTCAGAATTCAGCATTGTCCTAAACAGCCAAAAGTTTCTTTCTTTTCTTTCATTTTTTTCCTTTCCTGGAAACCAAATGTGTGAATGTGATTCAGGTATTTGGTGAATTGTATGTGATATAGTGTGTGGTATGGTGATTTCAGGTGCCAAAATTGGGCGTGGAGGCATTGATGGTATCTGTTATTCCTGGAGATATGGGCAAGCCAACTGTGAAATTAGATAAAACTGTGGTTCGAGATGGGAGTTGTAGATGGGAAAATCCGGTTTATGAAACAATTAAATTTGACCGGGAGCTGAGAACCGGGAAGATCAAGGAGAGACTCTACAATTTTGTTCTTTCAACTGTAAGAATTGCTGCCTTAATTTTCAAGCATTGCATTTTTAGATTTTTTCTAGTGAATGTTAGTGGTGTTTATGAGGAACTGATTTTGCTTTTTGGTGCTGTGTAGGGATCTTCTAAAGCAAGTGTTCTTGGGGAGGTTTCTGTTGATTTTGCCGAGTATTCTGAGGCTACTAAAGCTTCCTCTGTGTCTCTTCCTCTTAAGAATTCAAGTGCAGTATTGCATGTTAGTACTCTCTTTGATTTCACATTTTCAATTGCTAGAATTTGCTTCCCCACAAGATATGTTAGGATAAAGACTACAGTTTTGTTGCTGCGTCTTACTGAACTCTTCGCTTTTCTTTTTGAATAGGTTTCGATTCAAAAGTTACAGGCAAATGCTGGTCAGAGGTATACATGAATGTCATAGTTATTTTCTTTAAGTGGCGTTCGCAGCTTTTGCTTTTATGAAATCTGATTTTTGATTTGGCCTTGCTGGAAAAATTTGAAGAGAGGTAGAAGGCTGTGAAGATGGCAAAGTTAAATCTCAGGATAATAGCTTGAAGAGACACTTGAGCAATAATGATGCAGATGAAAGCGTTTTAGTTGTGAGTTTCGTTCCATTCTTGTCTATTCAATTTCTCTCTAGTTTGTCATTTTGAAATGCAAATTCTAGATATATTTTATTGCAAAATAGAATTCATGTTTGCATTTATTGATTCACAGGATGAGACAATCAATAGGACCACTCAAAATGCTGAGTGCAACCGCACGGCCTCTATTGGATCAGACATTACAGTGTCCAGTTCCGACAGCAGCTCTGGACTCAATACTTCTCGAGAGCTTGTACTGAGAAACATTATCAATTGTCACGACCCTTCCAACTATCTATCATCACCAAATCAGCCCTCAATTCCACAGAGACCTGGTGTTTATGGCTCGACAAATAATGAGCAACAGCAATCACAGTGGGAGTGGTCTGCAGATTCTGAACATGGAGCAAGTAGTGATGGCTCAACAAAGAGTTCTCAGGACAACCTTCTGAGAGAAAGGTCTGTGCAGTCTTCAGGTGACGAAATTGATAAGCTAAAGGCTGAGCTTGTTGTTTTATCCAGACAAGTGGACATGTCAGAGTTAGAGTTACAAACTCTAAGGAAGCAGATAGTAAAAGAGAGCAAAAGGGGGCATGATCTTTCAAGAGAAGTTGTTAGCTTGAAAGAGGAACGAGATGCTTTCAAGGTTGAATGTGAGAAGCTAAAAGCCTTTCAGTATCGGATGGATGATAAAAAAACAAAAAACAGGTTCCAGTTAGAAGGTGGGGATCTACGGGCTCTTGTTGATGAAATAAGACAAGAACTCAGCTGTGAGAAGGACCTGAATAACAATCTTCGGTTACAGCTCCAGAAGACCCAAGAGTCAAATGCTGAGTTGATTCTTGCTGTACGAGACCTGGAGGAAATATTGGAGCAGAAGAATGGTGAAGCTGCCAATTCCAACAGATCAGAATCCACAAATGATGCTGTAGGTTCGACAGCAACCAACTCAAATGATGTGGAAACTGAGGATGAGGAGCAGAAGGAACTGGAGGATCTTGTTAAGGAGCACAGCCATGCCAAGGATACACACCTGCTGGAGAAACAGATTACAGACCTCTATAATGAATTAGAGATCTATAAGAGAGACAAAGATGAGCTTGAGATGCAAATGGAGCAGCTTGCTCTTGACTATGAGATATTGAAACAGGAAAACCATGACATCTCATATAAGCTGGAGCAAAGCACACTGCAAGAACAACTCAAGATGCAGTATGAATGCTCATCTCCCACTGCTAGCGTAAATGAGCTCCATTACCAAATTGAGGATCTAGAAACAGAATTGAAGAAGCAGGCCGAAGATTTTTCTAATTCGTTGACTACCATAAAGGAACTTCAATCTCACATCAAAAGTATGGAGGAAGAACTAGAGAAGCAGGCACAAGGATTTGAAGCTGATTTAGAAACTGTAACATGTGCTAAAGTTGAGCAGGAGCAAAGAGCCATCCGAGCAGAGGAGGCATTGCGGAAAACTAGATTGAAAAATGCAAATACAGCTGAGAGGCTTCAGGAAGAATTTAGACGACTTTCTTCACAAATGGCCTCCACATTTGATGCGAATGAGAAGGTAGCAATGAAAGCAATGACAGAAGCGAGTGAACTGGGTTCACAGAAGAGTCACCTTGAAGAATTGCTCAAGAAAACTAAGGAAGAGCTTCAGGCAAGTAGGGAGGAGTATGAGTCAAACTTGCAGAAGCTTTCCAACGAACTAGATGAGAAATCCAGAGAGATGGAACAGATGTTATTGGAAATCCAGAATAAGTCCACGCAGCTTGAAGATCAGCAGAAGCAAGAGGGAGATTTCTCTGAGGTGATATTACAGCTCAAGGCTGAGATTGAAAGGCTTACAAGAGAAAATAACAGTCTTTCAGAGAAAGTAGAGCAAAACAAAAATTTGAGTGCTGAGTTGGAGAAAATGAAGAAATCAATTGAGGAAACTGAGATGCTGATTCAAAGAGGAAATGTAGAAAGGAATGAGTTGGTGAGTACAATTGATATGCTGAAGAAGGAAGCAGAGAAGTCATTGGAGAAGTTGAATAAAATGAAGTATCTTATGGATGAAAAAGAGGCAACCATTCGACGCCTACAATTGGAGTCTGATGAGCTGAAAGCTCAGTATAATGACTTGAAACATACTCTCTCTGAGGATGAGGTAGAGAAAGGAAGTCTTAAAAGGCAGGTATTTGATCTTAAGGCTGATCTGAAGAAGAAGGAGGATGCACTCACTACTATTGAAAAGAAGCTCAAGGATAGCAATGGACGAACAATAGTTTCAGATGGAGCTAAACATAATATGAGGAACAATAAGTCTCTGCCTGTCCCTCGTGCCACAAAAGAAGTTGCAAGTCTGAGGGAGAGAATAAAACTGCTGGAGGTATATTTAAAACTCCAATTAGATATTGAACAAGTTTTATACAAAATTTTAATTACGAGACATATACCAAGTGAAGGTGAATGCAAGGATAGAGGATAGATAGTCTTTAGGGAAGTTAAACCTGTAACTATCTTCCTCAATTATATTCCATCTGTTGTTTCTACCAATGCATGTACTAATAATGTTGCTAATGATTTCCATCTTTTTAATTTGTTTCTACAGGGACAAATAAAGTTAAAGGAAGCTGCTTTGGAAAGCTCAACTGCTTCTTTTCTGGAGAAGGAAAAGGATCTGCAGAACGTAATTGAAGAGTTAGAAAACAGGGTGGAAGAAATCAATCAAAACTGTGCATTTGAACAGGTCAGTAACCCTTTATATGATGCATGACATTCCAAACATATGATGGAAATTTGACACAGATGGATTCAATTAAAATTTGAGTTCCTGTCCAAATTTAGCTCAAGTAGTCTGTATAACTAATTATTGAGGTCCAAAATATTAAGTTCGGCTGCTGAGCTTCTTGTCTTTGCTTTGATATGCTTGTTAAATTGTATGTGTAATTGTTCAAGTGATCATTTTATGATGCAGGATGCTACTTCAAAAGATAATATGCTTGAAGAAGTGAGGCGAGTGTCCGATAACTTATCAACTGAATTGGCATCACTAAAGGAGAGAAATATGTCAATGGAAAGAGAACTAAAAGAGATGCAGGAGAGATATTCGGAGATAAGTCTCAAATTTGCAGAGGTAGAGGGTGAAAGACAACAGCTTGTAATGACCGTACGCAACCTAAAAAATTCCAAGAGGAGGAGCTAGTGAGTACTGTTTTCTGATATACTGGAACCTTTAATACCTTGTATAGTTCAAACAACTGGGTATGCCCACTGGAGAAATCAAGATCTGAGTTTATTGGAGTGATCAATAAACTAATATGTACACAGGTCATATAGTTTTTCTTTCTTTCTTTTGTTCCTTGCTGTGTGTCTGCCCATTGGCTTAATTCAATCAACTAGCTAGTTTGCATATCCAGTGTAGTACATGTGATTTAGTGTACTGTCCATGCTTTTTTCTGTAATCTTTTAGAGCTCGTCAATGTTATCATACTAATATACTATATGTGAATCATGTGACGATCATAGGCTCATAGCATCAATATCTTCTTTTATGTTTTATTTTTCTTTTGAAACTGGAAGCTCCCGTCGTGTATTAGAACTAGAGTTTTATGTTTGTTTGCATAATTGCATATAGATCTTAAAATTTTAATCTTTGGTAAGAAGCTACACTTTTACTCACATTATACAGCAAATTAAGCAGTTATTCTCTCTTCATTTCTTCTTCATCTCGTCTTCCCGTTCCCTCCAAATCGATGATGCAACCGAAAAATCACACCAAAACACCACAAACCCAGCACTTGGAACTCTAGAGGGATTGAGATGAGGAACATTATACGTGGGAATGAGAAAAAGATTCATTAATTGGTTTTAGTTGATTGTGTCTACATTTATTTGTTATAAGAAATGCCAAGGTCAAACGCGTAAGACAAAGAGTTTACCTTAAACACAGGACTCTGAAGTTCAAATTTGATATGGATAATTATTATCTACAAAAGGTCCTTGATCCTGAATTAGGGTTTATAGTCCAACCAGTAACCATAGGCCCCAGATCTTCGATCTTGTTGGACTTGTTGCATATCTCATTAATCCGTATCCTAGCTTTGTTGTTTAAGCTTCGATCTCGTTTTTTTTTTTAATTTTTTTTTAATGTTTAATTAAATTCCACCGTCTTCTTCTAAAATTTACATTAGTTTTCTTTGGTCTTCAATTTTAAGGCTTAGTATCATTTGTTTCATTCGCTAATCGCCTAATCCAACTGATTTTAACTGAATTACTGAAGCAATGCCCAATTCTTTTGGGAATACTGAAACGAGACACTCCATTGGCTCCAAGCTAGGGGTACGTAATGATGAGGATGAGATGACCAAACATGCTATCCTTGCTTTCGATTTGGCAATTGAAGAGTTTCGTGAAGTTCCTTTGCATATGTTAAACAATGATGAAAATGAACAAGTCCATTTCAGAGTCGAGGGATTGGGGGGTCCCTTTGGAGGATGGCCCTTCGTAACCTATAGAGAGTTTGATTGTTTCTCTAACAGCATGGGTGATGAGAGAGCATGGCATCAGTGAATCATGGGCTATGCTCTTTGAGATTGGGTCATGACTGATGAGTGATTCAATATGATGAGACAGACACTACTGGAATTTCAAGTAAGCCGGCTTCGTTGTATAAAACGTTTTAATGTTTTTCATGCATTTGATTTTTTTGTCCTCACGGATTGTAACTTCTTGACTACAGCCATCAACTACACTACTAGAATATATAGTGATTAATGCTGTTTTTTATATTTGCATCTAGAACGTGTCTGGTGGTTTCGAGTTTCCTTGGTCGTGTCAATATTGAAGAAGCCAATTTGGGTCTTCCAGCTTTACTAAAGAACCGTGGTTTTCACTATTACCGGCAGAATGATTTGTTACCTGAAACTGAAAATATTCCTATGAACTTTTTATTGTCTATGATTTTTCTTTCAGATTTTAAATCTATGTATAGCCGTGTAGGAAAGAAAAACGTTACTGATAAATAGTTAGCATATATATATATATATATATATATATAGGCATGGCCCTTATTTTCACCTAAGGCGCATCTACCATGTAATCTAATTTCAGAAAAGAATTGAAGCATAAGGCTCAAATAAACTTAAATTTTCCTTGTGTTAGTAAATGTAAGTGAATCAGATAAATATATAAATTAATTAATTTATAATGTATATTTCATGTAAGTAAATATGCCGCCAAATGATCAAGTTGTATTTTACTTCAGGAGAATAATAATAAGAATTGATTTTCTCCAAATAACTCGTGGGTACGCGTGATTCAATCCCCAATGTATTTTTGCACCGGTACGTATATACCCCAATTTATTTTATATATTCTTGGGAAATAGTATAGCAGCTTTGCTGGGCCGAATTAAAGTAGCTAGCTATAGATACAATGAAAATATCTAGAGGGCCGTCCTTGGCCTTTCTGTATCTTTCTCCATCCTTGATGGAGAATTGTTCCTATATCGTCTTTGATGGAGCTAGGGTTAGTGTACTAAATCTATCAGGGTTTAGTGCATTAATTACACAGTCATTTAATGTTTTCTGTTAAATAAGCCCTAGACTTTAGGGGATAAGAGATTAGGTTTTGAATTATTCTTTGTTCACTAAACCACATTTCTAGCAGTGCTTAACGTGAGTTGTTTATGCTTTGGTTTCAGTTGTAAGGCTTGGTTTATAAGCCGAATTTTACCTTCAATAATAGAGTTCTATTCTCCCAATTCTGTGAGTATTAGTGCAAAGAGTATTCAGGTTTCAACAAGTGGTATCAGAGCCCCATCATAGGGGCCTGATCGAGAGAGAGAGTAAGAATCTGCAACATTCTTATAAGAGAGCAAACACTGAGTGAGACACGAGAGGGAGAGAAAGAAGTGAGAAAGAAAGAGTCAAGATCGAAGGCATGGCGGCTGAAGGGAATTTTATTCAGCCAGCAATTCCCAGGTTCGATGGTCACTATGATCATTGGACCATGTTAATGGAGAACTTTCTCCGATCTAAGGAGTACTGGAGTTTGATTGAAGTTGGGATACCTGCAGTTGCAACTGGGGTTGAGCCAACAGAGGCACAGAGAAAGGCTATAGAGGACCAGAAGTTGAAAGATTTGAAAGTGAAAAATTACCTCTTTCAAGCTATCGATCGTAACATCATGGAGACTATCCTAAACAAAGATTCTGCAAAAGGCATTTGGGATTCAATGCGTCAGAAATATCAAGGATCTACTAAAGTGAAACGAGCTCAGTTACAAGCTTTACGGAGGGAGTTTGAGTTGCTTGGAATGAAGGAGGGTGAGAGTGTTGACGATTATTTTGGAAGGACTCTCACCATTGCTAACAAAATGAAATCCCATGGTGAGCGTATGGAGCAGACTGTTGTTGTAGAGAAGATACTAAGGTCCATGACAACGAGGTTTGATTATGTAGTGTGTTCTATAGAAGAATCAAATGACCTCGCTGCGATGACTATTGATGAACTCCAGAGTAGTTTGCTCGTGCATGAGCAAAGGATGAAAAGGCATAAAGAGGAGGAACATGCTCTCAAGGTCACTAGTGGTGAAAGATCTGGAGTGAGGGAGGATGATCGAGTTGGTGGTAGAGGCAGAGGACGTGGAGGCTACAGAGGCAGAGGGAGAGGTCGGGGAAGGCAACCTCTCAACAAAGCCATCATCGAGTGCTATCGGTGCCACAAATTAGGGCATTTCTAGTATGAATGCCCTACATGGGAAAAGGCTGTCAACTATGCAGAGCTGGAAGAAGTGGATGAGATGCTTCTCATGTCGTACATGGAACTCCATAATTTAACAAGAGAGGAGGTATGGTTTCTAGATTATGGCTGTAGTAACCACATGAGTGGTGATAAGTTGTGGTTCACTGAATTGGATGAAGGGTTTAGACAAACTGTAAAACTAGGAAACAACTTTAGAATGACTGTGATGGGTAAGGGATGCATTAGGCTGAATTTTGAAGGAGTGATACAGAAGATTGGTGGAGTGTTTTATATCCCTGAATTGAAAAACAACCTATTAAGCATAGGCCAGTTGCAGGAGAAAGGCCTAGCAATACTTATTCAGCACAACATGTGCAAGTTGTTCCACCCAACTAGAGGTCTCATTATGGAAGCAGCCATGTCTACGAACAGGATGTTTGTGATGTTAGCATCTATGCCTCCAAAGGAACAAGCATGCTTTCAAACAGCTTGTGAGAGTGAGACACAATTGTGGCACTGTCGATTTGCTCATCTTAGCTTCAAGGGACTGAGAACATTGTGTTACAAGAAAATGGTCGAGGGTTTGCCATCACTCAGAGCTCCTGCAAAAGTATGCACCGATTGCTTGGCGGGGAAGCAACACAAGGATGTCATTCCAAAGAAAAGTCATTGGAGAGCCTCACATAAGCTGCAACTAGTTCACTCAGACATTTGTGGACCTGTGACGCCGGAATCCAACAGTGGAAAAAGGTACCTAATCACCTTCATTGATGATTTTAGTAGAAAGTGTTGGGTATATTTTCTTTCGGAAAAGTCAGAAGCATTTAGCATGTTTAAAAAGTTTAAAAGTTTAGTTGAGAAGGAGTCTGGTTCTTTGGTGTGTTGCTTACAAACAGATAGAGGTGGTGAATTTACCTCTAGTGAATTTAATGAGTATTGCAGCGTAAATGGCATCAAAAGGCAACTAAGTGCAGCTTATACTCCTCAGCAAAATGGGGTTGCCGAGAGGAAGAATAGGACAATTATGAATCTAGTTAGAAGTATGTTGTCGGAGAAGAACATTCCTAAGAAGTTTTGGCCGGAGGCAGTGAATTGGTGTGTGCATGTTCTAAATAGAAGCCCTACTTTGGTGGTGAAAGATCTCACACCTGAAGAGGCATGGAGTGGCATTAAGCCATCAGTAGAGTATTTTCGGGTGTTTGGTTGTAGTGGTCACGTACATGTTCCAGATGCTAAGAGAACAAAGTTGGATGCCAAGAGCTCAAGGTGTGTTTTGCTGGGTGTAAGTGAAGAAACAAAAGGCTACAGGTTGTATAACCCAGTCACAAAGAAGAGAGTGATAAGCAGAGATGTGGTGTTTGAAGAAAATGAAAGTTGGGACTGGGGAAAAAGTGTGGAAGAGGCCACAAGTGACTTGCTTGAATGGGGTGATGAGGAAGATATTACAACAGAAGAAGAACTCAATGAAAGCGGAGAAGAGAATGGAGAGCATGAACAAGCAGATGCAGCAGCTGTGACCAGCCTTTCTTCATCGAGCTCAGCTGAAAATAGGGATACAAGTCCACTTGGAGAAAGAAATCGAAGAACACCTTACTGGATGGGGGACTATGTTACAGGAGAAGGACTGTCTGAGGAGGAAGAAGAAGCTCTAAACATGGTACTTTGTACCTCTGCCAGAGATCCATACACTTTCGAAGAAGCATCAAAGAGTAAAAAATGGAGAGATGCTATGGATAGTGAGATAAGGCAAAAGAGAAGAATGGTACATGGCAACTTACTGACTTACCAGAGGGAGCAAGGAAAATTGGGGTGAAATGGATATACAAAACGAAGCTTAATGAGCGAGGTGAAGTTGACAAGTACAAGGCCAGGCTTGTAGCAAAAGGGTACGCACAAAAACATGGGATTGACTATATAGAGGTGTTTGTACCGGTTGCAAGATGGGACACAATCCGGATGATTCTAGCCTTGGCTGCACAAATAGAGTGGTGTGTGTATCAAATTGATGTAAAAAGTGCATTCCTGCACGGAGAATTGGAAGAAGATGTGTACGTTGAGCAGCCTTTTGGTTATGTGAAAAAAGGTGAGGAGCATAGAGTTTTCAAGCTATAAAAGGCATTGTATGGGTTAAAGCAAGCACCACGTGCCTGGTTTAGCAAAATAGAAGCACACTTCATAAAGGAAGGGTTTGAACGTTGTCCAAGGGAGCACACTGTTTATCAAATCTCAAGGAGAAGGAAAAGTATTGATTGTGAGCTTGTACGTGGACGATTGATTTTCACTGGAAATGATGAAAAGATGTTCGAAGTTTTCAAGGCCTCAATGAAGCAGGAATTTGACATGACAGATCTAGGCAAAATGAAGTATTTTCTTGGAGTGGAAATCGTGCAAAACAGTGAGGGGATTTACTTGAGTCAAAGAAAGTATGCATAGGAAATTTTAGAAAGGTTTGGTATGGAAAAGTGCAACTCAGTGAGGAATCCAATGGTGCCAGGCTGTAAACTCATTAAGAATGAAGATGGAGCTCATGTGGATATGACACTGTACAAGCAGATGGTAGGTAGCCTATTGTACCTATCGGTGACAAGACTAGACCTTATGTTTGTAATTAGTTTGGTCAGTAGGTACATGGAGAGGCCAACGTGTCTACATATGCAAGCTATAAAGATAATAATGAGGTATGTCAAGGGGTCTGTTGATTTGGGAATTTGCTACAAGAAGGGAGCTGCAAGTAATGGGGAGTTGGTAGCTTTCTCTGACAGCGACTATGCCAGTGACATTGATGATTGACGGAGTACCTCTGGGTATGTTTTCAAACTAAGCAATGGAGCTGTTGCTTGGTGTTCGAAAAAACAACTGGTGGTTTCATTCTCCACCACTGAGGCTGAATTTATATCTGCTGCTCATTGTGCTTGTCAAGGAGTTTGGATGAGAAGAGTCCTCAAAATGTTGGCGTGCAAACAAAGGGGCCTACTATCATACACTGTGATAATATTTCTGCTATTAAATTGTCAAGGAACCCAGTCATGCATGGCAGAAGCAAGCATATAGATGTTAGATTCCACTTTCTCCGTGATCTTTGCAAAGAAGGTGTGGTTGAACTGGTACATTGCAACTCACAGAACCAAGTGGCAGATATCATGACCAAGGCATTGAAGATGGATACGTTTGAAAAGTTGAGAGGCATGCTTGGACTGTGCACTGTGCCAAGTGAGTAAACTGTTTGCTAGATGCAATGCAGTTTAAGGGAGGAATTGATGGAGCTAGGGTTAGTGTACTAAATCTATCAGGGTTTAGTGCATTAATTACACAGTCATTTAATGTTTTCTGTTAAATAAGCCCTAGACTTTAGGGGATAAGAGATTAGGTTTTGAATTATTCTTTGTTCACTAAACCACGTTTCTAGGAGTGCTTAACGTGGGTTGTTTATGCTTTGGTTTCAGTTGTAAGGCTTGGTTTATAAGCCAAAGTTTACGTTCAATAATAGAGTTCCATTCTCCCAATTCTGTGAGTATTAGTGCAAAGAGTATTCAGGTTTCAACAGTCTTTGATATCGGCTCCTTCGTGCTCGGCTTCTGCCGTGTCCGGTATCAGATTATGGTTTGCATCGTGGCCTATCGTAACCTCTTCTTCTCAGATTCTTTATGACCGTGTATCTGTTTAATGCGAAGTGGCAAATGCTATGCTGCCTTAGGCCAATCTGGGCGCGGCTGAAGACGACGTGCGACATTGGGTTGGTGGCGGGATGGCTGAGTGAGCGGATCGAGAGGGCAATTGTTTCACCAAGCTTTCTGGTGCATTGGTAAGGAGATTGTCGAGAATCACTGGGTGAGCAGCACACTGCTTGGGATCTGGGCGGGATCTTCGTCACGGCGGGTGGCATCGAGTTGGAGGGGCCGAGATGATCCTTCTCTGATCAAGGTCGAAGCTGAGGTCAGGGAAGGTCTGGGTGCCTAAAGGAGAATTCTGTGGGCCTGGGCCTGGACTGCTGTAGTCCGATGTTATTAGGGTTCGCATTTGGGATTCGAGAGACCTTTTATGGGCCCTAAATTTTTCTGCATTTTGGATCTGCTTCTTTGGTTACTCAAGTAGAAGATTGCTTTCTATTCGGGGTATTTTTTTGTATAGAGTAGACAAAATCGGTCACACTACCACCGGTCATCTTGATAGAAGGTTATCCTCTATTTGGCGTATATCTATGCGTGGAAGTATGGTCGACCATACTGTTGGTATCATTTTACATAGCTCAGATTCTGTCAGGTGCTTCATCAAATGCTTAATTGCATCCCTCATTATCCTTATTAGGTTTTAATTCTGATGCTTTATTGTATCTAGTATTAATCTTGTTATTTCATATGTTGATGTAGTTTCTACATCTATAAATTGTAATTTTCTTATGATTATTATTAATAAAGTCACTGACTATTACTCTAAAAAAAAAAGTTACTAGCTGGTGAAGTGTTTAATAATTGGCTGTAGAGAAGAACATGTGGAGAATTAATTGTACCATACAAGTCAAATAATGTCTGCTTCAATCTATATATTGCATGTCGTATACAATTGGCCGGTGACCGTATGTGTGTGTGTGTACACATACACACATAGTCAAGATTTAACAAATCTTCCCTAATCCATGGCGTTAATAGTAGGTTTAAATGGTAATGAGTGATGAGTACAAATGCACTTCAGTCTAGCAGTGTTCTTTCATTTGCTAAGAAACTAAGAGATGGGTGGATTCTTATAAATGGGTGTAAGCTTCATTCCTCGGAAACACCCGGGCTAACTACACTGAGATACACGAATGCGTAGGTAACACTTATTTACTAAAGCGCGTTAAGCATCTCTAATGGTACGTTGTTGTATATTTCTAATTAGAATTTGTAATTTAAAAATTAAATGTTCACAAAATGAACTAGCGATTGAAAAGTGAATTGGTTTGAGTGATTATCTTTCACATGTTCTCGATCTCCTTAGTATCAGAGGAGCCAGATCTAACTGAACTAGAGTTGGGAGAAAGTTTTTCATTGAGTTTTTCAACTTCAATAAATAGAGTATCTAAAATGGAACGTTGTTGTTGTTGTTGTTGTTGTAGTTAAGATATGCTCTAAGCTCATTGACAAAAAACACAGAACAACAAAATAAAACGAGATATACTTTAAAGGAATATTTTGCTAATTTGCTCTACCTTCTTGGACTTTTGCGGGTACTGCTAAAAAGCTCATTATTTTCTCAGTATCCCATACTCAATCCATTCCATGTATGCTTGTCTGCAGCCGAAACTTAATCGTACATGCATCTATTATGCACCCAGTCAAAAATCAATGTATACACAATCAGTTTATTGAATCAAAGAAAAACGAAGAAGTGTAGGACAATTTATAGATGAGGAAGACATGGACCTTTACACCGATTTAGAGCATGGCACAACTTGTCGATCCTGTTCTTGCCAGCTGTGGAGTGTGGACAATATATCACTGTTAACCCCATAACTTTAGGCCAAAAACTTAGAAGTCTGGATCGATCTGCACATGTAACAAATGGGATTAAATTGTTAAACAGCGACAAGTGCGGTCCGTGACCTACCATTATACAAATACTGTCCCAACTTAACCACCCGATAGGTGTTGGGTTTTAATCACAAAAGGTCTCGGTTTAATTGGGTAAGCATCACTCACTTATAAGTTATATTATATTTTGTTACTTTTTCAATGTAAGATTTTTCCTCTCCAACACGCCCCCTCACGTGCAACTTAGCTCTGAGTATGCACGTGGAATTAATTGATAAACCCAATTCCACATTGGAAATCGGGTCACAAATCCCACATTAGATACTTGATCAATCACATAACAATCTAAGGCCCATATCGGGCACTTGGCAATAATCTAATCAGAAAATTCCGATGGCCAATTTATTGAACCCAGACTAGGTCCATGATTGGAGAGGAGATTGGTGAATCAATTAATGAATGAACCCATATCCGGGTCCATGATGACGACGTATTAAAGAGCGACCCGCTCTGATACCATGTTAAACAACGACAAGCGTGGCCCGTGGCCAACCATTATACTGATACTGTCCCAACTTAACCACCTGATAGGTGTTGAGTTTTAATTACAAAAGGTCTCGGTACAATTGGGTAAGCGTCATCCACTTATAAATTATATTATATTTTGTCACTTTTCCAATATGGGATATTTCCTCTCAAACATAAATCATATGAATGCCGGATGTTGTTGGAATTAATTGCCTGCTTTGATAGAAATTAGAGATATGGATGAAGCAGTTAGTTTTATATTAGAAACGTACTACAATAGTTAACGATGTTCAGTAATCTAAAATGGCAGCAACAACTTTTGAGATAAAACATCATACACGATGATGATTCAGGTGAACACTTAATCAACACTAAATCGAAATATATAGTGCCAAATGACAGGGAGTTCATTACAAATGAATGGATATTAGTTGAAGTTAGAACTATTCCGTTATACAAAAGTCACAGATGGCACAAAAGAGATATCATTATGTATCACAAAAGTCTTACAGAATGGGTTTAATTCCCACAAAAAGTTTGAGAGCCATATCAATCACAACCCAAAAATGGGTCAAAGAAAAAAAAAATCTGATTTCACTACTTGCTGGCTAGAAGTATGTATCTATGTGCTTGAGCTACACACTAAGTACTCATATTTGACGCTTGATTAAGCCAGAGACAGTAACGAGAGCCATGATAAAGGAGTGATCTACATCAGCCTCCACTACCAAACTCAGTACATCATCTCCCAACACAACTCCTGAAGACGATTGCTTTCGCTTCGCCTCCGCCACAACTCTTCCGTTACTGTCTGTTATTCTGAAGGCTGCTGATTTTCCGGCCGACAAACTTTTTAACCTGTAGAAACTGCTATCAGATCCCATGGTTACTTTGTATGAACTTGACTCTTCGTTTCCGAAGACTGATCTGCAACTCTTTCTTACTCGAAACATTGGCTTTGTCCTATCGGCTGCGTAGCCCTTCCAACGGGTAAACACTCCCATTTTGTGCTCACATAGAGTGAAGAGAACCTTGCCGCGGAGATCCATGAGGAAGACTTCGTTGCTGTGCTTGTCGTCATAGTTGTCGATGCGATACACAACCTCCCCAGTTTCGTTGAAGGCTGTGCATCCATTTCCTTGCATCAAAAGAGATTTCATCCATACTGTGAATGTTTCTCTTTTTGAAGTCATATATTTATTAGAACATGAAGTAGTACTTGAAGAAGCATCTTCAGTGGGTACTACTGTGAGAGGATGAACCTTGGCCATATGAGAGCAGAGATGAGGGAGCTCTTTGGCTTAGTTTGGTGTGAGAGTACTCCAATCAAGCTGGTAATATATACTCTCTGAAAATGGGAACTGAGAATAAATTTTTAAATATTGGCTTCTCGTCAACAACGAACTGCACGTTTATTTTGTGCACATGTGATATGTGCATAGAAAATTACATGTTTATCGATCTAAATTTTTTATTTTCTTTTCCTATCAAAATAATTCAATTTGGTTCGACAAAAATTATTGAAAAGAGGTTTAAAGGTATGTTCGGCATATTTTGACCTACACTATATATTTTAGTATATTGGGAGCACGTATTAATATACGAGTATGAGGAACAAGGAACATTAACAAAATTATGTTGAAGGTTTTGATGACACATGGCTTAAATGGCAAGCTTGGGAGTACTTGTATGATCAATTTCTTTGTCATATTAATTAATATCATACTTAGCGAATTAAATAGGGTTTCCATGATTTATTAATTTGAGCTTATCTCTAGCTAATTAGCTATGGTTTATCATAAATTTAATAGGTTGGTGTCACGCGTTCACCTGTTATTAGTAATATTGTCGCATTGCATGGCAGCATGTGGCTGCCAACGTGGAGACGACTCAGATCTAGAAGAAAAGAAATAGGAGGTGACCTAAGGAAAACATGGAAAGCACATATATGTACGTACTGCAATTACTCGCATAGAGTTGAAAGCAATATGAAAGGGAAGAAGAATCAGATCTATGTGTGCTTTTACAACCTTTATGTTGGCGTGCTAATACGTAGGATAGGAGTTAGTTGTACGATAGAAAACTATAAGAAGTGAAGTAATTTGTGCAAACAATTTGTAGGTTCGGAGTTGAGAATTTGAAGTTTTAGGTAATCTGTAACTTACAAATAGAAATAAAATTATTATTTGTTAAGACCCTCGAGAGTCGAGACCACCACCTTCAAGAGAAAAGAGCTGCTAGCCAACTGTGATGTTACGTACCTGCATGCTACTTTACGATATTACCTCTTTTATAAAACTAGAAAAGAAAATAACACTCATATTACGAATTAGCAATTTTAGGTCTAACTGTAATTGTTACATTCTACAGCGTGTTGTTAAGACAAAAGAATGTTACAAAATGTAATAGATTTTACTAAGAACAACTATAAAAAAAATCATTTAATTCAATAATTATTGAAATGGTCCGATAGTAATTTTAAATGAGCTAGATGCATGAGTTCCTTTTTTTTCTCTTCTTTTTTCATTCCTTCTGGATGACCTGTTTTTGTGTATGCATTAAAATCACAATTCGATCTCTGCACGTTTAAGACTTTGTAGAAAGGCGAGGTTTGGTGCGTGCACTAATAATTTGTGGAAGATACTATACAGATTTGACTAATGTGTGGATATTATACATTAATTATACAAGTACGTATATAATACAGTAATAAGAGGAAGCTACTAATACTTTAATTATACAAGAATACATATTATACATGAGGAAGATGAAGGGAAAGTATCATACATGTCGGGAGGGTGTTTCTTTTGTTCGTTTTCTGATAAAGCATCTTATCTATGGAGAAATTTGATGCCAAATGAACTGGAAGAAACAATTTATCAATTATTTTCTTTCAGTTACCATTGCAATAGGGACATGTCGAAGTACGTAAAATATGTTGCTGTAGAATATTTACTTATTTAGGCAGTTATTACTTTCCAGCAGTTTGAGGATTGTATATTTCTAAAGCTGAATTAGACTGAAACTCACAAGAACAATAGAGCATGAATCATATGTGTTTTGCAGAACCAACAGGAAGCTAGAGAGAGTAAATGATAATGAATTAATCGATCGATCATCAATTGGTTATATTCAGGTATATATATTAGATCATGTAATTAAAATGTTTTCATGACTCCGTAGTGACAATGGGAAAAGTTAATTCCACCAAAAAAAAAAAAAAGAGAGAGGCAATCCTCTTGGGCACCATCAGTGCTCATGAACCCTAGAGCGGTAAAAAGAAATTGATTTTGGTCTGCACCACTCTACTTCTATTTCCTACTATTTCCTATAGCTAGGTACAATCTGAGACGGCTCTAGCTGAGTTTCATATTTGATTAAGCCATAAACAGTGACAAGAGCCATGATGAAAGAATGATCTACATCTGTGAAAACCCAAATTTTCATATAATTAATTTATGAAATTTAATAATTATTATATTAATTGAATTATGATATTTGAGATTATTTGGAATGTCGTGGGTTGAGTAAGTTGGTTTTGAATGATTTTATTTTCGAAAACGAACGTTATTTAGGGGGTCGTGAAAAATCGACTTTTTATATGTTCAAAATTTGGGAAAACTTCCTTCATGAAAGTTGTAGAGCTCGTCGATACGAGTTCGTGCATATGTGGAACGTATTATTCGGAGTTTGTATGAATAAATTATGTGTAATACCCGCAATTTCCATTTTAAATTCGAGTGATTGTATCGAATGATTATTATGCGATTTCACGATATATGTTCGATAATCATTCATTTTTACAATTATCGAAGTTTCGAAACGTTTATTTTAACGAAAAGCTCGAAATACCATGTTTGAGAAATCGACTTTTTCTACGTACGAAATTTGGAGAAACTTCCTTCATGAAAGTTGTAGAGCTCGTCGATACGAGTCCGTACACGTGCGGAACACGAAGATCAGATTTTTTCTGAATTAGTTATCGAATTTCGAAGTTTTCCGAAACATGTATATATAGAAAAAATTTTGGGAAACCCTAATTTTTTCTTCTACCGGTTCTTCTTCTTCCTTCTGTTTCTGGAAAAAGAAAAGAAAAAAAAAAAAAAAACTGTTCTCTCTCTCTCACAGTCGCTCTCGACCGAAAAGGGGAGGAAAGTTCTCCTTAATTGTTCTCCCTCCACAGACCACCTCTCGACCTCAAACCAAGTTCCAGGCGTTCGTCTCGAGCTGCTCTAGCTCCCGGAGGCAGTTTCACAAGGCGACGCAGCCCGTGGCGGCGGCGGCACAGCCCGAACCGAAAACGGCCATTTTCGGTTCGATCCGATATCTCGAGCTACACTCCATCATTTCACTTGATTCTTGTCTCATTGAGCTCGCCTCAACTTCCTCTACAAGCACCAAGAAGGACCGGAACTGGGTCGAACGTTTTCACGTTCGTCGGAGCTCGACCCGAACGGATCAAGATATCTCGAGCTATACACGATCGTTTCTTGTGATTCTTGGCTTGTTGAGTTCGCAAGGAAGTTCTGAACAAGTTTCCAGAAGGGATCGGGGCCTAAGGTTGCAGTTTTCACGTCGGTTTTCAAGCTCACCGGTTTCTGCATATTTTCCGGCCGCCGACTGTAAATCGGTAATTTCGATGCCTTCCCGTCATTTTTAGGTCTTGTGCTAGTTATGAAGGTTGCTCAGAATGATGAAACGAAGGGGACAAGCTCGGCCCCGACACCATTGGCGGTGGTCGGTGGCGGCTCTGTCCCTAACTCCGGCGGCCTTTTCCGGCCACCTCCGGAGGTCTAAAATTTGGTTTCTGTCCATTTTATGATTCTATGTTTCGATACAATCATTTCGACATATTATACGCATTTTTCTGATATCGTATGAATTAGTTATGAATTTTGTGATTTCGATCGATTTCGATCGTTAGATTTATGATCTGTGAAATTATGACCGTTGGATGAACTTGTAAATTTGTTATGATGATCATATGACTGACCCAGAGGCTTTGTGTGGTCATGGGCGAAGATCCGACCGTTGGATCTTCGTATATGTGAAAAACGGTAATTAGGGGAGCGATTCGTGAGAAACCACTCGTCAGATTTTAATGAAAATTAGAATCTGGCCGTTAATTAGAAGTTAATTTATGTGTTGAAATTGTTGGCTAAATTCGAGTCACATTTGATTAGGTGATTGACGGATTTTATTTGAGTGGGCTATTCGGCGTTAATTATAAATTATAATTATATTGAAGACGCAGCGGGAGTTTCGAGGTGAGTAAAACTCACGTGGTTCATATTACGAACCGAGCATTTTAATTTATTTATTTTTGGTAATTGTGTGAAAAATATTTGCGGATTAAATATTTGTTTTTAAAATTTCATGGACTTGAATCACCACGGTCCATAGGTAAGTAAAATGAATTTTAACTATACAAATGAATTTCATAATTTTCTTGTGTGAATTATAGATGGTATTAGTGGTCATTCCTGAGTGGATGATTACGTATATATATATTTACGTGGAAAATATATATTGATGAGTGGATTGTTGTGTGATGATATGATTGAGTAGAATTGATGAGTTGATTATATTACAATTGAGTAATTCCATAATAATATGATGTATCTTGGTTGGGTTGATTTCAGTATGTGATATTATATGTTGTGTTCATTTATGGGTTTAGGGTCGACGTAATGACTGGTGTGGGTAATCGGATGCTCTAATCCTAGTGTGGATGATGGGATACGATTGGTTGAGTATGTGGAATTATTGGACGTTCTAAATATGTATATAGGTATACATATTAATGAAATACAATAATTGATAAATATGTCGGATGCCATAACCTAGGCCAGGTGACGGGCTACGATTCAGTTAGAGCTCTAGTCTGTCAAGTACCGTATTTTTATAAATACGATGATGAGAGTTGTGGGAAAAGTCGTGAGTGGGGTTGTCATGATATATTGAATTGGTGTTGATTGAGATTGTTTATTAATTGCATATATGGAAATAATTGAGTGTTACTGTGTGTGGAAATAAATGAGATTAAATTAAGTAACAGTTCATTCTTTTGCTCATACAAGCTTCCATAAGCTTACCGGGTTTTGTGTTGTTGCAATCCCGGTACACTATTCAATGGTGTAGCGGATATTCCTGCATGTCAGGATAACCATGGAGGTGACCGAGCTGTTTAGGTGTTTCAGCAGTTTTGTTATTAATTAGTGGTGAGGTGTGTGTATGCTCATTTAGAGCTTTACATTACATTTGGATTTGAGTTGTAATAATTAACCGAGACTAAATTCGGTTTGATTTTATTTCGTGTGGTGAGTATGTTAAGAAAAGAAAAATTTTCAGGATGATTATTTTGAGTTTGTAGTATTTCATGTTTCGAATTTTGAATTGTTATTCTAAAATTCGAGGCGTGACATTATGAATATTTGAAAATTGAAAATTTTCTATAAATAGAATGAAAAATTAGAGTTTTTCATTAAGGACGAAAAAATTACTTTTTTGCACATCAGCCCCCCCCCCCGGTTCTCTCTCTGTCGCACGAAGCCTTCATTTTGCTTGTCGACCCGACCCGGCCGGAACGGAGCCTTCGCGGCCACGCCGCCACCTGACCCGGGCCTTCCCGGCATCGCCACCTGTAGCCTAGCCGCTCCCCGGCCTCAGTTTCGCCAGCCGTCACCTCTAGCCTTGGATCAGAGCAACCCCAGACGAGGAAGGCCGACCGGATCGGACCTTCCCCTTGCCGGCGATGCACGGGCCAACCGACCCCATTTTCGTGACGTGTTCTTTCTCCTGATCATCTTCATATGTGGCTTGTATCACGATTTTGAGTGTAGAGTGATAGATCAAGAGTTGAAGGTTTCGACATCCCTGATTCAATCTAGAATCTGATTGAGTGGCCGAGATTAATCCAACTTCAAAGCTCGATTTAGCACGATCTAGACCTCATTTCTGAAAAAGTCAGGTATTAAAGTTGTTCAAAATTTCATTTTGAAGAAGTTTGTAGTTGACGATTTTTGCATCGAAGGTGGTTGACAAGCGTTGACCGCTATCTAACAGCCGCGTGTGGCGGTGCGTCGGACCAAATTTTGAGTTTATATTATTTGGACGATGATCTATGCATCCATAAGAGCGTTTTGATATGTAACATGGTCATGTTAGAAAAAGTTGATAAATAGTCAATTTCAGTTTTGAAGTTACTATTTACGGTTTTACAGTTTACCTTCGGTTTGCGATTTACGGAGATCAGACCATCAGTTTTACTTCAAATTTTAATATGATGTTCATATGACTGTCTCGATGACTTTGTGTGGCCACGGGCGAAGATCCGACCGTTGGATCTTCGTATAATTGTAAAACAGTGATTCAGGAGGCGATTAGTGAAGATCCGTTCGTCGGATTTTCATATTATTTTGATAGGATGTTTCCAAGGGCGATCAGTGAGGATCTAACCGTTGGATCATCGTTTAAATTCTATCCGACCGTTGGATCATCATTTAAGTTTATTTCGTGCTTCGTTGCTAAGTAAAGACTGTACTTGATTAGGTACTTGACGGCTTGAGTTGACCAGCATTTGGATTATTGTGAGTTGTATTTTATTGAAGGCGCAGCGGGAATTTCTAGGTGAGTAAAACTCACGTGGTTCATATTACGAACCGAGTACTTTAAATTAATTATTTTTGTAATTGTGTGAAAAATATTTGTGGAGTAAATATTTGTTAAAATCATATGGACTTGATCGCTACGGTTCATAGGTAAGTAAAATGAATTTTAATTATACAAATGAATTTCACTATTTTCTTGTGTGAACTATAGATGGTATTAGTGGTCATTCCTGAGTGGATGATTACATATATATATATATATATATATATATTTACGTGGAATATATGTATTGATTGGTGTGATTTTGAGTGATGATATGATGATTTGGATTTTATTTCAAATGCTTAATTTTCATAATAATATTATGTATGTTAGATGAGTTGATTTAATTATGTGAAAACATACTGTTGTACTTATTGTGGATTTAGGATCAACGTAGTGATCGGTATGGGGGAATCGGACACTTTAATCCTAAGTGGATGATGGGATACGATTGGTTGAGTAGGTTTAATTATCGGACGTTCTAAATATGTATATAGGTATACATATTGATGAAATACGATAAAGATAAATATGTCGCATGCCATAACCTAGGCCAGGTGACTGGCTACAATTCAGTTAGAGCTCTAGTCTGTCAAATACCTTATTTTTATAAATACGATGTTGGGGTTTTGTGAAGAAAGATGTGAGTTAGGGTTTGGTGTTGAGCTGTTGATTGATTGAGATTGTTGGTTCTTGTGGATATAGAAATTATTGGGTGTTGACTTGGGTAGAAATATATATGAGTTAATTAAGCAACTGTTCTTTCTTTTACTCATACAAGCTTTCAAAAGCTTACCGGGTTTTGTGTTGTTACAATCCCGGTACACTATTCAAATGGTGTAGCGGATATTCTTGCAGGTCAGGATTACCAGGGAGGTGACCGAGCTGCTTAGGTGTTACAGCAGTTATCTTTGTTTCATTGAGTTGTGAGGTGTGTATGCTCATTTAGAACTTTACAATTTATTTTGTATTTAGGTTGTAATAATTAATCGAGACTAAATTCGGTTTGATTTTATTTCGTGTGGTGAGGTTGCTAAGAAAAGAAATTTTCAGGATGACTATTTTAAGTTGTAGAAATTCATGTTTCGGATTTTGAATTTTTATCCAAAAATTCGGGGCTTGACAGTTTGGTATCAGAGTGTAGGGTACATATTTGGTGATATGTCAATACTTTCAGAGTGATGACCCATCTGCAGCGGATTCCCATCGTGTGCTCTTCGGTATTGATAATGCCATTGGGTATGTGAGAGCGTTAGATCGACTAGGAACGTTAGCATGTCATAAGAACTTTAGGCGTTGTCTTGTATGCTTAGTTACTTGGTTAATATGGACTTGCATTTGACTGATGCCTTGTTTAAGTGTTATGCATGTACTAATCAAGTATACCCTGCTTATTAGGTAATGGAGATTGAGGGGAATGAAGCTAGGGGTCAAGATAGAGGCAGACCTCATGGCAGGGGTAGGGGTAGGGCCCCTCCGGTCGATGATGCATATGAGGCAGAGGTAGAGGCACCTTATGAGGATCAACCTATTCCTCCCGTGGCCATAGTTGATGATCCTGCTCGCTTGCTGATGCTAGCAAGGGAAATTACCCGCTTGGGAGAAACCAAGTTTGGAGGAGGCACTGACCATATGGTGGCGGATCGTTGATTGAGGATTTGCAGACCTATTTTGAGCTGTTAGATTGCAGTGAGGTTGATAAGCGGAAGCTAGCCGCATTCATGCTGAAAGATGAGGCCAGAGTGTGGTGGAACGTCACACAGAGGAGTGTTGACGTAGCTACCTTGACATGGGATGGCTTCGAGAGGCTGTTCAGGGAGAAGTACTTTCCAGCAGCTGTGAAGGAAATGTTAGAACGGGAATTCCTCCCACTTGTACAGGGGAAGATGACCGTGATTGAGTACGATGCGGAGTTCTCCAGGCTGTACAAGTATATAAGGCAGATGGTTGACGAAGACTTGGCCAATAAGTTCTAGAGAGGGTTGAGCCCCTCGATTGAGCGTGATGTGACCATCTTAGAGCTGAAGACCAAGAGAGAGATCTTGGCTAAGGCACAGATCATTGAACAGCAGAACCTGATTCGTAGAGAGAAAGAGTCTGCTGAGAGAGACTTCTAAGGCAAGGGAAAGGCCATAGCAGGAAGCAGTAGATCCAGAGACTTTATGGGTGGTTTCTGGAAGAAACAGAGAACTCAGTTCCAGCATCAGGCTCCAACTAGGGCAGCAGTAGCTCCTCCCGTTCAAGCTATGCCTATTAGGTAGATAGCACCAGCAGCACCGGTGAAGTGCTTTAACTGTGGCGAGCCGAGTCACATCTTTCGTGCGTGCACGAAACCACGGGGTAGGATATGCTACAGCTATGGACAGGCAGGGCATCAGGCCAGAGAGTGTCCCCGAAATCAGGGTAGAGCGCAGGATAACTAGCAGAGGCAGCTACCACCTGCACCTGCTAGAGTCTTTGCCATCAGTCAGGCAGGCACGGGAGTGGAAGGTACCTTATCTGTTTATCACTATCTTGCTAGAGTACTGTTTGATAAGGGAGCCTCACACTCTTTCATATCTAGTTCGGTTGTGGATGTATTGGGTTTGATTGCTATGCCTCTGACTAGATCATTTTGTGTTACATCACCTCTCGGTGTATCTCTTGAGCTTAGCATGTTTTGTGATGATTGCCTTATTGGGATTGGTGTCAGAGAGTTCTCTGCATCTTTGATTGTGATTCCGGATCACAAGTATGATGTAATTTTAAGTATGGATTGGTTGAGCCCGAACCATGCTGTTATTGATTGCTTTAGGATAATTGTGTCCTTCCATGTTCCGGGACAACCGGTGTTTCATTACCGTTGTCTGAAGTCTGACATCGCCATGAGAACAGGGATTTTGTGTAATACCCGTAATTTTCATTTTAAGTTCGAGTAATTGTGTTGAACGATTATTATGAGATTTCACGATTATTGTTCAACAATAATTCACTTTTACATTTATCGAAGTTTCGTAATGATTATTTTTAACGAAAATCTCGAAATGCTCGGTTTGTGAAATCGACTTTTTCTACGTACAAAATTTGGAGAAACTTCCTTCATGAAAGTTGTAGAGCTCGTCGATACGAGTCCGTACACGTGCGGAACACGAAGATCGGATTTTTTTCTGAATTAGTTATTGAATTTAGAATATTTTCCGAAATGGGTATATATAGGAAAAAACCTAGGAATTTTTGGAAACTCTATTTTTTTCACCGGCCTCATTTCCTTTTTTGGAAAGCAGACTGTTCACTCTCTCTCTCAACTCTCGCGTCGTCCTCCTCTCGGCCGAAAACAGAAGCAAAATAGAGCAAGCCATCTCCAGCTCGTTCGGCCACCCCACGACCTCAAACCACTTCCAGGAACTTCGCCTCGTCCTTGCGCAGCTGCCAGAGGGAGCCTTGCGCCGCGACACGGCCTGCAGAGTAGGTGGCGGCCCCGAACCGAAAAGGATCTTTTTTGGTTCGATCTTGATATCTCGAGCTACACACCACCTTTTCACTTGATTCTTGGCTCATTGAGCTCACCTCAACTTCCTCTACAAGCACCAAGAAGGACCGAACTGGGTCGAACGTTTTCACGTTCGTCGGAGCTCGACCCGAACGGATCGAAACAACCAAACTTTCGATCAAGATATCTCGAGCTATACACGATCGTTTCTTGTGATTCTTGGCTTGTTGAGTTCACAAGGAAGTTCTGAACAAGTTTCCAGAAGGGATCGGGGCTGAGGTTGCAGTTTTGACGTTGGTTTTCAAGCTCGCCGGTTTCTGGAATTTTTCCGGCCGCCGACTGTAATTGGTACTTTTCGATCCCTTCCCGTCATTTTTTGGTCTTGTGCTAGTTATGAAAGTTGCTCAGAATGATAAAACGAAGGGGACAAGCTCGGCCCCGACACCATTGGCGGTGGTCGGTGGTAGCTCTATCCCTAACTCCGGCGGCCCTTTCCGGCCACCTCCGGAGGTCTAAAATTTGGTTTCTGTCCATTTTATGATTCTATGTTTCAATACGATCATTTTGGTGTATTATACGCATTTTTCGGATATCGTATGAATTAGTTATGAATTTTGTGATTTCGATCGTTAGATTTTTGATCTGTGAAATTATGACCGTCGGATGAACTAGTAAATTGTTATGATGATCATATCACTGTCCCAGAGGCTTTGTGTGGTCATGAGTGAAGATCCGACCGTTGGATCTTCGTATATGTGCAAAACGGTAATTAGAGGAGCGATTCGTGAGAAACCGCTCGTCGGATTTTAATGTAAATTAGAATCCGGCCGTTAAATGGTAGTTAAATTATGTGTTGAAATTATTGGCTAAATTCGAATCACATTTGATTAGGTGATTGACGGATTTTATTTGAGTGGGCTATTTCGGCGTTAATTATAATTATATTGAAGACGCAGCGGGAATTTCGAGGTGAGTAAAACTCACATGGTTCATATTACGAACCGAGCGTTTTAAATTTATTTATTTTTAGTAATTGTGTGAAAAATATTTGCGGATTAAATGTTTGTTTTAAAATTTCATGGACTTGAATCACCACGGTCCATAGGTAAGTAAAATGAATTTTAATTATACAAATGAATTTCAGGATTTTCTTGTGTGAACTATAGATGGTATTAGTGGTCATTCCTGAGTGGATGATTACGTATATATATATTTACGTGGAAAATATATATTGTTGAGCGATGATATGATTGAGTGAATTGATGAATTGATTATATTTCAATTGTGTAATTCCATAATAATATGATGTATCTTGGTTGGGTTGATTTCAGTATGTGATATTATATGTTGTGCTCATTATGGGTTTAGGGTCGACGTAGTGACCGGTGTGGGGTAATCGGACAATCTAATCCTGGGTGGATGATGGGATACGATTGGTTGAGTATGTGGAATTGTCGGACGTTCTAAATATGCATATAGGAATACATATTGATGAAATACGATAATGATAAATATGTCGGATGCCATAACCTAGGCCAGGTAACGGGCTACGATTCAGTTAGAGCTCTAGTCTGTCAAGTACCGTATTTTTATAAATACGATGTTGAGGGTTGTGAAGAAAGATGTGAGTTGGGGTTTGTCTTGATATCTTGAATTGGTGTTGATTGAGATTGTTAGTACTTGTGTTTGGAAATTATTTAGTGTTGTTGTGTGTGGGAATAATTATGAATTAAATTAAGTAATAGTTCATTCCTTTTACTCATACGAGCTTTCATAAGCTTACCGGGTTTTGTGTTGTTGCAATCCCGGTACACTATTCAAATGGTGTAGCGGATATTCCTGCAGGTCAGGATAACCAGGGAGGTGACCGAGCTGCTTAGGTGTTACAGCAGTTTATTATTTCATTTAGTTGTGAGGTGTGTATGCTCATTTAGAGCTTTACAGTTCATTTTGGATTTGAGTTGTAATAATTAACCGAAACTAAATTCGGTTTGATTTGATTTCGTGTGGTGAGGATGTTAAGAAAAGAAATTTTCAGGATGATTATTTTGAGTTGTAGTAATTTCATGTTTCGGATTTTGAATTTTTATTGTAAAATTCAGGGCGTGACATTTTGGCCCATATTGAATCAGGGAGTAATACTTCAAAGATTACAGGGATTCTTGTAGTTTCAGAGTATGCTGACGTGTTTCAGGAGATCCCTGGGTTACCTCCGAAAAGGGTAATGGAGTTCTCCATTGATGTGATACCAGGTACTTCACCTGTATCAAAAGCACCCTATCGAATGGCACCAGTTGAACTTCAGGAGTTGAAGGTCCATATTGAGGGCTTACTTGCACAAGGGTTCATCCAGGCTAGTATATCTCCTTAGGGCGTACTAGTGTTGTTCGTGAAGAAGAAGGATAATTCACTTCAGTTATGTGTGGATTATCGACAGCTGAACAAGGTGACCATCAAGAACAGGTACCCTTTACCTAGGATTGATGACTTGTTTGATCAGCTTAGAGAAGCTACTGTGTTCTCAAAGATTGATTTGAGATCTGGATATCACCAGTTAAGGGTGAAGGATGAAGATATTCCAAAGACGGCGTTCAGGACCAGGTATGGACATTTTGAGTTTCTTGTCATGCCTTTTGGTCTCACGAATGCACATGCAGCATATATGGACTTGATGAACAGAACGTTCAGTCCCTACTTGGCTCAGTTTGTGGTAGTGTTCATTGACGACATCTTGATTTATTCAAGGTCATCAGGTGAGCATGAGAAGCATCTGCGGATCGTGCTAAAGACGTTGAAGGAGCAGAAATTATTTGTTAAGTTCGAGAAGTGCGATTTCTTGCAGAGTGAAGTCAAATTCCTTGGTCATGTGGTCTCGAATGATGGAGTTTCTATGGATCCTTCGAAAGTTGAAGCAGTTATGAGTTGGAGTCGCCCTACTACGGTTACAGAAATCCATAGCTTCCTTGGATTGACAGGGTATTACAGGCGCTTCATTGAAGGGTTTTCTGGTATTGCTTTGGCTTTGACCAAATTGATAAGGAAGGACACTCAGTTCGTGTGGTCGGATGAGTGTGAGAAGGCTTTCAATGAGCTGAAGACTAGATTGACTATAGCTCCGGTGTTGATTATTCCTACTAGTGGTGGTGGATTAGTCATTTACAGCGTTGCATGTCATCAGGGTTGGGGGTGTGTGTTGATGTAGAATGGTAGCGTTGTTGCTTACGGTTCTAGACAGTTGAAGGTACATAAGCGGAATTACCCCACTCATGATCCTAGAGCTAGCAGTAGTGGTGTTTGCCTTGAAGATTTGGAGACACTATCTTTATGGTGCGAAATTTGAACTTTTTTTCTGATCATAAGAGTTTAAAGTATCTATTCTCCCAGAAAGAATTGAACATGAGGCAGAGAAGATGGATGGAGCTTATCAAGGACTATGATTTCACCTTGGAGTACCATCCCGGAAAGGCGAATGTAGTGGCGGATGCTTTGAGTAGGAAACCTCGAGTGATCATGGCAGCTATTATGGTGCGAGAGTGGCGCATGTTAGAAGCTGCATCAGAGTTTGACCTTATGCCCGTAGGAGCAGGACAAAGAATCTTTCTCGGTAGTATCACCTTACAGCCCACCTTGATCTCTAGGATCACTCAGGGTTGGACACTTGATAAGCTTGCTCAGGCGAGGATTACTGAGATGACTGTTGTCCCGGATGTGAAGGGTCCTTTCGAGTGGATGATTAGGGCAGATGGAGGGTTGAGATTTCGAGGGAGATTGTATGTACCGAGTGTTGATAACCTCAGAGAGGAGATCATGCGGGAAGCACATAAGTCTCGATACACTATACATCCAGAGGTATTAAAATGTATATGGATCTACGAAGGCAGTTTTGGTGGTATGGTATGAAGAGAGATGTGGCAGAACATGTGTCGAAGTGTATTACCTATCAACAGGTGAAGGCAGAGCATCAGAGACGCGCAGGAATGTTGAATCCCTTACCGATTTCTGTTTGGAAATGGGAAGATATCTCCATGGATTTTCTGACTGGATTGCCTAGGTCCAGAGAAAGTTATGACTCGATTTGGTTGTTGTTGATCAGTTGATTAAGTCAGCACACTTTCTTCCGGTGGCGAAAACTTACTCAGGGGATGCGTTGTGTAAGTTGTATGTGAAGGAAATAGTGTGGCTTCATAGAGTGCATGTGACGATTGTCTCTGATTGTGATGCTCGTTTCATTTCAGAATTCTGGCGTAGGTTCCATAAGGCATTTGATACATCTCTTGCTATGAGCACTGCATTTCACCCACAGACAGATGGGCAGACCAAGAGGGTGAATCAGGTGATGGAGGATATGCTTATAGCTTGTGTTCTGGATTTTAAGGGAAGTTGGGCGGATCATCTACCATTGGTAGAGTTTGCCTACAACAACAGCTATAACTCCAGTATCGGTATGGCTCCATATGAGGCTCTTTATGGTAGGCCATGTAGGACTCCTATCTGTTGGGCAGAAGTAGGGGATAAAGGGTTCATCGGTTCGGAGATTGTTCAGGAGACTACAGAGAAGGTCACGACTATTCGGGACAGAATCCGAACCGCTCAGAGTAGACAGAAGAGTTATGCTGACTTGAGGAGGAGACCTTTAGAGTTTGAGATAGGCGATCATGTGTTCTTGAAGGTCTCACCTATGAAAGGTGTGGTGAGATTTGGCAAGAAGGGAAAACTCGCACCGAGGTATGTTGGGCCTTTGGAGATTCTGGAAAGGGTTGGAAACTTGGCATATCGACTTGCTTTACCTGTTAGCATGTCAGGTGTGCACAATGTCTTCCATATGTCGATGCTCAGGAAGTATGTCCGAGACGAGTCTCACGTGATTGATCACGGTACTATCGAAGTGAATACAGATGTGACATTTGTAGTTGAACATGTTCGTACTTTGGATAGGTCTACGAAGAAGCTTCATAGGAAGGAAGTTGATCTTGTGAAGGTATTGTGGAGTCATCATGATGAGGGTGATGCGTCATGGGAATTGGAGTCCGACATGAGGAAGAAGTACCCTAAGCTTTTTGTGGACGAGCATGCTTGAATTTCGAGACGAAATTCTTTTAAGGAGGGTAGACTGTGAAGACCCAAATTTTCGTATAATTAATTTATGTAATTTAATAATTGTTATATTAATTGAATTATGATATTTGAGATTATTTGGAATGTCGCGGGTTGAGTAAGTTGGTTTCGAATGATTTTATTTTCGAAAACGAACGTTATTTAGGGGGTCGTGAAAAATCGACTTTTTATACGTTCAAAATTTGGGAAAACTTCCTTCATGAAAGTTGTAGAGCTCGTCGATACGAGTTCGTGCATATGTGGAACGTATTATTCGAAGTTCGTATAAATAAGTTATGAATATTTGAAAATTAAACATTTTCTATAAATAGAATGAAAAATTAGAGTTTTTCATTAAGGATGAAAAAATTACTTTTTTGCACATCAGCCCCCGCCCCCGGTTCTCTCTCTGTCGCGCGAAGCCTTCATTTTGCTTGCCGACCCGTCGACCCTAACCCGGCTGGAACGGAACCTTCCCGGGCACTCCGCCGCCGGACCCGGGCCTTCCCGGCATCGCCACCCCTGGCCTAGCCGCTCCCCGCCCTCAGTTTTCCCAGCCGTCACCCCTAGCCTTGGATCGGAGCAACCCCAGACGAGGAAGGCCGACCTGATCAGACCTTCCCCTTGCCGGCGATGTACGGGCCAACCGACCCCATTTTCGTGACGTCCTCTTCCTCCTGATCATCCCCATATGTGGCTTGTATCACGATTTTGAATATAGATTGGTAGATCAAGAGTTGAAGGTTTCGACGTCCCTGATTCAATCTGGAATCTAATCGAGTTGCCGAGATTAATCCAACTTCAAAGCCCGATCTAGGACGATCCAGACCTCATCTCCGAAAAAGTCAGGTATTAACGTTGTTCACAATTTCATTTTGAAGAAGTTTGTAGTTGACGACTTTTACATCGGAGGTGGTTGACTGGCGTTGACCGCCGTCTGACCGCCGCGTGTGGCGACGCGTCGGACCAAATTTTGAGTTTATATTATCTAGACGATGATCTATGCATCCATACGAGCGTTTTGATATATAACATGGTCATATTAGAAAAAGTTAATAAATAGTCAATTTCAGTTTTAACGTTACTATTTACGGTTTTACAGTTTACCTTCGGTTTGCGATTTACGGAGATCAGACCATCGGTTTTACTTCAAATTTTAATATGATGTTCATATGACTATCCCGATGACTTTGTGTGGTCACGGGTGAAGATCTGACCGTTGGATCTTCGTATAATTGTAAAACAGTGATTTGGGAGTCGATTAGTGAAGATCCGTCCGTCGGATTTACATATAATTTTGATAGGATGTTTCTAAGGGCGATCCGTGAGGATTTAACCGTTGGATCATCGTTTAAATTCGATCCGACCGTTGAATTGTCTTTATTTTGAAATTCGACCGTTGGATCATCATTTAAGTTTATTTCGTGCTTCGTTGCTAAGTAAAGACCGTACTTGATTAGATATTTGACTGCTTGAGTTGACGAGCATTTGGATTATTATGAGTTATATTTTATTGAAGACGCAGCGGGAATTTCGAGGTGAGTAAAACTCAAGTGGTTCATATTACGAACCGAGTACTTTAAATTAATTATTTTTGTAATTGTGTGAAAAATATTTGTGGAGTAAATATTTGTTTGCAAAATCATATGGACTTGATCGCTACGGTCCATAGGTAAGTAAAATGAATTTTAATTATACAAATGAATTTCACTATTTTCTTGTGTGAACTATAGATGGTATTAGTGGTTATTCCTGAGTGGATGATTACGTATATATATATATTTACATGGAATATATGTATTGATTGGCGTGATTTTGAGTGATGATATGATGATTTGGATTTTATTTCAAATGCTTAATTTTCATAATAATATTATGTATGTTGGATGAGTTGATTTAATTATGTGGAAACATACTGTTGTACTTATTGTGGATTTAGGGTCAATGTAGTGATCGGTATGGGGGAATCGGACGCTCTAATCCTAAGTGGATGATGAGATACGATTGGTTGAGTATGTTTAATTATCGGACGTTCTAAATATGTATATAGGTATACATATTGATGAAATACGATAAAGATAAATATGTCTGATGTCAAAACCTAGGCCAGGTGACGGGCTACGATTCAGTTAGAGCTCTAGTCTGTCAAATACCGTATTTTTATAAATACGATGTTAGGGTTTTATGAAGAAAGATGTGAGTTAGGATTTGGTGTTGAGCTGTTGATTGATTGAGATTGTTGGTTCTTGTGGATGTAGAAATTGTTGTGTGTTGACTTGGGTAGAAATATATATGAGTTAATTAAGCAACCGTTCTTTCTTTTACTCATACAAGCTTTCAAAAGCTTACCGGGTTTTGTGTTGTTGCAATCCCGGTAAACTATTCAAATGGTGTAACGGATATTCCTGCATGTCAAGATAACCAGAGAGGTGACTGAGCTGCTTAGTGTTACAGCAGTTATCTTTATTTCATTGAGTTGTGAGCTGTGTATGCTCATTTAGAGCTTTAATTTTTATTCAAAAATTCGAGACGTGACAACATCAGACTCCACCACCAAAATCAAAATATCATCTCCCAACACAACACCTGAAGATGATTGCTTTCGCTTTGCCTTACCACAACTCTTCCGTTACTGTCAGTTAATCTGAAAGCTGCTGATTTTCCAGCCGCCAAACCTTGTAACCTGTAGCAACTTCCATCGGATCCCATGCTTACTTTGTACGAGTTACTAGACACCTAGTTTCCCAGGATTGATCTGCAAGTCTTTCTCACTCGAAACATTGGCTTCACCCCGTTGGTTGCGTAGCCCTTCCAACGCGAAAGCATTCCCATTCTATGGTCACATAGAGAGAAGAGAACCTTGCCGTGGAGATGCATGAGGAAGACTTCATTGTGTGCTTGTCGTCGAAGTTATCGATGCCATAAACGATCTCACCCTTTCGTCGAAAGCTTTGCATCCATTTCCTTGCATCACAAGGGATTTCATCCATATAGTGAATGTTTCTCTCTTTGAAGTCATGTAGTTCTTGGAACAAGATGTACTTGAAGAACCATCTTCAATATTGGTGACTACTGTTAGAGGATGAACCTTGGCCATTTGGGAGCAGAAATGAGAGAATTAACTATTGGTTTTTGGGGAAGAGATCCTTGATTTGGTATGGGAGTACTTCAATCAAGCTAATGATATATACTCCCTGAAAATTGGGAACTAAAAACAATCTTTAAATAGTGGCATCTAACAACTGCACGTTTATTCCGTGTGCACGTTAGAAAAATGGAAACTGCATGTGTTATCTAAACTGTTTTTCTTTCACGAAAATCTTTAAATATTTTGTTTATCTTTTTATCAAAATAATTCAATTTGGTTGATAAACATTATTGATCTCTTGCCGAAAAAAAAAACACATTATTGATCAGATATTCGAGTATATAAAAGGAACTATTATTGAAACGAACTATTATTGAAGTTTATCTAGGGCAGTTTTTGACTTGTAATTCTGACCTCATAGGAGAGCTCAAAATTATGTGGAAGGTGTTGATGACACATGGCTTAATAGCTACAGCTTGTATACGTAAGTAACGTAATGGTCAATTTCTTTATCTTCTTAATTAAGTTTAGCGAATAAATTAAATTAGGTTATTAATGATCGAACTCTGGCTTATCTTTGGTTATATCTATTAGTACTGTTGTCACATTGCCTGGCTGCGGATGACTCCCCTTAACGAATCTTATATGTAGTAGATAGCATTAAAATGAAAAGAAATTAGGGTGCTCTGCAAGTATATATATTAAGGAAAATTGGAGATGACCTAAGATAAACTTGGAAAAGAATACTCTAAATACCTTATATCCACAAACTCCCAACGAACCGAAAAGGGAAGGGGAAAAGGAGAAGCAATGCTTTATATATTTGGCTCCCCACTTTGTGCTTTTCGCATGCTATACGTACATCGTACATTAAGAGATAAAAGCTTTTTCATCAAATTTTGACCAACTTTAGTTCGGTTATGTTGCCGAGCTCAATAGGCTGCGTGGTCAAGCTTATAACTCGAGGAAGGGCATCAAAGTATTGAGACAATGGCTTGGTCAGAGCGGGTCGGGTTACGTTTGGCTCATATATGACTCATTCATTCCAAGTAAGGAGTTGTGTTATCACTGTTATGTGGCTTGGGTGAAGGCTCACATGGCTCCTAGAGTAGACAGCACCATGCGAGGCTAGTTTCACAGAGCAGAGATCAACTCCTGCTCTTTGAAGCGAAAGAATAATGACTGGTGCCACTCAGATCCACCAACCGCTATACTATGACAATTGGACCTTAACTTCGCCATTCTTGATAAAGTAATCTGGGGTTCACATCCAAATCAATTGGCAATGGATGGAGTGGCCCAAACCCTTATAAACTCATAGGCAATGTCCTATTTTTCTCATGTGGGATGTATATATTCTCAACACGCCCCCGCATGTGTGGTGAATTTTCAAGTCATTCACATGGACAACTTTGGGTGACGTGGAGCCTGTGTGGCCGTGAGGCATGCACACGTGGGTAACCCGCTCTGATACCATAATAAAGTAATCTGGGGTTTACATCCAAAACCAATTCGTAATGGATGGAGTGACCCAAACTCTTGTAAACCCATAGGCTATTAAGGGTAGCATAGTAATAGTGCTTGTTTTTAGTATATAAAGGAAACTCTGCTGTATAACTGTAATAAGATATTCCAGTCAAAATGTAGTCCTCAACTTCCTCTGTGTTTCTTTTTCTTCCTTCTTCTTCCTCCTTTAGATTCATACCTAGAATTTTAGCATGGTATCAAAGCCATGGCGGCCTGACCATCGCTCCATCGTTGCTTCTCCGCTGCAATTCTCTCCATCTGTAGTTTCTTTTTGTTTCAATTCAGAAAAATCCAATTGAATAAGCCCCTAAATCCCCAAATTGGAATTTCCAAACCCTATAATTTTCAATCACTCATCATCACCGGGCTGCCGTGTTGCCGTCTCCGGAGTCGGTTTGCTTTCTACTCATGCCGCATGAACATCCACGGCCTTGGAGGTATCATCGCCTCACCTCTGTCGTTCGCTACGGTTCTCGTCGGAAGCTGAATCGCCGATGACCACTGAACCTCCATCTCCGATTGAAGGAGACAATAACTCGACGACTTCCAATGTATGCATCTCAGCTGTCGGTTGATTCAGTTCCGGAGGGAGCTAGCGCTTTGTCGATAGAGATGACGAACAACAATTTGGACTCCGATGGTGATGACATTTCAGAGAAATGCTTAAACACTGCGTTTTCATCTTCTTCTTGGTAAAATCTTGACTGATGTCTCATGAAAGTTCAATTGGTTCTGTTCCTTCTTGAAAATTAAGTTAGATATATTAAGTGTTATTGTTGTATGATCTACTCTGCTTATCGATTGCCCCTTATTACCTGGTTCATCAACTCAGTCTGGCTAAGTGATGGTATTTGGAGTTATAAGGTTGATATGTTGTGCTTTGGTGCTCTGGTGAAATCTATTCATATGTTGATTGGAGATATTCAACTGTAGATTTGGGATTCATGTGTTCCAACCATTATGCTTGGTACCCCAAGCATATTGTTGAGGGGGGATGTTAAGGGTAGCATAGTAATAGTGCTTGTTTTTAGTATATAAAGGAAACTTTGCTGTAAAACTGTAATCAGATATTCCAGTCAAAATGTAGTCCTCAACTTCCTCTGTGTTTCTTTCTCTTCCTTCTTCTTCCTCCTTTAGATTCATACCTAGAATTTTAGCATAGGCAATGTCTCATTTGTCTCATGTGGAATGTATATATTTTCAACAATTCTATGTATACCATATACCTAACAGCAAACCTGATTTTTGAGGAAATTGGTGTACGTAACTTTAGAGTTAAGATTCTAATTAAGCGAAGGTAGATATATAATCCATGGGAAGAAACCTTTGCATGCAATTAATTAAATGGTTTAGACATTAGTTTGTTCGTCCAAGCTTAAGAACACATGTATACCATATGTCGATAAGAAATTTGAAACTGATAGAGGTAATTTAACATTTTCAAAGATGATGGAGTATATCTTTTTATTATTGGACTACTGAAGTTACCTTCGACAGTCTTTGACTCGTTGTCTGAAATGTCAGATTCAAGAAAGGGGATTTTTTAAATTATTGGCGAGGGACTTGAGGACACATGGCTAGTAAACAAGTTATGAACTCTTGCTGGACTTTGATTAAGTATCAATTTCTTAATACTCTTTTCAATCAGGCTTTTGTGTGTGTGTGTGTATATATCATGTCGTGCAGATTAATTAATTATAAATTTCTAGGATTTGTTCGTCTTTTTAGTTCTTCTAAGTTATCTCCTACTATTATTACTTCATCATGCGTTTATGTTTAGTTATAACTTCATCATGAGTCATGTCGATAGTTAGGTTGACATTTACATACACAATACCAGCTGCATCGGATAAATGAATATTTAAATTTTCAAATCAATCAGGACGCAAAAAAGACATCATTTTTTTGTGGCAAATATACATGAACTGCATCAAAAAATAAAAAAATAAAAAAATTAGAGTAGAAGACGCAACCAAGAAGACAAATAATGCAGACTCAAATAAAAACAAATCAAATCAAACAAAGCCCGTCAAAAGAACGAAAAAGGCTCTACGCCAAAACCTGGCGAACCGGAACTACGGCAACCCAAGCAGCAGCTCAACCAAGAGAACGACACCGCAACAGCGTCTCGACCACAGCCATTGAGAATGCAACAAGCTACACGACCTGAAGAGACCGAAAAATCTTGAGAGGCACCAACTATGAATCCAATCGTTGAACAGAAAAACAACTTCCATCCAAATACACAATAAAGAACAACAACTCTTAAATCTTTTATGTATCAGAGAATTTCTTTCGCCAAAGATTAGAAGCAGATGAAAAATACATCATTTCAGTTAATTTCATGGGCATTCTTGCCGAATGACCGGTCTTGAAAAGGATAAAATATGATCAAAGATTTACCTTTACTGTCATTGTCATATTTTGAGTAGAACAACGATCTATGTTGAGTCTTGGGTTCGATCTCTGCAGGTCTAAGACTTGTACAAGGACGAGGTTGGTACACTAACCAAATAATATGCAGATGTGACTTGTTTGTAGGAAGATATTATACTTTCAGTTTAAGGAGATATTTAATAATTTGAGGAGATATTGTACATACGGAGCATAAAGCGGACTTTCATAGATGGGTTTCCTTTTGTTTGTTTTTCTAATTAAGCATCTTGAATTTGATCCCACAAATTAAAATGACTATCATTACATGCTTTCCTTAAGTTATAATCAATTTGCATGGTGAACAATAACATGGACGTGATATACAGTAAAATAAATTACTGTTAAATTAAATTATTATTTAATAAATTACGTCTTTAATAGAGTAAATTACTGTTATATTAAATTACTAATGTGGATGCCCTATAATATAATTGCACTCGATTCATTAATAAAAGATCTTCTTTCCTTCAAAAAAAAAAAAAAAGAGTAAATTAAGTTTTCATTCGTATCCATCGACTCTTTGGTGAGGTACTTACATGGTGGTAGAAGAATTTATAACTTAATTTTTTTCACCGACGTCAGTTTTGTTCCTTATATGACTTTGTCTCTTTTCAAGATAATACACAAGGCTGAAATTACACTCAAAATCAAAAGAAAATAAAATATTCTGCTTATGCAAAAGAAAATAGGAAGAGAAAATGAAATTGGAATTGACGATCAATCTACTGTATTCAATTCAATCATATGGTTTTAATACCCACAAAAATTTGAACCATATTGATCACACAAGTCAGCAATAATGGGCAAAATTGATTCCTTACAAACTAAACAAAAAGGCAAAACCCTCTCTGAGCAACATCACTGCTCACGTACCCAAAATGGGTTTAAAAAAATGATATTTACTGTGCACCGCTATTTGCTAGAAGCATATATACAAAACTTAGCATCTGAGCCAGTGTTGAGATTCATATTTGACGTTTGATTAAGCCATAAACAGTAACAAGAGCCATGATGAAGGAGTGATCCACATGAGGCTCCACCACTAAACTCAGTACATCATTTCCGAATTCTACCCCTGAAGACGATTGCTTTCGCTTCGCCTCGGCTACAACTCCTCCATTGCCATCTCTTATTCTAAATGTTGATTTCCCACCAGCTTCTAAAATGTAACAACTTCCATCAGATGGCATGGTTACCTTATAAGAAGACTCTCCTCCGAAAATTTTGCTCTTTCTCACTCGAAAAAATGGCGTGTCAGACCCATTGGACTCGTAAGCCTCCCAATTAGGTCTGAAAACGCACATTTTCTGCTCGCATAGAGTAAACAGAACTTTGCCACGGAGATCCATGAGATAGACTTCATTGCTGTGCTTGTTGTCGTAGTTATCAACACGATACACGATCTCACCATTTTCGTCGTACGCTGTGCATCCATTTCCTTGCATCACAAGGGACTTCATCCATATAGTGAATGTTTCTTTCTTTGAGGTCATGTATGGTTCAGAACATGGAGAGGTACTAACAGAAGCATTATCAATCCTGGGTACTACTAGAATTGGATGAACTCTGGCCATTTGGTTGAGCTACCCTAGGTAGAGAAGTACCTTTTGGCTTATGGAAGAGATGCAAAATTTGATGTAAGACTAGTTCATTCAAGTTACTAATATATATATCTCAATTTGGGAGCTACGAATAGATAGTTTATAAAATATTAGTTTTGTATGCTCATCCAATAACTACGCGTTCAGTTTTAAAAAATTACTTGATTGTATATGTAACTGTGTAACTTAAAAGAGGCGGAGTTTATATATTCAACTATGAATGTCATCTTCGGCAGTTTTTGACTTCTTCTAGGCTCTTAGCTGGAGTGTCATGACTCATGGAGTTTATAAGATGGAATTCAGAAATTATTAAAGGAGTTTTAACATCGTTTGGCAGGTGTTGTTTAAGAAAGATTCACAAACACATGGCTAGATAACAAGGACTTGCCGTATTATGCATATATCAATCTCTTATTCCTCTCTAACTGATAATCCATGTTATAAAATATTGAGATTTCAAAAAATTAAATATGGGTTCTATGATTTGGTCGTATTGGAGATCTTAAAATAATAAATCTTATCTCTAGATGTCCTTCATGGCTTTATCCAATAAGTTATCTGATTTGATCATTTTTGTAATTATATGGACGGTGTCGGCGTGGTCATCAACGAATCATTTGCCTAAGCATGCGTTGATACCCAAAAACAAAAAATCAATATTCATGCACAATAAAATTCAATGCCTATTATAAAAGTAGAGATGACATTAATACGCAAACTTACACATTATGGGCTTCAATAGCTTAAAGCCCGTTATGCTAGAAAGAATTCCCGTTCGCGTATTTAACTTTCGGTTCTTCTTACCAAGCGTAATACCATTTTCGTGGACCCAAGCCACAATCATGCTTTTAGGGCTTGTAAGATTGAGTGTGGTGTGGAAGGTTATAGAAATACATGAGGCCCATTATCGATTTTGATTGTTGGAGATTTTGGACTTGGGAACCAAAATCCAGGCCCGACAATCTAAATCCTTACATGGGCATATAAAGATGAGAGAATTCAAACCATAAAACTAATAGCTTTTCAGCCGCACAAACAATAATACTTACTTCTACCCCGCAGTAACTCATCTTCTTCTATACCAAACACAAAGTCTCAATCACATTTCCTCTTTTATTTATTCTTAGTTTTAGCTTGCCATTTGATCTTCCAAAAGTAGGGTGCAACTCTCCCAATGAGATACAGCCACATAACAACTCTTCCCTATAAATCTGCTACTCAAATCCCATAATTCAAGCAAACTAGTACAACCACACCACCCCTTAGTCATTTGGTTATTGCCTTGTTCTCCGGATTTGACCTTAAGATCATAGTTCTCTTTCAAAGTCCAACAACTTTCTCCCATGAACCTGTATTTTGGCCTCACCTCCTCCAACCTATAAATTAAGGCTTCTAGTTGCTGCAAAGGCATCATACAACCTCCAGGAATACAAACCACAAGTTCCAAGCCACAGAGAATACATCCTCTAAACAACACATCTTTCAAGCAAGCCTCAAGCAACAAGCCAAACATTCCCAACCTCCAATCGAAAACCATTTTCAAGCTCTAACTGATCTGTATACCCATAAGCCATCCCCAAAAATCCATTCCTTCTTCACTGCAGTAGGCAATACGTAGCAAACCTCTAACCGCAGCAACTCTCTCATCTTCTGCAACTCATGTGCTTCTAGCTCCCACGTCACATGCCTTTTTGCAAGCCTCACGCCACATGCTTTCTTGCAAGCTTTTTCATGTAATTTTATTCATCTATCAAAGCTATATAGAGTTTCTGCTACATATCACCAGAAGCATGTCACCGCAACAGGCCACCGCAGCAAACCAACGTTGTCGCGGGGGCTTAAGGAAAGACGTTACAAAGCTTCTTGAAGTTTTGGACCCAGTTCCTGAACTCAGAAGGGGTAAACAGAGAAGACCAACCCAATCAAGCAATCCTAGCAGTCTCTGTACAAATCCACCCCAACAGCATGTATCACTATTGAGCGAAAAAGAAAGAATGGCTTTTAGCTAGCCGATGGTGCGGCCGGGTTAGAGAAATACAATATATGACCTAAGAGAAACATAGAATTAATATTTTTTATTTTTTATTATAGAAAATAGACTATTACAATACAAGATACAAAAGCTCTTCAGACGTACATCCAGAAAATTAAAATTATTTTAATGGGTGTTGTTACCCTTTTTCTTTAGCTAAAAAGGGGAAAATGAGAAAGAGGTACATTGGCTAGTACTTGGCGTTCGTTTAATCTCTATAACTTCGCAGTTAAGTACAGTATAATAGAAATGATGATCACTCAGCAAAAGATACTGTCTTTACAATTTCGAAATGTTCAAATCATTGTGTTGTATATATGCTATATAGTATGGTTTATAAGATATACTATATAGTACGGTTTAAACATGAATTTGTATGTTGATATATCCGCGCACACACATAGTTGATTAACTGAATGTGATACCATATATTGTTGGAATGTTGGACCGTCGAGATTATTTTTCATATAAAAAAGAAATTTGAATATGCACGAGAGATAGTGGTCTTGATCTTGTAAAATGAATCTTATTGGCCCTAAGATCCTAATACATGCACTAGAGATACATGACAAAGGGTACATTACCAAGAAAATATATGACAGATGTATGCAATATATTAAATAAAAGATAAAAATGGGGAGGGTGTTAAGATTTGATTCATACATGATTAATAGCACAGAAAAGACAAGAGCTTATGGAATATTGCAAAACGAAGGTCATGATTTTGGTAAGCTGTAATCGTATAAAATTATATATATTGGTAAGCTGTAATTGTACAATATATTATGCGAGATGAAAAAACTACTGAGATGTCACATTTTCATTGGATTTTTTGGTAACTATACAAATTAAACTTATAATGATTTAGTACTGGTATAGTTTATTTCTTTTATAAATGAAAGTATTAAGTCCGACTCTTGTAGTCGTATATTAGTTGTTGTATACTAAAAATATAAAGAAACTGTACAAATTAAGCACACAGAAGCTTACCTACCGTTCCAAGTGAACTGCTGCTTCCAAATAATGTGGAAGTATTAAAGAGATCAAATATTATTCTTGTATGAATTAGAAGGCGAATTTCGTTCTAATGAAGGATATATTTGTGTATTTCTCTCGTTTTCTCATAGAAACTTGTTTTTATCACATTATTAATTATTAGGGTTGTGTGGCTCAATAGAAACTAAGAATGTGATCGAAAAGATGATATATTTATCTCATTTTCTCATAGAAACTTCTTTCTAATCATACTCTTTAGAGTTGCATATAGCCCAACATATAGAAGTAAAGAATGTGAAAAGATGATAACCTCAATCTCCAATATTTAAGTGGGTGGTTCACCACTAAGCAATACTGCATTTTATGGTGTTCCGAATTAGAACTTCATTGCAAATCATATTTAACCACATAAAATGGATTTGAAAGGGGTAAAGACAACAGAACATGATTCAGAAGCCGCACTCTTACATTTTATAGCTTTTTTCATTTTGCGACAAATTATTCCATAGGCAGTTACAATAGCCATTATAAGTGAATGGTCCATATGAGTCTCCACCTCCAAGGTTAATATATCTTCTCCCAGAACTATCCCAGAAGATGATAGCTTCTTCTTTGCCTGCAAAAAAAGAAACCATAAGTATCTCTTCTTATATGCCTTTCTTAATTAGCAAAGAGAAACTTATTATTTACTGAAATTAGGCTCACCTCTGCAACAATTCCTCCATCAATGTCCACTATTCTAAACCCTGCAGTAGTCTCGCCTGTTAATCTCACTATCCAATACTTTTCAAACCCTACTGTAATTTGACAAGCTAAGCTTCCCATAAGCATTCTGATATATCTTTTCACATGAAACCAAGGCTTCTCCTCTTTGTCAAATTTACAAGATCCACTCCATTTATAGCCATCCCATCGTTCAAAAGCTTGTAGCTTCTGCAAATTAACAAAACCAGATCGATCACAATACCTAGCTAATATATTTCTCTTTAATTCATTTTCCAAGAAAAATCTCATTTAGGGACACTCATGTTTGCAATTTCTAGATCCCAAAAGAGATATTCATGCTAGAATTACTGGGACCCTAAAATTTTTAATTCTCAAATAATGGACCGAACATATATCATGCTACCTAACAATATGAAGTATGTACGTGATAGGAGATTTTACCTTTTTACGTATGCTATAAAGAAGTTTCCCTTGGAGATTCATGAGATGGACTTCATTGCTGCACTTTTTGTCATAGTTGTCAACTCGATAAACAATCTCACCATTGGAATTATAGACGGTGCAACCATTTGTATTGCATACAAGTGATTTCATCCAAATGGTATATGTTTCTCTCTTTGAGCTCATGTACGGAGTGACAGAAGGAACTTGGGGAGCTGCACCAGGTCGACATACCTTTGCCATAATGGAAGAGCAAAGAAAATAGGTATATCCCCGGTAGCTGGCTAGCCATAGGTCTATAAGAACTTATATTTATCTTTTCCAAATGTTGTAATTAATTCAAAAATTAGGCATGCAATGAAGCCTGTCTATTTTATTATTCTTGTTGGCCTTTCTCTGTCTTATTATTAGATTACTGAGGTGCGGGCAGATACTATGAGATGACTGTAGGCAATTGTGCCCTCCAGTCAAATTTCTAATCAGATTTTTAAAGAGCTTTACATCTTAGGTGTTCTCCAGGGTAAGTAAATATGTATACATTGTAATTATGTAAGAATGCGTCTCATTATTTTTAAATTTGGTCTTCAATCAAAGGAAAAATATAAATTTGTTGCTGTCACTGTACTATACAAGTCTTTCTTTCATTTGAATAGTCAGGGATCAAAGAGACTGAGGCCATACTAGTCCAAGATCTGTGGGTCAACCAGTTAGATATGTGATTAAGTATTCAATCACGTTTAAGTCGCATGAGAATTAATGGAAATTTACAAGGTTCAAGGTAGAGAGCAGCCCTTTCTTTTTCATGTTTGATCGAGTCTGACCATTCTTTTTGAATTCATAATTGTTTGAGGAGATGAGAAACAAATTAAAGGAAGCATGTATTATCACATGTACACTTACAGTTTACAGTTGAAGAACTTGATATTAAACTAGCTATAGGGGATGTACCGTCATCATGCCATGCTTACATGATAAATATATGCACATTGCTTTGGCATATACAGTATTTATACTTCAAATCATTTTGTTATATTAATCTCATTATTAATTTAAGTTCTGACAACCACTCTCTTTTGAACTTTTTTATTATTATTATTTTGTTTATTTTGTTTAATTAATTAAGAGTCCAAGCACATGATTTTTTGGGTGTTAATATAAAATCTTACAGATTATTCTGGGTTTGAAGGAAGAAAAGTAATTTGTAAAGATAAACGCTACCCAAGTCTGCTTTGTAGTCCAGAAGTTTTACCACCCAACAACCTCTAGGCTCTGTTTGGTTCCTGAAATAATTTTACTAATTTGTTTACAACAGTTAGTGTATGGTAGACTATTGGAGGTATCCTATGACACGGCCGCTCATCCAAGACTTTCCCATAATGATAAACTGCATGTAAAATTTGTTTTTGGTCATGACCAAAATGCAGCAAGTTCAATGTTAAGTAGTACAAATTTGACCATATTACATCTTAATGTGTTGTAATGGATGAAGTTTAGCTAGTAACTGAGCATGTGGGCATGCATCATTTCAGGGCATGAACTACCGTGACTGACTTAATAGCTGATCGAAGGTTTGAAACGCTTGAATATTACATATTGCATTGCACAGGTATTGGGTTGCAAGTAAAACTTGATTTTGGTAGAAACAATTATCCTTGGTCAAAACACAGTCTCATTTTTCCGTAGTAGTATATCTTTGCAGGAGCAATTTAAGGCTCCAAAATCCAGGGTCCAAAGTTCAGGTTGGTATTGTATTGCTGACTAGCCGTATAAGTACAACTTGAAGTCGCTACCATATGAACTCTCTTTCTGATTTAAAAGAATCAGGTGATGTGATTGTTAAAGAACCACTAGAAGGATGTTGCATCATTGAAACGGAAATCACAATTTTGAAATTTCAATAAGATGTCCGAAAATGTGTTGCTCTTTCACGATTTGAATTACAGGGAATGAGAGATGGTATTCGTATGTGAGGTAAGGATCACCATGAAACCGCATTTTAATTACCTGAACCGTATGTTTGGTTTAAATGCATGACTGTTGATGACACACGAATTTGGCGTCCAGTTTCTATCCAAATTCATGTGTGCTGTCCGCAAAAGATATTAAAATTCAATGATGGAGTAGATAGAAAAAGTTGTCTGCATCGTTTTGAAACGCAACCAATTAAAACGAGTGAGGTCTCATATATAAAGGGAGAGAAATCTAGAATAATCAGGCCAAGGGAAGAAAGAATAAGATGAGTAAGCTCGTCTGGAAGATCACTGAATCTGTCTATCAGACTCTTACTGGAGCCTCTGTTCTGACCCATGTAAATTGGTTGATAGATAATATAGCCTCTCTTATGATCCATGATAATTGGTTTCCTACCAATTGTTTGACAGATTCTCTAACCTGAAATGATCATAGATAAAGACAATTCATACCCCGGCTAGCTAGAATTTGAGAGACAAAATGTGAAGAGATCGAGCGAGGCAAATTGGGGAATTGAGGCGTGTGTGTTTGTTTCGATCCTTGTTCTCATCATGCTCAAGTCTTCCTATTTTTACGTAGAGAACACTTCCTAAAACAATGTATAAACAATAGGGAAGAATCCTCTTATGATACCTGGACTATTATCTAATGCACATTTTGGTACCTAAACTTTCAAAACTACCCTGATAGTACCTGAACTATTGCTCCGTTTCTTCATCTGGTACTTCCATCCAATCTGCCGTTAACTTTGCCTACGTGGCTCATTCTTATAAGTTGACATTCATCTCCAAAAAAAAAAATTACAGGCAAAGTTAACAGCAGATTGGATGAAAGTACCATATGGAGAAACGGAACAATAGTTCAGGTATTGCGAGGGTAGTTTTGAAAGTTTAGGTACCAAAATATACATTTAACTATAATTCAAGTACCATTTGAGGATTTTTCTCTAAACAATAATAGATGTGGCCTTAATAAATTGGACTGGACCATTCAAATTAGTTGTGCCACTTCCCTTGTTGCTTTGGGTTTCCATTATGGGCCCAATTAACTATGAATTTCACAGTAATGTTCAGTTGTTCACTAGACCATTAAGTGACTAAGGATATAATGTTAACCATTCTAAAATGTAATTTGACAGTGAAATAGTTATTTTTAAATTGAGTAATTTTAATTTTCACCCTTAGATCTATATCGATCTAAATGTGATTAAGTATAATTTCTTAATTAATAACTGATCAGATGAACACCATTGATAAATTATACGTTTAAAAAAAACCTTAACTGTGTTTTTTTATAGTAGGATTTGAATATTCCTAACAACAATTATAACATCCTTGCTCTCCATATGTTTTCAGTCCCTGCAAATCAATATGACACAATCACAAGCCACACATTTAAACCAAAAAAGAAAATTGAGTTAGGTCCCATGACCCAGCTAGTTCTATAGTGGCTACACCATTAGCTATTAAAGTATAGTTACATGGACCAACTAAGTCTTGGACCACAAACATATGGTTATTGAGGACTACTTAAAAATTTACTCCCTTCTAGATATCAACTATCACATGTATTCTAACTTCACTATATACATTATACAATTACAGAAGTGTGTTTGTGATGAGTTAGAGAGCAATTTTCTTTATTCTCATATTTTGAGGGTTGTGAGTTTTCAACTTGAGATATCATCCGGCATTATGAAGAAAAATGTCATAAGACCATGTAGGCCTCAATACCAGCATTTGGTTTAGCAACAAAACAATTCTTTCCAACATAGATAACACTTACTATGAAATTGAAAAGTTCAAGAATAAAATTGATGTTGGATATAAAGTAGAGAATGGCACATTAAATTTAACCTATTCTTTTAGGGTGGTGTTATTGATGTGAAGACCCGAATTTTCATATAATTAAATTATGTAATTCAATGTTCTATTATTTGAATTATGATATTTTGGATAAATTCGTATGTAGTGGTTTGAGAAGTTTGGTTTCGAATGAATTTATTTTCGAAATGAACGTTATTTAAGGGGTTATGAAAATTGACTTCTTGTATGTATGGAATTTGGAAAATTTTCCTTCATGAAAGTTGTATATCTTGTCGATACTAGTTTATACATATGTGGAACGTGAAAATCGGAGTTCGTATGAGAAAGTTATTAATGTTTGAAAGTTAGGAATTTTCTATAAATATAGGAAAATTCCCGATTTTTTCATAAATCCCAGAATTTTCCCTTTTTCTATTTTCCTCCCCCATTCTCTCTCCTCTTTCCCCGTGCGACCCGGTGATTCGACCCGGCATTTTCTTCCTCCTCCGACCACGACCCGGGACTCCCCGAGCTCGCCCCGCTCCCCACCTTCGGTTTGCCCCGCCGCTGTCCCTCGGCCTGGATGGAAGCGACCCCAGGCAGAGTAGCAGACCAGATTGGATCTTGCCGCGCTGGCGTTGCACGGGCCGATCCTCCACTTTTTCGTGATCTCCTCCTCCTTATCATCCTCACATAAGCCTTACATTACGATTTGGAGTGTGGACAAAAGATCAAGGTTTGAAGCTTTTGACGGCTCAGAACAGATCTAAGATCTGATCAAATGCACGAGACTAATCCAAGTTCAATACTTGATCTAGGAAGATCTAGACCTTGTCTAAGAAAAAGTCAGGTATTAAAGTTGTTCAATTCATTATTTTGAACAGATTTGTAGTTGGTCTTTTTTGCATCGGATGTGGTTTGGCCGTAGTTGACCGCCAACGTTGACCTGGCATTGACCGCCCACTGCCGACGGCTCGTGGCGGCACGTCCGACCTTATTTTTGAATTCTTTTATCAAGACGTTGATCTATGCATCGATACAATCGTTTTGATATATTATAAGGCTAATTTGGAGAAGTTTGATGCATGCTACTATTTACGGTTTTGATGCTACTATTTACGGTTTTCACGTTTTATCTTCGATTCGCGATCCACGAGGATCCGACCGTCAGATTCGCTTCAATTTTTGATATGTTGATCATATGACTGTCCCGATGGTTTTGTGTGGTCACGGGCGAAGATCTGACCTTTGGATCTTAGTATAATTGAGAATTGACGATTCGGAAGGCGATCAGGAAGGATCCAACCGTCAGATTTTCGTATAATTTTTTGGAGATGTTTATAAAGGTAATCTGGGAAGATCAGACCGTTGGATCTTAGAATAATTTTGATAGGATGTTTCCAAGGGCGATCTATGAGGATCCGACTATTGGATCATCGTTTAAATTCGATCTGACCGTTGGATCGCCTTTATTTTAGAATCCGACCTTTGGATAATCGTTTAAGTTTATTTCGTGTTTCGTTTGCTAAGTAAAGACCGTACTTGATTAGGTGCTTGACTGTTTGAGTTGACGAGCGATTAGATTATTGTGCTTTTGGATTATAGAATACGCAGCTGGATTGGAGGTGAGTAAATCTCACATGGTTCATACTGTCGTTATTTATATTGTGATTAAAGTGAAAAATGTTTTATGGAAATAAATTTTTATTTTGAAAAGTATTGTGTATCGTGTAACATTTTGGGTCCAGTGCGACTCCTTTAATGTTTGGTATTTATACCGTGAATCCAAAGACTTACGAGTTGAGGATCGTGGATCACTAAATATGATTATGTGTCAGAACTCATCCCGAAAATTTTCTCTAATTCCCAAGATGGACTCTGTGGGGCCCACTTTTAGGAAAAATTCGACAGAACTTCCCCTAAAAGTGGACAACCCAACCTGTTAAAACAACGAAAGTAAATGCTTCTAAATCCAAGATCCAACAAAACGAAGTCATCCTACATTTCACAACCACCACAAATTACCAAGCTAAAAATCAAGTGTAAAGGCAGTAAAATTTATACAATACAACCTGGGAGTTCTAATCTTCAACTCCATAAATAAAACACATCTCCAACAACGAAATTAATACACAATAATACTAAGCCTCTCAAGGTTATCAGAGCGATCTACGATAAAATTAAATATATTACATGAGGTAGGTTAATATTAACCTACGAAAGACAAGTGGCAGGACTGGTGCTAAGCCTAGATCCTACGCCGAACAGCAGCACTGCAAACTGGGCTAAGGAAACCGAAAAGCCCAGGGGAAAGTAAGCAATAAAACGTTAGTGTGAGTGGACAAAAAATTATTTAATTAAGAAACAAATGTTTCTTACTTTCCCGCGTTTATTGTTTAGAACGTTCTTATGTATACAATAGGGAACTAATAATTGCAAATCACTCTCATGACTAAGCCAGCCCCGCTAGTTTGAAGGAAGTTCGACTGGCCCCGTTAGTTGAACGAATAAATAAATAAATAATTTAAAAGGTATGGGTAAAGACGCCATCACCATACAATAAAATAAAGTGAGCCGCTAAGGCTCGGGTCGGAGTGTCCCACACTCAAGAGCATCCCATGCTCGGCTCTACTCACCCACAAACACAAAGTAAGTAGGGAGGAGTACTAATAGGCTAGCTAGCAATAAAATATATCGACCCAGGTATGGTGGGTAAAAACCATATGAAAATTGAGAATTAGTAAGACTTCCTCGAAGTCTCACAAGAAAGGAATTTAGTCCAACGACGTGACCCCGCACGCCAACATAACTCGAAATCATAAACCAATATACGAAAATAAAGTAAGTTCATAATCTCAAAGAAATCTCCAATTTCCGAGATTCCTCGGAAAACTCAAATCTACTAATAAATAATAATACTTTCATTTCCGGAAATAATCTCGTCGAAGATTATTTCAGATAACAAATTTAAAATGGAACATAACAACTTCTAATCGGCAATTCGAACGATAAATAATTCCACAATTAAAAATCGGATAATATGCTCATTAAATAAAAGATAATTTAAATAATTTCGTAACTTAGAAAATTTAATTGCATGCATGAATTAAAATCCAACGTCCACTCACAGTATACAGCTAAGCTTGCCGTCGATCCGAACCCTCCTCGTGAGAATCCTCCTCACGTCCTGTACAATGTAACGTTCGTAAACCGATAATTACAGGACGGAAAAAAAAATTAAATTCACCAAAAACACAACCATATCCCAATTTGTTCTTAAATACTTAAAAATCTCCAAATTCACTTTTCTAATTTCGTTTCTTTACTTTGAGCTTCCGATTAAGGAATTCCGGTACACGGATTATCCGTAAATTAATTAAAGAATTTTACACCATAACGAAAACCATATCTACACTTCACGAAATTAACTCGAGGTTATCAATATGAAAACTACATTGTGCCAATGATTAAATAGCTAAATTACGGCAGTTGGAAACCTGCCCTACACCACCTCACGCGCCGCCCACAGTGGAGGCCAATGGCGGTTACTCGCCGGAATCAACCTCCTCCTATGGCCACCAAATTTCATGTACAACATCAATTCTACCCACTGGTCATTTCATTCAACTACAACACATCCAAATAACAATTAAAAACAGCCGAAATCAATTGATGAACACAAACCCAGAAATTTCCAAGAACCCTAGAATTTCATTTCGTCAATTCGGCTTCTACACAACAAATCGTGATACAAGGCCATAGGGGAAATGATCAGTGATGAAAACCGAACCTTCGACGCCGGTTTGGCGGCTGGTGACGGCCGGAATAATCGGAAATCGTCAAAAAACCAAAACTGCTACATTGATCTTCTTGGTTCAATTCCGAGCTCCTCCGGTCGAGACACCGTGAAATACGACCATGGGCATGACAAGGAGGAAGAGGCGAGCCTAGGGGTGTCTGGGTTTCGTCGTGGGGTGGTCGGAAACGAAGAAATTCGGAGGAGGAAGAATCGGGCGAACGGGAGGAGGAAGAATCGGGGGAGAAGAGAGAGAGGAAGCCGGGTAAGTTTCCAAATTTGGAAACTTACCACAGTAACTCAACTATTTAAAGAAACATACTATGAACAGTAACCAGGAATAGTAAATTTAGTTTTTCGCTTATAACTTTCGCATACTAGCTTCGATTTTTACGAACCACATATGCACGTTCTCGGTTTAACATGCTCTACGACTTTCATGAAGAACATTTTCTCAAATTCTGACCCAAACAAAAAGTCAACTTTTAGGGCCACTAAAATCGTATAACGGAGTAAAAATTAAAAGTAACTGACATTTACCGTCAAATTAATTAGAAAATTGAAAATTCTAGGTTCGGGACGTAACATCATGGGTGGAAAAATTGGAACTTCACGCATTTGGCCGGATTAGTGGATACGATCAGTTAGAGCTCTAGTCTGCTGCCATAGTATGACATGAAAGCAGCGAGTTGGATTACTCGTGATCATGAATACACTTTTGAAATTGAGATTGAATGTTTTGTTTTGAGTTGAGAATGTGTTAAGTAAAAGTTATTGATTTACTGTTGTTTAAATTTACTCATACAAGCTTTGCAAAAAGCTTATCGGGTTTTGTGTTTGCAATCCCAGTACACTATTCAAATGGTGTAGCGGACAATCTTGCAGGTCAAGAAAATCAGGGACAAGGTCGGGGTGTGTAGAATATCGATTGGATTTCGGATTTGCTTTCAGTGTGATTTTATTTAGCACTCTGTGAGTTAAATACTTTATTCAATTTGGTGTTGTAATAATTAACCTGAGGATTTCTGGATTTGAAATTCAAGTGATGTGTGGTGTGTTTTATGAAAAAAATTCAGAATGTTTATTTGGTTTAGTTATTTTATTTATGTTTCAGATTTGAATTTATTATTCGAAATTCGGGGCGTGACAATTGACACACGTCTTTTTTCCATTCACACAGCTCATCAATTTTGCTATTTTAATTCAAATTTTTATTATAAATTACCCTAACCACCCTCCCTTACAATTATGTTTTATTTTTTTCTTTTTTCTAATCCCTAGCCTTATTTGCCCGCCTCCTTCTATGAGCTCGGTCTTCAACACTCTTTTTCCCTATTTTCTTTTCTATCAAAAACTTCTCCAGCATAGTCATTTTATCTCTGTAATGTGATGCTAACTGAAATTATTTGGTGCATTTGTTAAGTACAATTTTAATATTAAGGTTTTGATTTCCTGCCGCTTGGTAGTTTTATGGGTCTGTTCGTTTTGGGTTTTAACTTATAATTGATATCACTGCTTGGATAATTTCAACATATTTATTTATGTATGTATTTCATTCATAAGAATTTGGGTACTTTTTTGCTTCTAAATGGGCCTCTGTATTTTGAAGAATTGTCTTTTGGTTGGATGGTGAATATATATATATATATATATATATATATATATATATATTACTAGTTTTTGATATAAAAGAAAAGAGGAAAAAAGGAGTTTTGAAGAAAGAGCTCACAAAAGAAGGCGGGCAAATAAGACTAGGAATGATTGGTTTTTTTATTTTTATTTTTTTTGAATCAAGCCCTTGGGGCGAAATAATATATTCATCACAAGCCAGAATAGGCCGTTATATACCATTCGACTGTCATTTATGGACAGATAAGAAAATAGTGGTAATACCCATAGCTGTACATAAAAATAGACTTACTCATTATACATTTAAATACATAGAGGTAGCGGGGATCCTCCATTGGTACTACGCGGGAGGCGCTAGAGATCTAGATTCCTAATATAAGGAAAATTATTGTAATTAGACCAAAAAAACTAAAAACATAGGGTTGGGCCAAGGGCCTAAACCCTAGCCCAATATAAAAGCCAATGGAGTAGGACAAAACCCCAGCCCAAAAACTCGAAGCCCAATAGGGAAACCACCAAAGGAAATCACTCCAGGCCCATCAACCTGTTTCGGCCCAATCCACGGTCTCCTCCTATCACCCCATCAGACATAGCAGTCAGGCTGAGCTCTGTTCCACCCACGCCACCACGACCCGCATTGCCGCGATCCACACCGCCACGACATCTCATCCTTGCAATCCAAACCGTCCTGAGCCACGCCCCTGCAACCTGCGCCACCATGGAACACACCATCCTCGATCCAGGTCCTCACAACCCCCCACCGCCATTGATCGAGACCCATGGCGTCGTCGGTCCAAGAAACCATCAGCAGGGATAGATTGTCGGCCTGTACAGCACGATCACTGCCTCGTACCAACCCAGCCAAACCATATGACAAAACCCGAGAAAAAAACCCCCTCTGACGGATCCCTATGAGCAGTAGATATCGATCTCCCGTCCCGCAGCAAACCCCATGACAGCTGCAAGGCCTGAGGCTAGCCCGGTCATCCGGGCACCGCCAAACGAGAATGATTTTGCAAAACGGCGTAAGTTTGTCTTTAGGGTTTTTGTAGGTGTGAGAGAGAGAAGGAACTATCAAATTTTCTAGGAATGACTGACTTGCCAACTGGAAAAAGAAGAAAAAACAAAAACAAAAACAAAATCACAAAGGAGGGTAGTTAGGGTAACTTGTAAAAAAAATTGAATTAATGTAATACAAAAATAGAGGTGTGTGAATAGATAAAATAAGTGTGTTAATAACCCCCCCCCTTCTTTTAATCTGATAATAATGTATATGGTGGATAAGTGGTTCTGCCCGTTAGGGGACTCCCGCACGGTGTCATCGTTGGCAAATGAATGTGTTGTTCAATGAAAAATTTTGGGGAGTGAAATTTACACTTCCCATTTTATAATCCACACTACATGTTTCTTTTTTTAGTATATTAAGTTTTGTCTTTTTATAGTGGTGGTAAACAAGGATCGGTTTTTTAAGAAGGTACGGAATGTATTGTCAAATATTCAATATAATTCTACAAGATCTAGCTTTGTTCAAGTAACGGATTCTAACCAATTGAGAGGTTCTTTTGAACAATCTAGAGATCGTTTCGATTCTTAGTAATGAGGATTGGATTGTTAAATTTTGATGTTAAGATACTAAAAAACAAAACAAAAACATGAAATGTGAATTGTAAAATGAGGAGTGTGAAGTTTACTCCCAAAATTTTATACGGTGGATGAAAAAATTTAAGTAGTATCTATACATTTAAAAAAAAAAAAAAAAGATTAAGCGATATTAGTTATTCTGCTACCGCCGATTTGGGATGACAATATAAAATATCTATACATTATAATTTATACAATATAGAGGTCAAAACTTCACATTATATCTGTTAGGATTTGGGACCAAGCCACAAGCCAGACCCAAGTCACCTATCACAGTATTACGCCCTCGAGTAGTAACACTCTGATCTCCAGTACATGCTGAGTCATCAAAATCACCCATTGTCTTCACATATGCAGTAGTGGTCTGAGTTAGTACATGATCAGTTGATTCAGTTCTCCCTTTTGTCACCACATATGTAGCATGTCGATCACTTGCAGATTGGAAGGGACATGCACCTTCCCATTTTGCTTTATATGTTGTATTGTTGTGACTGTTTGCCCAGTTGTGGCTAGACTTGAATGAAAATATCTTTCATTTCATTGTTTTTACTTTTCAATTATTCTTTGGTCTCGTTTGGTTCGCAGAATTAAGGACTTGAGAAATAAAATTTATTCATTTTCTATGTTTAGTGTGCATAAGGAAAGAAACCATTTTCCTTTAAGAAATGAATATATGGGGGAATGTGAATCCTCCTATCCTTTAAAGGATTCATTTTCCCTTCTATTTTCCTAGCATTAATTACATTATATTTATTTATATCCTTGTTGAAAATTATTATTGACAATTTTATTCAAAAAATTTATGAGATTTGTGTAATTCTATATTTTAATACATGTGGATATAAATGAAATTTTTATATATAATTTAGCTTCTTTTCCTTACACAAACCAAACATTAAAATGGAAGCATACATATTTTCTCGTTGCTTTCCTAACATTTCCAAACAGCGAGAAGGAAAACAAATTTTCTAATAACTTTCTTTTTTCATAAAAAAAACAAATAAATTGATTTCTTCTTCGGGAACCATGTACTGCCATCCCATATTCCCGCACTAAGAAAATTCTCAAAGGTCCTGTACTCACCTTTCATAAATAAAGGTGCTTTCTTTTTACATTCCCAGGATAAAAATAATCTATTGCTTGTCTATATTTAACCACAATTCATGTCGGTTGAGAAGACCCGTTACCATACAATCCGCACCCTGCATCATTAAACAGAGTCAGCTTCTTTCTTTATTATATTCACCAGCCTTCCATCGAAAACCTTCGACCGTTTGATCAGTGGGAGAAGAACTATGTAACTAGGAAGGTTCACACGTCAAGACTTCTGGTACGTACAGGTAGAAAGAAAAATCAAGGAGTGAAAGTTCTGCTGCAGACAGTTATATGATAATCTAGTACTGCATCTGCTTAGTCATATCGTTCTGCTGGGCAAGTGTTACAGTACTCGCTCAGTCGCTCTGCAGGTTTATCTACGAAACCTTGTTAAGTTCAATGTTGCGCGGGTCTCGTTTTGTCAAACCTTTTCAGCTTCAGGCTGCAACAAATTGGCAATCCTCTTTGATGAAGGGACCTCCAGCTGATACCATCTTCTTCTTGGGTTTTCTAATCATTGCAGCCGTTCTATCTTCTTTCTGGATTCACCTTGTAAGCTTCAGCTAAATGTCTTCTCACAATTACCATGCATAAGTTTTTCTTTGTCTAATCATCTCTTTCCTTACCATTTTTTATGCAGCGGACTTTTCAGATCGATCATTCTACAAACAAAACAATAGTGATCAACGACAAGTATGAGATAACTCCCAAAATAATCGAGTTTCCTCTCAACTGTTCTATCGGCATCAATCAAACACAAACGTGTCCAACAAATTACCCTATAGCCTTTACTAGTGATCGTCTTGACCCATCGTCAAACGGTACATGCCCGGAATATTTCCGGTTTATCCACGAAGATCTAAAGCCATGGAGAACCACAGGAATCACAAGGGATATGGTGGAGAGGGGAAAGAAGACGGCACATTTTCGGCTAGTGATTGTTAAAGGCAAGGCTTATATTGAGAAGTACAAGAAGTCCATACAGACAAGGGATATGTTTACCATATGGGGTATTTTGCAGCTTCTTAGGAGGTACCCCGGGAAAGTACCTGACTTGGAGCTGATGTTTGACTGTGATGACCTTCCGGTCATCCGATCACCGGACTACAGGGGACAGAACTCGACGCAGGTGCCGCCGCTGTTCCGGTACTGTGGTGATAGATGGACAAAAGACATTGTGTTCCCTGATTGGTCTTTCTGGGGTTGGTAAGTTGGACTCATGCTTAATTTCTTTATCTTGTGCTCTGGCATGAAAATGATATGGTACCAACCACTAATGTCCAACATGTTAGAATAGACACTAGGATTAAAATCTGACTAAATGGATTGAACTATTCAAAGCTCATATTTGATGACTCACTTTTGCATTAAGTAAGAAAAATAATTTTTATATCATGTTATGTTTGTATGTTTGATATATGATTATGAATTAACAGTCTAATAGTATAACATAATAGAAAAAACCTATCCTGATAGCATAACATAATAGAAAAAAACTATCCTAATAAGCTCACTCATTACTGACACACTGTGTGTTTAAGGGCTGAGATAAACATAAAACCGTGGGGAAGTTTGTTGAAAGATGTGAAGAAAAGTAACGAGAGGAGCAAATGGATGGAAAGAGAACCTTATGCATACTGGAAAGGGAACCCCTTTGTAGCTGAATCAAGGAGAGACCTCCTCAAATGCAACGTCTCGGATACACAGGATTGGAATGCTCGCTTATTCATCCAGGTAACATTATATACATAATGCAATATTTAATCAAACAGGAGAAAAAACAGCTAACTGATTCTGTATAATCGCAGGACTGGATCCTTGAATCTCAACAAGGCTTCAAGCAATCAGATGTAACAAACCAATGCACACATAGGTATATCTCTACATGCTGTCTCCGTACAGACCATTCGAGCACTGAATAAAGTTTTCTTGTTTGGTAACTAATTTTGATCGACTTCCTTGTTTTTTTTTTTTAAAAAATAGCAGAGGCACCAGTCTAACTAGGTGCCCCGTTCATATTATTAATAGGGAAAGAGTACAATGTTTGACTTCCAGTTTATTTGCTCATGGTTTTATAGGTATAAGATATATATTGAGGGCTATGCATGGTCTGTTAGTGAGAAGTACATTCTGGCCTGTGATTCAGTAACATTGCTGGTAAAACCACACTACTATGATTTCTTCACAAGAAGTCTACGACCAGTGCACCATTACTGGCCTATAAGGAATGATAACAAATGCAAATCCATCAAGTTTGCTGTAGATTGGGGAAACAACCACAAACAAAAGGTAATACCGTCTAACTTGAGCATTACTAAATTTTCCATTTCTTCAATATATTCTGCATATTAGCAGACCAAACCGAAAGAGGCCTTAGGTTTTACTTCGAAGGGGCATTGGTTTTGAAATCAGGTAATGGAGTTAAAACAGAACACCCTCCCCCACTGAAGGAGTGGTCACTCACAATTAGTGAACAACTTTTCCCCATTAGTGTTCTCCCAACTCCCTTTCATCTCCATAATGTCAGTTATTTTGTCCAAATCTGTTGTCTTTCAAATAGGAGCTGAAACTGCATGATGAAATGATTCAGATCGAGAAGTGTCTTTGTCACACCCCCCACAAAGTCTTTGTCACACCTCCACAAAATTTCTGACTCGGGCACTGCCCTTAAACCAAAAGGGTTTCAAATAATTATTTAATACTAATGGATTTTTGCACTCAGGCACAAGAAATTGGGAAAGCAGCAAGCAACTTCATTCAGCAAGAACTGAAGATGGACTATGTGTATGATTACATGTTTCATCTACTAAATGAATATGCCAAACTTTCCAAATTTGAGCCAAGAATACCTGAAGGAGCTACACATTTGTGCGCAGAGACTCTCGCTTGCCCTGCAGATGAGTCAGAGAAAAAGTTCATGACCGAGTCGTTGGTGAAGAGTCCGTCGATGACAAACCCTTGCACCATGCCGCCTCCCTATAAACCCCAAGATCTTGGAAACTTTTATAGGAATAATATCAATTTAATTAAACAAGTAGAAAAGTGGGAAGATAAGTACTGGGATAGTATCCATAATAAGCAGCAATAGCTTAAACTTTTACGCTGAGCATATATAGACAACTATTGTCTAGCACTGTCAATTCTATGTAAAGCACATGCATGATCGAGTTAATTACAAATTTTGTTGTAGCTGTTAGTAACGTTTCAAAATACTTGACTGCTATGAGACAATTATGATTTACGTACCTTGAAATAACATTGACGATATACAAGCTACATCGTATTGTCAAATCTGATATAATCTAAACAGATTCGATATAAACATAAATCCAGTGCCTGCCAACTTTCCTTGACTAGAAACCGGATTATCATTGTACTTTTGCAGAGGCTTCTGACACAGATAAGAGTAATGGACTCCCTCCATCTACATTCACGAAAAAGGTTGAGGTTTGCACTCATCCCTCTGCCCTGAATATTACATGCATGCAATAGTATTGTCCTGAGAAGCGGTCTAACATTAATTCTGAAAGGGTTGTACAAAGTTTTATGGGATTGAACCTGATGATTGATATTATGTCTCAAAGACCACGAAACGAGGCACTCCACATATATTCAATATAGAAACTGAATAATGAAATTCAATACATATATCACAAAAGAAAAAACAATAGAGAAAACGCAGATTTTAATTTTTTTTTTTATGACAGAAATAAAACTAGAAAACAAAATACAAAGAGAAACCTCTAGGCACTCCCCCACCCAGCTGATCCAGATGAAACGCGTGGGACACAGAAAGGGGGAGATAGTGGTGCCAAACTGCTACAAAACGATTCTGAAGATCAAAGTTTGCTAGTTTGTCTGCCACAAAATTAGCCTCCCTGAAAATATGTCTGAACCAGATGAAAGAGAAAGAAGAAGATCCTCCACCAAAGTCTTAATCCACCAAGGAGTAGCTATCTTTTTAAGAATACAATCCATAAGCACTTTAGAGTCTCTTTCAACTATGACTCTGGAAAAGTTATAATGTTGAGCAGTATGTAGAGCATCCCTGAGAGCTGTAGCTTTTGCAATGAGAACTGATGCTGGTCCTAAATTCTTAGAAGCAGCAAAAATAGGTTGCCCAACAACATTCCTAAAAACAAAGCCAAGAGAAGCATTTCCCTATCTCACAGAACCATCAAAATTTATTTTAATTTGATCATGATATGGGGGATTCCATTTAATATGAAAGTACTTAGACACCTTAGTATTACACACTTTAAGATTAGCTTTGCAGTAGTTAGCTCCCAAGTAACAGCCCCGAAGAAGGTTTCAGAAGAGGAGGGAAATTTCTAGTATGCCAAATTGACCAAGAAATAAGGACTTGCGATATAGTATCTGCATTAAGGTTAGGATTATGAAACAAAGATTCTATCCAAGAGATAAAAGAACCAAGCCAATTATTAGGAATAGATATGTTATGTGAGAATCTCCAAACAGCCTGAGCAAAGTGACAACGCATAAAAAGATGGTCTAAATTCTCAGTGTCATTCTGGCACAGAGGACAAGAAGAAGGAATATTAGGATTATAAAGAGAGAGCTTATCTCTTGTCTTCAATCTATTTCTCAAAAGAGTCCAAGCAAAAATCTTAATTTTAGGAGGGATATTCAAATGCCAAATTCGATTTAAAATCTTTGATTTAGAATGAGAGGCATGCTTGTGTGCAAGTAACTGAGAAGCACTCTTGATGGAAAACTTACCTGAGCCTAAAGGTCCCCAAACAAATTCCCCAAACAAATCCATCTGGCATATCATTCACTGGAATAGGAACAGCAAGAATTTGCATAGCAATAACATGAGGAAGCAATGAGGAAAGAGCATCTTTATTCCATTGAAGTTGTGAATAAAAGAAGAAACGGTAAGAGTCCATTCCAAATGGTTCATTTCATCTTCAGGGATTAGGAAATAAAGAGGATAAGGTAAAACCCAATTGAAAGTCCAAAATAAAATGTCTTTACCATTCCCAACAGTCCATCTCATACCTTCCATGACTAAAGATCTGGCATCAAGAATTCCTTTCCAAGCTAAAGAATTGGAAGCCTTTTTATTGACAGATAACAAGTGGGAATTTCGAAGGTATTTGGCAGTAACCAATTGAACCCACCAATTATGAGATTCAGTGAGAATCTTCCAAACTAATTTAGCTAAAGCAGCTCTATTAAAGCACTCAGCAGGCCTAATTCCCAAACCTCCCATGTCCTTAGGAAGACAAACCTGTTCCCAGGCCACAGGAGGGGTCTTACCACCCCAAAAGAAATCTCTACATTGGTTATCAAGAGCAGTAGTAACTCTTTTAGGACATTTAAAACTAGAAAGAACATGACAGATTTGCTTTAATAAGAGTTAACTTACCACCTCTCGACAAAGTATTGGCTTTCCAACCAGCCTTTTTTTTTTGCATTTTCAAAAGTAAATCAGACGTATTGATAGGATCCTTCCAAAAAATAATGTTATGAATTCCTAGATATTTACCAATAGAAGATTTATGATTAATGCCTAACATAGCAGACATATCATGTTTAACGACATTAGAAACATTAGAGGAAAAATAAATAATGGACTTATTAAAATTTATCTGTTGTCCATAAGCTACTGAAAATCTTGCGAGAATTTGAGCAATATTAGCACCTGCAGAATGAGAAACCTTGGCAAAGATTAAACAGTCATCTGCAAACATGAGATTAGAAATTTTGAAACCATATTTAGAAGATAAAATACCAACGTGGGTTCTAGCATAATGTGTCAACAGATTAAGGTGTCTAATGAAAGGTTCCATAGCTAGAATAAAAAGATACAGAGAAAGAGGATCTCCTTGTCGAAGGCCTCTGTTTGGGCGAAAATTACCTTCAGGAGAGCCATTAAGCAGGATAGAAAAAGAAACAGAAGTAATACAAGATTTAATAAGATTAATCCAAGTAGGAGCAAAACCAAAAGCTGAGAAACAAGCAGTAAGGTAGTTCCAATTAAGGTAATCATAAGCTTTCTGTAGGTCTAACTTAAGAGCCATAGAACCTTGCTTACCCTTCTTTTTATTAAACAAAGAGAATAACTCATGAGCAATTAGAATATTATCTTGAATTGATCTGCCAGGGGCAAAGGCACCTTGATTCTGAGAAATGCATTTATGTAAAAGAGGTTGTAACCGATGAATAATAACTTTAGAGATAATCTTGTAAGAAACATTACATAAGCTAATAGGTCTATAATGGTTAACTAGTTCAGGTGCCTCGGTTTTTGGAATAAGAACAATGTTAGTTCCATTTATCAAACTAAAATCCAAATTTGAAGAAAAGAAAGAAGAGACCAAATGAAATAGAGAATCCTTAACTTGATTCCGAAAGGAGTGATAGAATATGGCATGAATGCCATCTGGACCTAGTGCTTTAAGAGGTCCAATGCTATGAACTGCATTGTAAACTTCCATCATAGTAACTGGAGCTAACAATGAAGCATTATCTTCTGTTGAAATACAAGGGGAAATACAAAAAAGAAAATCAACAGTAGAATGATAAGAAGGTGTAGATGAAGAAGTAAAGCGTTTTTTAAAGGAGGAAATAAGAACAGAAGAAATTGATTCCAGAGAATCTACCCAAAGACCAATATCATCTTTAATTTTGTGAACTAAATTCTTCTTTTTGCTCAAGCAAGCTTGTGTCTGAAAAAACTTAGTATTCTTATCCCCTAATTGAAGCCATTTACATTTTGCTCTTTGCGCCCAATAAACTTCTTCATCTAAAAATAATTTATGTAATTCTGTCATTAAAGCAGCTTCTTGATCAAGAAGAAAAGGAGTAGGCTGAGAGATAATAACAGCTTGAACAGATTGCAATTTAGAATGAATATCTTTCATTCTATGGAAAACATTACCAAAAGTAGTTAAGTTCCAATTTCTTGCCAAAGCTTGAAAAGCATTTGTTTTTGTAACAAAACTTTCAACAACATTTCCCGAATCGGCAGTTAGCCAAGAGTTATTAACAATAGTGGTAAAATCAGGATGATTCAACCACATAGCTTCTAACTTGAAAGCTTTCCTTTTCCTAGAAACAATTGGATTAAAAGAAAGGAGAATAGGGCCATGATCGAAATCAGAAATAGCGAGGTTAGTAAGAGACATATGAGGAAATAACGATAAAGCCGTTGGGTTAGCTAAAACCCCGTCCAAACGTTCATAAATAACATCAGCGCCTTGTTGTTTATTACACCAAGTGAAAGCATTACCAGTAAAAGGTAAAGAAACTAAAGCAACATTATTTAAGAAGGCATGAAATTGAACCATAAATCTATTAGCCATTCGCACTCCACCAACTTTCTCATCCAAAGATAAAATGCAATTAAAATCACCCATGATAATCCAAGGAGTACCAGCATCAGGTTTAAGGGTTAATAAGTGATTCCATAAAGCAGCCTGCATATGCTTATGTGGAAACGTATATAAAAAAGTCAAAAAGCAAGCATCATCATTCTGTGAATTGGTACAATATCAGTGAATATAACGGGACTGAGAATCAACCACACTGATATTAAAATTAGAACCATTCTACATCAGTAACAAACCTCCGGATTGTCCCACCGCCGGTATACAACAGAAAGTACTAAAGCGAAGCTTATTTACTAATTTCTTATAAGCCTCCTCATCAAGTCACGTGTCGAGAAGACACAATACATCTAAATGCAAAAGAGAGATTAAAAAGGTTAGCTGAGCCAAAAGACCTTGCCGTGAATCTCCACGGCAGTTCCAGCATAATATTGTCATTTAGAAGAAATCAGTAAGTAAGGTTCTATAAGAGATTCTTGCAAATACTCCTTGCCTGTCTTCCTAAGAATATTGAATTCCACACTTGGATAGTAAAGAACAGACCAGAGAATCACACCAACAGAGCCAGAAATAAACCTTAACGGAGGTTTCTCCGTGCGAAAAGAGAGAACATACGCACCAACTGTCCCACTATGATAAAGAAAGAACAAAGTGAAAGCATACCTGGGTAACGGTAATAGTAAAGCCCAAATATTAGCAAGATAGGAATTGCATGCTTCAAAGCCAAATCGATGTGGAACTACCGAATAGTGGAAATCATCTAAAGCCATGAGAACAACGAAGAGGTTCTGATCTTTAGTGCAAGTGCAACATCTAATTACAAGATCAACTTGCCAAAGGAACCGAATTTGCCATGGTGTCCATAATAGGGAGACGGTTTCGCCGGCATGAAAAGGCAGATAATCTTGAGCCTGTTGGTTATGTTCTTCAAATTGAGACTTTCTGATGCTGGATTGAGGAAAACCCTGCCGAAGAGCTGTCCACTTAATTCCAAAATTGCCCAGAAATTCCAGATGATGAATCTTAGAAATCGTAATAATAAAATAGAGGCATGGGGAACATCTTCACTTCGAATCGGTGCATCTGCCAAATTTGATAAGAGGATAGTAGAGACATGATGTGAGCTCAGGAGACATTGAGGAAATACCAAACCCAGTGCATCTGCAAATCCTTTATCCAAATAGTATTTGGGTGGCAAAGAAGCAAAAAGATTATGATGAGAGCTGAGAGAACTAGTAGACGACGAAAAGCAATTGGTAGAACAAGATGAGGAGAAATTAGGTGGAGGGGTTGATTCGAAAACAGAGACCATTTAATAATCCAGACGATCCAAAAGATTCGGGTGCTTTGCAAAACTAGAAAAAAGATGGTTACTGTTTATGGGTAGAAGGTTATGGGGTCTCTCTTTCTTTTTTTTCCCAAAGAGAATCCTGTGCAAATGCAGATTTTAATTGAAACTAACAAAATATTGCTAAACGCACATAAATATTGCTAAACTTCTAAAAGATAAACTTTTTGTACCACAACATCCACATGACCACATTACAGCTAGCATACTATGCCTGCCTTTCTTTTTCCTCTCTCCCCTTCTTTACAGTTTAAACCTTTTGGCTCTGGTAATTCTCCCTAGCTTGTTAAGTACTTTTAAATGATTGATTAGGAAACCTGGTTTTAGTCAGTTTTATCTAGTGGAGTAAAGAACTAATTAGTAACAAAACATAAAAGTTGGTGAATCCACGGAGTAGTGTCGAGGACTTAAGACAAAATCCTCACACTTGAAAAACGTGTCTAATTTGAGATCAATATGGTTGTGTTGTTGCTAACAAGTGCATGAGAGCTATTGTTGGGTGCACAATTAAGAAGGAAAAGAAGACAAGAATTCAAAGATTAATCATCATCCATATCCCCAACTCAGGGCACTGTGATTACATAATATAGATGGTATCCCATCTGGACAAAAGGAGAAGACGACAACAACGGTACAGGACCATCGTTGTATACATCCGAGGTTAGCATTTGGGCCTAATGGGCCAGTACAAAAGAGATTAGGAGTAATTATGTGGGCTACTCCTAACAGCTATGTTCTGGCCTAACCTAGCTCTGATACCACGTGTTCGTGGTTTGCACCAAAATCACCGAGGCCTTTTCAGTTTTGCATAACCTTGACTATTCTACTTTGAGAACCGTACAGTCTTGTTATGTATCTATGTGGGAAGTGGGATATATTGTATAAGAACAAGCAAAATGTTCTCAACCAAAAGTAGTGCCCGCCGAAACTGTAATCTCAAATTCTCAAGTATATTGTATGTTGATCGTCTTTTTATTAGATCCATTTTTAGCCTCATACATGTATGATGCCCGTGAATACTTCATTGTCAGTCAGTCACAATTTTAATTTTTTCGTATTTTTAATTTTTTCTATTTTTTATTTTTACTATACTAACAATTAAGGCTTTCTCCAACCCACATATATAAAGGGCTTAAGGGGTAAACTTTAACCCAATTCATGTCCAACCTATTAGGTTAAGGGTTAAACGGCAAAAAATGAGGGCTAAAAATAACCCTTGAAATAGCGCTTTAGCCCTTTATAAAAATGGATCAGAAAGCGGGGAGACCCACGTTGGGGTCAGATGTTTTGCAAGCATGTCGTCAGCAAACATTGGTATTTTATTTTATTTTTTACATATAGCCGTTGGTTTTTTTTTTTAATTTCACACTATAAATATATATCACCTCGACCTTATTTTTCACATCTTCCTTCTACTTCCTCATATATATCTCTCTATTCTCAATCTTTCATTTTCTCCCTATTCTTAAGCTCTTATTTAATTTTTCTTTATCTAAAATGGCTAGTTCGTCGAAAAGATTGCTTTGTTTTATATCTATTTCAAAATTTCACAAACGAATCACGACAAAACATGTGGCCTCAAAGTCATATCCGAGAATTTAAAAATATTCCATCAAGATAACCTATGCTACGTATATAAAATCGTATAACAAATCTACACCATTGCTTGCGACGCAACACATGGAATTTGAAAAGTACAATTGGAAAATTATTTTTATCATAAAACTGATTTCAATTACTATAAGTAAGAATCTGATAAAAAATAATAACATATATTAATATAACATATTCAAAATTTTAAAATTGTTGTAGAGAAACTGAAATTGAGAGAAATTCGTTGTGTATTCTCATTGATAGTAGAGGCCTATTTATATAGAGGAATACAATGCATAAAATCTGAACATACAAGGAAAGTAATTCTACATTGAATAGGATTCTAAATCCTTCTGTAACCATATTACCACTAGGTCAAGTAACCTAGAGTTTGGGCCAGACACATAATCTGAATTTCCTTGATCAAAAATATATTTTAGGGCTATAATTTATCTTTGACGGGTTGGAGACGATTGATGTCACATCGATGAATAATAAAGAAATTATGGCTAAAATTTAACCCCAAGGCTGTTTTTAACCCTTTCGGTGGAGAAGGCCTAACAAATCATTCAACAAAGCATAATCAGTTTCCTGTTTATCTAAACGTAATATTTTTTTAGTCGGATTATATGAATGACTAATTTTACATGTACTAAAGATGGATCAATTGTTCGTCACTATTTATGTAATAGTGAAGTGACGGTTTTGCCCTCATCTTTTAACTTAAATTACAATCTGTCTTTCTTTTTTTTTCTTTGTTTTTCAATTTTGCCATATCCTTTCAGTTTTTTTTTTTAGTTTTTTTTTCAATGTTTTTTATGGGAGAACAATTCTGTTTTGTATTTGTAAATTTCTACAAATTATGGAAAAAGTTTATTTTTTGCTAATCTATTATTAACAACAAAACAAATTATATTCTAAGTAGCGTAAATATTTTTTAGATTGTGAATATTTATCTATTATATATAAAATTTAGAAAAAAATAAACCGGCAGCAGCGCGGCGTCAAGTTGCTAGTAAACAACTAATAGTATACGCTAAGAAAGGAATCAGTTGGTGAGAGAAACCCTATCTGCTGCACGTGCCCCTAAGATCGAGTATGGACTTTGTGAGATCTCTCTTGTCCAGTGGCGCCTTGACATCTGGGCTGGCCTCTAGTCTCATTGGTGTTACGTGGTCTGATGTTAGACATGTGATTGATGCAAGGGCTTGGAGGCGGCTTTTTGGGATCGCTATTGCTTGAAGTTTTGGCATAATTGTTTCGATGATGGGTTTTCAATGCGAAGCCTCTGAGGTATTGAGGTTGTGCGGTACGGTTTTTGGAGATGGCCTAAGACCGATTGGGAGGAGGCTAGATCTCTGTCCACTTCACTTCTAAGAGGCGACGTTAGCTTTTAGTGGGCTGCAGCGTTCTGGCACCGGTTTTGTTTGGTCTGCTTGGAATTTCCAGCGATTGGTGCTCACAAATGTTCTTCGTACAAAGCTTGCTGGATTGGCAGCGACATTACATGCGACTATTGTGTTGAGGAGGTGGAGATTGGACCTGGGTTGGGCCAATCTTGCTGGGCATGGAGTTTGGGCTTTTCCTTGGGCTCCTTTTGTTTTTTAGCTTGGTTATCCATTGTTTTCTATTTTCAATAATTACCTACATGTTTTAGAGAGCTATGCACTTTTTGTGCACCTTATATATTTTTAGTTCTAGCCTTGCTCGTTTTAGTGAGCATCAATGAGTGTCGGAAGTTCAATGAGTGGATCTATTCCTATGTACTACATTTTCTTGTCTATATACAGATGACAGTAAAAAGATATGTAATTATCATTCTAATTTGAGACGAATGAAATTGAGATAATATTTATTCGAAATTGGATTATATGAAGTCACACAAACAGAATAAGACGGCCAAACAATTTAATTAAGCTCGCCACACGTGGAAGCATCAAGGTGAATTGTGGACATAGTCGGCAGAGAAAGCAAGTTCTCTCCTCCAAATTCTCCCCTTCCTCCATTATCATAGCCACCTCTCCAACTACACTTCTCGACCTCTCGTAGCTCCAAAAAACAAGGATCTATTTTCCCTTTTTTTTTTTTACTCCTATAGCCTCTCTTTGTTCTTCTTGCACCCACTTCCATTCTCTTAGGCCCCGGCCAATTCCTTTCTCTCCTTTTGTTTTTTCACATTTCAGAAGCCCTTTTTCATTGGAGACAAAATGGTATGCTTGCATTCTCTCTCTTTTTTTTCACTTCCCCAGTTTATGTACGATGATGAATTGGATGCTTTGTGATTTCCTCTTTTCTTTTTTCATGTCAATACTCCAATTTGTTTCTTTCTTAATTTGATCCATAGTGCATTGGCTTATCATACATGTTGTAACATTCTTTTGTTAGATTCATATTAGCCTATATTGATCTAATCCGTTGTAAAAATATTTCATTAGACAATGCGACATGTTATGTTATCAAGCTATGGTGTAAAGTGTTAACACACCCATTTGAATGCTTCTATATTCACCTGGGACAAAAAATGAATAACAGGAATGCTTAATTAGTGAATGTTTGACAATCGATCAATCGGAATCCAAATGATTAAGCTTTCTGATGTGGTACTTGGGGACAGGCCAATGCAGCTTCTGGAATGGCTGTGCACGATGACTGCAAGCTGAGGTTCTTGGAGCTAAAGGCAAAGAGGAGCTATCGTTTCATTTTGTTCAAGATTGAGCAACAGCAAATTGTGGTTGATACGCTCGGGGAACCCAATGCAAGTTACGACGATTTCACCTCCAGTTTTCCTGCTGATGAGTGTCGTTATGCTGTCTATGATTTCGATTTCACTACCGAAGAGAACTGCCAGAAAAGCAAGATTTTCTTCATCGCATGGTAATTAATTTCCCACAAATTACACTAATCGTTATTGGTAGTTTCTTCTTAAAGTTTCCCACAAACTATAAACAAGTTTTGTTATCAAACAATGTTAAGTAAGGGGGTTTCGATCTCAAGATTATCTCAAATATAAAGGTTAATGTTTTTAATCACTAGAGCTGCACAAAACTACTACTGCAAGCATTAATGTAACTACCATGAAATTTTTGCATATCAAACACTAGTTCATGTCATAATCTAAGACCTTGCATGATTGTGTGAAAGTTTCGGATAGTTTCTTGAGATGCTATATCTCGTCTGCCCTAATACAAACACGTAGCTAGGATCATAGTAAAACTTATAATTGAATTTAATTGTTTTCCGGATGCATTAGGCATGTATCAATCGTTTATCATAATAATAGATATCTAACATGCTATACATTCGCACACAATGCACTTGGTTTAATAATTCGGCAAGAAGGAAGTTTCGCAGAATTTCTAGTTATGTTTGCATTTCGTTTCCATTTTCTTCCTCTTCAATTGAACTCTAAACAGTTAGATATACATGTTTTGATATGTGTGTTAGGTCACCGGATACATCAAAGGTGAGGATGAAGATGGTGTATGCAAGTTCCAAGGACAGATTCAAAAGAGAATTGGACGGCATTTCATTTGAATTGCAAGCAACAGATCCAAGTGAGATGAGCTTGGACATAGTGAAAGGGCGAGCCTGCTAGGTGCAGCCACCCTTTTGCTCCTTGGCCCAGTCTTTATCATTCTTTCCCTCACTGTTTTCTTTGGGGGCCAACCTTCTTATAGCCGTTATTATAACTTGGTTTTTTAATTTTATAAGTTCCAAATTAGCCAAGTGAATGTGTGAATGTAACTATGACTATGTGTACTCTTCAATCTGTAACCTCAAATACCTTTTTTGAAAAATTTATGCATTTTTGGAATTAAACCAAAGGATTGAGCTCTCAAACCAAATTGGCTGCCAAAAGAGCTAGCATTTGATGCTGTTTAGAAATTGGTTGAATTATGTTAATTTGCCTGCTTCCTTCAATAATTCAGAAGATTCGTATGTGTGGCATGGTGATCTCTATTTTACCCCAATCAGTTTCTATGCAATGCTTTATTCTCTATGGAAGATAAAATAGGACTGTTATATTTTTCTCATTTTGCTGGGTTGTGGCCTTGTGGGGAGTGACTGATTTCGAATTGTAGAAATGTATACCTTGTGGGATGAAAATCAAAGGAACAAACAAACTTGATATCAGACGCAGTAAGAGAAAACTCATGGAACAAACTTGATTAGCAACATAAACTTGATTAGCAACTTAGTTGACTGTAGCAAATCGTATACAAAGAGATTTTGTCATATGCATGAATCCTCAAGTTCCCTCTCCAATTACAATCATTTACAAGGACAAAGTCAAGGGAGAAAAAGACTATTGCAGTTGTATATTTCTTCTTTACAGTGTGTTAATGAACTCATTTAGGATGAAAGTGCAAGCTCAGCCCATGCCAAAGAAGATGCTTTAAGCTCAAGCGACACAGATGTGTCAATTTTGCTCTCTAGCATGGTGCATACTTCCTGCATCGATGGCCGCTTGGTGGGTTCTGGATGGATACAGAGATTTACCACGTCACATAGAACCTTGAGGTCATCACAACTGAAATGTTTCAATTCAGGATCCACCACATGAGGCATCACATCTGGCAGCTCAAGATAATCTTTGGCCTGCAGGAGAGAAACATAAGTTTTTGTGCACATCTAACATGAACTACATTTTTACATTGGAAGCAAATTTCACAAACATTAAACTCTCAGAAACTTACCCAGTCTACCAAGCACCCCTTATCCTTGCAGTATGGAGGCCTTCCACTAATTATTTCCAGTAAAAGTACCCCAAAAGCATAAACATTGCCTTGAATATCCAGGTGGCGTGCTTCCATAGAATTTGGAAGAACACAAATAGCACCTTGGCTGCCAATAGAACCCGAGTTTTTTTCTGACCGCGCAATAATTGTCTTCCAACTTTCAAAATCAACCAGCTACAGTTCAAACCAAGGATAATGTTGTTATTAGAGCCAGTATCTTATATTCTCGTTCATGTAGGTGAATCAACTCCCAATAAGAAAACAAAAATCTGAATTAGGAAGAGTGAGAAGTTTCCATACCTTGGGCAAGAAATCATCTGTAAGATATACGGCACTAGAATTTAACTCTGATATTGTAAATGGTGGCTCAAGTTCCATGTGGAGATACTTGAGCCCCCGAGCAATGCCTATTACAATTTTCATGCGCCTTGTCCAACTTAACTGGCATCCTTCTCCATCTGCATTAAAATAATTCTCGTTAGAGCTCACCAGAACTTCTGCAGCAATCGAAAGAGGTTAAAAGAAAGAATTTTCACTTACAATGGAGGTGCTCATACAGTGTCCCATTTGAAGCATATTCAAAAACCAGCATCCTTGTAAATGGGGTGCTCTCACTACAATAACCCAGTAACTTTCCTGTATTCTCGTGAGTCAATCTTGACAAATCTGTCACCTCTCTCTGAAAATAGAGCTCAAGATAGCCTGTCCAATGCTCTTCCTTAATGCAAAGGGATATCACAGCAATCTCTGGCCCACCTTTCATGTTGCCCTTGTAAACCAAACTATCAGGTGAGGAGCCAATAATATTGCTGAAGTCTTCACACGCTACTTCAAGCTCTTGTCTGTTGAATCTAACAACGTCCTTCAACATCTCAGAATCTATAAAAAATTGCGAACCAAATTAATCACTGTTGTTTTTCCATACAGTTTTAAAAGCTTCAATCAAACTGCAGATGTTGTAAGAAACAAACCTATGTAGATTGTAGTATGGTCCTTTTCAGTTCCTGATTTCTTCCAAGGAATTATTATAGAAGATTTGCTATTGCATTTCTGAAGACCAGTGACAACAGCAACTAGAACAAGAGAGCACACCATGGTTCCTGTCACTACTTCCAAAGCCAAAAGCCAGGCTGGTTTTGACGTGTCTGGATGTTTGGGGACATCTTTAGTAGGTTTGTGCTTTGGGTTAACTGCAGGATGGCCTTTAGAAGGTGGAGCACCAACTACAAAGAACAAACAAAAGAAAAGGTCACTAGGTAATATAATCAGAAGTGAATATCAAAATATCAATTAACCACTGAGATAACAGAGCTTTTAAACTACATATTCAAAAAGCTTCTTCAGAATCCCCAGATTACAAGGATTAAATATTATGAAGCTCAGGCTCATTCAAAAAAGAGCATACCCTTGTTAAGAAGTTTGTGTTCACTTCCAGTTTTTTTCCAAATAAAGCAGGCATATAATGCAAGTATAATATATATATATATATATATATATCATATAATCATGTCGCACATACCACACATATCTGCAGGACGCTGTTTCGGATCTTGTTTCTGGAGGCAATTTCCCTGAAAGCTAGTCCTGCATGGAATAAGTAAAGTACATAAACGCTGACAAATGCATGGAATCCAGAATGACAATAGATCAGGATTTGCAATGGTATTTTTCAGAACAAGACATTAGCATATTAGACTAACTTGTCTAACTAACATTACAGGAACAACCTTCTAACCCTTAGTTTCGTTTTATGATCTGGTATTGTTGAATCCTTGTAGAATTAGAACATTCGTTCATGGTTTTGTTAGCACCAAGAGAACTGTAAATTTTATGGGAAAGTGTGGATGATGAATTAGGCTTTGGGATAAAAGGGATCAGTTTTCAGTATCTCACTTACAAGCATGTAGACAAGAACACGTTTGTCAAATCATTTGACAGAAATAATCCATAAACCTGATACAATACAACCTAAACAAGACAGTACTTGATTGTCACCCTTGGTTAGAGCAGTACCTCGGAAGATACTCCAAGCACTTAGGTATGCTACCAACAAAGAAGTTGTATGAGAGATCAGCTACTCTTAACTGAGATGAGCGGCAAAGGCCTGTCAAGTTTAAGGCATACCTGAAGCAGAAAAAAATTAAAAAAAAAAAATAAATAACAAATATGAGAAACAATTTAAGAAACAAAACCTTTAAATATAGGTCTAGCCTCACTCAATTAAATGAACTTTGAAAATAAATAAAGTATCCGCTGCAACATGAACTTTCATCCCCGCTTACTTTTCCTCAAATCATACTGCTACTTCCTACATACTCATTTTTAATGCAACAAGAATATGCTAAATTATCCCAAAAAGGAAAATACTAAATATATTGCCTAATCATCCAAAATCCTAGTGGGCATGCAATTGACAAAGCTGTATGATGAACAACAATTTATGAATTTTAAAATAAACAAAAATTGATAGTTAGCTAATTTTATAGTGACAACAATTTAAAAATAAAATAAAAATTGAAAAGGACGTATGAAAGTATAAATGCAGGGACTACAATCAATCTGCTACTTACATCCCATGTAAGTTAGAATCACTAGATGTGATTCCTTTATTGCCACCGGCAGGAACAGTTCCTCGAAGCTTATTCCTGTCCAAATAAAGTTCCTCAAGGTATCCCAAATTGCCAAGTTCAGGAGGTAGCTTACCAGACAACCCATTTGACTGGAGATTTCTGCATACAAAGTAGTAAATTCAGTGTTAAAAAAGAATATAAAAAAAATATTTAAAAAATCCAAAACCACTCAAATTGAAAGCATCCTTTAAATTGTGAATATTAATGCCCAGTACATTTTCACAACGTTGGTCAAGTTCCCAAGCTCCGGAGGAATTGGACCAGTGAGTTCATTAAATCCCAAATCCAAGATGGTCAGGTATTTTAACGAACCCAGTTCCTTAGGTAATATTCCAAGCAGCCTGTTCCCAGGCAAAATTCTACATAACAGCAAGACAAGCAATCGAGCTTCAATCATTGGAATATGAAAACAGAATGGATTTCAGAATGGGATTTTGGATTGGAAGCATACAGTTCTTGCAAGAAGGTGAGTTCACCCAAGTCTGGTACAAGAAACCCCCTTATAGATGAACCGGAAATGTTACTGCAAAAAAGGAAAATCCAACACAAAGTGGCAAAGCACATTATCACTGTATACCATTCATTCTGAAATTGAAACATCAAAAGGGATGTAATTGTGGAAACCATTCACTATAATTTGGCACTAAGATGGACGAGATCATTATCTTACATCTTTATAACATGGTCTCGAGTCATAGCGCATGTAACGCCGGACCAGGCACAAGGATCCGAATCCAAGGCATTCCAATCGGATAAAACCATATGTGGGTCTTCATATATAGCTTCCTTAAAGTTTGTAAGGGCCGAAACTGAGCAAAATCCATTTCTCAGTCAGAAAATCATCTCAAACAACAAATGGGAACCATAACAAATAAACAAACTCCATCTCTTTCTTTGCTTTCCCATTTTGTACAACTAGAGCTAATCTAGTAAATTCAGCAAACACCATAGTCTAACACTCAACCAGAACGCCAGAAATAAGATTCTACAGTGATTTCAAGTACCATAATCAGGGTCACATTACTTCAACCACACTCACTCTGCCAACCACATTCAATCCTATCCAAATTTTCATCAACTGGAATGATATGAATCTTGGTTTCAACTCAGTAACACTAAATTCTTCTCTCAAATCTAAAACTTGTTCCTTCCCCCCACAAATTCTTAGCAGCAAAAGTGATAAACAGAAACCAAGATCTGAGAAACAGAGTGAGTGAACAAAAAACACATACCTTCGTTTAATGGGAATGAATCACAACCCAGAAAGAGAACCCCACATATCAAACCCAGAAGCAGTAACGAGGCAAATGCTCTCATTTTCTCTCAAGTTTCCTCAACAAAACCCAGAAGAACTCATTCAAGAACAGTAAAGCCAAGCAAACAAAGGAAAAAGAAAAAGAAACCCAGTTGGCTTAAAGCTCTGGTCTTTATGAAAAAAAAAAAAAAATAACAACAAAGACTACTACTTCCCAAGTTCAAGATCCCAGTAATTAATACCGTAAATCTACAATGGGGATGGGTTAGAGTAACCAAAGTAGAAAAAGAAATGCTACCCAGAAACCAAAAGGGTCTGAAATCCTTGAATCAAAGTACACTCTTTGGGTCTCTAATCCAAGGGGTTTGGCACCAACCCCACTAAGGAAAATCACTAGAGTGAGTGAGAGGAAATGAAGCAAAATTGGGAAGACTTGGGTTGGAAGGGAGGGTTTGCTTGGGCAACCAGTAAAAGGGCTCAATCCAGAAACCAAAAAGCAAGAGAATTTTGATAACAAAAACACACACAGACAGGCCGAAGAGAAAGAATCATTTTTTTTTTTTTTTGGTTTAAAAACGGCGGTTCCAGCAAAAAAAAAAAAAAAAAAAAAGTGCAAAAAGGTAGGTTCTTTGGTTCCGGGTTTGATTGGTAGTGGGGTTTTGGTGTCGAGTGAGTTTTTGGATCTTTATTAATGGAGACTACTGCTATATTTAATATTAACGTATGCGGTATATTGGGATACGAGATATGAGAATTTCAATTTTTCATTGTCTATGAATTGGAAGACGGTGGGGGTGGTAGGAATGGGCGAAGTGGATTACGAGACAGCTGAAATGGGGGTCCCTAGCAGTTGGGGGACAATGAGAGAAAATTAATTAATATATGATTTTTTATTATTAAAATAAATAAATAATAGTTGACTAATTTTTTCTTTTTGATATTTTGCATGTTTAGGTAGAGAGAACTTTTTTTTTTCAGTGTAAAATTGACATTTTTCCAATAAATTTGGGTTTAAAAGTTTTCTATAAATATAATATTTTAATTTTGTTGTCAGAAGATGGTAAGATAGTTGATCAAGCTGTAGTTGAACAAACTACCGCTCCATTTGGTGTTGAGCAAGTCATTGCTCCAATGGTATAAGAGGTAGGACAAAAAATATCTCAAGCCCAATTGTAAGTTCAATTCTAACAAGCTCTCTGACTAAGGTTAATGACAATATTTTCACATGTAATAGTTTTGAGATTCTTACTCAAATGCAGCAAGACGAGAGCATTGTTGCATATGAACAAGGTATATTTGGAGAGCCCAATGACACTTTGGTTGACACTAATAATATGGATTCTACTTTGGTCGAATCTAGTGTTCATCAAGCTAAGTTCTATTGGGGTGATATAGAAAATAAAGAACCCATTGGTCATCATACATATGCTCGGGTTGAGATAGATCCTTTGTGTTCCTAGTTTTATGAAAGTGAAGCAACTCTGGAACATGATAACCTTCTTAAGTCTCATCCAAAGTCTCAAAATAAGAAACTAAAGACCAAAAGAGATTTAAGAGACCCTTAGCCTACCAGCAATCAGACGTCCATTGTGTGTTTTGATCTTTGATTCAAGTAGCTCTGCTTAATTTTGCTTAAGTTCTGGTTACCTTTTGGTTTTGTTGTGTCTTCTTATGGTCTTGGCTTTCTTCTATTGCCAATATATATATATATATATATATATATATTCAATTTTGTTAGTCATAATTGGACATTACTCTGGGCTACTTTTGAGAGTAATGTTAACATATTACAAAAATATAATACAAAAAAAAAGTGTTACGTTAACATATAACCGGTCTTCTTCATACATGCTTTGTATATGTAACATTTTTTTTAAGAAAATAAAAAAATGAAATAAAACAGTTATACAAAGAGAAAAGTGGGGGTTATGGGATCATTTATTTTTTATTTTCTTAATAAAAATCTATTTTATAATTATCATATTTACCCTTGTGATTTAATTTATTCTTAAATTTTGTTTAAACTTTCAAGATTAAATCTGTTAAAATTTTTTGTTTTGACCAACAAAACCTTTTCATTTAATAATAGTATAGATACACAATTTATTTATACAAAGCAATAAATAAATAAAAATTAGTGATGATTTTGGCGTTTTTCTTTCTCGTATGTTTTATCATATGTGCTCTACTTTTATGTAGAGTTTTTTTTTTTGGCAACACTACTTTTATGTAGTTTGAAATGGATTGCAAATGACAAAACGGAGTGTCATGATCACTCTCCAAATATTACACTTTATTTTGTAGCAAGCAACTTCTTACTAACTTGCTAATTCTATTGCCGAAAAAAGTTCCAACTCAATTGCATAAATGAGAAATTTCAATAAACTACAACCGGAGTCTATTAATGCAGTGATATCTTCATTTTACAATTTTGTTGAGGGCAATTACGTGGGTAGGTTTTTTTTTTTATATAGGAAAAAGGAGGTCATACATTTTTAGATGTTTAAAAATTACACAACTTCATCTGCTAATGCAGCTTGTGAAAAGGAAGGGGAAGAAAAAATAAAAGGTCTCCACAGGGAGAGTTCTAGTATGAGCAATCATCAAATGTGCCACCCTATTTGCACTTCTCATTATATAACCACACGCAAGTTTGTATGAGCCTCCAAAATGGACCCCATATCATCATAAATGCGTTCCAAGATGGACAAATTACTCCTCTCTCGGCTAAGCAATTGTTTAAACACTAATTGAGAATCAGTCTCCACAATAGCTAGCAAATAATGATTTGTAACTACAAAATCAATAGCCAATTTACAAGCTACAACTTCCACATGTTCATGTGATAGTAAACCCGGAACAAATTTACCTCTTCCTGCCATAAATGAGCCCTGCCAATCATTTACAACAACATTACTCCACCCTTTTTGTTTGTTATTTTTATTTTTTTATTTTTTATTTTGTGAATTGACCTTTTTATTGTTCTCGAATATTTCAATTCTAAGGTTTTTTTAATATTTGAGGTATATTTTGGTAAAAAAATTCTGTTTTTTTTTTTTTACAAACTCTGTTTAGGGTTTAGGTATAAATATTATTTACAAGAAGAAAAATGGATCTCAGATTGCAAGAAGAAATATATTGTAAATACACCTTGCAATCTTCCACAGATCACAATGCAACAAACATCCTATTATCAATAACAATTAGTCTGCAATCACATGCTCTGCATGTGTAAAGAAAAATTTGTTATTAAAAAAAATCGAAAAAGTGGGTAGTTATTGCATAATAAATAGATTCAGTGGTAATTACTATAGAGAGAAAATAGTGGGAGAGAAGAGTGGGGGTTGTAGAGTCATTTCTTTTCAATTTTCTTAATAAAAATATATTTTATAATTGTTTTATTTATCTTTGTGATTTAATTTATTATAAAGTTTTTTAATATATCAGAGTTAAATATGTTTAATTTCAATTTTAACTAATAAAATATTTTATCTTAATAATAGTATAGATAGTTGGATTGGGATTGAGCTGAATTCCAAACTTAAAAAAAAAAATAGTATAGATATAATATACTGTGGAATAAATTCAACTGTTGAATTACACTGTGTAATAAAAAGTTGAAATGATGGCCTGCATAATTAGAATTGGTTAATGGGCTTGTGGGGTGCAAACAGTGGTTAATTACTTAATTATGGTGAGTTACTTAACTTAACGAGCACCTAACCTCCCGGTATTGGCGGCAGTAGTCATGTGCATGCCGTATTCTCAGCCCACCATACACTCCCATTTCCCCCGCTTCATTATTAACCCACACGATATGTGCGTACCATTAGTATTTTCTCGCCAAAATATCGGGAGACACAGAATCCTTTTTTTTTTTCTTCTCTTTAAACATGCACAATTAAAATCTATATGCTATTCGTCTAAAATGATAGAAAAACTAACTAGTTGTAACTCTACTATTTACCAATGCAAAGTCTATTATTAGCAGAAGAATTCGCAAATTGACACACTGGTTTATCCAAAAGAATCGATGATAACTACATGACCTTTGTTTGCTTGTATCTTTTGGCTGAATACTTGCAATCTTTTTTGCTTTGGGCAAGGGCATCTAAGTTGTGCGCTATTTTTATTAAACCCCATTTGTACTATTGTCTTAAGTTTAAGGTAAGTTACACTTGACACTAACAAGCACTAGCATCCAATGGATATGGGACCCTAAGGACTTTAAAATTCCCTTTTGATATATGTTATTATCGACTTATAGAGTTATAGTATATAAATGATATGATATTTTAAGGACAATTTGTCAATTCAGTGAGTCCTTGCTCAATACATGAGTAGCCTAAAACAAATTGGTCAAGCTAACTCTGGATATCACTCTATGTCATATCCTCATGTTGTTATGTTGTGGCCTTCTAATTTAAGTATCTTGGCTTCTTGTTCTACTTTATTTATTAGCATCAAAAGGCGGGTGAAGCTTCAATATAAGTCATTGATTTTATTATTACTGCCGGCTTAAGTTTAGATTATGAATGTTACTAAAGGATCATTATTGATTGCATAAGAACGACTATAACAAAGCCCACAGATTTATTCCAGAAAGATTTAAATACTGTAACTACCGTTGAATGATCGGAGCAACCGTTGAAACTCGAAGTTTGAACTATTGCGTCCAAGAAGTCTATCATTATGCTATCTTCTCTAATGCCTCAACATACATAACAAGCTCGTTTTCTCTAATGCCTTGAGCAAATTTTCTTAACATTTCAACTCTAACAGCTAAGGAGTCTCCATAGTTTTTTTTTTGTTTTTGATGAAAGGAGTCTCCATAGTTGTTGGTTGCAGAAACCCTCAGTTTAGATCAATGACTTTAATTCTTGCTCTTCTCCTTCTCCTTCTTTACAAGGGTACTTTTATGTGTATGGTCTAATTCATTATCAAGCATCTCCCATAAAAAGTCATTCCCATTAGGGCATTCTTTGCAATTTTTTAGGTTTCTATCTGTTGATAAAAAGTCTCAAAGAGATTGAAATCTTCTTCTCATGTTTCCACAATGTCCAGTTGTTTTCCATCAGCCAACTCAAAGCATGTGATTCCCCCTAAATGTTCAATGGTTTTGATATTACAACAACCACTACCACCATGCAGTTTCCTTTCTCTTTCCCTTAGATTTTGTTTCCTCAAAGTATAAAGAATAGACAAACACCTAATAAAGATTTGCATGCATCTGCTAAATTTTTCTAATATTGTATACTCTTATCTGTCTTCTAGCTTCGCATGATTAAAAGGCAAGTTGTTAAAAATGTGGAACAATTTTTTTAATTATTCCATGAGTCTGCAGCTTATTTATAATCAATATGATATTTTTCTTTGATTTTGAATGTGGCTGTTTTATGTTTTGGCAGGAGAGTCATCTTCTTTGTCTAATTTGGATGTGACACAAGCAATGAGGATTGTTTAAACATGAAGGGTCCTAAGTGACAATGCTTCCAAGCAAGAAGCTCTTAAAGTTTTGAAGTATTATTAAAGGCATGAAAGATGAGGGAGCCTAGCCTCATGATTTTGAATTAAGACTGATAATAATCATCAGAAATCAGAAGTGGACAGACCCAGTTGAGCTATACAAAGTTGCTAAAAATGTTATCAAATCAAACTGGAGGAGTCATCAAAAGTAAAAAAGATCCGTATAGACTTTTGACAAGTTCTCACATTTTCTTTCATAGGCAAATTTTGATCTGCATGGCTGGTAAGCTATCATTATCATTAATATATATTACATATTCATATTTCAAAAGGAAGATAACTGTATAAGAGCATAAGACAAGGTAGGGGTCCTCCTCTAGAGCTAAGGTTTTTCTTCTTCTTTTCATGAATAGAGCTAGAGTTTCTTCTATGAGAGGGTTTTACTTTAAATTTGGTTCCCTCAGCATCAATATAATCTATAGTTCTACACACATCACATCCTCTTTTTCTTTTAACTAACCTTTTGCTTTCTTCCATATTTCTGTATGGTCCTTGGTCCCGAGTTATGTAATCGTTTTGGTTGAATAAAAGTTTTACTTTTCTCAAGGAAAAAAAAGAAAAGTGAAGGATGAGAACAGATTCAAATGCTAAAGGTTTAAGTTGAATGAATCATCCAGCAAATATATGTTTAGAAAGTAATCATCAACTAAACTGAGAACGCGCAAAGAACAGCTAATAAATCCTACAAAAATTTTTATTTTTGAAATTTAATAATTTTAGTTTGATATACATTATTAACTCATTCTTGAGTAATTTACACTTTTAGAACATAGTGATTATGTTCATTTAAAACTCAGGCAACAAGTGTTTATTAAAAAAAAAAAAAAAGATTAATCCTGCAAATGTAGAGCCTACTGGAAACTTTTGGCAGTTTTCTAAAAACTTCACAAAACCATGATTATTCCACAAATTAGTTGTGAAATGTGCATGCACTTAGGAATCCATGGATAAAGTATTAAATATGTAGGTGGAAAACAATGACTGTAATGCAGATCAAGTCAAAGTTTTTGGCTTAATGCTATAGTATCAGATAATCTCCCTCCATCAAAGTGGATATAAGAGCGCAAAAGAAATTTCAAACTTTTGTTTAACAAAAGCAAGGGCTCCTTGATTTGACAGAGAGAGCCTAATAGCGTGCACAAACAACTGGCAGGCTTAAATTTCTTCTTACATAGGACAAATATGAGAGGGAGTAGAACCTGATGCATAACAATTAGGTCGGAGTTCGAATTTCTCTTTGGTCAATCATTTTCTTACTTCATAAGAACAAGTGGAGATATATCGAAGTAAATCATTACGGAACAAATTATAATTTGCGTTGGATTATTTGGTGTATGATATCGACTATAGCGCTCACAATGACAATAAATTAGAGTATTAGCAAAGGAATTAACATTTAAGCCACCAGCTTTTCTGGACCTAATTATGTTGATTTTTATGTTACGAAATTTGAAGGGAATGAGGACTACTCCTTTTCAGTGATGATGTGGTTTTCATAAGGTACGTGCATGCCCGGGCACCAATACTTGTGTCCCTTCGTTAGCAAAGTCTGAAATCAATTTAAGACGGAAAGGCAAACATATATGGAGTCGGTGTCAAATGAAAAGACGACATCTCACTATCTGGACTGAACAGGAAGACGAGACCTCTATCATTTATCTTCATTGCCTAACCAGAATGTTGAACGGCTCTGGTAATCATGAATTGCAGTTCAGTAAAAAGAAAGCCTTTGAAACATGCCCGGAAATATAGGGTTATGAGTTTTAATACTGTGAAGTACTGTAGAATTTCACCTGGACCAAATATACTGTAGAATTTTATTATTTGTCATGATCAAGTCCTTATGCAAGGGGTTTTGAATTCGAATTACTCTTTCATTCGTCAATTCTTTACTTTTGGTTTCGATTGGGTGCATAATAGATTGCATCGATCGAGTGTAAGTATGTTTAACCAGGTACCGGATACTTGTTTGAAAGAGATTATGGATTTGAACCATCCGGATTCCCAATCTCCACTTCTTCGTTAGTTTGTAAGGTACTTTGATATACATCCATTACCAGCCTAATAGAATATCAGGGACTTGTGTGGAAGAGGTCATGGATTCATATCCTCTAGTTCCCATTTCTCAATCCTAGGTTTGCAAGGTGCTTGTACCTATTATTGGCCGAACAGAGAATCAAAGACTTGTATGCAAAAAGCTTATGAATACAAAACTTTAAATCCTCCCATTGCCAATTCCCACCTTTTTTGTTGATTAGCACCGTGAAGAGGATATAACTTATCCAACGAGTAAAGAACCAAGAACTTAAGTACTATATTGAGTCGCTGACTAAACATGTCTAAATCCCTTACAACTGTGACTTGCATATATACAAGATGCTTGAGCTTGACCATAAAATCTGAAGTCTCTGACAAATACAAGACAGGACCAATGAGTCAATGACTTGCACAACTAGCAAGGCCTATCATCCTCAGTCACCTTGATTCATTAATGCTTTGGACCTGTGCAGGACCCAATCACATCTTAATGGTCCCAAATGTTTAATATATAAATGGGGTTAGCTACCTCATTTATTTTGTTGCGGTCCAATTGCAAAACCACATAGTACATCAACTTGCAAAGCTCAGTATAGATTTGAGTGGTAGACATACAACCAATTTGTAAGCAACATAGTAATTGAAGCATTCAATAACAGACTGAATTGAATGCTTGAATCGTAGGCCTTTTCATGTAAGAACCAAGAAGCAAATCTTTCAAGATATAGCTAGTGTGCAAGACTGGCTTGTCAGAAAGTCTCAGAATTGTATTGAATTTGAGTAAATGCAGGATCATATCAGTATAATATCTGTGATGTATTTTGTTTTGGTGTCTCCGAAATTGATCAGGACTAAGCTAAGCCCAGAAAGCTCATTAGTAGCTAGGCCTTCTTGTGATGTATAAATAGTAGATTTAAGCTTGGCCCACAAGTATGAGTGTAATTTCTTTTGAGCCTCTAGCAAAACATGTGTTATATAAAGTTTTTTTTGTTTTTTTGTTTATGTTTTTTGTTTTTTTTTTTTGTTTTTAAGCAAGGTAGCTTGCTTACTCTCCTAGTAGCGTATGTTGGTAGCAAGGAAGGAGGCTTTCCAAACTGTGAAGGCAGGCAATCCTTAATTTTATAAGGCAGAGAGTATATTCAAACATATACCAAGACTCCCAAAAGGTAGCCTTAATTTCTGAGATTTTCCTTTTCCAGGTCTAAACAAATAATGAGAAGAAATAACAGCAGAAAAGAGAACAGCTAGTGACTATTATCATAATACATACCTAAAGGTTTTCATTATGACATGCTAGGAGAAAGTATCGGTATTAATGGAAAGAGAATTCAAAAACGAGAAAAGTTATTTTGTGTATGAATCCCATATGATGCCTAGATCAACATTACCTCCAGATAGAATGATTCCTATATTGGTGCAATCCTTCCAAGCAGGATTGTTCTTGAAACTATCAGATAAAGCAGCTGCAAGGCCTATTGCTCCACTAGGTTCTACTGCAACCTTCAGAATCTCGTAACAGAGTTTCATTGCATTTATTATCTCCTTGTCCTCTACAGTTATAATGGCATCGACAAGATCTCTTACTATTGGCCTGGTCCAGTAGAAGACAGACCAAGTTAATGTATGGTAATTGCGAAGCATGTGTAGAAGTGCATTTACGAACAAGTGTAGCAGGAATTTCATAAATGGCAAGCTGAAGGTAAATTCTAATGACCACTTGAACATTTAAAATTTCCTTTACCAGGTCAGATCTCCCAGAAAAGCTCTAAGTCCATCGGCTACAGTGTTTGTCTCAGGCAATGTTATTATCCTTCCAGCTTCTTTGGATTGAGCTGCATCATTAGCTCCCTCAGGTTCAGCAGCAAAAACTCGAATGGCAGGATTGATGGACTTAGCAGCCAAAGCCACACCTGATATCAAGCCACCTCCTACATGTGTATATCTAACATGAGAAAACAAAGCTCACAAATCATCAACGAAAAAATATTAAGAATGAACAACCAAGAAATCTGGTGATTAAATGTATCGACACAAACCACTTATGGGAACTACAATAGCATCTAAATGTGGGACTTGTTGCTCCAGTAACTCCAATGATATGGTACCCTGGCCACTGCAAGAACAATTAAGTCAGGTATGTTAGTATGTGGTGCTCTGCCACAGTGTTAATAGGAACTATAACAGTGTCTAGTGCATTCAACTACAAGAGATAAGTACTTATTTCGTTACTGTAATTGAGTTACTTAACTATTAGGAATTAATCTAGGTAATACTTGCTAAGAAGTAATCAGGGCATATCAGCAGTTTTGGTGTCCTTGGTGACAATGTGCATATCAGCAGCTAGTACAACTAATCATAATCCAGTCTTGATTTAGATATCCATGATGAAAACACAAATTCTCTCACTGCAAAGCAGCATATTTATATCGTCTTGATTTCGTTCAACACAAGAGAGTCTCACCAGACATCCAAACTCTCAATTACTATAGTGCAAAACAGTGCAAAACAAGCTGATTGTTGCTCAAAATATTTCCACTTTCCTTAATCAAGATCCACGAAGTGCAAACATATGCAGCTAAAAAAAAAAAAAAAAACTAAAAGTCACTCTTGTACCTTATTATGCGCCTGTCATTGTAGGGATGTAGAAGAACTGCGCCAGTTTCTTGCAGTACCTTGGCTGCAGTACTTTCCCTCGACTGCATTGTTGGCTCACTCCAGATAACCTGGCCACCGTAACGCACGACATTCTCAACTTTGCATTTTGGAGCATTTTTCGGTATAACTATATATGCAGGAATACCCCGTAGCTTAGCAGCCAAAGACAATGCTGCAGCATGGTTACCACTAAATTTGGAGGAAAATATCAGTTGATAATCACATAAGCTAGTAAAAGAAAGTGACCATCCGAAGAAAAGAGCCCGAAGAGAACCTGCTATGTGTTACAACCCCTTTAGCAGCCTGATCATCATCAAGTGAAAACACTGCATTGCAAGCGCCTCTGAATTTGAAAGCGCCACTGTATAACCACACAATAACAAGTCTTATTATCCGAGGAAGCCTTACTGAAGACCAAAGCTACTTAAGAAATATATATACTCACAAACATCATGAACTGCTAGTTGGCTTCTCACCCCTTTTGGAAACATTCACATTTGAAAAACAGCTGTCTTCCTGAAAGAAGATTCAAAGTTTCAGAGGACAGGACCGGAGTTTCGTGTATGAACGGCTTGATGCGTGCTTGTGCTTCCTTTATAGACGAAATATCAGCAGCATATTTTATCTCCCTCATTTGACCCTCTGCTTCCATCTTTAAGACTATCTTGATTTAAAAGACAAATCAGAGAGAACTTTTAGCAACTCCTTAACAAAGCCCGACAATGCTTCTAATACCAATTCTAAATCCCAACCTCTACAAGCAAGAAAAAGATATTTTGGGATTCTTATGATAATATTAGTTCAAAACTGCAACACAAATTAAATAGATACTCAGAAAAGCTCAAAAATCTGTGATGAAATCCCCTAATACACTTCAAATCATAGACTCTATACACAAATGAGCAAAAATGAATCACACCCATCAATTCTTGAACCATGCTGAGTTAGTACAGGTCCAGATGAGTGAAACCTCATTGGCAAATGGTATTCAAGGTTATGCAATTGAACCTCTATCTGAAGCTATAGTTTCACTTTCTTTCCAAGCAGTGAAGGGTTCAATGGGCTTTGCATACATTTAGTTAGTTACAAAGCAAGAGTGAGCTATATGATTCATAATTCATCAAAGACAAAACATTTTGAGAGGGTTTCAAATTTCAAGAACTTACAGTGCAAGCCAAGAACCCAAATATCCCAGCTGATAATTTGGTCTGCTCTGCTATTTTCCCAGTTTTACAGCTCATAGGCCGTTTAGTTGGAAATGATTTACTTTAATTTTCAGATTGATATGAAATGAAATAAGTTTTGGTATTTTCATATGGGTGTTTAGAATACTATTGAAAATTAAATTTTGAAATTAATTTTTCATTTCTATTGTAGTGCATTTGATAGAAATAAAATTAGAATACCATTCCTGACTAGGTAATTATATTCAAACTTCATGAGGGAGTTAATTTCTAGTTATATCTTCTTCTTTTTTCAATCTCTAATTAAAATCAAACGACACTATTAAATAGAAATTGAATTAATTTCTATTCCATGCCATGATTTTCTGTCTAGCCATGTATTTCAATAGCAAAGCAGCCAAAGGCTATGTTTGGGGGGGCTTTTTTGCTCCCCGGCTTATAAGCCGAAGAGCAATAAGCGTTTGGTAAAGCAGCTTATCATAAGCTTATTCCAAAAGCTGCCCCAGCTTCTATCGAAAAGCAGAAGTTGTCTCCTCCCTGCTTTTAGAAGCCAGAAGCTGGGTTTTCCATTATAGCGGCGATTACTGTTCATTAATGAATTTTTCGAAATCCCGGTTACTACTCTCCGTTGGTTGAATAATTACAGTCCTGTGCCATGAAACCCTCGATCCTTCATCTCTCTCAATTTTGGGCCGCATCTGTGTCGATCCTTCATTTCTCTCCCAGTCGCTCGATCTCGATCCTCCATCTCTCTCAACTATGGGTCGCATCTCTCTCGATCCTTCATCTCTCTCAATCCAGTCGCTCGATCTCGATCCTCCATCCGTCTCTCGATCTCGATCCTCCATCAGTCTCTCGATCTCAAACCTCTATCTCTCTCGATCCTCCATCAGTCTTTCGCTCCTCCTCTGACCACAGATTGCTGCATCTCTACTCGATCCTCCGGGTATCACAGCGCCGCATCGTCTCTCGAGCCTCCTCTGACCACAGATCGCTGCATCAGTCGATCCTCCTCCTATCACAGCGCTGCATTGTATCCTCCTCTGGCCATATCAGTCGCCACAGAACGCCATGTCAGTCGCCGCTGGTAACGCTGCATCAGTCACCGCAGATCGCCGCATTAAACACCGCTTCAGTCACTGCATCTGGAAGGAGGAGCAAGTCAGTCTCTCTCCCTCTGCTTCGTTCTTATCTTTAATCACAGCAACTGTTATATTTGTTTTGATTTTCGTCAGTCGCCGGAATGTGATGAACTTGTTTAGCAAAATGGTTAATGAATTTGTATGGGCTGTGATGAAAGAGAAGTAATTTCAATTGGGTTTCCTTGGGTGGGATGAATACAGAAGAATGAAAGTGTAGAAGCATCAAACAACTTTTGAAGTCCATACGCATGATCAGTTTGCCATTGCAGCAATCACTGGGTTTTCTGAAAAATTGTTAAATTTTTGTTTATGTTAAATCCAGCCATTGCAGAGATTTGAGACTTTGTTATTATTTGTTCAGTGTTTGCATATGTTGAGCGATTTTTGTGTATGGTTAAGTGCAAGAAAAGATAGTAGTAATCTTTTGGCTGTTCAAAAGCATGTGCCCGATGGTTTGGAGTTTTTTCCTAATTAGTTTGTATGCTGATTTAAATCATGGTTTGTATGTTAATGTTCAATTCTTGTGTGTATAGCACTTTGTAATTGTGTTGTTTTGGGTTGAAGGTGTATTGGGGCAGAAATGCACCATATACATCCACTAAAGATTGGGCCGTAAATTTGTGGCTTTTTATCTGTGCTAGATGGGAAAAGAGTCGGCTGTTTGGGATGGGAGATTAGTAGATGTATTTTGTGACTTATGTATCAAGGAGGTGGAGAACAATAATCGTCCACATACTCATTTTAATGCGGTGGGATGAGACAATATAATCAGTAATTTCTCAAAAGAAACTGACAAACAATATACTAGAAAACAAATGAAAAATAAATGGGATTCCCTCAAAGATAATTGGAAATTATGGAAAGAATTGAAGGGGAAAGAGACCGGTCTTGAGTGGGATCACAGGCGTCAAACTATAGATGCATCCGATGAGTGGTGGCGTATGAAGATTGAGGTATTTAATTTAATTTCATTAGTTTGGTTAACAAATTTACTTCATTTGAATAAAATTTTCTTAGCTCTCTCATTTAATTTTTTGTCCAGAAAAACAAGGAATATGGAAAGTTAAAGAAAAAGGGAATTGCACCCGATTTTGAAGACAAGTTGGATAAGATGTTCATGGGTATTTCAGCCACTGGTGAGCATGCATATGCACCATCTTCTGCACTACCTATCCCTAGAAGTCCACAGCAAGGTGACAATGAGGTGAACCTTGAAGGTAGTGGTGACTCTGAGGACGGCGATGATATGGCCCCCACTCTTCCTAAAAGAAAAAGAAATGAGAGAGCTGAGAAAGGTAAAGGAGTAGTACCAAAAAAAGAAAAGGTGGGAGGTGCTGCTCATTTGGCTAAACAAATTAATCGAATGTATGAGGCAATTGAGAGTAAAAGCACATCAACTTCCATGATCAATAAAAGTGTAGAAGAAGGTGGAGGCACTAGTATTAAGGAAGTGATGAAGGATGTCATCTCATTGCCTGGAGCCGAGCAGGGTAGTAGGTTGTGGTTTTTTGCCACTCGACTGTTTTTAAGTCCAGAGAAGAGAGAGATGTATTGCACTATGGACGATCCTAACTTGAAGTTGGAGTGGCTGAAATTTGAGATGAACGAAAAATAAGCTTATGTTATGTTTGAAGTTTTATGTTTGTTGTTTATTTCCGCATGTTTTTAATTATGAGAATTGAATTTGAGTAGATGTTTTTCATCACTTGGATATTTATTGGTGGATTTGAGAAAGTCTACATTAGTTTACTGCATGTGGATTATAAAAATGTACTTTATAAATTTTGTTCATTACTGCTTGTTAATGATTTGGAAGGTATTTATGAAGGTTATAAATTCAGTCATTTAAATTTGTAGGTGTTTGGAGTGAAATATGAACAATTCGGAAGTAGATGAAGTTGAGGAGGAGATATTCTTACGAAGTGTTCAATTTAATGCTCTGCTCATTCAACATTATTACATGAACTATGTTCATAAAACTCCTTGCATGGTATCTCCTCAAACAGGTAATAAGTGGATGATGGAAGTATTACAAGGGAATGACAGTAGGTGTTATAATGTCTTTAGAATGCAAAATGAAGTATTTTATCGATTATGTAGTGATTTGGAAGTTAAATTTGGGATGTTGGGTTCAAACAGAACAAGTCATATTGAAGTTATGGGAATGCTATTGTGGTGCCTAGGATAGGGATGTGGAAATAGGTCAGTAGGAGAACGATTTCAACATTCTGGTGAAACCGTTTCTAGATATTTCGGAAAAGCACTAGATCATGTGTGTAAACTAGGTAAACAGATAATCAAGCCTTCAGAGAATGAATTTAATGGGGTTGCACCGGAGATAATGAGGGATACAGATACATGCCTCATTTTAAGGTATTTGTCATACGTTACCAGTAAATTTTTTCACAATTTAATTACTTATATTAATTGACAAATAACATTATTATTTACAGGATTGCATCGGGGCTATTGACGGAGTCCATATTCCCGCTTCAATAGTTCCTCACAAACAAATACCGTACATTGGTAGAAAAGAAATACCAACACAAAATGTTATGGCGGTATGTAATTTCAATATGCAATTTATCTTTACATGTGCGGGATGGGAAGGGTCTGCTCATGATACAAGAGTGTTTCTATCGGTACTTCGAGATCCGGAAATGAATTTTGCTAAACCTCCACCAGGTAACTATATTTATTTATAATTATTTTTATATCAAATTTTATGATGCTTTGAATAAAGTTTTCAGAAAATTTTATCTTTCTTTATTTTACAGGAAAATATTATGTTGTAGATTCGGGATACCCTCAAATGAATGGGTTTTTGGGACCTTACAAAGGATCGAGACAACATTTTGAAGAATACCGTAGGCAAGAACCAAGAAATGAAAAAGATGTATTTAACCAAGCACACTCTTCTCTTAGAAGCGTTATATAACGTACATTTGGAGTTTGGAAAAAAAAAGTTGAAGATTTTAAGGGACATGCAAGGTTATTCATTTAATAAGCAAGTGAAGATTGTCATTGCCACCATGACACTTCATAATTATATACGGATACATGCACATGGTGATAGACATTTTGTCCGTAGTGAAGAAAGAGAAGGTTATGGGTCAAGTGGTGGGATATAAATGGATGATGATGTAGAAGAAGAATATCATGGTCATGGTGCACAAAAAATGGAAACAATAAAAAATAACATTACTCAAAATTTGATGAATGCGCGTAATAACGTAAACATTTGAATATGTTATGATATTTGATGCGAGCCGGATATTCAATTGTTATTAATGTTACTAATATATTTATTTTGTATAAGTTATTTTTAAAATTGTCAATTTCTGCATCATATGGTCACCATGATTTATAAAAATTGAAAGTTAACAAAAATTAATAAGGACATAAAAAGATGAAAAATAATAACAAGAGGATTTAAACAACATTGTATTACCAAATTATCTCATGTCCAATTTGGTCATTCCACAAACAAAAAGCACAAGCTAGTTTCAGTTTATCAAACACTTTGCCACTGACAACTCTTATAAAATGTCAGTTTACCAAACACTCAGCTACTTGGCTTTTCAGTCACTTATTATCAGAAATAAGCAGAAATCAGTTTTTTTGAAAAGTTCAGCCGTACCAAACATAGCCAAAATACTCCGCCAACCAACGGGAGTCGAACGACAAATAAAACTGCGTCGTGGGCTAGAACAAAGTCCAGTACAAATTACAACTATACGATACAAGCCCAATTTTCCTCTGAAAAAGTATTGTCCATTTAAATAACAAGAAGAAACAAAAATACTTGGTTTCCTAGTCAAGTAGTCATTCGCTTGTTCCTTGTTTAAAGATATTTATTCTCCACTTTATGTACTTAACCTGATGAATTAGTTGATTAGAGATTTAGAGAACGAATCTCTCCTCTTAGAAGAAGTTATAAGATAAGAGACTAAGTCCACTATGGCGTGATGGGGGACTTTCGATTTTAGTCATGCTGTCTGTGGATATCTACTACACTATTTATTTAGAAAGTCACCCTAGTATATTAAACAAACGACATTTTGGTGTAGCACCTAGTAACGATCACATTATTTAATAAAAATTTCTTATTCATGAATGATTACGTTACTTCACCTGCTCTAATACGGTTATCATATAGATGTATTTATTAAGATTTCTTTTTCATGTAGGACGATAACGTATTCGAGCTTTAGACGTCATCCGACCTTCTATGCAACTCAAACTCTTAGTTCAGAATAAAATACCAATATCAAAATGATGATAACACAATTTTAATTGTTTAATAACTGAGAGAATATTTAGTACACCAACTTTACATCAAAAAGAATGAATGGTTAAAAAATTTTAATTATATTTTTTTTTGCTTAAAAAAAAATTTATCTGTAAATATTAATAACTGAAATATGTTGGCTAGTTTTCTTTCTGGGCTGATTGCCCCTTCTGAAACACCAAAAAAAAAAAAAAAATTGACTGAAATATGTTAGTTCACGCAGCATAAAAGAATTTCCTTATTTCTTTTTTTCAACGTTTAATTTTTGATTTATGATTTTTAATGCAATTGTGAAGATCATGCCAAGAGTTGAAGATCAACCAGATGCAAGGAAACAAAACTTGAATAGGTTGATGATGGGATGGGGTGTGAGACAGAGGAAGTTGTAGGATTTCCTCGTGGAAACAATAATGAGTTGGGAAATGAAAATAAAACAAGGTCGAAAAGCCGAACGGCTCTTGCGTTAGTGGAGAGCCCTCTGCCATATAGAAAACTCGAACATGGAGATCGACCTGGCAAAATACCTAAATACTTTTTCCCAACATGTGTTATGGGTTCGTCAACTAAAACCAAAGTTCCAAACCCAACTGTTACCAGAGACTCAAAAGACAAATCGAGCAAGAAACCTTTGTCAATTTTCCTCGTCACCTCAACATTTTGGTCCAACAAGAACAAAGAGACACAAATAAGAACAAACAGAAACGAATACGCAACCAGTGAGGTGACAAAGACCCCCTCGGTATATGGCTTTACGTAACAATTTCAGTGTCCATCCATGTGTTGAATTTTGAATCAACAGATTATATAACAAAAAACAAAAAACAAAAAACAAAAAAAAAAAATTCCGAAAACCTAATGTAAACCATTAGTGGTTTATGGGAGTAAAATGAAGCAGCCCTAAATGTAATGTGCCTAGGAGTCAAGCACCAAACTTGGGAACCTTAGCAGTGGAGATTTGAGCAAGGAAATGCTCTGCCACAATGCGACGTTGGATCTTCCCTGTTGCAGTTTTCGGAACCGAGTCAGTGATGAACACTCTTTTGGGCACCTTGAAAGCTGCAAGATTCTTCTTGCAAAAACGCAGCACTTCTTCCTCGTCTATGCTTGAGCCTTCTCTTGGGATTATAGCACAGTTAATCTGCAAAGTAACGCACATTGCATTAGCAGTAGCACATAAGGATTAAGAGTTTACTATAATGGCACCAAATGTAGCAACTAGCAAACCTACCTCTTCACCATATTTATCATCAGGCACTCCGAAACAAACTGCCTGAGCAATTTCGGGATGTGACAGGAGCACTGCGTCTACTTCAATTGGTGATATCTTCTCCCCTGAAAATCATACCAAACAATATCTTAGTTGAAATACAATACATTTTATAAACTAATAGAAGTGTGGTATTCTAGACATTTCATCGAATATGTTGTGTGTTGCGATTAAATTACCTCCACGGTTAATGAGCTCCTTGATTCGACCCACAAGGTGCAAGTACCCATCGGAGTCCAAAAACCCGACATCTCCGGTGTGGAACCACCCGAATGTGAAAGCCGCTTTGTTTGCTTCCGGGTTGTTCTTATACCCTTTTGTCACATTAGGTCCTCTAATGCACACCTCGCCGCTAACGTCATTTGGCTGAACGACGCCGTTCTCGTTCAAGATGGCCAATTCCTGGCCCACGGGTATCCCGACGGACCCGGGTTTGTGTTCACCGTCTTCGGGCAACGGGTTCGAACACATCAAATGGGTCGCTTCCGTCATCGCGTAAGCCTCCAGCACCGGCGCGCCGAACGACTCCTCCAAACACGTCAAAATTGACGGTGCCAGCGACGCGCTGCAGCTCCGGATAAACCGAAGCTTCGGGTAGGACGGTTCGGGTTTGTTGGCGTGACGGTCGAGAATGATCTGGTGGATGGTGGGCACTGCAGTGTACCACGTGGCGTTGTATGCGAGCATGTCTGACCAAAACGTCGAAGCGGAGAAACGGCCGCCGGCAGGGAGCGTCCCGGCGGCTCCGGCGGTGAGTGAACTCAGTAAACCGGCGATTAACCCGTGCACGTGAAACAACGGCAGGACGATCACCGTCGAGTCCGACTCGGTGAGTTTATAAACCGACCGGATGTTCCGTACCGACGAGGCCAGATTGAGCTGGGTCAGGGGAACCCCCTTGGGCCGGCTGGTGGTCCCCGACGTGTGGAGGAAGAGTGCCACGTCGGACGGATCGTTAACGAGTTGCGAAACCGAGTCGCACCTCGGCTTGCCGGCGGTGGCGGCTGAAGACAGAGAAATATGGGCGGCGGAGTCGGGCAGCGACGCCGTGACGTAAGGGATGCTGAGCTTGGAGGAGGCGGTCAAAGCCGACTGAATTGGCTGCTCCGCGGTGATCAGAAGCTTCGACTCGGAGTCGGAGAGGTAAAACTCGAACTCCTCCGCCGTGTAGGCCGCGTTCAGCGGCGCGGCGGTGGCTCGGCACCGTATCACCGCCAAGAACATCACCACAAACTGCAGAAAAATCAAAATCAGAAACAATTCTAAAATTCTCGATTCAATTTTTTTGTTATTAGATGAAACAGGAACCGTTAACGAACCTCAACGGTGTTGGGGAAGGTGAGAGCGACGGTGTCGTGGGGACCGATGCCGGCGGCGAGTAATTGAGAGGCGGCGTGCTCGACGAGCTCCTGTAATCGGGCATGGGTCAAGTCGAATTTGCCGGAAACGGAAATAGCGCGGCGGTTCGGGAATTCCGAGGCGACCTTCTTTAACAAACCGGTCAGGGTCGGGTTTTCCATTTTTCTTCGACTAAAAAAACAAAAGGAATTAGAAAAATTTGTAGAGTGGTATTGGGTACTTAGGCTTGTGAGTGATGGAAGAGGGAAAGGCGCATATATAGGATGTTCCGATGCGGTGGAGGGTGGAGCTTAGGAAGGAGACGAGTGACACGTGGCAGGCTTTTTGACGGGTTGGTTTGCGACGTATGGGAAGGGAGTTGTCGGTTACCTTGACACGTCAAGATATCTGACAGGTGTCAGATTGAGTTGGGTCCCACTCCATTGGGGAATGTGATGATGATCTGGTGGTGGAATAGGTTGGAGGGCGAATTCGGGTTCGTTTCTCGGACCTTTGGTTTTGTTGGGCCAGCCAGGGCCGCGGGACCTGCGTGATGTATCAACTTATTCAACTCTTTTGTGGACTTTTTTCCAAAAAAGAAATACTCTATTGTGGACTTGACTGTAGTAGCTGCGCCTTTTGGCTCTGAATTCAAACTTGACCATTTGGTGTGCGTGCCACGAAGGGAAAGTTTGAGGAAAAGATGAGGTATAATTGGACACTAGGATATCTTCGGTAAAGCACTACAGTGGGAGGCGTGTACTCGTAATTAAGTAAAAAACTTATGTTTAGTGAAAATAAAACGACTCAAATTTAAAAATAGTTTTTCTCTTGAGATTGAAAATAATTTTCTTATTCAGGTAAATATTACTGAAATATGGTGTAGTAAAAAATTAAAAAGCTAACGGTGCAGAATTGTCCATATCGGAGAATTTTGTAAAATCAATCCATAAATTAGCTGCATAAAATTGTATATGACTTTAGTATTGTCAAAGCGAAGATTTTGAACATACTATCAAACTGTTTAGACCTTGATCACCGTACAAATTGCCCCGTTATGTTTCTTTTCAAAAGTCGAATGACATTATTGAAACATTATTGGTGGAGAAGAGACTTTGTATCTTACTTCTCTTGCTCCTCGATTGGAGCCATCCATTTTTGTGGGGAGGGGAAGGGGATAGGCAGCTAAGCCCTTTAAGGATTGAAAAAGACTATTCAGCTCAATATCAACAGTTGTTTAATCTTGGGTTTGTGTCCAAGATGTTAGATAGACAATGTCTGGAAGTTACCTCATCAGATAACGTTTTAACCTTCTCTTCATATATGAATAGTTGAATACCAAAGCTTTGAGGCTGCGAGGCATCAACAATTTTAAAAAGGAGGTGGCCAGTAAGCACAAGCAACTCATCATTACCGATAATAGAATGACAAGATTAAAAAGGTGGAAAGTTAATTGTACATGTATCAATACAGTAATATATTAAGTAGACTTAATTCAATACAAAGATTCTTAAACTAAAGTAAAACTCTTCTAATAAGTAATATTATAAGCTTTTATTTAATCATGCCACAAGATAAGAGTCGCCAATTATTTCAACCTATGGGGTGGTCTGGTGACTAGGTAGTGTTGAGAATGTATCTGTCCTGTGTTGGTTTCCGTTGGATTGCGGAAAGTTTTGAAGATGCACAGACGGACTTCTAGTCAGAGCAACTTCCTTTGAAAGCCGTCTGTTAGTTGATTTAGGAAAAGTGAGCTCTTTTTTCACTCCAACAACATCCTTAAAGCATTTACTATTTTAGAAAATAAGTTGTTCTCCTATATTTACAGAAAAGTAGAACGACTATAAGAAATATATATGTATTTAAATAAACTACTCAGAGCTAAAAATTGTGAGAATGTGAGCTTAAAATGCCCAGGCAAAGAACAACACAAACAGAAAACTTCTCAGAGCTATGTAACTAAATCTTCTAGACCGAGAAAAAGGCCCACATAAATCATACAAAAGAACTGCAGTAACCATGGGAAGGAGTTGATTTAGAATGCAGAGCTATGAGAGTTGTCCGTACAAAGATTTGCTAGGATATCAGCCACAACATTTCCCTCCTTGAGAATGTGTCTCAGCTGAGCATAACTAAAAGTCTTCATTATTGACTTACAATTCTCCAGAAGAGTGCCCAAAAGGTGCAAAGTAGTGATCTTATTCAGAAGGAAGGAAACAACTACACTGAGACGGATTCAATTTCAATTTTCATAATCTTCACATTTAACGCCAGAAGAAGATCGACCATGGTAAAGACCCATTGCCTCAGCTTGGAGAACCTCACGAGCAACAATATTGAGCATAAAAGTCCACATAACAGAACAAGTTGTCACAACATTTGAAACGATGTACATACATCTTCCACCAATTAGAAACTTGGTTGATGCCAGACCAAACCATCTGGAAAACTCCAGCTTCCGTTTCTTTCAAAAGGCTCGGCGATTTCCTCTTGCATGTTAAAAATAGTTAGGCGTCCCAATTAATATGGCATCAAAATATATACAATCTGCCTTACATCCATGATAGTTTGAGCCTCCACTGAAAAGGAAGACGTATTACACAAGAACAAGGCTCTTTCCCCCCAATTGTTACCTCCGAAAGAAACCAATTGTCATTACAAGGCTAAACCTTATAAACTTGAAACTTAGTGATGTCGAAATATGACGTGCTTGACATCCAAACCTGTAAAACAACCAATTAGGCCCATTCAGATTCTATCAAATAACACCTGTAGCCATATATAAGCTCTCGTAACACAATTGTAGCAACAACCCTAGTCTTTACTCTTTACTTGCTTAGAGTCTTCAATGTAGAAAATGACAACCTCGCAATTATCGTTAACACCACAAAACTGACCTTGAAAGTAAGCTATGTCACGGTAGCCGTCTTCATCTATCAAGCTCCATTCATTTCCGCAAAATGCCAATACGCCATGCTGATGAAGAACCATGATTTTGTAATCTGATGTGCGAGAAGGACTTGACGATAGGACAAACTTTCTAATGGCATGACGGAGGCAAAGTCCAATATGTTCCAAGTTCTTTAAATTTCTCACATTGATAACGAACTGTCACGTCTAAAGGGATGCAACAAATTAACTTCCAAATCTTCGGTTACAGTCATTAGCCAATTGAAGTTGTAAATCACGACGCCTTCCCTCAGCTTCTGGCAGATAAAACTTGTAAATCTTATCTTTTGACAGGTCGTAAAATTGGCGGGTGGCAGGTTCACTGTAATCGACCAACATAAGCCATGGAAGTTCTTGCGGAAAATGTTCCTTGGTTACAGCCAAATTCCACGGTTTACAGACTGCACCAAACTTGATAAAATTCTCCATATAAAATATCCTTTGGCGATTGAGATAACAAGATCTTGAAGTTGATTCGACCAGTCGGCGGCCACCATCTCAATACGGTTAGGAAACTAAGGAAGTAAAAACAATGAAGAAGAAGAAGAAAGTGGTATACTAGCTAGCTAGGTTATAAGTAGAAAGGCTGTCAATGGGTCATGTTGTGTGAAGTTCATGTCAGGTCAAGGTATTTGTCATGTTATAGGATGGACTCCAACCCATTTAATAATCGTGTCGAAAATTTAAACTTAAACCCAACCTATTTATTAAACGGATTACTCGTTTCCAACTCACTTAACCCATTTAATAAATAGGTCGCATCGTGTTAGATAGAACGACCAATTTAAGGGTTAATATTGCGACCCATTTAACTAAAAAAATGCATAAATTGGTTAAATATAATTAAAACTCCACAAGGTGAAAAATATAAATAATTATATATTATTCATGAATAATTACATCTAATAATAATGAGGAAACATATTTCAAGTTGTCCAATCCAATAATAATAAATGGGTTATATGGGTTCACCTCCTGTTGGCGGATTGAGCTGTTTATTAAATGGGTCGTCATGACAGGTTGACCCGCGACCGATCCATTTTTTAATCATGTGGATTTAACTTGATTTATTTTGTGTGTGTTTCGAGTCGTGTTATCAAGTTATGTGTGTCTCTAAATTCAAAAACAGATTCAATATGTTCTTCAATTGTTTTTTTTTTCATTGCCAAACTCAATTGAATCAGCCAATGAGTGCCGTGCCCAGCCATGTATGTCTAGTGTGTTTTGAGGCCTCGATCAAAAGAAAAGGAAGAGCTTTTACTTTAGGGAACAAATCAAGTCATGTTCTCCAAATTCTTTACATCCTCCGGTTAAATCACTTTTCAATAATCATATTGTATATATGAAACCTTTGTTTTTAGTCGAAATATATTTGCAACCTTAGCTTTTTTTTTGTTTTTTTTTTTGGCCTCTGGTGATCGAAATGGATGGGATGCAGAAGAAGAAGAAGAACCAAGAAACATTTTTTATTTTTTTATTTTTTTGTGAATGTGAACCAAGAAACAATATAAGTTGTGGCCTCAACCTAAAACAATTCTTAAAGAATCGAACAATTATCAGGATAGTCCTGTTTCTTATTCATTGTCTCCCTTATTCTCGTAATTCTCTTCGCTGTTCTTTCAGTACTCTCAAGCATCTTCTTCTCAAGGGTATCGGGAACACATTAAAAACAAGGGTCTTTCGATAAATTATGACTTGATTTCACTGATCATGGTTTGTATTTTAATTTGTAGATTTATTGCCAACATGTATGTAATTGCTTTTTCGTCGTGACTTGGTGATAACTCTCCTATCCTTTAAATTAATATTTGATTTCATATATGTAGGAATTAATCGTATATACCTAAATGTATTGAAAAACATAAACGAGGATAGCTTTTCTTCTCCAAAAAACTCGGACTGTTTGCGCCTAGGTTGAGATATTCTGTTCGTCCAGTGGCGATCGAGGTCGGCTCTGGTTTGCCTTGCCGATAATTGGCTGCTACCGTATAGGTGCATTAATGCTATTGTTGGGAAGTTCATGAGAGAGGGGTTTGGTGTTGGCGTGAGTCATTCTCCATAATTGCAGGAATTGTAGTATAATTAGGATTGTATAGTTAAGGAGGATATTATGTAGTTAGAAGGAGAATATCACGATGTAATTAGTTTCCTATTAGGAATGTGTATACCATATGTACTCCATCTTTAGAGAAGATCAATACATCAGAAATTCTCAAACTTTCTCTTTGTTTTTGTTCTATTTGACTTGGTATCAGAGCAGAGATCCGTCTGGACTCTGTTCGTTTGTTTCTGCTGCAAATTTGTCTTTGTACTCTTTAAGAGTTTGTCCTTTGTCTTCATCATCTGTTCCTTTTACCCTAAAATCCTAAAGTTTGAAATACCTTGTCGTCAGCCTCTCCGTCCTTAGTCATGTCAAATTTTGTGGCTTGTGTTGCTGCTTGAAGAAGAAGAATGGCTCCCTTAGTTCATTGTTCAACAATCAGGTGACTTGCAACTATTTTAAGACTGTTGGCCACTACAAGAGTCCATGCCCCAAGTTGCTAAGACTCAACTCTAATAACTCTGGTTGGAAAAGAAGTAACAATGGTCAGAAAAGCAAGGTGGCAATCCAACTGGTGCAGGAGCAAGAACTTGATTTCTATGATGTGGAGGGTCAAGATCAAACTAAGGGTAATGTTTCTCTAATTCAGGAGAATCGAGGTAAAATTGGTGTTGCTTTAAATGTTTCTGGCTTTATTGGTAGTAATACATGGATAATTGATTCTGGTGCGTCTGATCATATGACCTATGATAAATCTTTCTTCGTCACGTTGCCCTCCCCATCCATAACACATGTCTCTAATGCCAATGGTGATTCATTTCCGGTCTTAGGAATTGGGTCAGTCCAGGTTACATCGTCCATTACTCTTTATAATGTCCTCTATGTACCCTCTTTATCTCATCACCTTTTGTCTGTGTCTCAATTAAACACACAAAACAAATGCTCTGTCACCTTTTATCCTATGTATGTTATCTTTCAGGATCTATGTACTCGGGTGATAATTGGCAAGGGAGATCTGAGGGAGAGACTGTTTCACCTGGATTGCATGTACGGAGGACCGACACAAGCACCATCAAGTCCACAAGGTTTTGTTGCCCTGACATTGAGTTCTGATCGAATGAATGAATTGCTTTTGCCCACTTCTCGTCCTTCATTGCATCCTGCACTTTACTAGGAAGTGACACAAAAGATAATTGATTCACAAAGGTTACATATGGTTTAGACAACCTATGAGTAGACACATAATTAGCTACATGATATTTGGTCTTAACACAAACTTGGTTCATATTTCTTGGTAGGCTGGCCACGATTGGATTGTTTTGGTAAGACTCGTGTTGGGACATGTGTATAATCAGTTAAAAGAGTAACACTATCAGACAAAGGTGGGTTATAGGACAAAGGCAAACTACTACGTACCTCAGATAAAGATTGAACCAGGGAGACCACTGATGGAGAGGGAGAGACTGAATGATTAGGAGCTTCTTCTTGAAAGGGAGACGATTAGACAGTTGTCTTTTCTATTTCGGAATTCACAATGCTCTGTTCGGCAGTTGCATGGCGAAGAGTAGACGATTTAGTAATTGCCTTTTCTATTTCTGAACTTGTAATGCTCTGTTCGGTAGTTGCATTGCGAAGGCTAGACGATTCAACAATTTCCTTTTCTGTTTCGGAACTCGCAACCCTCTGTTTGGAAATTGCCTTTTCTATTTCTGCAAGAGTGTCATTGGTTTCTAGGACATTGGACACTTCCTCTTCACTAACCGATCGATCGTTTAAGATAAAGCAATCGATCGTTGGCCCTGTTTGGCACTGTCTTTCATAAAAAACACCTTGCTACCCCTAACTATGAGTCATAGAAGGTGGAAAATAACATGTATCCTCACTAAATGTCACATCCATGGTGACATAAAATAGTTGAGAGGGAGGATGATAACACTTGTATCCTTTCTGCTGAGTCCCATACCCTACAAAGACACACTTGAGAGCCCTTGCATCTAACTTAGAATGTTGGTTCTTATAGAGATGGACATAGGCTACACAACCAAAGACACGAGCAGGAAGGGTATTAAGAGATGGGATAGAGACATTACCAGACAATAACTTGAATGGAATACGACCTTGATGAGAGGAAGATGAGAGATGATTAATAAGATGGGAGGCACACAACATTGCCTCTCCCTAAAGGTATTTAGGCATATTGGCACTAAGGAGAAGGGCGCGACTCATGTCTAACAAGTGACGATTCTTCCGCTCAGATACCCTATTCTGTTCTGGTGTTTGTGGGCAAGTGGTTTGGTGAACAATTCCATGAGATTGGAAGTAATCACGAAAGGAATGATTAACAAACTCCCCCCCCCCCCAATTATCAGGCCGAAAGACCTTAATACTAACATCATATTGGGTACGAATAAGATTATGGAAGGATGTAAAGGCAGAGAAAACTGCATCTTTTGACTTAAGCAAAACAACCCAAGTTAATCTGGTGAAGTCATCAATGAATAAAATAAAATAATGCATTCCTGAAAGAGTTGAATTTTGGGAAGGTCCCCATAAATCGGAATGAATTAATTCAAAATGCATTGTACTAGACTGAAAGCTAGAAGGATAACTAGATCAATGACTCTTGGCTGAAAAACAGGTTTCACAATGCAGACTAGAATCACTTATTCCCAAAAAAAGGGAAGGCGTGGACTTCTTCATGACACCAAAAGATGGATGGCCCAAACGGCGATGCCATAACCACAATTCATTCATCCGATCAGAACTCAATGTCAGGGAAATTGAACCTTGTGGACTTGATGGTGCTTGTGTCAGTCCTCCTTACAATGATTATACACATGTCCCAACACGAGTCTTACCAGAACGGTCCAATCGTGGCCAGCCTGCCAAGAAGTATGAACCAAGTTTGTGTGCTAAGACCAAATATCATGTAGGTAATTATGTGTCTACTCATAGGTTGTCTAAACCATATGTAGCATTTGTGAATCAATTATCTTCTGTGTCACTTCCTAGTAAAGTGCAGGATGCAATGAAGGACGAGAAGTGGACAAAAGCAATGACTGTGGAGATGGATGCACTTGAAAAAAAATCAAACGTAGGAGTTAGTATCACTACCTCCTGGAAAGAAAACAGTTAGGTGCGGATGGGTGTATATAGTGAAGCACAATTCAGATGGTTCGGTTGACAGATATAAGGCAAGGCTAGTAGCGAAGGGTTATACCCAGAAGTATGGTGTGGACTATAATGAAACTTTTGCACCAGTAGCAAAGATCAATACAATCCGGATACTTCTGTCTCTAGCTGCTAATCTTGATTGTCATCTACAACAATTTGATTTTAAAAATGCCTTCTTGCATGGTGATTTGAATGAAGAAGTATACATGGACTTGCCTCCGGGATATGGTACTTCCACTGGAGTCAAGGTGGTGTGTCGTTTAAGAAAGTCCCTATATGGCCTCAAACAATCTCTAAGAGCTTGGTTTGGTCAGTTCACAACATTCATGAGGAGGATTGGGTATAGGCAGAGCAATTCAGATCATACGCTATTCCTTAAGCATCAGAAGGGTAAAGTTACAGCTTTAATTATTTATGTGGATGACATGGTGGTGACATGTAATGATCTTAAGGAGATTAAGAAGTTGCAGAGTGCATTGTCAGCAGAATTTGAAATGAAAGACTTGGGGAGTTTGAAATATTTATTGGGAATTGAAGTTACTAGAGGAAAAGATTGTATTATGTTGAGCCAGAGAAAGTATGTCATTGACTTATTAGCAGAGACGGGTATGCTCGATTGCCAATCAGCTGACACACCCATTGAGCAAAACCATCAGTTAGCTGAGTATCCAGATCAAGTACCCACGAATAAGGTAAGATATCAGAGGTTAGTTAGAAGATTAATTTATTTGTCACACACTAGACCAGACTTAGCTTATGCAGTTAGTGTTGTGAGTCAGTTCATGCCTAATCCTAGTAATGCTTATATGGAAGGTGTAGTTTAGACCTTGAGGTACTTGAAGTCTGCTCCTGGAAGAGGGTTGGTGTTTTCTAAGCATAGGCATTTGGATGTTTTGGGATATACAGATGCAGACTGAACAGATTGTATAACTGATCGACTGTCCACTTCAGGATACTTTATGTTTTTAGGTGGGAATTTAGTTACTTGGAAGAGTAAGAAGTAGAAGATGGTGGCTCGTTCTAGTGCTGAAGCAGAATATAAAGGAATGGCTCGTGGAGTTTATGAGATATTGTGGTTAAGGCACTTGTTGAGGGATTTGGGGTTCAAGCAGAAGAAAGCCATGCCCTTATTATGTGATAACAAAGCTGCAGTTGAAATTGCTCATAATCTTGGCCAACATGATCACACAAAACATGTGGAGGTTGATAGACACTTCATCAAAGAGAAGCTGGATCAACAAATCATCTCTTTTCCTTCGTACCTACTGAGAGCAGTTGGCGGACATTCTTACAAAGGCAGTTTCTAGCAAGGCGTTTTGTGACTCACTTGACAAGTTGGGCATCCGTGATCTGTATGCTCCAACTTGAGGGGGAGTGTTGGCTTGAGTCACTCTCCATAATTGTAGGAATTGCAGTATAATTAGGATTATATAGTTAAGGAGGATATTATGTAGTTAAGGAGGAGAATATCACGGTGTAATTAGTTTCCTATTTGGAATGTGTATACTTTGTGTATGTACTCCATCTTTGGAGAAGGTCAATACATCAGAAATTCCCAAACTTTCTCTTTGTCTTTGTTCTGTTTGACTTTTCGCTCGAGGTATTGGCAAGTGTTTTGGCAGCGGGTATTGGGCAACAACTCTGGGCGTGATGGTCATTTTTGTACCGGGCAACTCTGGGCGTGGTGTTCACTAATGGCACGTTTACTTACTTGGAATGGAAATAATCATGAATAAAAGACAACTGGAATGAGAGAAGAAATGAATCAGTATTGATTCCGGATGAGTTGATTCCTAAACCCATCTCCCCCATTCGTAATCAAATTCCTGAGTATTCAAGAATTGATTCCTTATAAGGAGGTGAGACCTACATCCATTCTGATTCATTCATGTGTTAGTAAACGCGGAATACTTTTATCCAGAATCATTCTAATTCCTTTATGTGTTAGTAAACGCATGAATAAATTTACCCCGTAATCATTCCATCCAATTCCAAGTAAGTAAACATGCCTTAAGTTTTCTTAGATTGCTGAATCTTTTTTGTATTAAGTGTTAATTAACAAGCATTGTTCAATATAAAGACAAATATTCAACACTATTTATCTCTGACTTTTTTCTTGTACTAGTATAAATGTATAATTCTATAAAACTTGTCCCTACCAGATTATAATTAATTTGTAGTATCTATTCCTTTCTGCATAGCTTCCAAAGAGGTATGAGGTCACATTTTGGTCTCCATTCATCCACCATATGTCTATATTCTTCTACCGGTATATAAATCTATAGGGCATTCTTGATCATTTTGAAATCGCTAGCTCGACTGGCTGGACTTCCATTTTTTCATGGTATAAAATACCCGTCTCCACATGTTTATGTACAATTTGCCTCACATGCATATGTTGATATATAGTAGTTTGAAACCTTCGAAGGAAGAGTTATCACCCAAGAAAAAGGTTCTGTTCCCCAAATTCTTGATCTCCATGCCAAGTCTAACCAATTCTTGACCTCAAAAACAATAACCTGGCCTTGATTTATGGTATACACGCCATAAGATTGACCATAATAATAAGCTATATACTTGCAACAGTTTCTAAATTGCATTATAGTAAGTCAAAATATAGATTTCCCACTTAGAAATCTGGAGGAGTACTTGTATGTAACTTATGCATCTTCCATTTTGAAAAATAGTGGTGTTTGTATATACTATATACAATTGGCCTTTAAATGCATTGTAGTTTGAAGCCTCCACCGAAGGAAGAGGCATAACTACCAATTAAGAACAAAGTTCTATTCCCCAAAGTTAACTAAAATGGTACCAATTAGGCCTCATCATGGGCCGGGCTAGGGCCAACCCTACCCTAAATTTTAGGGCTTAGGGTAGGGTCGGGCCGGACTTTGACCAAGTCAACAAAACTTAGGGCCAGGTCGGGCAGGGCCGAGGCTTCAAAATGCAAGCCCTTACCCGCCCTTAAGGCCCATTCCGCAAGGGCCGAAAGGGTCAGGCCTGGCCACCCTTTCCTAATAGGGTCGGGCCGGGCTTTTGTTTAACTCACATAAAACCATATTTCACTTAAGTGTAACTGTAAAAGAAAAAAAGAAGAAAAAAAAACTGAACACTTCAGATTTCAATACTTGAGTGGCTGTTGATTACAAATAATTACAACATATACTCAAAAAAACTTGAGTGATCAAGTCCTCTAATTGAAATTGAAATTGAAATTGAAATTGCATAGCCACTGAGGCACTAAGACACTGACTCACTGAGGGTACAAAAAGTGAAGCAGTGTTTGATACAAAAACTGATGAACTGATCAAGTCTTCATCATTTCACAAAAAGTTGTTATCTTTGATACAAAAACTGAATATTGGCTTGATTTAACACTAGCAAAGTTTCCTTCATCTCTTACTGATATCCATATTCATGGCAGCCAAACAATGAACCTGCACAAAACCAAATAGATAATTTAACTACTGGACATATATTTCATTTCAGGCTTCAGCAACATAAGCATACAAATACAACTAGGCAAATATCTGACTTTAGTTCGGCAACATATATATAGACTTCAATCCAACTGGACAGTTTGATAATTAAAAACTATATCAATGCAGCCATGAAGCATATAAGAAATAAAATATATATCCAAAGTCCCCAACCATTGTCATCAAATACTACAAATAAATATACCAGATCAGACCCAATAACACAAGTATAACAAGATTACCAATGTACAATTTCAGGTTGATTTTGCAGCAGTCACACACCTTTCGAACCAAAAGCATTTTAACACAAACAAAACATACCACATCAAAAAAAAAAAAAAAAACAAAAAAAAAAAAATACTCGATCCCAAAAACAGTCACACACCTCTTCCTCAATCTCCAATTGACTCGACCCCCTCCGTGTTTGAATTAACATGTTCAAGTGCAATCATCCATTCCGGTCTTGCTAGTTTTGCATTCTGTTCCTCCTCAGCACGGAGCTCATCTTGCTACCTTGCTTCTACTAGCTTCCAATCTTTCAAGCAAATCAATGCTTGAATTGTGTCCGGGTTCAGACTTGTCTCTTTCTCTGATACAACCCTTCCACCGGCACTAAAAGCTGTTTCTGATGCTACTGTTGAAGCTGGAATCGATAACAGGTCACGAGATATCAAAGAAAGCACCAGATAGACTTCTTCATGAGATCTCCACCAACCTAAAAGATTAAATTCAAATCCATCAGCAACTTCAAGTGTAGGCATATCAATATAATATTGTAAATCAGAACTTGAAGAGGTGGAAGTAGAAGTTGCTGTTTTAGCCTTTTTTAAAACCTCTTCAGCAAAGTCCTCATCTTCATCATTACGTAAAACAATAGAATCAAAAGAAGATGCATGTAAATTAGAACTTATACTAGCGGTTGGAACTGCAGGCACTATTTATCCTTGTACACATCGTGCAATTCAAATAATTGATGCTTTAAACTAGATATAGCACTTTCAATTTCCCAATCTTCAACACCCATACTTTTCATCCATTGGCTAATTGCCAAAAATTTATATCTGGGATCCATAGCAGCAGCAAGACAAAATACAGTAGGAAATCGTTTCCAATACTTATCAAATTTAGACTTCATGGCCACCAAAGCAGCAGCAATTACAGAATATTTAGCATATTTATTAAAAGCTGCATTGATACTTACTAAGCAAGGAATAACACGACATGATGTCGGATAATACACACCACACAAGGTTTTTGTTGAAGAATCAAAAATTTTAAAAAGCGACACACAATTGAATCAACTAACCAATCTTCATCGGTGGGAAGTGCTAAAGTGGAATGGCGATTAGATTGATTTAGTTTTTGAACATATCGATTCAAAACAATTTTATACTTTTCAGCTACTTGCAGCAAATCATAGGTGGAATTCCACCTATGAGGAACATCATTATCGATATTCCTCTTTGGCATATTCAAATCTTGACAACAATTAACCCACAACTCATGCCTCTTAATTGAGCTATTCATGCTACGAACTATATTTGTGATTTTTTCAACTGATGGAGATAATAAATGCTGACCATCTTGAACAATCAAATTCAAAATGTGAGCACTACAACCCACATGAAACAACTTTTTAAAGACACAATTAAGCATGAGAAAATCAGGCAGTATTTCAACAACAACGTCATTATTTGTCGCATTATCTAAAGATATTGAGAAAATTTTCCTATGAATGTGCCAAGAAATCAGCTCCTCATATATGTGACCAGCAAGTGACTCACCGGTGTGTGGGAACTCTATCATTTTAAAAGTAATGATCTTTTATTCAAATTCCTATTTTTTATCAATAAAATGAGCAGTTAAAGACATGTATCCCATCTTTTGACGCAATGACCAGCAATCAGAAGTTAAACAAATTTTCCCTTCAAAAGTTTTGAGCAATTCATTTTTTTCCTGCAACAAAAAGCTTTATCACATCTCTTTTGCAAGTAGAAGCTGATAATCCCACAAACTGAGGTGCAAAACCTCTTTGAATCATTCCATTAAAGTCATGTTTGTCTACAAATGTAAACGGTTGTTCAGTCCTAATGACATAATCGACAACTTCCTTTCTAGCACAATCTTTATTATAAGATCAGTTTAATACATTCCCACTAGAATCTGAACCTAATTGCATTTGAGTCCTAATATCAAGCGATTGATTGCTTATATGACCCTCCCAATGCCTACGTAAATGGCTAGTTCCATTCTTTCCTCCACGTACCAATAACTGAGCGCAAACACTACATTTAGCATATTGCACACCACATTATTATCAACCATTTCAACCTTATCATAAAAGCTCCAAACAGAATCTTTTTTTTTTTTCTGTTTGTTTTTTAGGTAAAGGAGGTTTTGAAGGAGTTTGTAAGGTTGTTTCAGATTGAGGTGTTGGGTTTGGGCCTATGGAAGCAGCAACCATGGGACTAGTTACTAAGTCAGACCTTTCCTCTATTACACTCGGGAGAATTAAGCTAACAAAACACAGTGCACCACCAACAATACAACAAGCACATACACTAAACTATTAGGACAAAAGTTCAGAGTTTACTTGACGTCATATATATCAAAATGCAAGAGCAACTGCTCACTAAACAGAACACATCTCCTTCTCCTTACAAGTCTGTTACTACTACCAGGTCTTCTACTGTTATAACACACAGATGAGAAATTCCGTAAAGATGCTGATACTGAATTGTAATCAAGGGAAAAATATGTTTTTGAAAATACTGGAAACTCTTACAAGTAGTTACCAACTGAATACTAAATATGTGTTTGTGTTTATACTAAAGAAACAATACAAATCAATACTTATAGATATAAAGATAAGACATCGTACTGTTTTTAACAGTAACTTAAAAATTTGGAGAAAGAAAATTGCAACGGACATATTTCTATTTTTAACGGTAACTATTTGGGAATCTGTGAACATCGATCAAAAGTCTATGTAGTCTATATAAAAAACCCACTGTCACTACACAGCCTACAGTCTATACTCACCAGATTAATCATAATATCATACACAGTTACACACCATTGCCGCATCTTCATGAAAGTTGAAATCTTCTTATCCATTCTCTCTCAACACCCAACCAGAAAACGAAAAAACAACAAACATCAATAAGTAAATCTAATTTCAACCGTAACTATGTAAAAACAGTAGCACTAGATGTCCAGATCTTACAATGTATCGAAGAAGCAGTTCGGACTAAAGGCGGAGGGACTGGAGGCAGAGGGCTCGGACTGGAGGCAGAGGGCTCGGACTGGAGGCAGAGGATTCAGACTGGAGGTGAGGGCTGGGCTGTGTTGACCGAGGATGCAGCCGTCCACTCTCCCATGCAGATCGAGACGTTGCCGACGAAGCCTCGCTGCTAAAAGACAGAGTTGCAGATCGAGTCGGAAAAGTCCAGATCTTACAATGTATCAAAGAAGCAGTTCGGACTGAAGGCGAAGGGACTGGAGGCGGAGGATTCAGACTGGAGGTGAGGGCTTGGCTGTGTTGACCGAGGACGCAGCCGTCCACTCTCCCTCACAGATCCAGACGTTGCCGACGAAGCCTCGCTGCTAGAAGACAGAGCCGCTTTGTAGATCGAGTAGGAGAAGTCCACCACGGGTTGCAGATCGAGTCGGAGAAGTCCACCTTGCGGTTGTAGATCGAGTCAGAAAGTCCACCAGGAGTTGCAGATCAAGTCGGAGAAGTCCACTTTGGGGCTGCAGAAGGAAGAGAGGTTTAGCCGTCAACGAAGCCCTCGGCGGAAGAGTGTGGGTTGGGTGGGTTTCTGAAGGAAGAGACGGTTTGGGTATGTGAAAGTGTGAATAGAGAGGGTAGGAAAAGATAAGAGAAGATAGAGCTGAGCTGCTGAAGGAAACTAGGAGAGACGGAGACTCGGAGAGTAGTTACAGGTCGAGCCGTTGAGAGAGAGTCAGAGACTCAGAGAGCCTGTTAATGTTAGACTGTTAGAGAGAGGCGCTCGACGTTTAGGTTAGGTTAAAGTGAGTTGGTTGGGCCTTAAATGGCCAGAAGCCCAAAATGATGACCCAGATTAACAGATTCAAATTATACTTCATTTATTCATTATAGTTTTTATACACATCATAACACATGTAATATTGTAATAAAAAATAATGAAAATATAATATTAATTTTAGGGCCGGGTTAGAGCCGGGCTTTTAGGGTCGGGCCGAAGCTAGCCCTTACGGGCTCAATCGGGCCGGGCCGTAGGGTAGGGCCGGGCTTTATTTGTATGACCCATACCCTACCCTATTTTAGAAAGGGTCAGGCCTGATTTCGACCCTATGGGCCAGGCGGGCTTTGGGCCCAAGGGCCATATGATGAGGCCTAGTACCAATCAATTGTAGTTTCCCTTCTGATAATAGATGAAACTTATTTGTCACGTTTCCGAAGGAATGCTTCTGATGTAATTGTAATGGCATAGTTCAACACCTCCTAAGGCCTTATTTGGGATCGCTTTGCTTTTGAAAAAATCAACCTTTCTTTAAAATGTTAGATTTTATTGTGTTTGGTAGATAAATAAATAAAAAGCAGTTTTAATTTAAAATTATAGGCCACTCACAACAGATTTTAGAAGCAATTCAAATGTTATATTCATCTCTTTGCTGAGTTAGAGAGAGAAAATGATTGATAAAGACGGGGAGAGAGAGACAGAGGGAGAGAGAGAGATCAAATGATCGAGATTGTGTTCTTGATTCAACGCGGAAGGATTAGAGATCCTCACTCCAATATGTACTTAGATCTATAGTTGAAGTCATTTGAGGTATGTATTTCTCTACTTTTGCATTTCTCTGTGTGATTTGAAATTTTCTATTAATTTGTGTTTTCATCTATTCAAACTTTTGTTTTGAGACCCAAATCAACAAAAGATTATAAACTATACGTATCTTCATTGTCAAAAGATACCTATGTTGATTGTTTGGATCTGAATGACAATATGTTTATCTTCTGGGTTGAGTTTTTTAGTTAGTTACTGAGGTGTAGCAGAATTTAATAATATATGTCTTTGCATGTTGCTTTGCTATTTTGCTCAAAATTTTAAGGTAGTTATTACTTTGAGGTTTGAGAAGAGATTTAATGTTATATACCATATAACAGTTCAATAACATATCATATTTATTATCCCTAACAGTTGTCTATGATTCTCAACTGATACTAACAGTCAGTACAATTGTGAATGCTACTAACAGTCAGTACAATGGTGAATGCTACTAACAGTCATTAACAATTCAGAATATTGTTATTGAAGGTCAGTAAACTACGTAGATATACTTCTAGTAGAAGTATTATTGGTAGTAGGCTTGTTATTGATGGTCAGTAGCATTTGCTATATTGTTACTAAAGGTCAGTAGCATTGCATAAATACTTTCAGTAACTATTATTAATTGTCAGTAAAATTTCATAACAATAAGAGAGTGATATGAGGTTAGTTATTTTATACATGGTTATTTTGTTTTGATTGTAGTTACAATAAAATTGTTCACTATATACATGTTATAACCTTTTTGAATTACATATTGTCATATTTTACTAGAAGTCAGTAGAATATATTCAATAGAGTATGTAATGTTTAGTTTACACCACTAGGAGAGATACGAATGTATTATCTGTTAGCTCTTTTTGCCACAATACTAGGCTGTTGTTAATAGATCTACACAAATCTAATGAGGATCAGTAGGATTGCATAACTAGTATTGAGAATTAAGATTAGTCTTAGGTCTGGATTCTACTTTGTCGTTTGGGTTGCTGTTAGTTGTGAAGTTCAAGTTCTTTCATGATTCAACTTGGTGAATAACTATATCTACAATTATTGATGTGCAAATTCTTTGTGCAGACCAATATCTTCTGTTTAGTTGATTCCCCAAGTCAAAAGTGCTATAGAATATATGCAGGTAAAATGCATATGCGTTTTATTTCAAAGATTGTCAATTTGCTGAGTAGAAAATAGTGAAATCTGTAAGTTCATTAATATTCATCATTTTAAATTCACTTTTTAAAATTTAACATACCCTATGTTTTGGCTTGATGGGAAACAGGTTTTCACTACTTCAATTATGAAAGTTGGACTATTTCAGAGATATTGGAAAATTTGAGCTTGGTCTATGTTTATCCGCTACAATTTGAAGCATGTAAATAAGAGGGTTTTGATCTGAACAAGATAATTTCAATAATTCAAAATTTATTATTGTTTTGTACCTTTGGTAATGTGGATCAGTGAAATTTTGATAGAGTAAATAAAAGAAATACTAAGAAATGAATTCTGAAAGAAGCGGTGGCATATTTTGTATATATACTAAAGTTTATCAAAATCTTGTCTTTTCTACAATTTGAACTAACGTCATTAACAGTGACGTTTCCTCCAATATGTCCGCACGGAGACCGCTTCCTCCACTTTTGCGCATGGGAAAAAAATATTAACAATTGTAGTTAATGGTCATTGACTCAAAAATTTTATTCTAAGCCTGCTGCTTATTGAATAAGTCTGTAATACATTTGATCGTCGGAGGCTCTTTGGCCGGCACCACACCGGTGGCCTAATCCGCCGGAGACTTTCTTTCTCTTGATATAGATTTTCTCCATCAATTGCGGACGTGAAGAAGCGTGCAACACATAAGTTTACTCCAATCAACAAAAAGAAAATTGAAGGGACATAGAGCATCCAAGACAAATTGACCCAATGAACCCAGTCTTTGATAGATATGCATGTCTAATATATACAAGGCATCCAAGACAAATTAGCCCGATGGACATTGCCTTTCAACTAGATGTGCGGCTTTCAACTAGTACTTAAAGGACTTTAACATGAGACAATGAAAACAATGTGGATCGGTGAAAATACAAATTAAAGTTCTAACACAAGAAACACTCACATTATAAAGAATGAAAAACTACATTAATACAAATAGACAATAAAAACCTTTCCTAATTAAAGATTGAGAAAAAATCACATACAATTTATGAACTTTGAATGATTCTACACTTTGGTGTATCAACTTTCAAAACTATCAAATTGGTGTATCAACTTCGCATTCTGTCTATCACTTTCGTGTATGCCGTTGATTCCTCCGTTTTCATGTGGTCTGTCATGTGCCATTTTTCAGGGTTACTTTCGTCTTATTATGTCAAAACTCAAAACCCTTTCGACGGAAGAGGGAAAAAATTGGTTACGCTTTTCTCTTCTCAAACCATACACCAAATAGGGAAACAAAACGATCATGTCAAAACCCAGCTCTCTCTTGCAATTTTTGTTCTATGAGATTCTGAGAAAACTAGAGTCTACCGCATTGAGATTCGATTCACTAATCTTACAAATAGGGAGTGGAGTGATGATGGTGAATTATTATAAGTATTTCAGGCTTGATAGAGAGCAATCGTGTACTGATGGTAAGTGATTTTGCACCTCTCATTTTTAAGGAGTAATTAAGCCCAGAAATATTTTCTCTCTGGAAAGTGGCAATAGCTTCTCTCTATCTATGATGATTATGATTAGGGTTTACTTAATCTCTTGTTCTGGGTTGTTTCACACACCACCTTTCTTGGTCCAAAAATAGCCTCTTTTAATTTTTTGCTTTGGTGTTTATGTTTTTCTTTGGTCTTTTGAGTGTGTTTGTATCGATGTGTTGTGGTTTTAGCTAGCTATTCAATTTCGTGATTGCATTCAAGGGTTTGTTCAGTAACAATAATCAATGAGGTTTAAGAAGGAAAAAAAATAGTCTTTATGTCTGTATTATAGCCAAAAACCCTATTCTGACAAAGATACCCTTGGAAAATAGCACATGACAGATCACGTACATGAGCATACTTATTGGAGGAATTAACGGCATACACCAAAGTGATAGACAGAATGCAAAGTTGATACACCAATCTGATAGTTTTGAAAGTTGATACACTAAAGTGTAGAATCATTCAAAGTTTATACACTATTTGTGATTTTTTCCCCTTAAAGATTTAGCAATCCTTTCAAAAAATATTTAGCAACTAATATTACGTACGTACCCTCAACAATACCATCCAATCATCAATTTTCCTTTACTTATGCGACTTGAGTACTTGAGAATTTATGTATATGTGATTGCTTTGTCGTGACTCAGTGTAAATGTTGCTTAAGCGTGCAATCCATTCGTCTCCGATCCTTTAAAGTTTAAACCAATTCATATATGTACGCAGGAATGTTGATGTTCTCCCTTGTGATAGGATTCTCTATAAAATAAGCCTTGGCCAGCTCCTTATCAATTAGCTCTTATCGATCATCACTTCATCAGCAATTTGTCTTATGTCTCTCATTGATCACCTGTAACCTGTTCATTGTTTTTCTTAGATTACTTGATGTTCTTTCAATTAAGTATAATCAAATAAGCATTGAAAATAAAGATAGAATATTCGACACTATTTCTCTCAAACTTTTGTTCTTCGACCAGTATATAATTGTCTCTACCTCATATAAGACCATCTCCAATGGGTGTGTCAATTGACATATGACAATTTCTAAAGGTAAGTTTTGACTAAAATGAAGGTCCAGCTCATATGTTAAAGCTGAGGTGGTGTTTGGCTCCGAAACTAGATGGCTTGCAAACTGTCTCTCTTGAGCGTGTGAGCAGGCGTGCCAGCACCGTGGGGTGCAGTCGTCGGGGAGTCCTTTGACCTGACTTCTTGAATCAAACGATGTGGATGAGGAGAGCACCAACCTCGTCACAAGGTTCTTTTCTATGCCTTTCGGAAAAGGACTTCTTTGCCTTACAGGTAAGGACTTTGGTTGTGATCTCTTCGCGAAACCGAGTCGATACTCAACGTTGTAAGTTGAGCAGAGCAATCACCGGAAAGTTGAGGAGAAAGCACAGGGTTTGCTAAAGCGTGACTTTAGCTTCGCTGGGTTGCGAGGGCGTTACCCTTGCTTCGCTGGTTTGCAAACAGGTTGCAGGTAGGTTTGCTCAGGAGAGGCTTTGATAATCTGTTTGATTAGGTTGAGAGTTGTGTGTTTTCTGTCCTTGAAACCTGGTATTTATACTAGGGTTTCGACTATTCTTTGCTATCGAAGGATTATTGATTGACGTTTCCTATTCAATCTCTGCTACTTGATTCCAATAAGGTCTCGCTTTCCTTATGGATTCTGGAATGGGCGAAGCTGTAACCCAAACCCAAGTAGACTTATTTTTAGGCCGCATGTATCGGCCCGCTATGCTAAACCCACTAAAGGATTTTGCCAAAAATACTTTTGGGCTCAAACAGGTGGAAATAATAGATGAAGGAGATCTATTATATTTGACATAGCATTGTAGCATCTGTCATTTATTTTCTTGAATTGTTTATAAATGGGACCTACGAACATTTAAACTTTAGGCATTCTGTATAATTTTTTTATTACATTATAACTTTTGTTGAAAATAATAAAAAAAGGAGAGGATAACAGAACAAAATGAAAGATGGGATGGAGGGGATGATATGCAAATTGACATTCTGCCATGTATGCTGTCACTTGTTGCTTTTGACTTCTCTGCTGGAGATGCTCTAAATAGCTTGAAATAGTTTTTTCTTTTCTTCATATCTTCGGGAGATGTATGAGGTCACATTTTTGTCTATATTCATTCATCTACCACATACCATACCCAACATATCCTTTTAGGCCATGAATTTGAAGAATCAGGAAAGGAAAATCGTTCATTTTCTTTGTTTGGTAAGCACAAACTTGAGAATTATTTTCCTGACATGGGGAAAATAGGGTGGAAGATGGTTCCTTTCATCATTGATTTTCCCTTTCTTTTTCCCATCATTTATTACGAAAATTTAAGACTACAATATCCCTACTTAAATGTGTTATTGCCAATTTCACCTATGATGATAAATTTTAAAATACAAGGGTATTATTGGAACATTGATATATTTTTTCTTTTCTTTCCCGAACTAACCAAATGCTGGAAGGGAAATCAGATAGTCTTTCTTGAATGTTTTCCTTGCTTTGCCAAATACCGAAAATAAACCTGACAGGAATTTTAGTTTCCCATTCCCATAAGAAAGACAAGGGAATTGATTTCCCTTCCGTGAACCAAATATGACCTTAGCGCTCTTCCATATCTCTATTTCATAGAATGAAAGATTCACATTCTATGAATGTTTTCTGTGTTGATATTGAGCTTGTCATTCATGTGCAAACTGACTTCATTTTTTCGAGGTTTTTCCATTTTTGGTATTTACAGTTTGTATTGAAAATAATTAAATAGAAAGATAAAATGATATTGAGTCGAACATATACTAAATATTACACTGGAGTTGGTACATATAATCAAATCTGGACTAGGTACATGTCGAACTCTGGAGTGTATGCATATAAAAGAGGTCAACAAGAGCACATACATACGTACTCTTAATAGGGTACCATGTTTATCAAGGCTTTAAAAAAAAAAAACCCACTTTTTATCAAATGCAAATCTAATTAAGTACAAGTTCCAGATGTCATTATATTATTACATCAAGTTCTAGATGCATGTTTGATCTAATTATTAGTCAATAGTCATACGATCACTTTCAGACAAATGTTCGATAGACAATTTCATTCATTTTAAACAGCATATGATCAATAAAACACGTCGTCATGGGTCCTTTCATGTTGATAATATAAATCTAGATATACCGCCAATCTAGTTTGAGTATTAATTATCACGTAAAATATGAAAAATGTTAGCATCAGTTGCTCGCGTATGCGTCGGCGTGTGATGGATTTCCGGTAATCGCTTATGTATGCGTGATTGACTAACCGCAAGTCCGCAACACAGCTCTAGCTTAGACACAGATACTTGATCTCATGTCATTATGCACATATGATAATAGTATAAATCATCCTCTAAGGCCACCAAAGAAAATGGACCGTTGGACAACACTGGCACCAGAAACCACCTTTAGGAATATAACCAAAACTGATCTTTTTCCAATATTTACTTAATCAGTATACACAGAGAAATTCATATTTAATATTTAGCATCAGTCTATTATATTATTGCCTAAAAAGAAATTGTTTGAGCCCAAAAATATTTTTGGCAAGATCCTTTAGTGGGTTTAGCACAGCGGGACGATACCTGCGGCAAAAAAATCTACTTGGGTTTGGGTTACAGCTTCGCCCATTCCAGAATCCATAAGGAAAACGAGCCCTTATTGGAATCAAGTAGCGGAGATTGAATATGAAACTTCAATCAATAATCCTTCTATAGCAAGGAACAGTCGAAACCCTAGGTATAAATACCAGGTTTTAAGGATGAAAAAGACACAACTCTCAACCTAATCATACAGATTATCAAAGCCTCTCTGGAGCAAATCTACCTGCAACCTGCTTGCAAACCAGCGAAGCAAGGGTAACGCCCTCGCAATCCAGCGAAGCTAAAGTCACGCTTTAGCAAACCCTGTGCTTTCTCCTCAACTTTCCGGTGATTGCTCTGCTCAACTTGCAACATTGAGTATCGACTCGGTTTCGCGAAGTGATCACAACCAAAGTCCTTACCCGTAAGGCAAAGAAGTCATTTTCCGGAAGGCAGAAGAAAGAACCTTGTGTCGAGGTTGGTGCTCTCCTTATCCATAGCGTTTGATTCAAGAAGTCACGTCAAGGGACTCCTCGACGACTGTACCCCACGGTGCTGGCATGCTTGCGCACACGTTCAAAAGAGACAGTTTGCGAGCCAACTGGTTTTGGAGCCAAACATTTTGGCACGCCCAGTGGGACAATTGCATAATGTGTCTTCGTGAACATAATCATTGGAAAGTCAAGCGAGAACCCTTACCAAAAGGTTTACGCTAACTGCCTAAAACATAAGACCTCTAGTTACAGACCGCATTCTCGCGCGGATTGTCGTGGTCTTTATGAAGAACATGTGACAGAAAAGTTCTCTCTCGACTCACCATCATCAGACATGTTAACTCCTGAGACAAATCAGCTATCCGCCACTAAGGGTGAGAAATCTCCTACTGCAGAGGCAGTCAAGGCTCCTGCGACTTCAGTATCCACAATTGTCGAGGAGACGACTGAAGCTGAATTTGAACCCATCATCATTTCTAAGGATGCTAGCCTGGACGAACGTATCTGTATCCTTATGCTCAACAACGAGAATTATGGAAAGCATTTGGCCAGCTTCGATCGCGAGAGCGGAGCAACAGATACGCGAATATCATCAGTGAGTGGAACGGAACATCCAGGAGGCCAAAGAACATGCACGCTACCTTGCTAAAGAGGCCCGAGCGCATACTGACAAGATTGCTGACACCACTCGTACGTAGTATGATGAAATTCTGAGTGTTGTTAACACTGTTAACACCCAGAGCAAAGACACTGCGGCCAACATCGCGACCATGTGCAAAGACGGTTCTAACCTTGCAACAGAGGTCTCCATGCAGAGAGCTGATTTGAACCAGGCTAAAGAGGTTTTGAACAAAGCTTTAGGAGATCCTAATGCCATCCTTGGTTCACTTGGCCAACCCTCTGGGTCTGGTAAGTATATACCACCGAATGCTCGGGAGAAGGCTAGCAGCAGCACGGCTACAACGTCTACACCAGCCGCTACTGCGTCAGCTAAAAGCAAGGAAAGATCTTTGGTGATTGGAGGATCAAAAGCTACCCCTCAAGCCCCACAGAAGAGTAAGATCTTGAAGACTGGTGAAGGTACTCTTACCGACCCTGTTAAATTCACTCAATACGACAACGACGGGGCGGAAAACATTTACCATGAGCTCCCAGATAATTATTACAGCATTGACCAGACAAGAAACCCAATCAAGATAACGGCTCCGGTGAAGGATGCATCCCTACCAGTGATAACTATCCAACAGCCTGCTTTCAAAACCATCCGGTAGGGAGAGGGGACGATGACAGCTAGCCAGGCTATAACACAGCAGATAGTTTACTTGATTGTGGCAATGCCTCCTCCCCCTCCCGATCCAGATTATGTGAGACGCGATGAGGTTAAGGAGATGATCAGGATGGCCAACCCTAGGGCCCAGGTGGATGGAATCTATGAGGGGCCCTTCCCGCCGTATATAATGCTCCTGCTTTTTCCCAGAGGCTACAAAAATATAATCTTTTCTACCTTTTTAAGGGAAGACACCGAGAATTCGGTAACCTATCTGGCTAGGTTCAGAGTGCAATACGGCCAGTATCAGAATGATGAAATCCTCAAGTACAGGATCTTTGGCACCTCCCTTTCAGGAGCTGCTTTCATATGGTTTTCTAAACTCCGCCCAGGATCAGTGGCTGATTGGCTAGCGATGGAGAAGCTTTTTCGAGAAACGTTTGGGACCACAGAACCAGAAGTTGACTTGGCTTCTCTCACTCAGAGGGCCCAGCAACCCACTGAGTTCGCCATGGCATACCTTCAATGTTTCCAAATTCAAAAGGCCAAGCTGAACATGGTATTGCCAGAGAAAGAAATGGTTAAGTTGGCAATCAAGGGTTCGGAGCCCCGCCAGCGAAAGAAGCAACATGGCAGCAATGTTCAGTCTATGGGAGAGCTTATCACGAAAGCCGGTAGCTTTGAACATCTTCTTAGGGAGACTGAAGCCAAAAAGAATTCATCTAAAGGCACTTACATGCCAGGGAAACACCGCACAGTGGTAGCGTTGAGCTATCAACCAGCTACTTATGATCCTTATTACCATCATCCTGGCGAAGAAATTGTCCAGGTTGAGGAGGATGAAGAAGAAAATAATGTCTCTGCCTTTGAGCTGACAGGAAGAAAGAACTCTGCTTTAAAGCAATTGAAAATATCCAAGGAACTTGTCAAACTCAAATCTGTAGCCTTCACTAAACTTGAGTTCGTGACGTACACATATGATGCCAACAAGGCACATGAGATTTTAGACAAGATGATCGCAGCGAAGATGGTGAAGATAGATTTCGGCCATTTCCCTTGATCAGATCAACTAAAAGGAAAAAAATATTGCAAATTCCATAACCTTTGGAATCATAACACAGCTGATTGTGTCAAACTAAAGGATCAGATTCAGGTGTGGCACAATAATGGTAGTCTGCAGGTAGAAGCTCAGGCGACCGCGGCAGCGCTAGTAGACCCGAACCCTTTTCCTGATACTGGGGTCAACATGGTCGAGGTCAACTGGACCAAACAGAACCAAAGAAAACTGACCTTGGACTTGACCACTAGTGGAATAGAAGAAAATGGGGACGAGATCCCAGGAAAGAAGAAGGTTAGACCTACAAGCGAGGCCTCACCAGTGATCATCTGCTCGCGATGTAAGGAAGAATGTGGCATTCAGTGTCACACGAAGAAGTCGAGCAGACTTTTCGCTTTGGTTCTTTCTCGCCAATCAAGTGGGCTTCACCATCGCGAAATTATCAACCTTCTCGACCCAAAGCGTGAGGTAGAGAGGAGTCACCACCATTCCCAAAAGATTCAAACTTGTTTAAAAAGTTGAGAGTGGCCGTGGCCGAACAGAGACAGGATTGGAGGAACAGAGATGTCTTAACAAAACCTTACATCCCACATGCTTCAAATTCCACCATTAAAGAAGGCAAGTGGTACACAAGAGAGAAAGGGAAAATGGTGGAAATCAGCCCATATAAGAAAAGGAAGCTGCAGCGCAGGTTTGGAGAGGCCAAGCCAGCATTAGAGGCTTTGGATCAGGGCCTGATTAAACCCTCACAACTGGTCAAATCTCTTGAACAATACTAGAAGGAGATGGAGGCACTGGCCACTAAGCCATTGGTGGCTCCCCGCAATTTCCAAAAGCAAACACGATCGGAGTCAGGGGCCACTAAGCCTATTATTTTCTGCAGGATTACAAAGGACAGGACACATCCACCAGTTAGGAAAGAAAACTCGCCAACTAGGCGACCACATGTCAGGCGCAGGTTGTTCCGCGAAGAACCAGAAGCCAAACCCTCAGTCTTTGGGAGACTGGGGGGGGGGGGGGCAAGGGCAACACTGCAGAAGGTTTACAGTGGAGCCCTAAAAAGGTCAAGAGTGCAACAATGGCACCCCTGAAGGAAAGTTCAACAGCAGAGCAGAGTTCAGAGCCTCCAAAGCAGTTGGAAAAGATGGAAGAACACAAACAGGGAAGCGAAAGGCCTCAGAGAGGAATCTTTGGTCGATCGGCTGGTTAAACAGTTCAACACTAACATACCGGTGGATGATCCTGAGCTAGACCTTGAGGAGGCCATAGACGAGACGGATATCATTGATACCTCCTGTAACATGGTTTACGTGCTACCCGCGAGATATGCGCTGCCAGTCGCTGCATAGGAATGCGTAGAAACTGAGGAAGATGTCGAACAACCTTTGTAGATTACCTCAGCAGCGACTACACTGATTGAGGAGGCAGCACCATTGGAAACCAAAGACGTTGATGGCAGGGTTTCTTCATGAGCTTCACAAGACCCACACCTGCTATGGTCCAACACATGCGACCTTCGTATATTACGGCGAAGATCGACGGTACCAAGGTTAGCAAGATCATGGTGGATACTGGAGCCGCAGTCAACGTCATCACTACCAAGACCATGCAGCTGCTTGAAATCAAGAAAGAAAAGATCCAGTCTACGTCCCTAACGCTTAAGAATTTTGCGGGGACACTAATGAAGAAGTTGGGCCTACTATTCCTACGAATCAAAGTTGGTCCCTCAGAGAGAGTACATGCGTTCTTCGTTACAGATTGCTATGCAGCCTATAACGCCATTCTAGACTGGCGACTGGATTCACCGAAGCTATTATGTTCCATCAACTCTCCATCAGGAGCTGATGATGTGCAACAGGGTCATTGATAAGGCTAAGGTGATCAAGGCAGATCCTCGCCCATTCCCTGTTTTCTCGAATTACGTAGATGCCAGGTACTACTTGGAGACAATCACTCCATTGCAGGTTAGTGGCATCGATCAGAAGGGCCGCCCCACAGGGGTGACGGCCTCAGAGTTAGTACAGTGGGGGCTGACGCTTGCAAAGGAGGAGCTGGGAAGGCCTGGCCACGCTGTGCCCAAACCCATAATTAATTGATGATTACGACCTTCCACGAGAAGGGATAGAGGCACTCCACTCTCTGTACGAACGACTATCCTCGTAATTGGTGGAGAATGAGGCCTATGATAGAATTGCGACCCTAGAAATTGTCAACGAAGAGTTCTCTGACCAAGAAGCGGAAGAAGAAGAAATCCAGCTAGCGCCAGCAGTATTGGATGGCACACCTCCCAAGGTTAGGGACACTACTGAGAAGGTTAATATTAGAACTGTTGCTGAGCCTATGGAAGTGACTATCAGTGCGTATTTGGCGCCTAGCGAGAAACAGAGGCTCTTCGACTTATTGCAAGAATTCGAAGACTGCTTCGCAGAGAAATATGAAGAGATGCTAGGCCTGTCACCGGACTTGGTATGCCACCACCTGCCAACACTCCCTGATAAGAGGCCTGTGAAACAAGAGCCGCGAGGAATGAACTCTGAGACCCAAGTCCTGGTCAAAGAGGAGGTTGAGAAGATGCATAAGTCAGGCAAAATGAGGGTCTGCGTGGATTACAAAGACCTTAATTTGGCTATACCTAAAGAAGTCTACCCCATGCTGGTCTCGGATATGTTAGTAGATGCAGTAGCAGGGCATGAATTATTATCCTTCATGGACGGCACTGCAGGGTATCACTAGATTTCGGTTGTAGAGGAAGAAAGACATAAGACCGTGTTCCGTTGCCCTGGGTTCGCAGGTGTTTTCGAGTATGTGGTTATGCCCTTTGGACTGAAGAACGCGGGAGTGACCTATCAGCGTGCTATGAACTTGATCTTTCATGACATCCTTGGAAAGATTTTGGAGGTTTATATCGATGATGTGGTCGTGAAGTCAAAGATGCTCGGGGACCACATCTTGGATCTCAGAAAGGTTTTTGAGCGCATGCGACTACACAAACTCAAGATGAATCCCGCTAAGTGTGTTTTCAGGGTGCAGGCCGGAGATTTTCTGGGGTTTATAGTCCATCAAAGGGGCATTGAAGTTCTTGAAGATAAGGCCAACGCGGTAATTAACACTCTCCCCTGTGCAAAAAGAAGGAGTTACAGCGACTACTGGGTAAGATCAACTTCTTACGACATTTTATCTTTAACTCTGCAGGGAAAATCCAGCCTTTCTCCCCGCTGTTGAGGTTACAGGGGCATAATAAGTTTGTCTAGGATCCCAAACATCTGGAGGCTTTCGATAAAATAAAGGCCTATTTGGCAAGTCCGCTAGTGCTTTTTCCCCTAGAGCTGGATTCCCATTAAAATTGTATATTTCAGCAGCTGAGGCCTCCATTGGCAGCCTACTCGCTCAGGATGATGAGGAAGGAGTCGAACATGCCATCTTCTACCTCAGTAGGACACTCACAGATTGTGAAACAAGGTATACTCTAATGGAGAAGCTGTGTCTTACGCTATACTTCTCAGCATGCAAGTTGAGGCATTATATGTTGTCTTTCATGACTTGCATCATCACTCAAACCGACTTAGTTAAGTATATGCTGTCGCGACCTATTCTGAGGGGTCGTATTGGCAACTGGGTGCTAGCCTTGTCAGAATTCTCGCTCCAGTATGTTCCATAAAAAGCAGTGAAGGGTCAAGCCATCACAGACTTTTTAGCTCATCATCCTATGCTTGACGTTCCGGCGGTGAGAGATTTAGAAGTTGTTGTTATAACAGTGGGTCACCTGGATTTGGCATGCTTACCAGAATTCGCCCATTTATATCAAGCAATGATCTCCCTCCAGCCCTGGGTATTGTATTTTGATGGCTCCAGAAAGGACACACGAGCAAGGGCAGGAGTTATCCTGGAAAATCCAGCAGGCGATCGTTTTTTCTATTCCTTCCAGTTAGAGTTCCGGTGCACCAACAACCAAGCAGAATACGAAGCCCTCATTATAGGCCTGGAGTTGCTGTTAGAACTAGGAGTACGAGACGTTCAACTACGCGGTGATTCTTCACTCATGATCAATTAACTCTGTGACGCATATAGGTGCACAAGTGCATTGCTCGTGCCATACTTAGACCGCGAGCTTGAGCTTTTAGTCCAGTTTGAGGATGTGGACTTAGAATATATTCCCCGCGAGCGCAAATTTGCTGCTAATAAACTAGCTCAATTGGCTACAGGGGTTACACTGAAATATGGCGTTCCCTTAGTGGTTCACGCGCCCTGACTCACCAGATGAACCGATGGTCGCGGTTTTAGAACCTATCGATGTGGATTGGTGTGTTCCTTTGATTGATTACCTCACGCAGCTTGGCCCCATAGCAGATAGGAAGATCCGCTTTCTGGCTTTGAATTATTTCCTCAGAGGAGACGAGCTATGCCAACTTGGCGAAGATGGCATAGACTTCAAATGTGTCTATGGTCATGATGCTAAGCACTTAATGTGAGAAGCATATGCAGGTGTGTGCGGGGCTCATCAGGCAGGTCCGAAAATGCGCTGGCTCATCAGAAGACTTGGGTATTACTGGCCCAACATTTTAAAAGACTGTATCGCTTTCACGAAGGGGTGCCAGGACTGTCAGGCACATGGACCAGTCCAACATATTCCCAATATCCCCATACAGCCTATTATCAAACCTTGGCCTGCGCGAGGCTGGGCACTGGACTTAATTGGAATGATTCTTCCTCACTCTACACTCCAGCACAAGTTCATTATCGTCGCTACAGACTTTTTCACTAAGTGGGTGGAAGCTGAGCCTTTGAAAGAGGCTTCCGGGGCTACCATTCGCCAATTTATTTTTCAAAATATTATATGCAGGTTTGGCATCCCAGAAGTATGTATTGGTCTCAGACAGGGGGGCAGCATTTATGGGTGGTGATGTGGAACAGCTAGTCAATGACTTGGGCATCCAGTTTGTCCATAGTACACCCTAGTACTCTCAATCCAATGGACAAGCGGGGGCCAGTAAGAAGATCGTCATTACCTTCCTGAAAAAGATGCTTACGGAGAACCCTCGCCAGTGGCACGAGACATTGTACTAGACACTTTGGGCTTACCGTACCTCTAAACGGAATCCTACTGCTACAACACCATATGCTCTGATGTTTGGCCATGATGCAGTCTTTCCTTTGGAACTAAATGTTCGATCACTGCGCGTACAAGATCAGCATCATTTGATCGGTGAAGATTACGTTTAGGCAATGTGGCAGGAGCATGAGGACTTGAGCGAGAAGTGCTTAGAGGCTTTGGATTGCTTGATACAGGAAAAACAGCGCTGGGAAGGGCCTTTTGTTATTCACAGGATTTTGAAGCGCGGGGCTTTCCACCTCAAAGATTTGGATGGCGACCTCCACCGTAACCCCATCAATGGTCGTTTCCAAAAAAAGTATTATCCCAGTGTTTGGGAGTTCGACGATCCCCCAGATTCTTTAGTTTCTGGGGCAGGGGGGCAAACCTAGTGTTCCTTGGTTCACTTCATGTAGGCTTTTTCTGTGGCCTCATCCTTATGTATTCGCTTCACCTACGAACACTAGGGGGCAATACTATGTAACCAGGCCTTGATTGAGGCTATTGGATTTGCGTTACTTGTTTTGAATAGTCTTTTACCAATTTTCTGTTCAAAATTTCAAAATTTTCTTGACAATATGTGTTAGGAATATATGTAAGGGCCTATTCCAGAGGCCTTATAATTGTTGCCACAATAACAAAATCAGAAAAATTTCATTGTATTCGTAAGGTGGCTTTGCGGCCAGAAGCAGTACAATATTTTCACGACAATTACATTTACAGTTACAAAGGCAAAAGTGGCTAAAAAAACTATAGGGATTTCCAATCTTCTAAGAGCTTCTGGATCTTGCATAAAAGGGGGTAGAGAAGTGATCACTCTTCCTTTTCCTCTCTTCACTCTCCTCTGATCTGGATCGCCGCTGCTATCATTTGTTCTGGAAGGAGAAGGAAGGAAATAATTCATCACAACCCTTCCAGATGGTTATCCTCCGGGATTGAGATGGCGTCTTTAAGTGAGCGCGACCTAGTTGCTTCATCTACCTCCGGGGGACCGAAGACATGCGACCGGCCATGAGATTGGGCTATAAAATCTACCCAGGCCATGAGATTAAGCTATAAAACCTACAGTTTAGAGGCTAAGTGCGAAATCGTATGGAGAAGATTTCAGGAAAAGAAGGAAGAGAAGCAAGGCTTGTAAAAATATTTCTGGGAAAGCCATGCTTGTGTTTGTTTCACTTCTCCAAAGTACAAGTATTTATAGAGCCAACCTTAGTGGCTCAACTGTTCGACGGGCAGTTGGGGTACTTTCAATACCATCAATGGGAATATCACTAGAATTGAATCAGAAGATCTCGGAAATGAAGGGTTTGACAACGCGTGGGAAGCGGAGCAGTCTTCAAGGAGATAACCGCTCCGCTCCATTCCAAGATCATCTTTTCAAATGGTGTTAATACGCATTAAAGGCGGAATTAAAACACTTAACTTCCCGTATATATGGATAAATATTTGGGCCAGGTAATGTGGGCAGAATATTTAATTAAATAATAATAATATTGTTCATACAAAATAACGGGCCTAATGATAAAGGCTTAAAGATTTAGGCCTGCGTAGGACAGGCGGAGGAGATGTTGATCCAGACAAAAGCTGGCGTCGGCGGCTGCTCGTTCTGTTTGCTGGGCCGCTTCGCGAGCTTGAGTCAGATCCTGGGATAAAGTTTCAGAGGCGGCTAGTGGTTGTTCTAGCAGAGGCTCCTCATGGGCAAGCCTAGCAGTCACAACATCTAGTTGGGCCTAGATTTCCCAAAGTTGGGATCAGAGGTGACTTTTCGGGAGCCTCAAATCTCTGATCAGGACGGCGCGGTCACATAAGAAATTGCACTAGTGGTCCATCTGCTAAGTAAGAGTTTGATAGTGTGCTTGTGTCTGTCTAGCCTGCGCGCTCGCGGCCGTCCTCTCATTCAGCCATTGGGGAAGTCTCCAACAGTTCATTGACTTCGCAGAATTGATCCTCAGTGATAGCACGCTCACGGAGAAGAACTCGGAGGTACTCTAGGGCTCTCGCAGGCACCTAGGTGTCAGGATATCAGGTCCCAAGAGATAACGAAGGCCTTCTCTAGCATCATCAACAACCCCAGGTGGGATAACTTCAAGCACGTGAGCTAGTCTTTCTAATATGGAGGGAGGCGCAGGTGGCGGATTTGGTTCCACATCAACAGGAGCCTCAGGAGGCTCCGCGGTAGGAATATACTCTGGCGCTGGCTCAGGATTTCCGGCTTGCTCCTCTACTTCAGGTGCTTGGGGGCAGCTTCCTGATGAGCCAAGTTTTCGCCATCCGGTTCAGCAGGGTGGTCGACAGCTATCTCTTCCTCGACAGCGATAACTGCCTCCTCATTGGGAATAGCATTCTAACCCTACAGAGAGATGTTAGAATGTAGAAAGAAGTAGGAATCAAAATACATCACTTGGAAGAAATTATACCTCTTCAATAGGAGGCTCGCGGAGAATTGCTAAAGGCACTGGTTCTTGGGTAGCTTCGCCAGAGTCTGGAACCAAGTCAAGCGCTACTTGCTCACGAGAGGCATCTGGTGGCAGTTCTCTTTCTTCAGCTTCAGGCGAACTATCATCCAAGACCTGTGCTGGAACTAGTGCCAATCGGGAATCACTTGTGCTAGTAATTGAAGGTGCAGATGACCCTTCCCCAGTTTGGCTAGAGGATCTACGACGAACCTGTAAATGAGGAGCGCTATAAGGTTTGGACTTGGGGTATATATAAAGAGAAGAATTTCAGCACTCGCTTTGGGAATATTTTACCAGACGATCAGTGATTGGTTCATCTTCTTCCCATGGATCGGTCCGAGGGTCAGAGCGACTGCGTTTGTGAGCCAGAACGATTGCAATCTGTGACGATGGAGGAAGAATCGAGTTAGACTTTAAGAGGAAATACGCTAGCGCTAAGTGAAAGGAAATTCCTTACTGTTTCTGGGTCTTCATCATCAGAAGAATCCTTGACCTCAGGCTCAGTTGCTATTGCTATGAAAGGAAATTCCTCTGTCTCTAGTAATTAACTGAGACTTTTGACCACCATTGCTCATAGTCTTCAGCATTCCTATCAACAGGGATGAGGGGAATTGGCCCAACTAGGGAGATCAACCAGTGCGAGTGTACTTTGTGCTGGTGGAGGCCCGGTTGGGGGGCCAATTCTACGCCAAGAGGTGTTGTAGTTCCAAGCAACGTAGAGAGGGAAGGGCACTAGCTAGATCAGACAAAATTGGCGAGCAAAGTGGTTGGGAGCGTAAATCTCATAATTGAGTTCCTCAGTAGCTAGTATGATGTCTGAGCAGGAGATAGCGCGGCGGGAAGCCAAGCTCGCGCGGTCAGTATAATTGCTATCCCCAAGAAGGAATCCATTTTCGAGTGGGGATGGGAATCTTCGTCCAAGCACCAAATCACAGTAAGGCATTTCGTGCAGAATATATAGGTAGGAGAAACACTCGGAGTATGGTGGGGATGCGTACCTTGCCTCGCGGCACAGTCACTGACCTAGAAAGAAGATGGCCGGTGGAAGCAATGGGATGTCTTCGCGACGGAAGAAAGGAAAGTAAACCTGAATCCAAAAATCGAGGATCCAAAAGGGACCTGAGATGTTGGTCTCAAATGGATGCATGACCACCTGGTATAGGGTATGGTAGAGAGCACCTAGCACAGGTTGTCCCAACCCGACGCGGTGGCCGTTGTAGAGGGCTGTTGACAATAAAGTCTAAGGACCAGTAGGCTTGTTGGAGGAAATACAGAAAATAAATCTGCAGAGTCAATACTCTAGAAAAGCAATGCCTCCGGTGGCATTATGCTCTTTGCAGTAATGGGTCAGCTATCGCGGGTAAGAGGTGCTGTGAGCGCTACGAGCAGTCTGGACCATGGTCGAGGTGAAGGTGGTAGAGTCAAATTGACCATGCATGTATGGCTCCTCATCAATGGGTAACCCAGTGATGATGAGAATATCGAGCAAGGTGATAACCATTTGGCCAAAGCGAAAATTGAAGGTGTTGGTGGCGGTGTTCCAGAAGCAGAGAATGGCGGCAAGTGGTGAGCGATTGCCGCCACACGAGAGATTAAAACATAGATCGATGGTGTGGGTAATACCTGCCGCGTTCCAATGACCCAGATCTCGCGCTCACGTTTCGCTATACCATGAAAGCTCCGCGGCACTGATATTGGATGGCCAGTACCCTATTTTGGCTCGGTGGTGGTGTGCGCCCCAACTTTTGAAATCTCCGAGGGTCCTTCGGAGGATTGGAATGGGTCGTCGGATGGGCAGGCCGTAAAGGGCAATAGCGTCATCCGGGATAAAATCACACAGTGCTGGGCCCAGGCCGGCGTGATTATCAGAAAGCCTGAGTAACAACGGCCTTTGAATGGTGGTGTGGATGTGAGAGCGAGCCCTAATACTGGTTCCTCAAGTGTGGGCGGCCTTCTCATTGATCTCCTCCTCCTGATCGATGATCATTTTCTTTGGGGGAGTCATTTCTAGGTTGCTGTAAGAGGATGATGAAGCAAGAAGGGTTTTATTGGATTTAGGAGACTGAAAGAGTTTCTGATGTGACAGGTCTGAAGTGGCTATAGTTTAAATAAGAGTTTTTGTGAGGGAAACGATACGACAAAAAGACGTTTAGCGAAGCGAACAGCCGCAACCCTTATTAATTACATCGTTTTGATAAGCGGACATGTCATTTATGTCCCCTTCTATCAGTTACATTTTCATGGGCCTGATTTCGGGGCCTGGGGGCAACGTTTGAGCCCAAAAGTATTTTTGACAAGATCCTTTAGTGGGTTTAGCACAGCGGGCCGATACCTGCGGCCAAAAAATAAGTCTACTTGGGTTTGGGTTGCAGTTTCACCCATTCCAGAATCCATAAGGAAAATGAGCCCTTATTGGAATCAAGTAGCGGAGATTGAATAGGAAACTTCAATCAATAATCCTTCTATAGCAAGGAACAGTAGAAACCCTAGGTATAAATACCAGGTTTTAAGGATGAAAAAGACACAACTCTCAACCTAATCATACAGATTATCAAAGTCTCTCTGGAGCAAATCTACCTACAACCTGATTGCAAACCAGCGAAGCAAAGGTAACTCCCTCGCAACCCAGCGAAGCTAAAGTCACGCTTTAACAAACCCTGTGCTTTCTCCTCAACTTTCCAGTGATTGCTCTGCTCAACCTGCAACGTTGAGTATCGACTCAGTTTCGCGAAGAGATCACAACCAAAGACCTTTCCCGTAAGGCAAATAAGTCATTTTCCGGAAGGTAGAAGAAAGAACCTTGTGTTGAGGTTGGTGCCCTCCTCATCCACCGCGTTTGATTTAAGAAGTCAGGTCAAGAGACTCCCCGATGACTGCACCCCACGATACTGGCACGCCTGCGCACACGCTCAAAAGAACAGTTTGCGAGCCAATTGGTTTTGGAGCCAAACAAAAACAATTATCCAGAATGCTTCTTATACATAAGACATGGATATTATAAACAGCAGTCCCCATTTCCCAACCCTTGGAGTTACTTGCAATCCCAGTATCTTTTTCATGCTTTTGACTAATTATAATTACCTGCATCAAATCTATGGTCTTCAAGACACTGAAATGCATGAATTTATTAAACTTTTACCCGCTATGCATCTAATTCGGGCGGCTGTAACAAAGAATCTAATGAGATAAATAATTAAGATTCATAATCCATTTGTTTCACGTCCTTTTTCAATATGATTGGCTTAATGGTAAGATTTATATGCAGAACTTTAGCATACAAATTGATTGAGTGCACTGAAATTGACATGAATCGGCCACATATCCTCTAACGATTAAAGAGGATATATGAGATAGTATGTTTTTTTTTTTTTTGGTTTTATTAGGATAGGGAGTAACTTATTTGTGTTATTTCCATAGATACCAAATTAAAGAACAATCTTGGAATCTATTATCTATAATCTATAATTATTAAGATCCCCTTAAATAACTAGTGGACCACAGCAGCACAGCTAATAAGGTCTGTTAGTAAACATGTTCGGCATCTAATTAATTAGGTGAGGATTAATTGTTATTATAAGCTCTCTACGCAGACATTTGATGTAAACTGAAAATCGCATGCGTCATTGACAATTGTCATTAACTAAAGAGAGATACTTCGGGTGACAATCAAGTAATAGTAACCCCATATATTTAAAACGTTTTCATTTCGGATTCGTCTTGTCATTTTTAAAAGATTGATTTGATCGGATTAATCGGTATCTGTTTTAGGGAATCAGAAATTGAGAGAAATTCGTTGTGTATTCTCATTGATAATAGAGGTCTCTTTATATAGAGGATTGCAATGCATAGAATCTAAATCATACAAGAAAGTAATTCTACATTGAGTAGGATTCTAAATCCTTCTATAACCTTATTACCACTAGGTCAAGTAACCTAGAGTTTGGGCCAGACACATAATCTGGATTTCCTTGAACACTCCCCCTTGTGTTGCCCAAACGTGGTGCTTCTCTCGTTGCCTCATTAAAAACCTTGCCAAGTAACAAAAACCCAGTGGGACAAAAATAATCTCGGTCGAAGGGAAAAAGAGTACAACACACCGTTCACGTTTCGAGACCATACATGTAGACATCTCCCCCTGATATCTGCATCTCCCCCTAATAACTACGATCATGGGAGTTCAGATAGTTTCCGCAAGCCAATTCTTGCCACATGTTTCTCGAATGTGGATTTAGGCAATGACTTAGTAAACAAGTCTGCCACATTGTCCTCAGAACGAACCTGGTTCACTTTGATCTTGAGGAGCTTCTGTTGTTGCTGATTATAGAAGAATTTAGGCGATATATGCTTGGTGTTGTCGCCTTTAATGTAGCCTTGCTTCATTTGTTCAATGCAAGCAGCATTATCCTCATAAATGCTCGTTGGTTCATCTGTGGTAGACTTCAAACCACAATTACTTCGAACATGCGTAACTATGGATCGTAACCATATACATTCACGGACTGCTTCGTGAAGAGCAATAATCTCTGCATGATTCGAAGAGGTAGCGACTAAGGTCTGCTTTGTAGACCTCCAAGATATCACGGTGTTTCCTATGGTGAATACATAGCTAGTTTGGGAACTACCTTTGTATGGGTCAGAGAGATACCCAGCATAAGCAAAACCTTCCAAAACACCTATATCGTTTTGGGATGGGGAGAGGGAATGCAATCCACCATGTGTGGTGTTCCGGTTATTTGATGGGTCCGAATCCATCACATCTCTATAGGGATAGAACAAGCCCATATCGATCGTACCACTTAGGTATCGAAAGATATCTTTAACACCAGTCCAATAGCGTCGTGTTGGCGTAGAGCTATATCTAGCTAACAAGTTTACAGTGAAGGAGATGTGCGGTCTCATGCATTGTGCTAAGTACAATAATGCGCCTATTGCATTTAGATATGGCACTTCTGCCTCTAGCACTTCTTCGTCGTCATCTTTTGGATGAAATGGATCCTCCTTTGGATCAAGACTATGGACGACCATTGGGGTGCTTGAAGTCTTAATATTATCAGTATTAAAACGCCAAAGCATCTTTTGGGTATAAGCTGATCGATGAATCAGAATACCATCTTCACGATGCTCATGTTCCAAATAGAGGCAAAATAGTGTTTTCCCAAGATCTTTCATCTCAAACTCGGATTTCAAGTGTTCAGCGGTTTCCCTTAACTCTTTAAGGGTGTCAATTATATTCATGTCATCGACATAGGCCGCTACTATTGCAAATCCGGAACTTGTCCTTTTTATGAACACACATGGGCATAGTTCATTATTGACATATCCCTTCCCAATCAAGTAGTCACTTAGACGGTTATACCACATCCATCCGGATTGTTTCAATCCATATAGTGAGCGTTTTAATCTTATGGCCAACGCGCTCCGTGGTTTAGAGCCACTTGATTTGGGTAACTGAATTCCATCTGGAACATTCATGTATATTTCCGTATCTAGATCCCCATATAGATACTCTCTAACCACGTCCATAAGCTGCATGTTCAGTTTTTCTGAAACTACTAAACTGATAAGGTAGCGGAACGTTATGACGTCCATTACGGGAGAATACGTCTCTTCGTAGTCGATTCCAGGGCGTTGTGAGAAACCTTGCACCACAAGGCGAGCTTTGAACCTTCTAATCTCGTTTTTCTCATTACTCTTTCTAACGAATACCTATTTATGACCAACTGGTTTGGTGTTAGGCGGTATTGGTACAATTTTGCCAAATACCTTTATTTTCGTTAGAGAATCAAGTTCTGCCTGTATCGCATCTTTCCATTTTGGCCAATCAGCTCTACGTTGGCATTAATCAACGGAGCGTGGTTCGATGTCATCGGTCTCAATAATCTCACGCGCTACTGAATACGCGAATACATCATCAATGATGATGGAGCTTCTTTCTCATGTCCCATTTACACTAGTGTAATTCATAGAGATCTCTACGTTTTCAGGGATATGTTCTGACATTGAGGCGTCCCCCAATGGCGCAAGGTGGACATAACCATAATCCGGAACATTCTCATCGGACGGATTTTGAGTATCGATGATCAAAGGATTTGTTTGTGCCTCATATGCTCTTTTTTTGGTGCGAGTATCCTCGAACCAATTGGTCTATCGCGCTTCTTGGCGGGACCTGCAGCCATAGATGCCACATCATTGCCATGCTGGGCAATGGCGCCATCTCCTGGTGTCACAAGAGTGGCGTTATGTCCATTATTAGGGACATCAATCCTTGCAGGCACATTTGCAACAGGTATGTGTGATCTCGTCATTTTAGCAATATCAGAAAACGCAACGGGCAGGGTATCTGCTATGTTCTGTAGCTCGATTATTCTTTGCACTTCAAGTTCAGACTGTACAGTACGGAGATCGAGATGAGACATGGTGGGGATAGACCACGACAATTCCTGTCGTTCTTGTTGAACATATGTGTTCTTATCTCCCCCTAACAACGAGAAGACTGTCTCATCAAAGTGACAATCCGTAAATCTAGCGGTAAAGAGATCGCCTGTCAAGGGTTCAAGATAGCGGACGATGGTTGGAGATTCATATCCAACATAAATGCCTATTCGTCGTTGATGACCCATCTTAGTACGCTGTGGCGGCGTAATAGGCACATAAATAGCACACCCAAAAATTCGAAGTGCGAGATATCAGGCTCGTACCCAGTCACTCGCTGTAACGTAGAATAAGATGGAGTTGCAGTAGGTCGTAGACGAATGAGCGTCGCTACGTGCAATATTGCATATCCCCAAGCAGAAATAGGAAGACTGGTGCACATAACCAATGTCCGAGCTATCATTTGTAGTCATTTGATAGCAGCTTCTGCGAGACCATTTTGGGTATGAACATGGGGAACTGGATGCTCAACATCAATCCCCAATGACATGCAATAGTCGTCGAATGTTTTCGATATAAACTCCCCAGCATTATCAAGTCGAATTGACTTAATTGGATGGTCAGGGTAGTGAGCCTGTAGACGGAGAATCTGGGCAAGGAGTTAAGCATAAGTTGCATTGCGAGTGGACAACAGCGCGACATGTGACCAGCGTGTCGACACATCAACTAATACCATAAAGTATTTAAAAGGTCCGCATGATGGTTGAATTGGTCCATAGATATCCCCTTGGATTCTCTGTAAGAACGGAATAAGTAATTTGGGATCCTTTGCGTAGGATGGTCTTGGTCCTAATTCCTCGAATGAACAGGCTTTGCAGAATGAGCGAGGGGCCTTAGAAACAACCAATGAGGATTTTGATTGGGCCGGAGCGTCTGTAACGCTATTAGAATCAAAATGTGTGACTACATCTCCCATTATGGCTTTAGAGCCATGGAAATTGGTGTGTGTGGCGTTATGGCCACTAGAAGGAATAACCATGGCGTCATGCTCATGGTTGGCGCCATTTGTGGCGTCATCACGAGGGACAAGAGCGGCCTTGCGGCGGCCCAAGACAGCAGCAGTGCCTGAGGCTGCAGTTTTTGCGGTCTTACTAAGTCCGGGAATCAATGTTTGATTCTTGCTTCTTCTCATTCTGAAGAATGGATGTCCGTGTGAAGTTTTTAGCATACAGAGCACTATATCACGACCAGGATATCCTAGTCGGTCATGCCAAAGCCAATAAGTGTCTGAATCCAAGAGATCTTCTCTTATGACATTATTGGATTCAATTGGTCGAATTGTAGTGACATAGAGTCCACTAGATTGACACGTAAGCTTCTCTTAGATTCGCTTTCTGCTGCAATCATTAGAGGTAATGCAAAGGAATTCTATTTCGTTCTCATTATGCGTTTTCGCATCGAATCCGTTGGCTCTTATATCTTTAAAGCTCAATAAGGTTCGAGTTGCCTTAGGAGCTTAGAGAGCTTCAGTGACTTTAATCAAGGTACCATTTGGCAGAAGGAATTGGGTCATTCCATGTCCTTGAACTAAACCTGATGGCCTAGCCATCGTAGTCACAGTGGAATATGTAGGCAACATCTCTAAGAATAATTGCCTATGTCGTAGCATGGTGTGCGTAGTCGCACTATTCACGAGACATTGTAATTCATCCATTCCTAAAAGAAAAGCTCATAAAGAACTCAACTTTTATTGATAAGCCAAACAGAATTACATCATCATTTATTTAATCAAAGAAGATCTAATCCAAAAAGAAACTAGCTAATGCAAACAATGACAGTCATTTAACTTCTTTCGGTTATTTCAATGCAAATTTGACCAGGTGAGTAGAGAGATGTCGGTGGAGCAAGGCTCGCTTAAGTACCACTTATCTCAAAACCTTCCTAGACATCACATTTACAAGGAGTACGCCTACTTTGAAGAAAGATTAAACCATTGGCATCTACTACAAATAATATGGCAATTGCCTACATCTCTTGGAAAATAAAAAGACTTAATCAAAATCGCCAGTTTCTGGGTCTTGATTTTTGTAGTCTTCCACCCTTAGATCGAGATCGCCATCTTGATCTTCTTGTTCCATGTAGTTGGCCTTCCTTGCTTCACGATACATTTTGTATGCTTTTGCAACGTTCTGGGATGCACTACACTTCTTTGCCTAATGTCCACTTGATCCACATCGAAGACAAACATCTTTATGAACAGGCTCCCTTGATCGAGGTGCATTTGATGCACGAGTTGGACTGCCATTGTTCTTGGTGGTGTCACCACCATGGCCGGAGGCTCTGCCTCTCTCTCTTCACACGTTGACCTCCACGGTTCCGTGCATGCCTATCTTGGCGATTTCATTCCTCTTTAGGGCGAGAATATGGACCAGAACGTCCAGAATTGTCTCTACTCTTAGGGTTTCGCTCCTTGCGTCCTCCCTTGTGGGCGCGACTATAATTAGACTCCGGAATAGACTTAGTTCCCACAGGTCTAGCATTATAGTTCTTCACCAGGATATTGTCATGCTTCTCAGCTACATTCATGGTGCCAATGAGCTCATGAAACCTTGTGATACGTCTTGCATTCACATCAATCCGAAAATTCTTAGAAATCATCAGGACAGAGACGGGGAAGGTAGAGAGAGTCTTCTCGATCAACATCGTATCAGTTATGGTTTGTCCACAGAACTCCATGAAGGACTTGATACGAAGGGCTTCCGAGTTATAATCAAATACGGACTTGAAGTCACAGAAGCGGAGGCTATGCCATCTCACTTCTAAATCAGGAAGCAGGGAGTCACGAATGTTGCCAAATCGCTGATCAAGTTCACCCATAGTTTTCTGGGGTCTTCCTCATTGAGGTATTCACTTTGGAGAGCATCATTCATGTGCCTTGTCATGAGAATTATGGCCTTGGCTTTATTTGCTTCGAAAGCACGAATTTGCTCTACAGAAAGCACGTTCTGACTAGGCTCTTGGATGGTTTCCAGAAGTCCATCAGCCTTAAGATGTTGGCACACATCTCAGACCCACCTATGGTATCCTACGCCAGTTGTCTCTAGTGGAACAAAGTTCAACTTATTCAGGTAACTCATCCTGAAAAACAACACAAGATTAGGGTTAGTTTCGGAGCATAAAAGGCTACCACGAAAACAATAAGAATTTCTGAGCGTAGTCGCTTCCAAGAAATTAGGGATTTCTGAGCGTAGTTGCTTCCAAGAAAATCCGATTCCAAGAGGGGTTTTCGATTAGATCGAAACAATGATGTAATGTGGTCGATAGTTTTTCTTCTCAACAAACTCTAAGTTTGGAGGACTCTACAAGCTCCAAGCTTGGAATGAGCACGAACCCCCACAGTTCGGCTTTAGGTCTCCCCTATGAAGAAGAAAGGGGGGTAGAAGAAGGGATGTTGGAAGTCCCCTAGAAAAGAAGAAGGAATTGAAAAACTTCAAAAACGGGAACTTTTAGTTCCTTGAAAAGTAGCCGGAAATCTTGGCAGGAAAAGTTGTTGAAGATGGCCGGAAAAAGGTCGCCAGAGGTCACTGGAAAAGTGGTCAGAAACTGGTGGCCGGAGCTAGGCAGGGCGGTGCAGGGCAGTTGCGGAGGTTTACAGGGGCTGCTGCAGGGTTTGTGCAGGGCTGCTGTAGGGCTCGTGCAGGGCTGCTGTAGGGGTGCTCGGCATATGTGGGCGAGGGCTTATAGGTGCTGCGTGCAGGTGTAAGCAGGTGTGCGGAAGGGTGTCGGCAGGTGTGCGGAGCTCTCGGCAGGTGTGCGGAAGGCTGTCAGCAGGTGTGCGGAGCTCTCGGCAGGTGTACGGAAGGCTGTTGGCAGGTGTTCGGAGCTCTCGGCAGGTGCGCGCAGGGCTCTCGGCAGATGCGCGCAGGGCTCTCGGTAGGTGTGCGGAAGGCTGTCGGCAGGTGTGCGGAGCTCTGGGTAGATGCGCGCAGGGCTTTCGGCAGATGCGCGCAGGGCAAACACAAGGTAGGCACATGGCTCGGCAGGTGCAGAGGCCGGTTCAGTTTTTCCGATGGCTGGTTCAGGTTGATTCCGGCAGGTTCCGGTGGTTCCTCCACCGGTTCTGGGCCCCTTAGGACTAGGGCTACGATATGTGGGGCGGTGGTTGCAGGATTTTGAAGGTTACGAAATTAGGGTTTTTAGGGTTAGAGCTTCGTGCTGATAACTTGTTTTAGGGAATCAGAAATTGAAAGAAATTCGTTGTGTATTCTCATTGATAATAGAGGCCTCTTTATATAGAGGATTACAATGCATAGAATCTAAATCATATAAGGAAAGTAATTCTACATTGAGTAGGATTCTAAATCCTTCTATAACCCTATTACCACTAGGTCAAGTAACCTAGAGTTTGGGTCAGACACATAATCCTCTGGATTTCCTTGAACAGTATCATGTTTCTTATTAATAATTAGTATGTATAACTAAATATCATTTGGTCAGGTGACACAAGTTCTTTCTTTGTAAGTAGGAGGTCCTGAACTTGACTCACGAATGACTGAATGAGTAATTATTGTATATTCTTAGTTGTTATTAATGTGATTTTTTTTTCCATAAATTTTTTATGAACCTCCACAAAGGAATTTATTCCAAAAAAAAAATGATGATACAAAGAGAGACCAAACCAAAACTCTTCTGAAAACATCTTACGAATGAGGAAACTGAAAAAAGTCAAATAATCTCTATTGCAGGAATAAAAAATGAAAGGTGGAGCCGAGTCCCATCAAACTAGACAATTTAAAAAACAATCAAAATTAGCAAGATCATCTGCAACTTGATTATATTTTCCAAAAATATGTGAGGATAGAAATTCCATTCAATGTGATAAAAATAATTGTTTATTTTTTATTGTTTTAATTATTTTCAAATTGGCAATATGACGTATTAGTTAGACTATTCAAACACGCACACATATACGGCCAATATCAGAATGGCGGAGCGTAGGAATTCAAACTTTGGATAAGCCATGGATGAATGAAAGAAAAAAATAAAAATAAAATACGGGCAATATTGGGTTTATTGAAAATCCATGACCAAAAAAGATGAGTACCGTTGAAGATAGTCGGAATTTATGCAGTAACACATGAATGAATGAAAGAATGTACGTACGTACAAGTACTTTAATGATAATTTTCTTTGTGAAAGTATATTAAATATGAACTCTTAATTAAGTCTTTCGGTTCTACATGGTCTCTTTATTAAGTTAGATAATCCATAATTTCACGTCTTGTTATCGTCGTATTATAAAGTTTGAAAGGTCCGCTTAATTAGCTTAATTAGTATAATTTCCCTTTTGGCTGCTGTCAGCTGTGACATATAGCTTCGTGTGGTGTTGGTAGGATTACTATATATATCGTTGAATCCTTCATTACTTGGTACACAATTATTGCTCGCAGAAGCCTTCTGCCTTCAGTAAGCATATCTTCCAAGTAATGCTTCGATCTCTCTCCCTCTCTCTCTCTCAAACATATATTTCATACTTTTAGGTCGACAAATCTATTCGCATATCAAAAGTAGAAGTTTCTAAGGATTTATTCCTTCGAAATCTTCACTTACAGAACGTGATATTATTCCTTCTATTCGATCTTTCATGTACTGCTGACTCATGCAAACTATCCCATTTTCTGCTTCTCTTTTTTTTTTTGGTCGTGAATCTCATTTTCTGTTTTACTGCTCTTGTTTTAGTTATGCATCGGACGGTTAACTGCCTTGAGCCCTAGATATAGAAGCAGCAACAGCCCAGCATACCCTAGCTATTCTATTTCATGATGATTTAGGAGAATGCATTGAAATCATTTACCAAATCCTTTAATGAACGCATCTTTTTTTTTTTTTAAATTTTTATATATCTTTTTGGATATGAATAAACGCATCTTTTGCCTTTAGTCAACCAAAAGACAAAAAAGAAAGATATGCATGGATAAATTTGGGACTGAACTTTTACAAAAGCCTTTTATAATATTTGTGATTTTGTCATAAATACTTATAGCTCTTTATCTTAGTACAATAGTAATATTTTCATATTTCAGACAATTTTTAGATTCACCAAGGTCGCAAGCATGCTTGCTCACTCAGTTCTTGATTCATGAATTTCTATTTTGCATTTTCATATTAAACGTTATGTTAAGTAACTTTTTGGATATAATTTATGTAAAAGTTCAGTTAATGTATATATGATCGTTTAGTCATCGATTTGTATCAATAAACAACGACTAAAATAATGATTGATGCTTTAAAATATAAAATTCATATTATGAAACCTGAGAATTTGCATGTTGAGAATAGATTGAATGCACAAATTCACTTATGAATCATCTGAAAAGTTTTGTCATAAAAAAAGAGGATCGGTGAATGTTTCAAATTTTCAGTGTTAATTTTTTTTTATTGTGGGTGAGCTGAGTTGTAACATATTGACTGGTTATCTACAATAATCAATAAGGCGGAAGTCATGAGTTTGAAGTTCACTCATCATAATATTAAAGGGATTGAGTTGGACATTAAAAAAAATAAAAACTAGAGATTCTTATAATTATTATTATATATTTATTTTCGTTGACTCCAGCTGTGAAACCTAGAATCTTCTATATATATTTAAGGTGGTATCCAGATGTGATATACTTCACAGGCCTGATGATCAAGCTCAGTAATTTGAGGAGGAGTGGAAAACAACCTTTTGGCTTTGTTTTTGATAAAATGGACGAAATATTAACGAAAAAACAGAACCACCGAACATCATATTCATAGCGTTAGACTTAAGTTCATGGTGGAACCCTCCACCTTTAAATTCCCCCAATGATTCAAATCTCCCAACAACCTCACATATTACCCTCCAATTTTTAAACGTTATTTTGTTCGTTTGTTTTCTTTTCAGAATCACCAACAAGCTCCAGACGTACCTACGCCACCCTGCGTTTCTCATTTCATGGCTACCAAGTTCTTTGCTCTTGCGTGCCTACGCAACAACAGCGGTGAAGGCCGCGGCGGCAGCGATCTGTCGCCGCGGCCTCACTACCCGTCCATGCCAAAGTATCCGAAGGGCGTGGTGGCGGCGGAGACGACTATGGTGGAGGGCACCGAGTCCAAGGCCGTGTTCTCCGTCATTGGCATGACCTGCTCCGCCTGCGCCGGATCGGTAGAGAAGGCTGTGAAGAGGCTACCTGGGATTCGCGAGGCGGTGGTCGACGTGCTCAACAACCGTGCCCAAGTCATGTTCTTCCCCAATTTCGTTAACGTAAGTCCATTACTTTACTCTTTCTTTGCAGTGAGAATCGTTTTGTTGGATGATGATGTCACACTAAAATTCGATTTTAACTCTCTTTTATTTATTTATTTATTTATTTATTTTTTTTTATGTGTTTTTCTCTTGTGGATCTAATTTTGTTTGGTGTTTTTCATTAATCATTTAATGTGAAACATGTGATTTAGTTTACCTACTTCTGCTACTTTTGTTCAATTTCTGGGTAGGAGTCATTTTCCTGCATAGACATGCATTCACTTTAAGTTGAGATTGGGATTATGCCAAATTGAGTTTTTGTTAGGGAGCTTCGATTAATTAAAAGTTTAATACCTAATTAGCTTCATGACATAACATGATTTGATTATTTTAACAAAAATTATCTTCATCCACGGAACTTGGAAGAAAAAAAAAAAAAAATTTGAGGATCTTGCTTATATTTGCTGTTTCTGTGTTTATATTTCAAATCTAAGTGGTCATAAGCAGAGTACTTATTTAGAAGATATTATACTCTTGGGGGCACATAGAACCTGTATACCACTTTGATGAGTCCAAAGAATTTTGGCTAATGTATATTGTTTCCTACTTAAACCACTTACTGCGCTACTAAGCTTAGGACAATTATATTTGTAAGTTCTTAAAGACTTCGGTTCAATTTTGGGAGATAACTCATCTACTTACTATTATAACTAATAAGAGAGAATGTTCTACACAATTTCTCTCGTGTTTCCTTAAACCTTATCTTAATCTTCTGACGTAATCACTTCACTGCTCAAGAAAATAATTTTGGTGATAAGCAAAAAAAAAAATATCTTTCACACCAAGTACAGCCCAAACTCTTGCATATTAAACCACAAAAGTCAATCCATACAACAAACTTAACAAATTACATAATCTATTTGTTAATAAACTAACTTGAATGGAATACAGGAGATCTCAAACCAGATTCATTTCATGTTATTCAGCTCAGCATTTGGGCTACGTAGACAATATTACTAAGCCAATAAGGACAGAGTTGCACCTTGAATCAGAAACTAAGCTGTTCTTGCTCGTCTTATATAAACGTTTTGCTCTCTTGCTAAACTTTCCTTGTGTGTTTCTATCAGCAACAAGATTACAAGAAAGATTGAGCATCCTATTTAGTATTATTTAAAGTCAACATGAAATATCAGAGAATTTGATCCTAGATAGAACTGAACAGAAAGAAAACAGGAAATAGCATTCGTTGCTGATCTTTTAGGTGCTGGTCTTGTGTTTATGTCTAAGATGACATTTTTCTGAGGTTTTGATTTAGTGTTTAAGATTTAGATTAGAAATTTAGTAAAAGCCTACAAAATACATCGTCATAGATATAAGTCCAACATACAAAATAAAAAAGATTAGTGGAGTCTCCGAACTTATACAGATGAGATTGTAACTGTATGAAAACAACTTTCTGTATGCCTCCAACAGTGTGGCTACAAACTGATTTCTACCAAGCATGAAGAGTAGTGGCTTCTATGATTTTCTGTGTTTCATTTTTCATACTAGATAATACCAGCTGCTTAATTCAAGAGTGTTGAACCAGCTGGAGACATCTGTAGTTGAGCAAGTTTAGTGTAGAGACATTTCATACAAGATTTTAGATACTTGGCCGTCAAAGTATATGAACTTGCAAGCATTATTTCACACTTGAAAATAGTTTTGGAGTTGTTATGAGGCTTCTATTCTCTAGTTTCATTTTTCATCATTGTTCCCATTAGTTTTATGTAGAAGTTTATTTTTTCATACTTAATTAGCCTTATTTAGCTGTTGTTTTACACCTTTTAGGCAGAGACTATCCGTGAGACAATTGAAGATGTTGGATTTCAAGCAACATTGATTGCTGATGAGGGAAACGAGAAGTCCACGTTGGTGTGCAGAATAAGGATCAAAGGAATGACTTGCACTTCTTGCTCTTCCACTGTTGAATCAGCTTTGCAGGCAGTTCATGGTGTACAAAAAGCCCAAGTTGCCTTAGCAACTGAGGAAGCAGATGTCCACTATGATCCAAAGATAGTGAGCTGCAATCAGCTGATGGTAGCCGTTGAAGACACTGGATTCGAAGCCATACTTATTAATTCAGGTGAAGACATGAGCAAGATAGATCTTAAAGTTGACGGTGTAAGGACTGATCATTCAATGAGAATACTTGAACAGTCTCTTCAAGCACTCCCTGGGGTGCAAGGTGTAGACATACATCATGATGACAGAAAAATTTCCCTGTCTTACAAGCCAGATATGACAGGACCCCGAAATTTCATCAATGTGATTGAGACAACTGGATCCAGGCGTTTCAGGGCAAAAATTTATCCAGGCAGTGGAGCAGGAAGAGAAAATCATAGGAAGGAGGAAATTCAGCAGTACTACAGAGTCTTTCTCTGGAGTTTGATTTTCACCATTCCAGTATTTTTAACCTCCATGGTCTTCATGTACATCCCTGGACTTAAGCATGGCTTAGAGAAGAAAGTAGTAAATATGCTCAGCATTGGGGAGCTTATAAGGTGGATTCTGTCCACTCCGGTACAGTTCATCATAGGCCGGAGGTTCTACACTGGGGCATACAAGTCATTGCGCCATGGTTCTGCTAATATGGATGTGTTAATCGCCTTAGGAACAAATGCAGCATATTTCTATTCAGTCTACTCGGTACTGAGAGCTGCCACCTCCCCACATTTTAAGGGTACAGATTTCTTTGAGACTAGTGCAATGCTCATCTCATTCATTCTCTTAGGGAAGTACCTGGAGGTGTTAGCTAAGGGGAAGACATCTGATGCCATTGCCAAACTTATGGACTTGGCACCTGAGACAGCAACATTGTTGACACTAGATGAAGAAGGAAATGTTTTAGGTGAAGAAGAAATTGATGGTCGGTTGATACAAAAGAACGATGTCATTAAAATTATTCCGGGGGCGAAAGTAGCTTCAGATGGTTATGTGACATGGGGACAAAGCCATGTAAATGAGAGTATGATAACAGGAGAAGCACGGCCAGTGGCAAAAAGGAAGGGTGATACAGTCATTGGAGGTACAGTGAATGAGAATGGTGTGTTGCATATCAAGGCAACACGTGTTGGATCAGAAAGTTCCCTTGCGCAGATTGTACGGCTCGTTGAGTCAGCTCAGATGGCTAAAGCTCCTGTTCAGAAGTTTGCTGACCGCATTTCTAAATTCTTTGTGCCACTGGTATGTGTTATAATACAATTTCTTAGTTCCTGTATATTTTCTGTTTGGTTTACTTGAAGGGATATTTGAGGATTTTCTTTTTAAAAGGTGGTTTTAATTTTCAGGTGATCATGCTTTCATTCTTCACCTGGCTTTCTTGGTTTTTGGCTGGAAAATTCCATGGCTACCCAAAATCTTGGATACCGAAGTCCATGGATAGCTTTCAGCTTGCTCTCCAGTTTGGGATATCTGTCATGGTTATTGCCTGCCCTTGTGCTCTAGGCCTAGCAACTCCTACTGCTGTCATGGTTGGTACTGGAGTCGGTGCATCCCAAGGTGTATTGATCAAAGGAGGACAAGCATTAGAAAGTGCACATAAGGTTATAAAGATATATCTTTTTTGCACTCTCCCATTATGAAGTCGCATTCAAAAAAAAAAAAAAAAGGCAGAGAAAAGGTGTAAAGTGTTGTACACATTCATTTTACATTATAACTGCTGCTGTATGTTTTGGTTCGGTTCACAAAGTTGTGGACCTGTGATGACCGTTTAAATAAGTTGATGCGCTCCCAGAAAATTTGGATTTGCTTCTTATAAATGTGACTATTGATGTTGTAGGTGAACTGCATTGTGTTTGACAAGACAGGGACACTCACAATTGGGAAGCCACTTGTTGTTAACACACGACTCCTGAAAAATATGGTACTTCGAGAATTCTATGAACTTATTGCTGCAGCTGAGGTAGGCCTTTAACCTGTGTAAGCAATTGCTATATGCTTGATTAGATGGACATGGACTTTAATGTTTTTCATAATCAAACTCGACATCTGAGCTTGTACGTAGAGTACTCATGATTGTTAACAGTTCTTTATGATGCATACATTTCAGGTTAACAGCGAACACCCCTTGGCCAAGGCCATTGTCGAGTATGCCAAAAAGTTCAGAGAAGACGAAGAGAATCCAGCCTGGCCAGAAGCGCATGAGTTTGCCTCCATTACTGGTCATGGGGTGAAGGCCATTGTTCGGAACAAGGAAATAATTGTAGGGAACAAGAGCTTGATGGTGGACCAGAACATTGCAATTCCGGTGGATGCAGAAGATTATCTTGCAGAAGCTGAAGCACTAGCTCAAACCGGGATTCTAGTATCTATAGCTGGAGAAGTGGCGGGAGTTTTGGCCATTTCTGATCCACTGAAACCAGGTGCTCAGGAAGCAATTACCATACTCAAGTCGATGAATGTTAGAAGCATAATGGTGACAGGAGACAACTGGGGAACTGCAAATTCTATTGCCAATGAAGTTGGTATTGAGACTGTTATAGCAGAAGCCAAACCTGAACAGAAAGCAGAGAAAGTGAAGGAATTGCAGGTACATATAATGATACTGTTACATGAGGCAGTTCTTAATTTTTTTTTTTTTTTTTCATGTTAATTTTAGTTATGCTAATAGGTTATTAAACTTCATTTTTCTTATTCATAGGCTTCAGGCTACACCGTGGCGATGGTGGGAGATGGCATCAATGACTCACCAGCACTCGTGGCAGCAGATGTTGGAATGGCAATTGGTGCTGGCACAGACATTGCCATTGAGGCAGCAGACATTGTGCTTATGAAGAGCAACTTAGAGGATGTTATAACTGCCATCGACCTTTCGAGAAAAACCTTCATCCGTATTCGTTTGAACTACATTTGGGCTTTGGGGTATAATGTGCTAGGAATCCCAATAGCTGCTGGGGTTCTTTTCCCATCCACTGGATTTCGCTTACCGCCATGGATTGCTGGAGCTGCAATGGCTGCTTCTTCAGTCAGTGTTGTTTGCTGCTCATTGTTGTTGAAGAACTATAAGAGGCCCAAGGAGCTGAACAACCTTGCTGCACATGGAATAAGGATCGAGTGATTGATAAATAGGTTTTGGTAATGCTCGTATGTAATGTATCTAGGAGTGAAGTTTTAGTAACATAGGTAGTGGTTTGGCTGAAGCAGCAAAATATGTAAGGATTGTTGTAGTATAAATGTATTATAGTATAAATGTCTATATCATGTAATAGGTACTTGAGTGTATAAATGTAGGTATGAAGACTTGTGTGACATAAAGCATGTAAAGAGGCAACAAGCATGACAAATATCATCATTGAAGCAACCATGTGGAGTTGTTTGATGATGATCATAGTTACAAAATTGGTTTTCTCTTAGAGCATTCACACTAGCTTTGTATTCATATATAAACCCTCAATTGAGAGAAGAATAAGCACACATTACTCTCTCTCTCTCTCTCTGTGTTAATTTACGCTTGTCCTTAAACACGTTATCAGCATGATATTGCTCTAAAATTAGAACAAAAAAATTGACAAGAGAAGAGGAAGTTCAACATCCAATCGAAGTCATTTTTCCAACCATACAAAAAACCTTCAAACCCTGCCACATATCAAAGCCCTTGATCCCAGAACAGGCCTCAGAACCGGCAGAACCTGCCGGAAAACGCCTGAACCGGCCATCGGAAAAACCGAATCGCTGTTGAGCCTTGTCGAGTCATGCCGAGAAGCTGTCGAGAGGACCTGCCGAGAGCCCCTGCTGAGATCTGCCGAGCAGCTGCAGAGAGCCCTTGTCGAGACCTGCCGAGCAGCTGCCGAGACCTGCCAAGAGCCCCTGTCGAGACCTGCCGATAGCCTGCCGAGTACCTGCCGACAGTTGTTGAGACACCTACCTAGCACCTGCCGAGTCGATAGATCTGTAGGGCATCTGCCGACAGATTGCAGGGCCATTTTCGGGCTATTTTCTCGACTTTTTCCAGAAACTTTTTCGGTCACCTCTGACAACTTTTTCCGGCAACACTATTTCGAGGTATTTTTATTAAAAGTTCCAATTTTTGAATTTTTACTCCTTTTTCCTCTTTTTCTTTTTCTCGGGAACTTGTAATCAAAAAGAGGAATTATAGAAATTCACGCTCAACGAACTAAGAGCGTTTGTAATGAATGAACTAAGAGTGTTCATAATATTCGAACTAAGAGCGTTCGCAACTAAATTTTCTTAGAAATTGATTTCTTGGTAGCATAGCTCAGAAATCTTATTATTTTAGTTTTCGTGGAAGTATTAACTCCGAAACTAATATATCTTCTTTTCTTATCTTCAGGATGTCGAATGAACCTAGACTCGACTTTCAAATCCTTGACTCAACAGGCTCCGAATACCATAGCTGGAAAACCGACGTTGAGAACCATCTCACATCAAGGGGGATATTGTCCATAATCTAGGCACCTAACGGGGGTTTTGTGTTCTAAGGAACACCCACAAAGCATGCACAAGTAATTATCTTGATGCGCCGCCATATGGACAAAGCACTAAGATTAGAGTACATGGAAATCAAAGATGCAAGAGACCTACAGGGAGCGCTAGAAGAGCGCTTTGGCAATATCCAAGATTCCCTCCTCCCTGACTTGAAGATTCAGTAGAACAATATACGCGTCTCCGACTTCAAGTCTGTTGCTGAACATAATTCAGAAGCTCTTCGTCTCAAAGCCATGTTGAGGTTATGTGAAAAACCTCTCACAGAAGAAGAGCTAATTGAGAAGATTCTCTCCACCTTCCCCGTTGCAGTACTTTTGTTATCAAAGCAATATCGCACTGAAGACAATGCTGGACGAATTACGAGGTTCAATGAGCTCATCAATGTTATGTCGGTAGCTGAAAACACGACAACATCATCGTAAAGAATTATAATTCAGGGCCCATTGGAACCAAGAGCGTTCGTGAGACGAATTATAATACACCCAAAATAGGGAGCAAGGAGTGGTACCCTAATAACAGGGGACATGAAGGACCAATGGGTCTATATAACCGCCTCAATAAGAAAGGAAACTGAAACTTTAGAGCTGGCAGACGTGATGACAACTCTACACGTGGGAGAGTTGGATATGGCAACACCAGCCGTCAAGGTAGCACTATGGGCCATGGAGGTAGCACCATGGGCGGTGGAGATCGTACCATGCACCGTGGTAGTAGCAGCAACCCTCTTAGGGAATATCCACAACGTGCACCACCTGCACCTCAAATGAAGGGAGGTAACCACAATGACATGTGTCATCGATGTGGATCAATCGAGCATTGGTTTAAGCAATGTCATGTAAGTACCCAACTAGCTGCACGCTACAAGAAGTACAGAGAATTAAGGGAGCAAGAAACCAACCTTGCCGAAGATGAAGATGGTGAAGATGTCAATCTCACAATAGAGTACTTCAAAGCTGGAAATGAAGTGCACGAGGATGCCGCAGACTTTGATTAGAATAGTCTTTTCTATCTTCCAAGAATGACAAATGTGCCTTAGTCAATAAATAACAATTGTATTAACTCTTTCTCATGTGGCACATCAAATGAAGTATGATGTCTAGAAAAGTAATTGAGATAGTGGTACTTAAGCAAGCCTCGCTCCACCAATATCTCTCTCTACTTTCCTGGTCATATTTCATTAGAGTTACCAAACGGATTGAGTAACTTCAATTTGTCTAAGTTTGATTTTATTCTGGAATAGACTCTGGAAACTTTGATGTAATCATTGGCTATTTTCCTTGTTAATATCACATTATTATTCAATGTCATGGACATGTGATAAAATCCAAACTTTATTATTTTTTCAGTATGTTTCCCGGAGAGTTGGAATGCCTTCTTGATAATGGTACCACACATATTATATTGTGACATAGGCAACTATTTTTATGGATTACGCTAATCGATCTTCAGTGACTACGATGGCAGGACCATCACAACTAATTCATGGTCAAGGACCAGCTTAATTTATATTGCCAAATGACACAAATATGAATATCACCGAAGATCTATATGCTCTGAGGGCTTGAAGAACCCTATTGAGTTTTAAAGATATAAGAGCCAATAGTTTTCATTTAGAAACACATTGTGAGAATGGACAAGAGTTCCTTTGCATCAGCTCTAATAACTACAGAAATACACGAGTATTAGAGAAACTTATATGTCGCTCTAATGGATTATATGCAACCACTATTAGAGTCATTGAATCCAACATGTCATGAATGAAAATTTATGGGATTCTGACACATATAGGTTTTGGCACGACCGTTTGGGACATCCAGGTCGTGATATGATGATCCGTATATTAAAAACTTCACACGGACATCCATTCTTCAAAACAAAAAGAAGTACGAACCAAAGATTGGTCCAAAGAGTTACTTCTAAAGCCTATCATTCATTCTGCAAAGCTTGCTCTTTAGCAAAAGTAGATCGAGACCATCCTATGCAAAGGACACTAAAGAAAATATACCATTCTTGCAAAGAATACAAGGTGATATTTGTGCACCTATCCACCCAACTTGCGGACCATTTAGATATTTTATGATGTTGGTTGATGCATTGGCACGTTGATCACATGTCATGCTCTTATCCACAAGAAATGTTGCATTTGCTAAACTCCTAGCACAAATCATTAAGTTAAGCGCTCACCACCCTGATCATCCTATTAAGTCAATTCATCTTGACAATGCTAGAGAGTTTACATCAAAAACTATTGATAATTATTGCATGTCCATTGGGATTGAGGTTGAACACCCTATCCCTTATGTACACACTCAAAATGGTCTCGCAGAAGCTGCCATTAAAAGACTTCAAATGGTTACTAGAGCATGGTTATGCGCACCAATCTCCCTATTTCTGCTTGGGGCTATGCAATATTACACGCAGCTGTGCTTATTCTTCTGAGGCCCACTGCCACCCAACCCTTTTCTGCATCCCAAATGGTGACTGGGTATGAGCCTGATGTCTCACACTTACACATATTTGGGTGTGCAATCTATGTGCCAATTGCGCCGCCACAACGCACCAAAATGGGTCCTCAGAGATGATTAGACATTTATGTCGGATATGACTCTTCAATCATTATCCGCTACTTAGAACCCTTGACAGGTTATCTATTTACTGCTAGATTTGTGTATTGTCACTTTGATGAGACAGTCTTCCCGTCGTTAGAGGGAGACATGACCACTAATGTTCAACAGAAACGACATGAATTGTCGTGGTCTGTCCCCACTTTATCTCATTTTGATCCCCGAACCGCACAGTGCGAAATTGAAGTGCGGAGGATTCTCGATCTTTAGAATGTAGCAGAATCAATGCCTAATGCGTTTTCTGATATCACTAAAACAGACGAGATCACACATACCTGCTGCAAACATGCTCGCAAGGATTGATGTCCCTAAAACTAGAGGACATGATGTCCCCTATATAGGTGACGCAGTGGCTAGGCCCACGGCTCCTGCCAAGAAGCCCGGGAGGCCCATAGGTTCGATGGATTCTCACCCAAGAAAGAAAGCGAGTTTGACACAAAATAATCCATTAATCATCGATACAAATAATCCGTCTCATAAGAATATTCCAGATTATGGTTATGTACAAAAGACATCACTGGGGGACACTCCAATGACAGAACCAATTCCAGAGAATAGAGAGATCTATATAGATTACACTAATGTACATGTGATGATGGATAGAAATTCTATGGCTATTGATGATGCATTTGCATATCATATTGCAAAAGAAATTATAGAATACGATGATATCGAACCTTGCTCCGTTGAAGAATGTCAACGAAGAGCAGATTGGTCTAAATGGAAAGAGGCGATCCAGACTGAATTGGATTAACTAACAAAGAGACAGGTATTTGGGTCTATAACATTGACACCCCCAAATATAAAGCCTGTTGGCCATAAATGGATCTTTGTTAGAAAGCGTAATGAGAAAAATGAGGTTGTTAGATACAAAGCTCGCCTTGTAGCACAAGGTTTCTCACAACGCCCTAGAATCTACTACGGGGAGACATATTTTCCTGTAATGGACGTTAGAACGTTCCGCTACCTTGTCAGTTTGGTAGTTTCCGAAAAACCTGACATGTAGCTTATGGATGTGGTTACAGCATATCTCTATGGGGATCTAGATTCAAAGATATATATGAAAGGTTCCAGATGACTTCAATTACCCAAATTAAGTGGCTCTAAACCACGGAGAGCATTTTCAATAAGATTAAAATGCTCACTATATGGATTGAAACAATCTGGACGGGTGTGGTATAACCATCTAAGTGACTACTTGATTGGGAAGGGATATGTTAATGAAATATGCCCATGTGTGTTCATTAAAAGACAAGTTCGGATTTGCAATTATAGCAGTTTATGTCGATCACATGAACCTAGTTGCAACTCTAGATGAGTTAAAAGAAACTGCTAAATACTTGAAATATGAATTTGAGATGAAAGATCTTGGGAAAACACGGTTTTGTCTTGGAATAGAACTCGAGCACCGTAGTGATGAGATTATGATCCATTAGTCAGCGTATACTCAAAAATTACTAAGATCCTTTAATGAAGATAAAGCAAAGCCTGTAAGTACTCCCACAATCTATCGTAGTCTTGAGCCCGGAAAAGATCTGTTTCATCCAAAGGATGAGGACAAAGATTTATTAGAGGCTGAAATGTCCTATCTAAGTGCAATAGGCGCATTATTATACTTAGCTCAATGCACAAGACCAGATGTCTCATTCGCAGTGAATTTGTTAGCTCGACATAGTTCAGCACCAACACGCCGCCATTGGGTTGGTATAAAGACAATCTTTCGATACTTAAAAAGTACAATTGATATGAGATTGTTTTATCCATACAGAGAGAAAAGAAAAACTGAAGTATGGGATCGTACCCCATAAGGCAAAACACCACATTCTGTAATATAGATGCAGGCACCATTGCCTATGGTTGCCGACGTTATCCCCCTCCCCTCTATCAAAATCATGGTGATGTTTTGATGGATTTTGCTGATGCAGGGTATCTCTCTGACCATCACAAAGGTCACTCCCAAACAGGTTATGTCTTTACCATGGGAAGCACCGCGATATCTTGGAGATCTACAAAACATACCCTTGTTGCTACTTCCTCAAATCATGCAGAGATTATTGCTCTACACGAAGCTGTGCGTGAATGCATATGGCTAAGGTTTGTAAATGGACACATTCGAGGAACTTTTGGTTTGAAGTCTACCACAAATGAACCTACATGCATTTACGAAGATAATGCAGCTTGTATTGAACAAATGAAATTAGGTTTCATTAAGGGCGACAATACCAAGCATGTATCGCCGAAATTCTTCTACAGTCAGCAACACAAACACTTCTGAATATTGAAGTAAATCAAATCCGATCAGAGGATAATGTAGCGGACTTATTTACTAAATTGTTACCAAAATCCGATCAGAAACATGTGAAGAGCATTTGATTGAGAAGGTTATCAGAACTCCCATGATCTTCAAGAGGAGTCTAAATCAGGGGGAGTATCCAGAAACATACTCCACACTCAACGCGCGTTGTGCTCTTTTTCTCCTTCGACCAAGGTTGTTTTTCTCACAAGATTTTATTACTTGGCAAGGTTTTTAACGAGGCAACTTAGAAGCGCACCACCTAGACAATACTATTGACATGAAATATCTAAGGGGGAGTGTTGTAGTATAAATGTATTATAGTATAAATGTCTATATCATGTAATAGGTACTTGAGTGTATAGATATGGTACTTGAGTGTATAAATATAGGTATGAAGACTTGTGTGGCATAAATCATGTAGAGAGGTAACAAGCATGACAAATATCATCATTGAAGCAACTATGTGGAGTTGTTTGATGATGATCATAGTTACCAAATTGGTTTTCTCTTAGAGCATTCACACTAGCTTTGTATTCCTATATAAACCCTCCATTGAAAGAAGAATAAACACACATTACTCTCTCTCTCTTGTTAATTTACACTTGTCCTCAAACAAGGATGTATATATGCAAGATATCTGTTATATTCCAAGATAAATGCCCGGACCGCGATATTCACTGATGTTGGGCCGATATTTCTTGTATACGTGAGATATCCAATATCAGACAAAAGTTAAAATTTTTGATGAAAATTGGAAAGGAAGGAGCTGATCGATGACCATCTAGCCATGACATTTTTAGTTCCTGGCCTCCAAATCTCAGTCAAAATGTCTTTTGGAGATTCTATAAAGGCATTCTTCCCTTCGACACTTTCTTAGAGCAACTAACAGTGTATTTTTTTCCTCGCTTTTTCTCTATTGTATAATCTTCCCTTTTGAGTCCAACAAGGCAATATCAAATTAAGATGAGAATATAATCAATAATTTTCTCATTTATATGATGTATGATGTATCTATTCTCTTCTATAACAGATATTGTGTAGAATTGATGGCTACAAGCAAACCCAGCAGTTGTGATTTTTTTTAGCTTTTTAGTAGCTCTCTTAAACCGTTGGATGATGATGTCACTGTTTGGACCCAAAATGCTCCAAGTTCTAGTCTCCTTAGGAGCCAACTTTCAGTACCACCAAACCCTCTGTCAAAGTGCTTTGGTTCTAGTCTCCTTGGGAGCCGACTGTAGTACCACGACCACAACGGTTACGGAACTAGCCAAGCAAGGGTAATGCCCTCGCAAACCAGCCAAGCTAGAGACAGGCTTTAACAAGTTCTCCTCACTTCCCAGTGGTTTTCGCTCTGCTCGATCTACAACATCGAGTATCGATTGTGATTTTGAAGAGGCTCAGCAAAAGTCCTCGCCACGAGGCACAAAGAACCCCACGACGAGGTTGGTGCTCTCCTCGTCCACAATCGCTCAGAAGAAGTCAGGTCAAGGGACACCGCCGACGACCGCACCCGAACGGTGCTGGCACGCCCACGCAAGAAAAGAGACTGTTGACCAGCTCAAGAAAAAACTGGAGCCAAACAGTCACACTACAATTCGATTTTAACTCTCGTTTTTTCTTTTTTATGTGTTTTTTCTTTTGTGGATCTAATTTCGTTTGGTGTTTTTCATTAATCATTTAATGTGAAACATGTGATTTAATTACCTACTTCTGCTACTTTTGTTCAATTTCTGGGTAGGAGTCATTTTCATTCATAGACGTCATTCACTTTTAAGTTGAGATTGGGATTATGCAAAATTGTGTTTTTCTTAGGGAGCTTCGATTAATTAAAAGTGTAAAACCTAACAAAAATTATCTTCATCCATGGAACTTGGAAGAAAGATTGAGTACCCTTAACAATAAAGGTTTGATATTATATAAATTTGAGGATCTTGCTTATATCTGTTTCTGTGTTTTTATTTCCAATCTAAGTGGTCATAAGCAGAGTAATTATTTAGAAGATATATATTATACTCATGGGGGCACATAGAACCTGTATAGAACCTGTTTACCACTTTGATAAGTCCAAAGAATTTCAGCTAATATATATTGTTTCCAACTTAACCACTTACTGCACTGCTAAGTTTACGACAATTATATTTGTCAGTTTTGAAAGACTTCGGTTCAATTTTGGGAGACAACTCATCTACTTATATTATAACTATTAAAAGAGTGTTCTTCACAATTTCTTTCGTGTTTCCTTGAACTTTTTCTTAAACTTCTGACGTAGTCACTTCTGTGCTCAAGAAGTCAATAATTTTTGGTGATAAGACAAACAATTCTCTCACACCGAGTACAGCCCAAACTCTTGTATATTAAACCACAAAAGTCAATCCATACATCAAACTTAACAAATTACATAATCACTATTTGTTAATAAATAACTAGCTTGAATAGAATACAGGAGATCTCAAACCAGATTCACTTCATGTTATTCAGGTCAACATTTGGGCTACGTAGACAATATTATTAAGCCAATAAGGAGAGATTTGCACCTTGAATCAGAAACTAAACTGTTCTTGCTCGTCTTATATAAACGTTTTGCTCTCTTGCTAAACTTTCCTTGTTTCTATTAGCAACAGGATTACAAGAAACATTGAGCATGATATTTAGTATCATTTAAAGTCAATATGAAATTCAGAGAACTAGATCCTAGATAGAACGACTGAACAGAAAAGACAGGAAATGGTGTCCTTTTCTGATCTTTAGGTGCTGGTCTTGTGTTTATGTCTAAGATGACATTTTTCTGAGGTTTTGATTTAGTCTTTAAGATTTAGATTAGAAAGATAACAAAAATGCCTAAAAACAACATCGTCATATACATAAGTCCAAGATAAGAAATCAAAGAGATTAGCGGAGGCTCCGAACTTAAAATGCAGAGGAGGTTGCAGCTGTATGAAAACAACTTTCTGTATGCCTCCAACAGTATGGCTACAAACTGATTCCTACTAAGCATGAAGAGTAGTGGCTTCTATGGTTTTCTGTTCGTGTTTCATTTTTCATACTACATTATACCAGGTGTTTGATTAAAAAGTGTTGAGCCAGCTAGAGACATCTGTAGTTCATCGAGTTTTTGTGCAGAGACATTCCATACAAGATTTTAGATTCTTGGCCGTCAAAGTAAATGAACTTGCTAGCATTATTTCACAGTTCAAAATAGTTTTGGAGTTGTCATCAGGCTTCTATATATTCTCTAATCTTATTTATCATTGTTCCCCCATTAGTTTTATGTAAAACTTTATTTTTTTCGTACATAATTAGCCTCATTGAGCTGTTTTTTTGCACCTTTTAGGCCGAGACTATCCGTGAGACTATTGAAGATGTTGGATTTCAAGCAACATTGATTGCTGATGAGGGAAATGAGAAGTCCACGTTGGTGTGCAGAATAAGGATAAAAGGAATGACTTGCAGTTCTTGCTCTTCCACTGTTGAATCAGCTTTGCAGGCGGTTCATGGTGTACAAAAAGCCCAAGTTGCCTTAGCAACTGAAGAAGCAGATGTCCACTATGATCCAAAGATAGTGAGCTGTAATCAGCTGAAGGTAACTGTTGAAGACACTGGATTCGAAGCCACATACTTATTAATTCAGGTGAAGACATGAGCAAGATAGATCTTAAAGTTGACGGTGTAAGGACCGATCATTCAATGAGAATACTTGAGCAGTCTCTTCAAGCACTCCCTGGGGTGCAAGGCATAGACATACAATATGATGACTGAAAAATTTCCCTGTCTTACAAGCCAGATATGACAGGGCCCCGTAATTTCATCAAGGTGATTGAAACAACTGGATTCAGGGCAAAAATTTATCCAGGCGGTGGAGAAGGAAGAGAAAATCATAGGAAGGAGGAAATTCAGCAGTACTACAGAGTCTTTCTCTGGAGTTTGATCACCATTCCGGTATTTTTAACCTCCATGGTCTTCATGTACATCCCTGGACTTAAGCATGGCTTAGACAAGAAAGTAGTAAATATGCTCAGCATTGGGGAGCTTATAAGATGGATTCTGTCAACTCCGGTGCAGTTTGTCATTGGCCGGAGGTTCTATACTGGGGCCTACAAGTCATTGCGCCATGGTTCTGCTAATATGGATGTGTTAATTGCCTTGGGAACAAATGCAGCATATTTCTATTCAGTCTACTCCGTACTGAGAGCTGCCACCTCCCATTTTAAGGGTACAGATTTCTTTGGGACTAGTGCAATGCTCATCTCATTAATTCTCTTACGGAAGTACCTAGATGTGTTAGCTAAGGGGAAGACATCTGATGCTATTGCCAAACTGATGGATTTGGCACCTGAAACAGCCACTTTGTTGACACTAGACGAAGAAGGAAACGTGAAAGGTGAAGAAGAAATTGATGGTCGGTTGATACAAAAGAACGATGTCATCAAAATATTCCAGGGGCGAAAGTAGCTTCGGATGGTTATGTGATATGGGGACAAAGCCATGTAAATGAGAGTATGATAACAGGGGAAGCGCGTCCAGTGGCAAAAAGGAAGGGTGATACAGTCATTGGAGGTACTGTAAATGAAACATTGATATCAAGGCAACACGGGTTGGATCGGAAAGTTCCTTGCGCAGATTGTACGGCTTGTTGAGTCAGCTCAGATGGCGAAAGCTCCTGTTCAGAAGTTTGCTGACCGCATTTCTAAATTCTTTGTGCCACTGGTATGTGTTTTAAACTTCTAATGCAATTTGTTTGTTCCTATATGTTTTCTGTTTGGTTTACTTGAAGAGATATTGGAGAATTTTCTTTTTAAGAAGTGATTTTAATTTTCAGGTGATCATGCTTTCATTCTTTACCTGGCTTTCATGGTTTTTGTCTGGAAAATTCCATGGCTACCCGAAATCTTGGATACCGAAGTCCATGGATAGCTTTCAGCTTGCTCTCCAGTTTCGGATCTCTGTCATGGTTATTGCCTGCCATTGTGCTCTAGGCCTAGCGACTCCTACTGCTGTCATGGTTGGTACTGGAGTCGGTGCATCCCAAGGTGTACTGATCAAAGGAGGTCAAGCATTAGAAAGTGCACGTAAGGTTAGAAAGCTCCATCTTTTTTGCATTTTCACCCATTATGAAGTTGCATTGACAAAAACAAAACCAAAAAATGTAAGAAAAAGGTCTAAAGAATTGTATAGATTCACTTTAAGTTATAACTGCTGCTGTATGTTTTGATTTGGTTCGCCAAGTTGTGGACCATGATGACCATATTTAAACCAGTTGACGCCCTCCCAGAAAATTTGGGTTTGCTTCCTAGCTATGATGCGATTATCGATGTTGTAGGTTATTTGCATTGTGTTCGACAAGACAGGGACTCTTACAATTGGGAAGCCACTCGTTGTTAACACACGACTCCTGAAAAATATGGTGCTTCGAGAATTCTATGAACTTGTTGCTGCAGCTGAGGTAGGCTTTTAACCTGTGTAAGCAATTGCTCTATCTGCTTTATAAGATGGACTGAAATGTTTTTCACAACCAAAATCAACAGCTGAGCATGTACGTAAAATGTTCATGATTGATTGTTAACAGTTCTTTATGATGCATACATTTCAGGTTAACAGTGAACACCCCTTGGCCAAGGCCATTGTTGAGTATGTCAAAAAATTCAGAGAAGATGAATAGAATCCAGCCTGGCCAGAAGTGCGTGACTTTGCCTCCATTACTGGTCACGGAGTGAAGGCTATTGTTCAGGGCAGGGAAATAATTGTGGGGAACAAGAGCTTGATGGTGGACCAGAAGATTGCAGTTCCACTCGATGCAGAAGACTACCTTGCAGAAGCTGAAGGGCTGGCTCAAACTGGGATTCTAGTAGCCATAGATGGAGAAGTGGCCGGAGTTCTAGCAATATCTGATCCACTGAAACCAGGTGCTCAAGAAGTAATTACCATACTCAAGTCAATGAATTTTAAAAGCATAATGGTGACAGGTGACAATTGGGGAACTGCAAATTCTATTGCCAATGAAGTTGGTATTGATACTGTTATAGCCGAAGCGAAACCTGACCAGAAAGCAGTGAAAGTGAAGGAATTGCAGGTACATTCAATGACTATTACATGAGGAAGATCTTAAGTTCATTCATGTTTATGTTGGTTATGCTAACAGGTTATTAAACTCCAAATATCTTATTCATAGTCTTCAGGCTACACTCTGGCGATGGTGGGAGATGGCATCAATGACTCACCAGCACTTGTGGCGGCAGATGTAGGGATGGCAATTGGTGCTGGCACTGACATTGCAATTGAGGCAGCAGACATTGTGCTAATGAAGAGCAACTTGGAGGATGTGATAACTGCCATTGATCTTTCAAGGAAAACCTTTACCCGTATTCGTTTGGGTAAATGTGAGACATCAGGCTCATATCCAATCATAATTTGGAACGCAGAAAAAGGTTGAGTAGCAGTGGTCCTCAGATGAATAAGCATAGGTGCTTGCAATATTGCATAGCCCCAAGCAGAAACATGTAGATTGGTGCCCATAACCGATGCTCTAGCAACCATTTGAAGTCTTTTATTGAAAACTTCTGTGAGACCATTTTGGATATGAACATGAAGAACTGAATGTTCAACTTCAATCCCAATGGACTAATAACCAAAATATCGAGTATCGAGAAAATATCGAAGGTACCAAAAATGGAAATTTCAATGGAAATATCGAGAAACTTTTGATATCAATAAAATTTTGATAGAGATGATGGAAATTGAAAGAAAATTATTAAAATTTTAAGTGAAGCTTTGTGAGCTATTTATTTTATCAATTATCTATTATATTGAAGGAAAAAAAAACAAATGGTGAACAAAATTCATTTCATAGTGAATTCTAGTAGTTTAGACTTTAGAGTCCATGTATCTGTGGCTCGTACAATATGTAGTACTTTCAATATAAATAATCCTAATTAGAGATTTAGAACATTTTTAGCAATGTTAGTCATTTTTTAGTTAAATTTTAGCCAAAATAGCTAAAACGTCATTTTGACTAGCCACTTTGGAAATACATCTGCATAAGTGCTCTCTATTTTAGTATGTTATTTTTAAATGAAGATTAAATTGTTTAAATATATTTATAAATTACATATAATAACTCAAAATGAATGTTTTAAATTATAAAGAGCCTCATCTCACTCTCTATCTTTGCGAGCGAGATAGCTAAAGTTATAATAGAGAGCCACATAGGAATCTGGTGCAACAACTAATATATGTGAAAGCTAAACATGCTTTACAAAAGAATTAATTAATAGTACTAAAACTTGATAAAAGTACTTAGGAGATTTTGTAAAGCATCAAGTTATTTAGGAATATTACGGTCAAGAAGATGATTCTCACAAAAAAAAATATATATATCAGTAAGATGAGTTGTAACAAATCAATTACTTGACAACAATAATAAATCACATACCTAACAAAGAAAAAACAAAATGAGTTCAAAATAAGAATTCAAGAAACTAAAAATCTTATTTTATTTATTTTTTTATTATTATTTTTTTAAAACCCTTAGCCCTCCTCACCCATACATATGCCAGTGATAATTGAACTCATGACCTTATAATATTAAAATTATAACTTACTAATAGGTCATAGCTCACGGGCAAGAAACTAAAAATCTAAACTTACTAGAAATTATATCTTGAAAGTTTATATATATATATATATATATATATATATATATATCTATTCCTTGTAACGTTTTAATATTAAAATATTAGTAATCATAACCAACATCAACCCCAAACGAGTTGGTTAAGGCGTTCTCCTCAATCAGAATTGATTTTGATAGGGTACATGTTCGAATCTTGCCTTTCTCAAATCTTTGTTTGCATTTTATTTGAGGAATATTGTGAATATTCGCGAAATTTTTGAAAATATAGCATATTTTGGTAAATATCCCGATATATCGCGAAATCTCGGTGATTTCTCACGAAATATTCTTGGTAGGTATTCAAAATATCAGGATGTGGAAAAAAAAAAACGAAAATATTTTTTTACTCATTACAATAGACATGCAATAGTCATCAAAATTTTTTGATGTAAACTCTTCAGCATTGTCAAGACGTAGACTTAATAGGATGATCTGAGTGGTGAACCCTTAACTTAATAATTTGAGCTAGGATTTTAGCAAATGCGGCGTTCCTTGTGGACAATTGCATTACATGTGACCAGCGTGTCAATACATCAACCAACACCATAAAATATCTAAATGGTCCGCAAGGTGGTTGAATAGATCCACAAATATCACCTTGGATTCTTTGCAAGATGGAATGTTGTCTTTAGTGTCCTTTGTGCAGGATGGCTTCGATCCTAATTTTTCTAAAGAGCAGGCTTTGCAGAACTAAGATGGGCCTTAGAAGCAACCAATGAAGATTTTGGTTGCGCCACAAAGTCACAATTGACCTTAGAAGTAGAAAGAGGAGTCAAAGACGGATCCACAGCGTCAAACCCATGTTAGTGCCGCATGGGATAGGTGGCGCTGGCCATTGTCGGGTGATCATGCACAGGGACGGCACCATGAAGCGCAGAGTTGGTCTGTGTGGCTTCTCGAATCAATTTTTGATTCTTACTTCTCTTCGTTCTGTGGAATGGATGTTTGTGTGAAGTTTTTAATATACAGATCATCATGTCACAACCTGGGTGTCCTAAACGATCATGCCAAAGTCTATATGTGTCAGAATCCCAAAGATCTTCTCTTATAACATTGTTGGATTCAATTACTTGAATAATGGCTACATATAATCCACTAGAGTGACACATAAGTTTCTCAAATACTCGTTTACATCCGTTGTCATTAGAGGTGATGCAAAGGAACTCTTGCCCATTCTCACAATGTGTTTCTATATGAAACCATTAGTTCTTATATCTTTAAAACTCACTAGGGTTATTCCTGCTCTAGGAGCATACAAGGCTTCAGTGACATTAATAATTGTGCCATTTGGCAATAGAAATTAGGCTGGTCATCTACCATTAATCAATTTGATTATCCAGCCATTGCAGTCACTGAAGATCGAGTAGGCGTCATTTCGAGAAACAACTGCCTATTTCGAAGTACAGTATGCATAATCACACTATCCATGAGGCATTCTGGCTCTCTGGGAAACAAACCTAAAAATAATAAAGTTCAAAATTAAAATATGTCCAAGACATTCAATAAAATAAATCAAGACTTTATTAATAAGAGCCAATGATTACATCAAAGTTTCTTGACCAAAGATCTAATCTAAAATAACAAAATCAAACTTAGACAAATCATAGTCACTCAATCCTTTTGGTAACTCCAATTTCATTGTGATCATGTAAGGTAAGTCGAGATTTTGGTGGAGCTATGCTATCTTGTAAAACCATTCTCTTAGTTCAAACCTTTCCTAGACATCACAGTTAATTGGACGAGCCTAGTCGAGAAAGAATTAAAACAAAATGTCATTTATTGACTAAGGTATAATTGCTATTACATTATTCTTGGAAAATAAGAGACTATTCTAATCAAAATCTGTGGCATCCTTGTGCATTTCTTCACTAGATTTGAAGTCTTCTATGGTGAGATTGACGTTGTTGTCATCTCCACCATCTCCTTCTGTGGCAAGATAGGCTTCTTGCTCTCTTAATTCTCTGTATGCCTTGTATTGTGCAGCTAACTTGTTGCTTGCACTGCATTGCTTGAATCAATGCTCACTTGATCCATACCTATGACATACGTCTTTGTGATTGCCTCCCTTTAATTGAGGTGCATTATTTGCACTTAGTTGGCATCCCTTTAGAGGAATTTATGCCATTAATTGCCACGACATTAGGCGGCTCCACCACGTCTTGGGGCGCCACAACCTCCTCTCCCATGTTGTCATGTGTTGCCACGGGTCCGTCCTTTAGTTTGATGGTTACCTTCCTTTGTAGGGCTATTTATGGACCCACACGTCCGTTTTGTCCCTTATCTTTAGGGTTCCACTCCTTGCTTCCTCCTTTGGGTGTGTTATAATTCTCTTCGTGAATGTTCTTAGCTCTAACGGGCCTTTAATTATAGTTCTTCATGAGGATGTTATCATAGCGCTAAGCTACAGACAAAATATTGATTAGCTGATGAAACCTTGTGATCCGTCCAGCATTGATCAACCTCACCTCTATATTGCTTTGATACCAAAAGCACTGAGACATAGAAGGTGGAGAGTATCTTCTCAATTAGCTCTTGGTATGTGATGACTGTTCTACAGAACCCCAACATGGATTTGAGGTGTAAAGCTTCTGAATTGTATTTAGAGACGGACTTGAAGTTGGCAAAGCACATATTGTTCCATTGAACCTTCAAGTCAGGGAGGAGGGCATCTTAGACATTGCCAAAGCGCTCTTATAGTTCCACCCATAGTTCTGTTGAGTCCTTGATCGACATGTACTCCATTCAAAGTGATTCATCCATGTATCGTCACATCAAGATGAGGCCCACGGTTTTCAGCTTTCCTAGTAGGCGTACTCTTAAATAGGGAGTCCGGGTTCGGTGCCTGAATTATGGGTAAGATCCCTTTAATAGTGAGATGGTGCTCAACATCCGTTACCCAACTATGGTAACCTTTGCCTGTTGAATCAAGCTTAGGAAAAATCAAGCTTTTGTTTATCATTCGACATCCTGAAAATAAGAAGGAGAAATAGATTAGTTTCGGAGTCAAAGCTCCACGACAACTAATATTAAGATTTCTGAGCTATGCTACCAAGAAATCGATTTCCAAGAATATTTGAATTAACCGAAACAATGATGTTTGTATGGTCAATATCAATGCTTACGGACACTCTTAGTCTGAAGGTTACGAACGCTCTTAGTTCGTATATAGCGTAAACTCCCCACTATTCCGCTTCAAAAATCGAACTTACATTACAGAAAGGTGGGATGTAGAAGAAGGGAGGTTGCAAGTCCTCAAGGAAAAAGAAAGAAATTTAAATTTCCGAAGTAGGAACTTTAATATAAAACAATACTCGTTTGAATCGGAGCTTGAAACCTTGAAAATTTTAGCAACGGAGGTGGTTAGGTGCGGCCGAAGATGTTGGTGGTAAGTTGCTGGTCTTGGCCTAGATGGATGGTCGGTATGGCTGGCTGGCTGGAGCATAGTCGAATGCTGCTGATGGCTGGTCGAGGAGTGGCCCTGGCCCTGGACGCTGGCTAAGGTTGGCTGGCAGTCCTAGCAGAGAAGACTACAGGGGTAGGCGAGGCTAGCGTGGGCTAGGTGCTTGCGAGGCTAGTGAGGCAAGGTTAACGGTGAAGGCTTTTTCTGGTTTTGGGTTTTTGATTTCAGAGTTAGGGCTCATACTGATAACGTGTTTTAGAGTGTAGGATGCAAGAGAGATTGATAAGAGAATTGTGTTTTTTTTTTTTTGATAATATGAGCCTTATATATAGGGATTATAAAGTATAATTTCTTGAAGTACAAGGATTTCTATTCTAACTTAAATTGAGAATTCTCTCCTATTATAACTATAGAATAATTCCTAGTTTGACAAGCCACACTAAAGTTAACATTCTTCAACACTGCACAACATTGAAATGAGATTTCTAATCCAAGAAACTGATGAGGTAACGTAGCATTAACAAAATGGAAAAGCCAAGAAAACTTTGAGACTAAATGGCTAAAAGATAAAAAGCAAAGATTGAAAACAACTAGAAAAGTTGAAATAAAGGCAGAAACGTGGAAACCATTCATCAAACTAATTCCCTGAAGAAGAAAATTGCGTGTAGACAAAGGCTTATGAAATTCCTTTGTAATTTTGGATTACTCGAGGCCTATGAATGCTATTGCCTTGTGCCAATCACACTCAAAACACAACGAGAATATTAATAATTGAAATGATTGAAGTGCATGATTGCTGAGTAAAACTTCATCAAACTGTAAAGCAAGAAAAACCTAATTCATAACAAGCTTTACCAAATTTGTGAAGAAATACCGATAAGCTTTTTGTGACTTGGACTGGGATTTAATGCTGCATGTGGTGGTGTACTCGTCCATGGATGAGTGAAATTCAACGCCCATGAATGCGATATTGCTCCAGTATCTTATCACTAAACGGTACTAATTACCCGAAAGTCTCGTTATCACTGATCTATAGATATCAAAAGGCAATGGCATTATAATTTACACTACTGTAAATACACTTGCATGCAATATGTTGTATTGTATTGGTGGCTACGTACGTATAGAGAGCTCATTTATATATTAAGGAGATTAGAAGATCTGAAATCAGTGAAATGATAATGCCAATTACGATTATGTTTCATTCCGAATTCAATTGTAACAAAAAATTATTAATTATCGCTTATATTTTTACTTGCGTGTATTTCTTTTCACAATATTGGATTCCTATTGACTTCACATAAAGTTGAATTGTTTTTGTGATATAATTAATTGGCAAAAGCTGGATATGATCCATATATATTATACAGAAGTGGCTCTTCATTGAAAATAAAGAGTGCATATCCCTTTTGGATTGTTCGATCTTCCCTTTTACTTCCCCAATAGCTGGAAAAAAAAAATTATTACTCTTAAAAGTTAAAAGCTCTCTGTACATTACAGGAGTATTCATGGGTAGCTACTGGTGGAGAGCTGCACAGCAAATTTTGGTGTTATATGTATAGAGCACAGGAGCTATTAACTTACTTGAACATGTACATATAATTGTATTGGTTGTTACGTATGAGAGCTCATTTAAATATACTAAGGAGATTAGAAGACCTAAAATCAGTGAAATGATAATGCCGATTACGATTGCGTTTCATTCGGAATTTAAATGTAACATAAATTATTAATTAATTGGTTATATTTTTACTTGCGTATATTTCTTTTCACAATGTTGGATTCCTATTGACTTCACATAAAGTTGAATATTTCTGTGATATAATTAATTTGTCAAAAGCTGGATATGATCCATATATATTATACAGAAGTGGCTCTTCATTGAAACTAAAGAGTGCATATCCCTTTTGGATTGTTCGATCTTTCCTTTTACTTGCCCAATAGCTGAAAAAAAAAATTATTACTCTTAAAGTTAAAAGCTCTTTGTACATTACAAGAGTATTCATGGGTAGCTACTGGTGGAGAGCTGCGCAGCAAATTTTGGTGTTATATGTATAGAGCACAGGAGCTATCCTTAAATATTCTTGACAGAAGAGACACATTCACTTACTTGAACATGCCAAAAGTCCAAAGGCAAAATGAATATGTATATACGTGTACATATATTTGTATTGGTAGCTACGTATGAGAGCTCATTTAAATTTACTAAGTAGATTAGAAGACCTGAAATCAGTGAAATGATAATGCCGATTATGATTGCGTTTCATTCCGAATTCAAATGTAACACAAATTATTAATTAATTGGTTATATTTTTGCTTGCGTATATTTCTTTTCCAAATGTTAGATTCCTATTGACTTCACATAAAGTTGAATTGTTTCAGTGATATAATTAATTTGTCAAAAACTGGATATGATCCATATATATTATACAGAAGTGGCTCTTCATTGAAACTAAAGAGTGCATATCCCTTTTGGATTGTTCGATCTTCCCTTTTACTTGCCCAATAGCTGAAAAAAAAAATTATTACTCTTAAAAGTTAAATGCTCTTTGTACATTACAAGAGTATTCATGGGTAGCAACTGGTGGAGAGCTGCGCAGCAAATTTTGGTGTTATATGTATACAGCACAGGAGCTATCTTTAAATATTCTTGACAGATGAGACACATTAACTTACGTGAACATGCCAAAACTCCAAAGGCAAATTGAATATGCATATACGTGTACAAAGAATATAGCTAAGAGAGTTATCAAAGAAAGCTTGTGTTACAAGTTACAACTTGGTTTCGACCAATAAACTATATACAGGGCCTCACTAAATAGTTTGAGATGATGAGTTATGACTACGTCTTAACCGTTGAAGATTAATTGATTAATTGAATCTGTAATCATTTTTCTAATTAATTGCGAAAACTGAGAGTGGAGATGGAATCGTTTGACTTGGTAACAATGAATATGATACAGGCAGTGCTCTCAGTCGGGTGGAAATTTTTTGATCGAGTCATCGATGTGGCTCATATATTGATACTCTTATATTATAATATTTTCAATATTAATAAATGATCACATTGTAATATAATTCAATTCTCAACGTACGCTATTTGTTATTTAACTTCTTCATAACAATCACCTCAACAAGCTGCCATACGTATACAAATTTTTTAATTTAAGCCAACTCGCAAGGCAAGCGTAGGTTATCAAATATATATGCGTCTATTTATATAGACTTCAAAACAAATGCTCGACATATTCAGGACTATCTCATATGAGATAGGGATTGTCCATGTTTCCTTTTCAAATTTCGTTACAGAAGAGAAAGGCAGTTTAATCCTAGCAGTGGTAGGACCTCATTTTCCACTCAAAACCTAATTTTCACCCTTTCTATTCCTCAGACAATACAGAGTGTAGACATGCACTTCCCAGTTCCCACATCAAAACAATTTAAATTTTCATATCCTACTTTAGCCGAGTGCAAGCTCCATATCATATATGCCTAGCTAGCTCACTCAACCCCCTTTTATATATACCAGCTAGCGTCCCAGAAAAAAAGGCATCATATACAATAACCAGAAAAACGTACAAAAGCCTCAAAGTTTGCACAGAGAGACTTCAAATTCATGAGTTGCATTTGCAGGGATTGCTTGGGTGGCATGTCACCCAGGCCACGGCCACACTACCCCTCGATGCCCCGATACCCGAAAGGCACGTATCTAGAAGCAACGAGGAAGGCCAAGGGTTCTGAGGTGAAGGCCTTGTTCTCTGTGGTTGGAATGACATGTGCTGCCTGTGCCGGGTCTGTGGAGAAGGCGGTGAAGCGGCTCCCGGGGATACAGGAGGCCGCCGTGGACGTGTTGAACAACACAGCCCTTGTTCTCTACTATCCCAGCTTCGTCAATGTGAGTTTAGTTCTTTTTTTTTTTGCTGGAAATGTTTGATCGGAAAATTCATTTCAGAACTTTTTCCTTTTCCGTTCAACCGAAAGGCCGCATAGTTAGGCTTTAAAATAATTTTGAAGGATAAACAAAAGGAGTACTACCTCTGGGTCAGTTATCATGACAACTCTGGCACTTTTCAAGGGTCCATTATCATGACAAATACTCTGATTATGGGGTCATGTCACATGGCTATCATAATCTTTGGTTAAGTGGAAACATTTATTGGTAGATTAAGCCACTACCACTCTATATTGTAAAACCTAAGCTTGCTGTAATTGGGAAAGGATCCTGCTTCCCTCTTTCAAAAGGAGCAATAAACCATCTATAAGAGTTAAAAAATAAGAGAAGAAATATATGTACTCTTAGAAACTGGTAGAACCCCAATCTCACTCCCTGGATCCAAAAACAAATCATATATGTTTGGAACTTGATTAGTTTCAAAAGCTATAATACTTACCTTTTGACCAGACTTTTCTTGATACGAAAGCACAACACCATTTGGTAGTTTAATACCATAATTCTAAAAAGTAAGGATGTTGTTGCTTAGTATTACTAATGGGCAAATCTAGTTTGATATTACATCATTTGGCAGTCTGAACTACACAACTGTAAAGTAAGGATGTTTACCATGAGTCTATATGTTAGCATATAAATCAAATGATGTAATAGCTCCTCAAAAGAATTAAATTACTTTGTTGAAATTAAGCTATCATGGCATGCAGAATACTAAATTAGATTAGCAAATGATACGTACTGTTGATGTTGACATTTAACATTTACTACCCACAATAATGTGTCTCTACCCCATAAGAAATTTTATTTGTAAATATTGGATACCGCAAAACATAAATGTAGGATGACCAATTTGAACTAATTAATCTATATTATGCAGAAAACAAATATCCTTGAGCCAAAGTACTCTCACTAAAGCTTCTTAGTTTCAAGAAACGAGGAATGAGATGAGCAATGCTACTTTTATCATATATATTGAGTTAACTGCTGAATATATCTGCTATACAAGTGCCTTAAAATTAATAAAAGACAATAAACCCAAATAACTGATTGTTTGCTCTCATATTATAAACCAAGACCACATAGATGAAACTGAACTATATTTCTCTATCTCAAATTAATTAAAAGCCTCCACCAAACCAAAGAAAATGGAAGATATTACTACTTGTTTTAATCCTGCACCTGATGTTTCAAGCCTGTCTATATATGCAGGAGGACAGAATATGTGTGGCTATTGAAGATGCTGGATTTGAAGCTAAACTGATTAAGCTGGAGACGAATGACAAAAACAGACAAGTATGCAGAATAAGCATAAGTGGAATGACTTGCACGTCTTGCTCCTCCACTGTTGAATCAGCTCTGCAAGCAATTCAAGGAGTGCAAGGAGCTCAGGTGGCCTTAGCAACTGAAGAAGCAGAGGTTCATTATGACCCAAGCATTGTTACCTCCCATCAGCTATTGGAAACTATAGAAATCACCGGATTCGAAGCCAAACTTATTAGTGTAGGGGTAGACATTAGCAAGATAGAGCTTAAAGTTGATGGCATAAAGGTTGGACAGTCGATTAGAGCAATAGCAAAAACTCTTGAAGCACTTCCTGGGCTACAAGACATAGAGACATTTCCTGAACTCAACAAGATTTCTATTTCTTATAAACCAGAGATGATAGGACCAAGAACCCTCATTGAAGCCATTGAGTCATCAGGGTCCGCGCATTTCAAAGCAATGATATACCCCGAAGGAGAAAAAGACACTCATAGACAGAAGGAGATTAAGCAATACTATAAATTCTTCTTATGGAGTTTGTTCTGTACAATTCCTGTGTTTTTAACCTCCATGGTCTTGATGTATATTCCTGGATTTAAGAAGGTGTTGGATGTCAAAACTGTGAATAAGTTGAGTATTGGTCAGATTCTGAGGTGGGAGTTGTCCACTCCTGTGCAGTTCATCATAGGCAAGAGGTTCTACATTGGAGCATACAAAGCATTGCGCCATGGTTCAGCTAACATGGATGTTTTGATTGCCTTGGGTACAAACGCAGCCTACTTCTACTCGGTCTACATAGTTTTAAGATCTGCAACCGATAAGGATTTCAAGGGTACAGATTTTTTTGAGACTAGTTCAATGCTTATTACATTCATCCTGTTAGGAAAGTATCTAGAGGTCTTGGCAAAAGGCAAGACATCTGAAGCCATTGCCAAGCTTATGGACTTGGCACCAGAAAAGGCAACACTGCTAACTTTGGGTGAGGAAGGAAATGTGATAAATGAACAAGAAATGGATAGCCGGTTGATACAAAAGAACGATCTGATTAAAGTTATTCCTGGTGCCAAAGTAGCTTGTGATGGTGTTGTTATATGGGGACAAAGTCATGTGAATGAAAGCATGATAACAGGAGAAGCACGGCCAGTGACAAAAAAGAAGGATGATCCAGTTATTGGAGGCACCGTGAATGAGAATGGAGTGTTGCATATTAAGGCAACAAGAGTTGGATCAGACAGTGCTCTTTCACAGATTGTAAGGCTTGTCGAGTCTGCCCAGATGGCTAAAGCTCCTGTTCAAAAGTTTGCTGATCGCATTTCCAAATACTTTGTGCCAGTGGTAATCACTTTGACATGAATGACAGCCATATCATTTTTCTGAAATCATTTTGAAGCTGTCCTAAGTAGTAGTATTATTTTGTGCATACCTTTGTTAACAAATGACTCGATGATGCAGGTTATCACACTTTCATTTTCGACTTGGCTTGCCTGGTTCTTAGGAGGGAAGTTCCAAACGTATCCACGTTCTTGGATACCATCTTCAATTGACAGTTTTGAGCTTGCTCTTCAGTTTGGGATATCGGTCATGGTCATTGCCTGCCCTTGTTCTTTAGGCCTAGCAACTCCTACAGCCGTTATGGTTGGTACAGGAGTTGGTGCATCTCAAGGTATACTGATCAAAGGAGGACATGCATTAGAGAGTGCGCATAAGGTTGGCAAGTGATATTCATCCAACACATCCCTACTAACCATAAAAATTTCTCTCTACTCCTTAGTCATCAAAATAAAGAACCAATTTTCCCCAATTTCATATTGATGGCTGAATTTTGTTTGGCTGTAGAATATCATGGCAGCAATTATGTGATGAAGCTATTTCATTGTCTTTAAAGACAGCTTAGCATTCGTAATTCTCTTGATCTGTAATTGTAGGTGAACTGCATTGTGTTTGACAAGACAGGGACTCTCACAGTTGGGAAGCCAGTGGTTGTTAGCACCAAAATCTTTAACAAAATGCCACCTCAAGAATTCTATGAACTTGTTGCTGCAACTGAGGTAGGGAAAAGTTGCAACACATTTAATGGAATTTATAGTATTTGGAGTTTGTAGAGCTCAAGTATAATGAAACATGATCTTCATTCATAACTGATTGTAATGCCAATGTATTAGGTAAACAGTGAGCACCCACTAGCCAAAGCTATTGTGGAATATGCCAAGAAAATCCGAGAAGATGATGAGAATTCTACCTTGCCAGAAGCACAAAACTTCGCATCCCTTACCGGCCAAGGAGTGAAGGCAGTTGTTCGAAATAAGGAAATAACTGTAGGCAACAAGAGCTTAATGTTGGACATTGACATTGCGATTCCAGAGGAGGCTGAAGTTGCACTTGCACAAACTGAAGCATTGGCTCAAACTGGGATTTTAATAGCTGTAGATAACGAAATAGCAGGAATTATAGCCATATCTGATCCACTGAAACCAGGTGCTCGAGAAGTCATTTCCATACTTAAGTCTATGGGAGTTAGAAGTATCATGGTTACAGGTGACAATTGGGGTACAGCCAATTCTATTGCCAAGGAAACTGAAGTTGAGACGGTGATTGCAGAAGCCAAACCCCAGCACAAAGCTGAGAAAATAAAAGATTTGCAGGCGAGATTTACTGTTAAGAACTTATTTCTCAGAAAATTTGGTAGCTTTCTTATACATTAAGCCGTACTTTTCTCATTTGCAGGCTTCAGGCTACACCGTGGCAATGGTGGGAGATGGGATCAATGACTCACCGGCACTTGTGGCAGCAGATGTTGGAATGGCAATTGGTGCTGGCACAGACATTGCGATCGAGGCAGCTGACATTGTTCTTATGAAGAGCAACTTGGAAGATGTTATAACAGCCATTGACCTTTCCCGGAAAACGTTTTCCCGTATTCGTTTGAACTACATTTGGGCATTGGGTTACAATGTGCTTGGAATCCCGATAGCTGCAGGGGTCCTTTTTCCTTCCACCAGGTTTAGATTACCACCATGGATTGCAGGAGCTGCAATGGCGGCATCTTCCGTTAGTGTTGTATGCTGTTCTCTGTTGTTGAAGAACTACAAGAGACCCAAGAAGTTGGATATCCTTGAGATACATGAAGTAAGTGTTGAGCGAACAAAATGCTGCTTTAGTTATGAATATTCATGTAGCAGTTGAGTTACTAGTACTTATAGCTAGGCAGCTAGTAGGTCAATAAGGAAAGTGTATATAGAGTAAGGATTGTTTTGCTGCCCATGTATATTTGTATAGTATCACAATCTGATAATGAATGGAATTTCGCTTGCGGGAAGATTCATGAAACAGGCCTTTACTGCAGCGCATACATCATAGCAAGAGTGAACAAGAAATAGAATGGTGCATCTCAGCTCCGCTCATGTAACAATATATGAAAGTGAAGCCCATGTACCAAAGCGAGACAGTAAATATTAGACATTCACGCATACAGTGACATACAGTACAGTCGAAGGCCAGGCTCAAGCTTCCACATGAAAAGCCTATTATTCTTAAGAGTTTTATGATACATATAAGGATTCTCACATCTTTGAAGGCAAACCCAATCTTTTGCTCGAATTAGTGTTGTTTGCACCCATAGACCGCTGCTCTTGAAATCTCGTTTTGGCTTTGTAGAGGACTTGGTGTACTTCTTCAAAGTGAGGTGTTGTCGCATTTTTTGTACTCTCAACCCACTCTAGAACTTTCTTGTGCGGGCCAAGTATCCGAGTGCGGTCGTCCTCATCCAAAAGCTACATACAATAAGTTGCACCATAAGATCATATGATGTATCTTCCACAAATACAGCCAGTTTTTCTAATTTATAAAGGTTTCATACAACAAAAGACTGGAACAAGAGATCCCCTACTACAACCTAAGTTAGACTTCACAAGAAAAATCAAGAGGCACTTAGATATCTTCAGGTTGAAAGACATAGCTTCTGGCAGATATAATATACAATCCGATGACGGATAAAGTAGAGCGGAGAGTCCTTTAGAATTTACATGTTGAAAGTCACATTTAAGACTGATGTTTCCAGGTACTTCTAGCTCATCATATGAATCTCATTTGCATGATCAGTTTAGTTCAGTAAGCTCATTCTTCCCTTGATATCGGAAAATACCAATTTTGTTGAACATTGGAAATACCAATTACCAATAAACAAACTAGAGTATATAATAGACAACAACAATATACTATTGCAGCGATGTCATTCCCAATCCCAACCCTCCTAAATTTTCAATGAAACTAACATTCCACTATAAAGTAACATTAATTTGCATGATTATATACCTCAAGTTGCATAATTTCACAAACCAGGCTGAGATCTGCTATGGATGGTTGAAAGCCACCCAACAAGAACTTTCCATTCCCTTTGAGCCAAATAGACTCTATTTTTGACAAAGAGGAGGACAAAAGTTTCTCAGCTTCAGCAGCTGCTTGTGGATTCAATTGAAGTCCAAGAAAAGGTGCAAGTAGAGTATTTAGAACATATGTTGCTGAAAAACAAAAGAATAAAAGAAAAATTAATATAACAAAGGAAATCTACTTCAAGTACATTACCACTCAAAATGCGATAAGAGTCATTGCAACAAAGAATAACCAAAAATCATCATTGGTGTAATTCTAGCTACTGCAACAAAACGTAAGCATATGAAAACTCAATAACCATTGCAACAACACAAGGAACAGCTCGGTGTAAGTTAATACATGCACCATGGCGTAAGTTAGAGTGGTGCCAATCCAACACTGAGTTGATTTTAGCTCTCCTGAAAAGATCAGCAGGATACCTAACAGCGAAAAAAGAAAAAGTTATGCAGTTGTATAGTCTCTAAGAGAGCATGTTATCATTGACTACCCCAAAGAATTACACGACTTACCAATGATCTGCGACTCCAGGAAACGCACAAGCAAGATAGACAAGAATTGCATGACTGCCAAAACGAAATGAACAAACGAATACATTGAATAGAAATGACCTAACAAAATTATCAAACTCCACAAAACAAAAGGCATATTCAAATTACCTCTCAAACAGATTAAACATCAGCAATAGCGGGAACTTGTCCCATAGGGTTTATTTCTGCAGTTTACATCAAAAACAAAAACCAAGAGTCCTTGATCACACATTACCCCAACCAGCCAAGTCTCTACTTTCTTTTCGTTCCAACTTCAGCATATGATCACAGTCACTTTAAATTTCTACCCTCATAACTTATCGACTCTTTCTCTTGTCATTCACTTGGTGCTAAATTCTTAAGCCATGCATATCCCCTTGGGGAGATTTCCCTTCATTTGGATCCGCTTTGAGATTTCAGTCATTTCACCTCACTTTGATCCTTGTTGAGGGATTTCACCTCATTTGATCTGCTTTAAGAAGATTTCACCTTACTGTAATTAATACGCCTTGTGGGAATTTCACCTCACTTGGATCCGTCTTGAGGAGATTTCACCTCCTTGACGAGATTAATTTCACTCACTAAGATCCGTCTTGAGGGAATTTAACCTCACTTGGATCTGTTTTGAAGAGATTTTACCTCACTTAGATCTTCCTTAAGGAGATTTCATCGCACTTGGATCTTCCTTAAGAGATTTCATTTTGACTACTCTTTTAGCTCTTCTTCCTTATCAGGTAAGACCTCGCTCTTTTAATTCATTCCTTTGAGTGTATTCTTTCGTTGGAGTGTTGGAACTGAGTTAGGTATTAGCTTTGAACATATATATATATATAGCACTTTATAGGTCTGAGCTGCTTTTCCTTGTGAAGTTCTTGGTAGTTCATAATATATGCAGTTTATATTATGCATGTGAGTGGAGTTGTGGTATCCTGGTTCCGATTTAACATTAATTTTTTTTTTATCTACTGAGGCGGTTATTTTTGTTTTAGGTTGTTAACTATTTTGTATTTGGTTTTACTAGTTGTTTTTTTTTAATCATTTGGTTTTGTTTTCAAGGGATAAGGATAATTGGTTGACGGTCTGTTAGAGGAGGGAGGAGAAAGAAAGAAAAGGAACAGAGAGGGATGGAAGAAAGAAAGGGAACAGAGAGGGAGGGAAAGAAAGAAAGAGGAGGGAGAGGAGGAGAAAGAAAGAGACCACGGACAAAAATAGAGAAGGAAGAAAGAAAACGGAGTCAAAGATAAAAGTAGATGTGTGAAGGGATGAGAGTTTTTGACATTTGAGAGAGAAAGAATCAGGGTTTTAGTCTTGCAGACTTTTTTGTGAGTGTTTAAGAAATCCAACCCTAGAGTTTTGATTACTGTGAGCATAATTTCATGGTTTTGGGTTTCACCTTTTAGATATCCGGAGTTGGGGGTATTTAAAGAGCTGAGATTTTTAGCAGTGGTCGAGCTTTATTTCGGTGAACTCTATGGCTTTTGTTTCTGTTTAAGATACGAGGTGAGTGGCTTTTGTTTGATATCATAAATTGCCTTTATAGTTAAGTTGAGTTTCTTTATTTTGTCAAATAACAAGATTTTGGTAACTTTGTATTTTCCCTTAGTGTTAAGCTTGAACCCTTGTTTTTTAGTAAATTAGTATTTAGAATTTATTGGGGTTATTCAATTGTTGTCTGTTTCCTTTTGAAAGTGTTGAAGGCTTCTGGAGTGTTTTTAGATATTTATTCTGGGTGTTAATGGTGGCTTTTCAAATGGTTGAAGCTGATCAGTATGAGAAACTAATGGATGGACTGATTGTGAATATGTTATCTGTTCTGATAATATATCTATTTGCACTCTATTCCCCTATATCAGAGGGCAGTTTCCATGGTAGAGTAAAAAAAAAACTCCCCTATATCAGATGACAAGGTGCAAGAAAATGTGGATGATTGCGAAATTGTTCCTCCACCGACTGATAAGGTAACTATATTATTCCAATTCTAATTCCAATACTTCTACTTCTTGTTAATGTGTGTAATCCCATTGCTATTTGGTAATATGTGCATCTGATTTTTCTTGTTAGGGTGGCATATGTGAGTTTGCTGTAGATGCTGACTAGCAAAGTGATATTAAGTAGGGCTAGCTAGAATTTTTGTGAACCATTTTGGAGTAGTTGTACTTTTGCAGCAACTGTGAACAAAACTACATGTACACTTATTGTAATGGTATGTTTTAGGCTAGCCTTGAAGTATGTAGGTTTTGGTCTTTTTGCCTATTTTTTGAACTATTAGCATCTTTGATGTTAGATACAAATTAATGTAATGCCCCATATTCAAATTATTTGGAATTTCATGTTGTCAAATGTGGATTAAATCGATTTTGTAGCAGCAATTACAAAGTTAGTGGACATCTTGCTCATGTGAAGGACATGATGTATGTACATCTATTTCAAATCAGTATTAAACTACAAAAACGATGTCATTAAAGAGATGATACAACAGATTGGAAAAAAAAAATCGATGTCTCTTTATTCAGTGCACATCGAGTTATTAAGTAAGAAACGATGTAACACAGCCCAATGAACATCGACTTATTAAGTAAGAAACGATGTAAAACAACGCAATAGACATCGACTCTTTAAGTAAGAAACGATGTAAAACAACGCAATGGACATCGATTTATTAAATGAAAAACGATGTCTAGTATAAGGCTGAACATCGGTGTCAACCTTATAAACTGATGTTTAATAGAAAAATAGACATCACTTCGTAAAAGGAAACGATGTTTAACAGAATAATGAACATCAGTCGAGTAATACAAAAGAATGTAGATTCAATCTTAAATAGTGTGATATATGGTAAGTACCCGTAAAGCTTATAAATAGCAGGCAAATTTCAAAAACACCGATGTCTAAGAATATATTACACATCGTTTCTAGAATGAGTAACGATGTTAAAATGAATACTAGTGCTATTGGACATATATTTCATTAAGCATTAAATGCATAAATATAAAGGTTTAACAATATCTAAAAACACCAACTTATGATCATAATAGTAGTTTAACATCGATTCTATCTAATCCGATGTTTATTGTTGTATGGGACATCGGTTTTTAACCGATGTCTATTTTTTAGCGATCTTTTACATCACCCACTAAGACATCGGCACAAATTTTTTTTGCATCAGTTTCTGGCCGATGTATATGAGAAAAATTCTAGTAGTGATATCTTTGAAATACATGAAGGGTTGAGTGAACATAATGCTACTTCAGTTATGTAAATTCATGTAGCACTTGAGTTATACTAGTACGTCCTGGAGCTAGGCAGCTAGTAGATCTGAGGAAAGTGTATACAGAGAGAGGATTGTTTTGCTGCCCATGTATACTTGTGTAGTATCACAATCTGATAATGAATGGAATTTCGCTTGCGGGAAGATTTATGAAACAGGCCTTTACTGCAGCAGCATACATCCTAGCAAGTGAACAAGAAATAGCATAGGGCATCTCCACTCTCCGTAAGTAACAATATATGAAAGTGCTAAAGCCCATGTACTAACTTGATAGTAACGCAAGACAGTAAATATTAGACATTCACGCATACAGTGACATACACAGTCGAAGGCCAGGCTCAAGCTTCCACATGAAAAGCCTATTATTCTTAACAGTTTTATGATACATACAAAGATTCTCACATCTTTGAAGGCAAACCCAATCTTTTGCTCGAATTAGTGTTGTTTCCGCCCATCGACCGCTGCTCTTGAAATCTCGTTTTGACTCTGTAGAGGACCTGATGTACTTCTTCAAAGTGAGGTCTTGTCGCATTTTTTGTATTCTCAATCCACTCTAGAACTTTCTTGTGTGGGCCAAGTATCCGACTGCGGTCGTTCTCGTCCAAAACCTACATGCAATAAGTTGCATCATAAGATCATATGATGTATGATCCACAAATAGAGACAGTTGTTCTAATTTATAAAGGTTTCATACAACAAAACACTGGAACAAGAGATCCCCTTCCATAATCAAAGTAGACTTCACAAGAAATATATAGAGGCACTTAGATATCTTCAGGTAGAAAGACATAGCTTCTGGCTGATATAATATATAATCCCATGACGGATAAAGTATGGTGGAGAGTCCTTCAGAATTTGTATGTTGAATGTTTTCACATTAAGACTGATGTTTTCCAGGTACTTCTAGATCATCATATGAATCTCATTTGCATGATCAGTTTAGTTCAGTAAGCTCACATTCTTCCCTTAATATCGGAAAATACCAATTTTGTTGAACATGGGAAATACCAATTACCAAGGAACAAACTAGAGACTATAATAGACAACAACGATATACTTTTCAACTTATGCAAAAGAACTAATATACAGGAGTACAAGTCAACAAATTTTCTGAATATTGGGTGAGTTGGAAAACAGAGCAGCTTTCAAATAAACGGATCCAGCTCTCTAAAGTGAGACGACTGTGAATTTATTTAAATTTCATAAAATTACATCCTCCAAGTAATCTAATGGTAAAAAAAAATGCCACATCAGTTGGAGTTAACTTTATGGTTTCCTTCTCAAACTGACGCTAACAGTGTCGTTGACTCTTCAACAACAAAAAAATGCAGTTGTCCTCTATTAACCAAAACAAACGAAATTAATCCTGCTTTCATGAATTGAAACCAAATTCTGTATCTTCTTTCTAATTCTGTTCTCCTTTCTTTAATTGAAACAAAATTAAACGACTAAATCTTCTCATATTTGAATCTCAATGGCTATGTTGTCCACATATATATATATATATATATGTACGGCTCTTTCCTGTAATTTCGATTCGATTTGAGCTTTCCTTTAGACTTTCTCATATCAATAATTCAATACATCAACAGGCTAATAGGTTATAGATTAATGTTTTTTTCTTTTTCTTGTAATTTCGTTCTGCTCTATGCAATTTGGAGGATTTGCAGCAATGATTTCTATTTTTTTTTTTTCATTTTAGTTGTGGAGGGATTTAAAAAAGAAAAGAAAAAGGAAGAAGGACAAAGAATGAAGTTTTGCCTGAGAAGAAAGTTGAGAACAAACCGTGGAAGAAGAAGAGTAACTTTTTTTTTGTTTTTTTTTTTTTTTGTCTGATGGAATAAACGTCTGTTTGAGGGGAAAAGCAATAAAAATCCTCTTAGCTGATGTGGCAATTTCTTTGACCATTAGATGACTCAAAAGGTATAGATTTTATGAAATTTAAATAAATTCACAACTCTCTCACTTTAGAGGAGCTGGATCCCAAATTAACAATACAACAAAGGCGAAAGGAAGGTGCCTACCATCCCTCCACAATAATTAACCTACCAAGAAACCTGTTTATCACTTTAGATAAAACAACTTGTAAACAGGAAAAAAAAACCTCATTTGCCAAACCTTAAACTGCTGTCATAGAATTTTAAAGGTCTATATTTTCTCTCAAAATAACTTATATTTTAGTTATTTCACCAGTAGATGTGTTCATTGTACTTTGCAATGATATCCTTCCCAATCCCAACCCTCCTAAATTTTCAATGAACCTAATATTCCACTGTAAAGTAACATTAATAAGCATGGAGTTAATATTATATACCTCAAGTTGCATAATTTCACAAACCAGGCTGAGATCTGCTATGGATGGTTGAAAGCCACCCAACAAGAACTTTCCATTCCCTTTGAGCCAAATAGACTCAATTTTTGACAAAGAGGAGGACAGAAGTTTCTCAGCTTCAGCAGCTGCTTGTGGATTCAATCGAAGTCCAAACACAGGTGCAAGTACGGTATTTAGAACATATGTCACTGAAAAAAAAAAAATTAATATAACAAAGGAAATCTACATCAAGTATATTACCACTCAAAATGCGATAAGAGTCATTGCAACAAAGAATAACCAGAAATCATCATTGGTATAATTCTAGCTACTGCAACAAAACGTAAGCATATGAAAATTCAATAACCATTGCAACAACACAAGGAAGAGCTCGGTGTAAGTTAATACTTGCGCCACGGCGTAAGTTAGAGTGGTGCCAATCCAACACTGAGTTGATTTTAGCTCTCCTGACAAGATCAGCAGGATACCTAACAGCACAAAAAGGAAAAGTTAGGCAGTTGTATACAGTCTCCAAGCAAGCATGTTATCATTGACTGCACCAAAGCATAACACGACTTACCAGTGATCTGCTACTCCAGGAAACGCACAAGCAAGATAGACAAGAATTGCATGACTGCCAAGACAAAATGAACAAACAAATACATTGAATAGAGATGACCTAACAAAATTATCAAACTCCACAAGACAAAAGGCACATTCAAATTACCTTTCAAACAGATTAAACCTCCCATCAGCAATAGCGGGAACTTGTCCCATAGGGTTTATTTCTACAGTTACATCAGAAACAAAAACCGTTAGTCATTGTTCACACATTACACCACCCAGCCAAGCGTCTACTCCTTTGTTTTTTTTTTTTTCCAACTTCAGCATATGATCACAGTCATTTTAAATCTTCACCCTCTTTGACTTATCCACTCTTCTCCTGTCACTCACTTGTGCTAAATTATTAAGCCATGCATTTCCTACATGCATATCCATTTCTCGCAACTACTTACAAAACCGATAATTCTTGAAACCAATTTTTTATTACTAAATGAATTCTCAGCTAACTTTAACTCAGCTCAGCCAACGGTAACACCCCAATTCAATATAAACTTCAAAATAAGGCTTACTTTTGAAATCAGGTGACTTTTGCTGGCGTTTGGCTAGGCTGATTTGCACCTCCTCGAATTCTATACCATTAACCCTATTACACAACCACAAAAAAGAATCCAAATTTAGATTAGAAACCACAACCCAGATTCAAATTACATTACAGCACAAGGTGAAAAGTTCATCAACACAATCACAGTAACAGCAATAAAGCAGTAAAATTTAATCGAAAATTTACTTGCAGAAGATCAAAATTGCACGCGAGGGTTGTGACATCCTATCCACGTATACTTTGAGCTTCATTTTCTCTTCTTCTTCGTTTTCAACTCTGCTAAAGCTTCTGACTTTTTTGGTACCCATCTTATCGGGTTTTATACATTCGCGGCATTTCGGTTTCGGGGCTTGTGGGCTGGGCTTGGTCTTTCCGGGTCGAGCCGGCCCGAGTCATTTTGGCAGAGCGACATCGCTACGTACGAGAATTTCACCCGCCATTCCTAGAGTTTGACTGGCCAGTAATGAAGGTGGAACTGACTATAAATGCTACAGTCGACACGTGGATTCATCGTCCCCGTTGGAAACATCAGTTGCGGTTAATGATGACTCATCTGAATATCTGATTTGCATTAATAATTTCAGGAACAGTGTCACGCTACGCAGGCATGGCATGGAAGTCAGAGCTCTATCTCTATTTATTTTTATATTTTTCTCCGATCGAGCACCTCCGTGAATATATATTTTAATTGTTCCGTATATATATATATTTATGGAGGCTCTAGGACAGAAAAAAAAATATAAAAGTAACTGTAAAATTATAATAATACGAATCTTATTATTATAACGAAAAAAATTAGATGTCTTGGAGTTTCGAAACTGTATCTTATTATTATTATTATTATTAAAAAATAAAAAACTTCAATTGCAATCAATGCATGCCCAGAAATGAGAATGACACAACCCAGAGGAACTCATGGGGTTCACATTCCCTTGTTTTGTTTATGCAATTGAAAATTATAACAATGAATATTTGAGTAATTGTTTCTTCTTTTTTTTCTCTCCAGTTTTTGTGTTTTGGTTGGAATGCAATTTTAATTCACGTATTTAGATAATTGTATTTTCGATTTTCCTTTTGTATGTGTTGTCGGTATGCAATTTTAATTTCTTTATTTTGAATCTTGCAATTTCGGTTCATACGTAACGACAAATGCAATTGATATGATTTTTTTTCTCTCTACCTTTTCATATAAAACATAACATCAAATTAGATTCATTTCTCCCAGATGAGATAGATGTACGAGTATAGTGAAGATAGTTAAACTAACCACTTATGAGCTAAACTTGTGAAATCAACTAAAATTCTAGAAGGACCAAAACACAAGAACCGCAATTCGCTGGAGAATTTTCACATGGTTTTTAACTTCACTACGTTGTATACAATGAGTTTCTCAGTCATTAATCATATGCTACTCACATGGATGTAGCAGACGTACGATATGGGTTGCATTCAACGGATTTAATTTGCAAGTCATCCTCATAAAAGAGGAGTTATGATTTCCATGAAGTAACACAAGTTCGGTCATGAAGTGTGCCATTACTTCTATTTCAAATATACGATAAATAGGCATTACAAGGAACCGTTTTTTGGACTCCCCAGCTACCAATGCTCTCACTCAATTAATAAGAGAATCCAAACTCGGAAAAGCGACAGAAAAAGAGTTAGTCAGATTTCTGAGAGAGACAGAGAAAAAGAGAAACGGATGAAAGACCCACAGTTTCTTGTCTCATAACTCTCACTCTCTTTGGCTGCATTGTCATCTTCAGTCCCCACTCATCGTTCTGTGTGCCTTCTTGTACCAGACCCTTCTTTCTTTCTCTCTCTCCCTCAGAAAGCTCCTCAGTCTGGCCTTGGATCATCTTGGAAATGGTGGAAGTCTGAAGCTTTAAGCTTTGAACAAGGTAAAGAGCTCTTGAAATTTTCAGTTCCTAGCTCTTTTTGTATGTAAGCAGTTCACTGTGGCTATTATTTTGGCTAGCTATGATGATTTCTAGCTTTTGGTCCTCTTAGTTTTGAATTTGGTTCATAAACTCTTGAGGCCTTTGAGATTGAGAGCTTGAGAGACTTGAATTTGTTGTCTTAAGTCAGAAATGCTTACCTGCATTTTCAATCTTAGGCTCTTTGATTGCAGATATCACTGTCTTGTTTTTGTGTTGAAACTGAGGACCTAGACTGGTCTGATCAGATTTTCATGTTCTTTTTCTTTTCATTTTTGTTTTCCTACTCTAATTTTAGCTTTTGCAATCTGTTTGGTGAAGCATGCAAATCACTTTTTTAAAATTAAAATTATATTTTCAAGGCTGTATTATTGTACTGCACTGTCTGGATCACCAAACAGATCTCACAAAATCCAAGTCCCAAAGGCTAACTTTTGTATTTTTGAGACTTTTGGTTTTAGGTGGTGTGAATATTCAGTGAAGAAGCTCATGTGTACTAAGCGAGCTTTCAGGATCTCAAATTTTTTTTATATTTAATTTGTGTTTAAGATCCTTGTACCGAGTGGTGTTATTGCACATGCTCTGTGCGAGAAAGTTGGTGACTTGTTTGCTTTCCCAATCTAATCCTTACAATTTCTTCGAGGACTTTAATTGTAGTCTCACTCACTTTTAGTGCTTTTCAAGTTAATTCTGGCCAAAAAAAGGAGTTTTGCAAGTCTTCTTCACTTCAAGTAATTACAAGAAAAGTAGCACACTCAGGTGAGCAGAAGAAGTTAAAAGGAGATCTTCTCGACTCAGTTAGGGGATTAATTTTTTATTGCCGCAGATTCTGCTCTTGAAAAGGTGTGCTTTATATTTTGACTCTATGTTTTGGCCGTTTCTTTCTTCATTTTAGTTGGATCCTGTTCCATCGATTTACTGTGTAGAAAGAAAAAAAAAGAAAAAAATTGATGCATTGGGCGACACTATTATTGATCGATCAATCACTATCTGGGTGTTAAAGGTTAAATTTTTCTGCTTATGGTGGTTGTTCAGTAATCCCAGTTGTTGCTTTGGTTTCTCTCCCTCTTTTTTTTTTTGTTTTTTTCGTTTTTTGGGTTTGTGTGGTTCTTTATTTTCTTGACTCGGCTAACCCTCCATGCCATCATATGGATTAAGTTCGGGTGTTTATTCACTCGCAGATTTTAGCAGAAGTTGAATATTCAGATGTTGAAGGTGTTTAACATGTTAACTAGTACTCATTCAGATCCACCTTACATCATTTTCTCTCTTTCCTTAGAATTATTGCTGATTTTTTTTTTTTTTAACACACAAGTAATGTACCGTCCTTTGCTTTGTAAAATTAAAACCATAAATTGGTAGACTGGAAAAATACCATGCCAAATTTAACACTTTCATCAGATGTTATGTATGCTATTCTCTGTGAAATTTCTAGATGCTACACAGTATTAGTACAGTTCATCCTATTGTGATCTCTCTTCAAATTTCATTTTTTCACTTACTTTAAAGGGTTTATTACTTTGGTCAATTACCTGAATGTTTTGATTTGACGTGCCCTGTTCTATCATTTTTTCAGCTTAAATTATTAATTTCTGTGCTACATCAGTTCTTGGAGTTATACATACATCAGTATCTGATGTTAAATTTTTCCCTATTGTGCAGGTACCTTTAGTTATTTTCCATTTCATCAGTGTTATATGCTACTATGAACAACCTCAAGTTAGGGGTGGATGTGGTTAGCGCCCACAATCTTTTGCCTAAAGATGGGCAAGGTTCATCCAATGCATTTGTGGAGCTGTACTTCGATGGCCAGAGGTTCCGCAGCACTATAAAAGAAAAGGATCTCAGCCCTGTTTGGAACGAAAGCTTCTACTTCAACATTTCTGATCCTTCAAACCTCCACTATCTTACTCTCGAGGCCTATGTCTACAACGATGTCAAAGCTACTCACTCCAGGTCCTTTCTTGGAAAGATCAGCCTCACTGGGAATTCATTTGTCCCCTATTCTGATGCTGTTGTCTTGCATTACCCTTTGGAAAAGCGTGGCATATTCTCACGTGTAAGAGGAGAGCTCGGCTTGAAGGTTTATGTTACTGATGACCCAACGATTAAGTCCTCCATGCCATTGCCTGCTTCTGAATCCCTTACTGATCAGGATCCAGGCCTTGCACAGACCCAAGGAGTTTCGACTCCTGGCATGAGCTCATTTCGGAGTGAGAAATCTCAGGCAAGACACACCTTTCACCATCTGCCGAATCCAGGTCAAGAGAGCCAACATCAGCATCATGCTTCTGCTGCACCAGATACTCATTATGTACCCAAGTATGAAGCTGATCAAATGAAATCTGAACCGCATCCTGCAAAGCTGGTTCGCATGTACTCTGCTTCAGCATCACAGCCTGTTGACTATGCACTTAAAGAGACAAGCCCTTACCTTGGAGGTGGGAGAGTTGTTGGTGGACGTGTTATTCACGGAGACAAGACTGCAAGCACCTATGATCTAGTTGAAAGGATGTACTTTCTCTATGTAAGGGTTGTTAAAGCTCGCGAGCTTCCTGCCATGGATGTTACTGGAAGTCTGGATCCCTATGTTGAAGCTAGAATTGGAAACTACAAAGGGATTACAAAACACTATGAGAAGCAACAAAATCCAGTATGGAATCAAGTTTTCGCTTTTTCAAAGGACCGCATGCAAGCATCTGTGTTAGAAGTTGTGGTTAAAGACAAGGACCTGCTTAAAGATGACTTTGTGGGAATTGCGAGGTTCGACATCAATGAGGTTCCATTAAGAGTTCCACCTGACAGTCCTCTAGCTCCAGAGTGGTACCGACTTCAGGACAAAAAAGGCGAAAAGATTGAGGGGGAGTTGATGCTTGCAGTCTGGATTGGCACTCAAGCAGATGAGGCTTTTTCTGATGCATGGCACTCTGATGCTGCTACACCTGTTGATAGCTCACCAGCTGCATCCGCAGTGATTCGCTCAAAGGTGTATCATGCACCAAGGTTGTGGTATGTACGTGTAAATGTCATAGAGGCACAAGACCTGTTTGCATCAGAGAAGAATCGTTTCCCAGATGCATATGTCAAGGTACAGATTGGAAATCAGGTTATGAAGACAAAAACACTTCAGGCTCGGAATCTAAACCCACTTTGGAACGAAGACCTTTTATTTGTGGCTTCGGAGCCCTTTGAAGATCATCTGGTTATTTCAGTTGAGGACCGTGTTGGTCCTGGCAAGGATGAAATCCTTGGGAGGGTCATACTACCTCTAAACTCTGTAGATAGGCGTGCCGATGATCGTATGATCCATTCCAGATGGTTTAATCTCAAAAAGCCAGTTGCTGTGGATGTGGATCAGTTGAAAGAAGATAAGTTCTCAAGCCGCATTCATCTTCGAGTCTGTCTTGATGGCGGATACCATGTTCTTGATGAGTCCACTCATTATAGTAGTGACTTACGCCCCACGGCAAAGCAGCTCTGGAGGCCATCCATTGGGGTTTTAGAGCTCGGAATCTTGAATGCCGTGGGGTTGCACCTGATGAAAACAAGAGATGGAAGGGGCACTTCAGATACCTACTGTGTAGCAAAATATGGCCATAAATGGGTCAGGACACGAACACTTGTCGACAACCTATGTCCAAAATACAATGAGCAGTACACCTGGGAGGTGTTTGATCCTTCTACAGTTCTTACAGTAGGTGTATTTGACAACAGCCAGCTTGGAGATAAGGATTCCAATGGTCACAAAGACTTGAAGATTGGAAAGGTTCGTATTCGTATCTCAACACTTGAAGCAGGCCGCATATACACACACTCATATCCGCTGCTGGTTCTTCACCCAACTGGTGTTAAGAAGATGGGAGAGTTGCATTTGGCTATTCGGTTCTCATGCACATCTTTTGTAAACATGCTTTACACATACTCAAAACCGCTGCTACCAAAGATGCACTACGTAAGGCCCTTCAATGTAATGCAGCTTGACATGCTACGTCACCAAGCTGTCAACATAGTTGCAGCAAGGCTAGGCCGAGCTGAGCCACCACTTAGGAAGGAGGTGGTGGAATACATGTCTGATGTGGACTCACATCTTTGGAGCATGAGACGGAGCAAAGCGAATTTCTTCAGGCTTATGACAGTTTTCTCAGGAGTATTTGCTATAGGCAAATGGTTTACTGATATTTGCATGTGGAAGAATCCCATAACCACTGTGCTTGTCCATGTTCTCTTCCTTATGCTTGTTTGCTTTCCGGAACTGATTCTACCCACAACTTTTCTTTACATGTTTCTGATCGGGGTATGGAACTTCAGATACCGGCCAAGATATCCTCCTCACATGAACACAAAAATCTCACAAGCTGACCTTGCACATCCTGATGAGCTAGATGAGGAGTTCGACACATTTCCAACTAGCAGGAATCCTGAGCTGGTGAGAATGAGGTATGATCGCCTGAGGAGTGTGGCTGGTAGAATTCAAACAGTGGTTGGTGATGTAGCAACACAAGGAGAGCGGCTTCAGGCACTGTTGAGCTGGCGTGACCCGCGAGCTACAGCACTCTTTGTCACATTATGCCTCATAGCTGCCTTGGTAATGTATGTGACACCATTCCAGGTGGTGGCAGCATTGGCAGGGTTCTTTGTGATGAGGCATCCACGATTTCGACATAGGATGCCCTCAGCACCCATCAACTTCTTCCGCAGGCTGCCTGCTAGGACTGATAGTATGTTGTAAGTTAGACTTTTTAATGTTTATGGCTTCTGGGATCATGAGTTTAATTAAGTCCCGAACTATGAGTCTGGTCCATGTTGACATTGCTCTCCTTATCCGACTCTTTTAGTACTAAACCATGAATAATTTTTATCTGCAGGCTGCCGCTTCTTTTTTTATTTTTGTTTGTTGACACCATATTTTCCTGTTGTTCAAATAAGCATATCTGTCCTTATCATATTGTCAAATTTTTCATGCAAAAATTGCAAAGAAGTCAAATACAAAGCTCGATTATTATTTTTTTTTTTTGCAAAGTCAAATACAAAACATTATGACTTTTAATGATACTTAATTTGTTCATGTAACCTACCAAGACGATAGCCATAAACTTTTATTTATTTGCTAAGACAGCCTTGAGAATATTTATAGTTCTATTCTATGCATTACATTTCAACGTGCTGGCCAAATCCAGATTTTACTTTCAGTACGTGCCTCCATGTTTAAGATAATTGCTGGGCAGAACGCAACTTCCCCAATAAGAACCAAGAGAGGAATGTGGAAACAGCAAGCCAGCATTCCTTCCCAAAATGGCAGTTCCCTTGTCCAAAAGAAATTCCAAACACTTGAAGAAAGAAGCCCCGAAAAGGGAGCCTTGTTTCTGTTTCTCACCATGTTTCTGTTTCATTGCTCTATTCAAGTTTCTATATAGACTTCCTGCAGCATTTTTCTTGCTCTTTCTTATCTACCTCTGGTCTTCCTCCACCACCATTATTTCCGGCAACATTGTTCATGTCTGTGTCTCGTCGCGGAAGCTCAACAATCATTACTGCCTATCTGCTGGTAGTACCAGACCCAATTTTGAACTCCCAAATCTCAGAAATGCTACACTTTACCTCCACATTCCTGACCCGAGTTCAAACCTCTCTATCTCGATATCGCCTCCTTTGTCCCAAAAAAACAGTCCCATCAGTCCTCCACCTCCTAAAGTCAGTAGTGAGATTGTGATCAGAGAGACTGTTCAAGTTGTCCATGATGAGTCTGATCCAGTGAAGAATGGAGCCAACAAAGAACGAGAAGAAGAGATTGCAAATGCAAAGAAGGAAGTCGAAGAGCAGCTAAGATTGCACAGATCATGGATATCAAATAAGAAGCATGAAGGGTGTGAAGGAAGAGGAGTCTATGTGTATGACTTGCCATCCAAGTTTAACAAGGACTTGTTGGGTCAATGCAGAGACATGGTTCCATGGATGGATTTCTGCAAGTACTTCGGGAATGAGGCGTTGGGTGAACCGATTCCCAAACTTGGAGAGGGGTGGTACCACACTCATCAGTACTCATTGGAGCCCATATTCCACCAAAGGATCTTGAAGCATCCTTGCAGGGTTTACAGTGAAAATGAAGCGAAGCTTTTCTATGTTCCATTTTATGGTGGTTTGGACATTCTGAGATGGCATTTCAAGAATGTGTCCAATGATGTCAAGGACACTTTGAGCTTGGAGCTCATAACATGGCTTGAGAAGCAAGACTCTTGGACTAAGAATTCAGGTAGAGATCATTTGCTGGTGTTGGGGAAGATCTCATGGGATTTTAGGCGAAAAGATGGTTCGTGGGGGACTAGATTGCTCGAAATTGATCAAATGCAAAATCCAATCAAGCTCTTGATCGAGAGACAACCATGGCAACCAAATGATATTGGAATCCCACATCCAACATTCTTCCACCCGAATTCAGACGAAGACATCATGGCATTGCAATGGAAGATCATTAGCTCATATAGAAAAAAGCTAGTGAGCTTTGCTGGTGCAGCAAGGCCTGGTGCAGCTGTAAGCATAAGGTCCATACTGATCAACCAGTGCAACACAGCCGAAAATGGGAAATGTCACTTTCTCAACTGTGATTCAGGTGGTTGTGATCAGCCAGAAATGGTCACTGAGCTTTTCATGGAGTCTGAATTCTGCTTGCAGCCTCCAGGAGATAGCCCAACTCGAAAGTCCTTATTCGATTCCTTAATTTCAGGTTGTATTCCTGTGATTTTCGATCCTTTCACAGCTTACTATCAGTATCCATGGCATCTCCCAGAGGAACATGGAAAGTATTCTGTGTTTGTAGACCAAGAAGATGTGAGGGGAATGAAGGTGAACGTGGTGGAAATGCTTATGAAGATTTCTAAGGAAAAGAGGGATGATATGAGGAGGCACATTGTGTATGAGTTGTTGCCTGGTTTGGTTTATGGGGATTCAAATGCCAAGTTTGACAAGTTTCAGGATGCATTTTCGATTACAATGAGTAATCTGATGGAGAGGGTCACCAAATTGGATTTAGCTGTATAATATATGAGGATGATTCATGTAATTTTCTCTTTTATTTGTTTTATTTTTCATTTTCGATTACAATCATATTGTTTCATATAACTTTTAAGTCAAGGCCTGTCTAGTCACACTTGTCTGGTCCACTGTTTTTCGATCATTTGTATTTTCATTTTTTAAGTTACCATGAATAGGAAATAAATGAAAAGAAGAGTTTCTTGGTTTCATTTTCCATTGAAACATGAAGAAGAAATAGATGCAAAAGACGAAGGTGAAAGAAGTACAAGGAAAGAAGGCGTATTGGAAGTTGAGAACAAAAGAGATAGTAATTAATTGATAACGATTGAATTTTGGAATCTCGTCATTTTTTATGAAGAAATCTAGATCTAACTTAAAATTAATTGACAATAAATGTAGAGTCTCAAGGCCTTATAAATTCTTTAACAACGTATCAATCTTTTAATATTAAATAACTCTGCTCATTGTTTGTTACACCTCCCCAATTACGACCACACAATTCGAGTCACATAGACAAAAAAAATTTCCAAAATCTCATAAAATCTGCTCATTATCATGAGCATTTTGCATCAAAAACCCAATAGGGTTGGTCTAGTAGAAGCATGGTAGGCTATAAGTAAGGTGGAAGATGCAGGGCTTCTTCAATTCTTCTAGTAATAGAAGGTCCCTGATTCAAACCCCAGCTTGTAAAAAACATCTATTAGAGAGGGATCATACCCAAGCTGCTCTCGGCCTCGGAGTGGTAGCTCACTCGGCCACCATTTTTGTAACAAAAAAAAAAAATTTGCATCAAAAGATAAGCACAAAAACTAATTACCCAACGGCCAATAAAATGTCCGGTTCACATTGTTCACTCCATATAGCCCCAACTTCACCGCTGACGTCACATTCCCTTCCCTATGCCCCAAACCATACCCATGATGCAGCAATGTCAACCGTCCATTGTCTTCATTCCTAAGAAATACAACTCCGTTTCAAAAAAAATTAAAAAATACACACATCTCTCTTCTCGCCCCTTCATGTGTGCGCTCCTACCTTATCTATTCGAGGCTAATTTGAGATTGCTGTGACTTAAAAAAAAAACAACTGCTTCTGCTGGAATTAGCAGCAGCTTAGATTGCTTCTAAAGGCTGTTGCGGAGCTTTCAGTTGCTTCTAAAAGCAGTTATCAATTACCCATATTTTTAAATTAAAGCCGCTGGCAATAGTTTACTCGTGCTTTCATCAGTTTCATGTGTGATTCCCCACATGGTTTCGGGACTGACGCATCATTCAGATCATGCATTGGACTGAGTTTCTATCTTGACTTGATAAGATTTTCAATTGTTATCTTCAATTGACTCAGACCCAACAAAAAAAAAAAAAAATCTTCAATTGACCGTTGTTGTTGTTGTGACCACCGGCACCGGCCACGGTTGCCTCGGAAAAGAGACTTGATAAAAGATATTAAACGCCAAGTTTTATTTAAATATGTTTCTGACTCCTGATCAGTCACTCTAACAACCAACAACAACTACGAAACATTCGACACTACAATAGGCCTCAATCTGACTAACGTATATATGAAGCTTGAACGCACATTCATTGTATTATACTGATATCACTGCATACGAGTGTACTGCTTCACAGAAACATAAACTTATAAGAACATGTCCCACAATACAAAGCGATTTATTCTCATTAAGTTGTTTATTCCTAGTCAACTCTCCTTTATTCATAAGGAGCTGATTCATGCAACCCCCAACAGTTTCTTCACATCCTTCTGCAAACACAAAGACCAACCACAATATTGTTAGTCAATCAGCAAAATCAAATTCACTTAAAAGTAGCACATTTAGACACTGCAATGGAATGAAGTGTTCTGTACCTCGATGCTAAGAGGAGAAGTTGTTGGGGCATAACGGTCGACAACATTGCCTTCCTTGTCAACAAGGAATTTGGAGAAGTTCCACTTGATGCTGTCACCAAAGAGTCCACCTTTGCTCGACTTCAAGAACTTGTACAATGGAGCGGCTTTGTCACCATTCACATCCACCTAGAATGGGAAGAAAATATATATTACTTATGTCCATCTCCACATATAGTTAATGACTTGATTCCATTTAACATCTGGAAAATGAAATCCCCCTTATACCTTGTCGAAAATGGGATACTCGGCCTTAAAGCGAGTGCAAGCAAACTCTACAATCTCATCATTAGATCCTGGCTCCTGAGCTCCAAACTGATTGCAAGGGAATGCCAAAATCTCCAAACCTAAAGAGGCAAGAGGTGCAAAATTTAGAGAGCATCCAAAAGAAAAGGGTTAAATATTAGGCAAAAGAAGAAAGGACTCGAAGAAAAACCTTGAGTTTTGTATTTCTCATACAACTGAGCCAGCTCTGTGTAGTTTGAATTGGTCAAGCCACTGCATCAAAATTAGATCGCAAACTTTATAAGTAAAGGAAGAGAACGACGACAAAAGCAGAGAAAGCTGATAGCTTTGAAAGAAGGCTCATCGCGACTAAAGACCTAGCTAGCTTGATATATATATCCCTGCAGTGTACTCTTCAAGAAATTACCAAGAGCAATATGTTTACTACATAGATTTAAGTGCCAACTTAGTTGTAACAGAGCAGAGTTTAATCAACTGGAGAATTCGTACAAACAGTAAAGGGGGAAAGTAAGCAAAAAGAGAAGGCATGGTGTACCATTGTGATGCGACATTGACAATCAAAAGGACCTTTCCTTTGTAGGAGCTGAGATCAACATCATTGCCCTTGGCATCCTGCAATAGCAGAACAAATTATACATATTAAACTCCCGATTATAGAGATGGAAGAGGATCTGCCCAACCTAATAGCCCACTAGGCAATATATCAAATTTCGAAAGAAATCCCTCTACTAGTTGATTGCTAATGTAAAATCAGAGAAGTGCTTTAGCTCCATAATTCCTTAATTAAAAAAAAAAAAAAAAACCTACAGCTTGCTCTGGAGAATTTGAATCTAATACAAATGAGAAAGCCAAAGATAAAAAAAATATTTATATTTAACTGATGAAATCAATTTTGTCGTTTCTTCGGTTTCAAGAAAGCACAAGGTGATCAGAACAAACCAACTTTCCCCATTTCTTCAAGAACCAATCCCAACAGTTTATGATCATCAAACACAGATTCAGAAACCCAATAGTAAACACCAACGTATTTGATTCTAAACATCATGAAAACTGTTCATAAAAGAACCAACCTTAACAGTGAAGTCGTGGACAGATTTGGTGGTGGACTGGCTAGCCATTGTGCGATTGGATCGAAAAGACGGAAATGGGGTCGAAGACTCTGCCTTGATCGAGGGGGAACGCGAAGAACGCAAAAGGGTATGGTTGGAATCGGCCGAGAATTGCTTCGGCAAAAGGAGAGAAGCAGCGACGGTGAGATTTCTTCGGAAGAGAAAACGAGTAGATGAACAGAGCATTTGAGATGCCCGGAACATAGAAATGGCTTCACATTTATAGGGTGGAACCAGAAAGGTCAACTATTTCTAGGTGACAAATTTTTGGCTGTCGACGTGGAGGGTCTGTGGGCTTCCACGTAGGTGGTGTAGAAGCTCACACGTGGAGGCGCGAGCACGGAGTTGTGTTTTTTGGGAATGAGGACAATGGACGGCTGAGATTGCTGTAAGGTTATGGCGTGTGAATGGTGATGGTTGGGGGCATAGTGAGGGGAGTGTGACGTCAGCGGTGATGTTGGGGCCATGTGGTGTGAACAATGTGAACTGGATATTTTGCTTGGCTGTTGGGTAGTTGGGTTTCGTGCTTATCTTTTGATGCAAAATTTTGGTTTGTCTTCCCTCCTATGGTGTAGGCTTGTAGATTTTGTTTTGGAAAGTGAGAGTTTTTGTCCTGTCAACAAGATTCTGCTGCCATTTTCAGAAGTTACTGTTAAATACTTTGGATGACTACAGTCATAAATCCTCACGATAATGAGCGGGTTTTATGAAATTTTGAATTTTTTTTATTTATTTATGAGATTCAAATTGTGTTGTCTTATTGGAGAGGTGTAAGAATGATTTTTTGGCAATGAAATTAGTAGGGTTATTCAATATTGAAATATTTATATATTATAAAATAATCTATAAGAGTTTGAGCATATTCACTGATTGTTAATTAATTTTAAATCAGATGTCTAAAATATTTCCTCATAAAAGAATGACGAGATTCCAAAATTCAATCGCTATCAATTGATAATCATCGTTTTTGTTTCCATATTATGCGTTCTTCCTTATACATCTTTCCCCTTAGTCTTTGCATCTATTTTTTCTTCTTCTTTGTGGTAAAACTCTCTCTCTTGGTGGTGTCATTAAACAACTCAGCTCCTCAAGATTTTCTCACACTGAACATTGTAAAAGACAACATGTTCAACAAAGAAGCAAGGAGGAAGGAGCAAGGAATATCGACCAAGTCAGAAGCCCTCTTGAGATAATTAATATCGACCGAGAGATTTAGAGAAAAAGAGTCTCAAATAAGTGAGAGAGAATATACCTCTTGAGAGTATATCAAGGGAGAGAGTTTTACCACTTTGGTGAAGTTTAGTCAATATTATGAGATTGTTCTTGTAATCTCATTATTTTACGTAGTGGAAGAAAGAAGTAATGATGTCCCGAGAACGTAGGCACATTTATCGAACCTCGTCAAATGTTGTGTCTTCTGTTGTTTATCTATTAAGGCGATCCGTCTTTCCCAACACTGAATTGTGAAAAAAAGCAGTAAAAATAAAGGAAGCAATCTTCTTAGTCAAGATAGAAACTCAGTCCATGAATGATCTGAAATGTGAAGAAAGCAGTAAAAATAACACGAACAAAACAGAAATTCCCATTGTCTAAAATGGTCGGAAAAGAAAACAGAAACAGAAACAGAAGTACTAGAGGAATATAAAGCTCAGTCTTTAAACTACTTCCATATGACCTATATCTTTGTGAATACAAAAGGATACGAATTCTTCTCTGGGATATGATCGATTTTAATCACATTGGAGGAGAATCAACTACAATCTTCTCCGCCACTACTCCTTGCCTTCTCAACATAGTCACAAACTTGAAGACATCTTGTGTTCTAAAATACCCTCTCATCTTAAGTAGCTTGATCCTTGGCATTGTGAGCTCAGCTAGTTTACTTAAGACGTCTTCTGGTAGCTTCTCCTACAAATAAGAACAAAGTTTAGATTTGCAGTTTATCCATAACAGCAGAAGAAATTAAAAAATGATAGATTAAGTTATCGAGAGTACTCACATCTTCATTCCTCTTGCGAAGGTGATAAAGAACCATTGTCTCGAGATTGGGACAATGACCAAGCAGTGCAACCATACCAAGCAGATCCTTTTGAGTATAACCCGTCCCTAGCTCTAAATGGTTGAGACTCTGGAGCTTAAAACTTGTAGGAAAGAGATCCTATTGATGTCAGAAGCTGAGAACATTTAACTATGTAATTCAAGAAGAGGTGATAACTTGATAACATAATCCGTCATCTAGAAACAAGTAGGGAGCCAGGTTGCAGTAAAAAGGTGAAGTCATATTAGTTAATTGATATCGTAAATTCGTAATAAAGTTATTATAGACAAAGAGGTTATGGCAAAGAAGGATCCAGTTAACCGTAGACAAATCAAGTTGGTGAGAAACATATCAGAGTCCAGAAACAAGCATTTGACTTTTCATTACTTAACCAGTTAACCTCAATTAACCACTGTTTCCTGAGAGATCAAGTATGAAAAGTTTGCACAAATTAGGAGCGGATTTTTTTATCTAACCCCACTGCCTTCAGTACGTAATTACCACATCTCTCTTTCACCTCTCACGTTAAGTAACAAGCAAAGTGAATTAAAAGGATTAAACCACCTATGTATGAAGAAGACAAACATAGAGGTATAGCTACATCTCTACGATAAAGCTTTACAACCTTCACTGAAATTTAGTTACCACAATACTCTTTAAATACTTTTTTTTTTCTTTCCCTACCCCACTTCACTCATCCATGATGTTAATAAGATTTGAACACATAATTTTTAAGGTATCAGTTATGCTAGCTAACCAACATATCATATCACAACTCACTGACTTTTTAATTTCATAATATATCAATACGGATGTGCAAAGAGCTGCTCAAACCAAACAAAAAGTTTTGGTTTGGATCAGTCTTTTATGTCCTTGGTTATTACAAAACCAAAACTATTTTTTTTTTATTGAGATCATACAGTTTCTCAAAGACTTCCTAGACTCAGAGACTAATCTGTATCGGGGGATCATGTCAGAATGCCAACCAATTTGAAATTAGTTTAGTTTGGTTCAGGAATTGTTTAAATTGATGTTAATCCAATCAAACTAAATGTACATTGAAAAATAGTAATTATTAAATAAATTATATACAATAACTGCGTAAGACGTTTAACATGTCAAAAGGATTTATAAATTCAATAATATCAAAGAGACGGATCTTTTTTGGTCCCAAAAACAAAGAAAAGAGATTGGTATTTTAGTAGAAAGGAAATATTAATGCAATATCTATCTTTGATGAAAGAAAAAAATACTTAATTTTATAAGATGGCTTCTCATGTATGGATGTAGTGGAAAACTACATTTAAAATATTCTAAAACTTTTGCAATTTGAAAAAGAAAAATAATATATAAACAAAGGAATTGCTTGCATATACTACATGTTTGTTGTATATAGAGATTTAGGGTGCAACTGTGCAAGTATATAGGGAGTTATTGTATGTGTTGTTCTGCCTTTGAAATTAATGAAATCTCTTTTACTTGTCAAAAAAAAAAAAAAATACTACATGTCTACATGAACTTCATGCTTCAACATTATTCGATATATTGCTCAAGCTCGATATAAAAAAGTAGAGAAACTAATTATGCAGTTTAAACTATATATATTGACTCTAGCTTCAAAAAAAAAAAATTATATATACAGTCCTTCTTAGCTAAGGACATTCTTACTTAAGTTTAGGTACGGATTTCCAGTTTTTGGTCACTTTCGATCACATATTCACATCTTAATCGTTCAGTTTTTAGGTCATAATGTATAGATCATCTCTACAAAAATTCAGCCAAATTGATGATCGTTAAGCATCCAAAACTGCAATTTATATGAACGAACAGAATCTGTTGAACCGGAACCGTTCGTGTACATTGTTCTAAATTGCAGTTTTGAATGCCTTAACGATCATCAATTTGGCAGAAATTTTACAGAGATGATCTATATATTAGGACCTAAAAACTGAACGGTTAAGATGTGAATATGTGATCGAAAAGTGGCCAAAAACTGGAAATCAGTACCTTAGCTTAGGTAAGGACGTCCTTAGCCAAGGACTGTATATATGTATATATAGGATATTTCTAAGGTAAGGACTTCCTTACCTAAGCTTAGGTACAGATTCCCAGTTTTTAGCCACTTTTCGATCACATATTCACATCTTAACCGTTCAGTTTTTAGTTCCTAATGTATAGATCATCTTTGCAAAATTTCAGCCAAATTGATGATCGTTAAGGCATTCAAAAGTGTAATTTACAACTATGTACACGAACGGTTCTGGTTCGACAAATTCGGTTCGTTCGTATAAATTGCAGTTTTGGATACCTTAACGATCATCAATTTGGCTGAATTTTTGCAGATATGATATATACATTATGACCTAAAAACTGAACGGTTAAGATGTGAATATGTGATCGAAAAGTGATCAAAAACTGAAAATCCGTTCCATAAGCTTAGGTAAGGATATCCTTACCTAAGAAAAATCCTACATACATACATAGAAAAACGGATAAAACTTCCGAACCACAACGCCTCCATATAGGCTGATTTGGTTTGGTTTAAATATTTTTTCTTCATTGTTAGTTTGCCTAGAACCTCAAACAAAATATTACGGCATAAATTTGAACTTGAAACCGGACAAAACCACGTGCAGCCCTACATACCAAATTAACACAACAAAAATACAACGGGATAAACTCATAAAAGTGTACGAAAAAAACAAGGAAAAACAAAAAAACAAAAAAACAAAAAAACAGAAAACAAAAAGAAAAGAAAGAAGGCCATTACTCTTCTAAACGAAGCTATATTCCCACTAACTTCCTAGTACCACACCCAACAAAAATGAATACCAATCACATTCATTTCTCAGAATTAATGCACAAGTTTCGCATGTAGCTAACCAAAACCGAAATGTTATAACAATGAACAATTAATGGGGAAAGTTTACCATAATCCACAAATTTGGCACCTTAAGCTTCTTAACATTAGGCGCTTGCAGGAGTAGCCGCACAGTCTTCCTGCATAAATGATAGTCCTCAGACTCTAGCACTGAAAGATGAATAGAAAGCTCGACCAGTGCAGGCGCTTTTTTAAGCACAAACTGGTTAAAGTCGCATTCAGTGAAACTTAATGAAAGAAGGTTAAGGCAATCAATCTCGATCTCTGTAGTGTTCCAGCTGAATGCAACTAGATTAGGAACAAATCCAAGAGCAAGCTTCTTAAGCTTGGTGCTACGTATACACAAATCCTTCACCCCCAGACAGTTTCGGAGCTCAAAGTGCTCGAGATTTGGACACCCCGAAAACAATTTCCGCACCTCCTCGTCATCTAGATTAACCCGATCCAGAAACATGGATCTCAGCGAGCCAAAATCCATGTCGTCCGGCAGTGTAAAATTACAACTGGTGAGTTTCAAGACTTGTGTACGCAGCCATTTCTCAGCTCTGAGAAGAAGAATTCATACTTGTAAACAGAGAAGTCATAGTCAGTTTTTAATTTAGTATTTATGAATAATGAGGTGATGTTAAAAAATGTCAGTTTTTAATTTTCCTCATTCCCATTCTGTCCTTAAAGCTTAATACAATCAAATTTCATATGAAGTCTCGAAGTTTCCACTACTCTATTCATCTTCCTCTCTCTGCGTTCAAATTTCAGTCAGCAAACAATGGCGGCTATGGCAAATGACTTTCAGGATCGCTGGAATTTGAAGCTCCATAACCTTCACGACATCGACCCGTTCAAATTTGGCATTGTATAGTGATGAAATTGCTTAATGTTGCTTAATAATCGACCCGCTCTTTGATTAACCCGATCGTTTTCCGATCGATGACCGGTGCAGGAATTTCATCTTCAATCCAGGTACGAACGTCTAGGTATGGATCAGTATTTTCAGTGAGATTAAGTCAATGTATCTCAATATTGTTTGCTTCAAATCGATAATTTGTTGTTTCCGTGAGCTTTGGATACTCAGAACTCAAGTATTTTAGGAGAATTCCCAAGTAGTTGGTATAATTTCAACTGAGATGGAGAAATTCGAGGTTCAGGTTTTAAGATCTGCGATTCTCTTAGTAGTTAACTTCAATTTTCAAAGATTTGAGGAAGGATTTGAAGAGAATTAGCAGTTTTGTGTGCCTTGATATATAGATTTGGTTATGTAACTTACTAATATGTGATCTTTATGACTAACATCTTGTGATTCTCTCCTCACAGATAGCTTATTGATTTCTAATTTGGTTGACTAGAAAAAGTAGAGGATTCACAAAAGAGAGATATCATTTTGGTGCTTGTGGAGAGTTTTGGATTTTATCGATTGTTAAGCAACATTTGGCTCTTGACATGTGTAGTGTTGGTGTTTCATTTTTGTGAATTATGACATGAAATTTCAGAGAATTCCACTGATTCTTAGCTTTTATTTCATTTCTGTCGGACCCAGTGAATTAGCCTGGGCAACTTAAACATGATTACCAGAAAGAATAATGAGCTTCCTAAAACACCAAGAGTCTCGGCTAATGGAGTTTATTCTAAGAGGTATTCTGATCATTCTTTAGTGACTATTGGCCTTTGTATGTGGAATTGAAGTTGACTTTTTGGATTGACCTGGGGGAGGGCAGAATTATTGTAGGAAGAGACTTGCTGCTGCGTTCAGTAGCAAACAATTTATTGAAGAAGCGGTCTTGGTTTTGGTCAAATTTACATATTTGTTGTCTTTAGGTAATAAAAGAAAATATGAAAGTGATTGTGAAGTTTATATTTTTTGGAAGAGCCTTGATGCTGAATTGAGCAGTAAGAGATTTGCTTAAGATGTTGTTTGTGTGTTTTGGTCTAAATTTACTTTATATATATATATATATATATATATATATATATATATATTCTAGCTGAGAAAACTGGTCTTGATGTTGGTGATCATGACTTGTGGGATTGACTGTTTTGTTAAATTGCTGCTCCTACAGCTCATAAAGTTTAGTATTCTTATTCTGAAATCATATCTAAGACTGCATGGTGCATAATCTGTGGTGTCGGCCCATCAAATGAAACTTTGCTATTAAATCATGTTCCATTTTACTTCTGATAATACTTGAAAATGTACTTGGATAAAATGTTGAGAGTGGTAGTGGTAGTTAAAATGTATTAAATCACAGTCAGTCTCTGAAATCTTGAATTTGAAGCAGCTCTGATTTCTAGATGTTAACTTAGAAGCGACTGGAGTGGCACTTAGGACATCAGTTTTGCAGTGTGTTGGTTTCACTAGCTGTAACTTTCCATGCATAGTTGTAACTTATAAGCAAAGATATCTAGATCAAAGAGTTTATTTGATGAGGCCAAACCATTTTTCATGCACTTTTTTACTGTGTTGTTCGTGTATACGCTTTATATGCATCTGCCTTTCTAATACAATTTTGATTTTTTGTTTTTGGCTCCTACTACAGCATATGCAGATTGTCTTGAATTTGCCACATGTTCTAGTAACTTAGCTAGCTACTGATCTGGCCAATGAAGTCACAGGCCATGTCAATGACAATGTTAGTTACATAATCTGTGTTATGAGATTAACACACGTTGCCAAGGAGTTGGCCCAGTGAAGTCACAGGCCATGTCAATGATAATGTCAGTGACATGATCAATTACATGGTCAGTTACATACATTGTAAGTTAGATGGTCAGTTACATGGTCAGTTATATACCTTGTAAGTGACATAGTCAATTACATAATCTGTGACATGAGGTTAACACACGTTGCCAAGGAATTGGCCTTTTCCAGTGACTTGACATGTTATTCTTATTCCATTTGAGATATTGACATGCACTATATTTTCTTCACTGGGTTCCTAATGGTGTAAAGATCAAATGGTAAACCTAACATCAATAACTTCTAGGTCATACCCCATGTTCACCATGACTAGCTGTTTTAGCTCTGTGGTTTTCATCTGAGGTGACATGATCAAAATTACTTTAATAGGTAAATTAGTTCAATCCTTGCTCCTCACTCAGATTCCTCTCGAGAAAATTTTTACTCACCTAGGTTCACCTCTAGGGGATTACTTCTCATCCATATTTGCCTTGAGGTGATTTCTCCTCACACAAATCCGTCTTTAGGGAATTGTTTTACTCCTCACCCAAATTTGCTTTAAAAGATATCTCCTCACCCAAATTTCCCTTGAGGAGATTATTCCTCACTCAAATTAGCCTTGAGGCAATTTTTTTTTTTTCACACAAATTTTCCTTTAGGAAATTATTTACTCCTCACCTAAATTTGTTTAAGGGGATATCTTCTCATCCAAATTTCCGTTAATGAGATATCTCCTCACCCATATTAGCCTTGAGGGGATTTATTCTCACGCAGAGTAGCCATTAGGGAATTACCTTACTCCTCACCCAAATTTCTCTTGAGGGGATATCTCCTCACCTAGATTTCCCTTGAGGAGATTACTCATACAGATATTGGTCTTGATGGGATTTCTCCTCAAACAGATTCGCTTTTACTGAATTACTTCTCATGCAAATTTTTTCTTATCAGATTTTACAGGGATTTCTTTGTGTTGTCGGGTTATATCTCAAATATCTTATATATCAGATATATTTGACGATATCTTCCAACTTTGTCAGTGTCATGTATATAACAATGACATGATCAATGACATAAAAATGTGGACTCGCCAGTGATATGAATATAACAGTGACTTGGTAAGTGACATGTGATTGACAGTGACTTAATCAGTGATTTTGACAGTTACATGATCAGTGATATGGTCATAATTGTGACATGATCATGACTGTGACATGCCAGTAACCTAGCCAATCACTTGAAATTAATAGTGACTTGGCCAGTAACCTCATTAAATTAGGACTTAGCCCGACCAATGACTTCATTGGCCAGTGACCTCATTAACTATGGACTTGAGGTTAATAATGACTTGGCGTAGCCAGTGACTTGGCCCTGATTGACAGTAACTTGAGGTTAATAGTGACTTCATCAGGGATTGACAATGACATGTCATGATTATGACATGGCCAATGACTTTATCGGTGACTTGAGGATTTGACAGTAACTTGGCCATGGATTGCCTGTGACATGACCAGTAACTTGAGATTAATCTCATAGTGTCGTTACCACTAAGATTCTCAATTACTATTCCAAGATCTATTCAATGAATAGTCAAATAGTGTCACATTTGAGGTATTTCAGTAATAGAAAGCAGATCTAAAAATGTAAATGAAATAGCATAATCTTGATTTTCCATTGCACATATACTATATGACACTAATAAAGCTGAAACAATATTACAAAATATCGAAATCCCATTCAATCAATCAAGGGCAAATCAAGTGCAGGTGGATTTAAAGGGCAGGCGGCTTCTGCCTTTGGTCCGGAGGTAACTATAAAGCTGCACGCATGCAAAAATCCATACAAAAATTAATAAGCATACTTAGTATAAGTAGAAAAACTAAGCAGCTGTTCATGATATCTAACTCATAAATAAAATGAGAAACTACATAAGAAAGTCATGACAAAACCAATTGTATTGCATTTGAAGAACAAATAACCCAAACTAAGGGAAATGAATGACACCTAACTACCAACATCAGTAAAGCAAGGTCATTTAGGATGGAATGAGGCACACATAACACAATGATTATGGCCTGTCAAAACTGAAATACAAGTGAGCGACTGCTAGTATTCCATATACGAATAGTCTGTCATCACTGGCACTCATCAACTATAAAACCCATAACTCCAAAATTTTCTGCTACATTCTATATAAACTTAACAAATGAAACTGCATAGCTATAACAAGTACAACAAAAGCCCACGAACAAGCAGTACTAGATTGTTGCAATTATTCATGAACTTTAAAACTAAGACCATAATTCTTACTAAGTGAGATTATTATACCAAATATCAGCAAACACAAAAAGCAAGACATATCAAGTTACCAAAAACTTAATCAAAGAAGAAGATAACAAACCGAATTACCTCGAGAGGCTTCAATTTCAGTCTCAGAATCAATAAGGGAGAAATACGAGTACACATATGGATGGGTAAGCAAGACAGAATGAGATTAGTGAGAATGCATAAATCTTTTGAAAAGAAAAGGTACATAAAAACAAAACTAATAAAGAATAGCCTATATGTTGATAATCTAATTTCAACGAAATTGGGCATGCAAGGAACTGCCACTAAATCCAATGTTTCATTAATCCTATAACCATTGAACAAGCACCAACAAAATAATGGGTGCCAGGAAGACCACTCCCCAAATATCTGTTCTCATTTGTTCAAGTTTTGCATCATTATTGTTGGCCTCAAAATAAATTTTAACAAATCAATAGCATCTAAGGATTCTCTACACTAAAATACAATCTAAAGCTTCATCATTATACATATTACTCACTAACAGTAAAACCTATGTACAATGCAAAAGTCAACAAGATAACAAATTCTAATCACACCCAGTGATATTGAATATAAGAATGCGAAGCAGGTTCCACATCTAACATTCACATCAAACATTATAGTATTCAGACTCCAAATTCACAAAACTATTGCCAATTGTTTCATCTCAGCCATACAAAACTAAACGCCTAGCAATCAATCATGATAATCTAGGGTTTCTTCAACCAAAATTCAATTGAATTGGCAATCATTCAACTACGAACAACAACTAAAATTTCTATGACCACGATATGAGCAAGAGATCGTTACTTACCAAAAGAAGCGAGTCTTCTATAACCTGCACGGGTCTGCTTTTGAACCGGCATGATCTTCATGATTCTCTCAGGCCCAACAGCGACGCCTACTGCCGTGACCATGGTCCCCTCCATGTCAACGGCCTTAGAATCCTCGGTAGAAGCCTCCATGCTCAACAATAACGAGGAAGACGCCAACTTGGATCAAATAGATGACGTCGTTTACCGAGCGAGATGGAGTTGTTGCCTCTCGAAACTTCCAGCTTCGCCATTGTTCGCCGTCGCCGCTGCTGTTGTCGTCGACGAAGGTCTCAAGGACGAAGAAGCCATCGATTTCTGAGCTTCGCGAACGAATAGATAATCCAGATGCAGAGAATTTGTGTGTGTGTGTGAGAGAGAGAGAGAGAGAGAGAGAGAGAGAGAGAGAGAGAGAGAGAGAGAGAGAGAGAGAGAGAGAGATTTTGGTAAGGGTTGAGAGATTCGAATAAGGGTTAGACAAGCTTGGGTACGAGAGGTGGGGAGAGAGAGAGAAAGAAATGTCAGTGGTAGTTTTCGTAATTATTGTTATTTTAGTGTTAGATTGGTAAATGGTGACCTTAATTATCATGGAGATATTTATGTTATCTGGATTATCGTAAGACACTTCATAATAACATTTTTTTATCATTTGCCTTTTTTTTATAATCGAAAAAAAAATTCAGCAAAATATAATTAAGTTAATAAATTGAAGGTCGAGTGGATTGGTCTGGGCCGTTGGCATATGGGCTTTTCGACCTGGACTTGAGCGTACTTTTATTTTTTTTGATTGAAGACTTGAGCGTAGTTAACATTTCTTTACACGTAATTGGAAAGTCAAACAGCTTCTTCTCTCTGCCTCCCAGTTTCACTTTCCTCGTACTCCACTGTTCAGAGCAGAGAATAAGGTCATGGCTAGCCAACCTACTGAGACCCCCAAAACAATTTATGACCTCACCGTCAAGGTATAGTTTCATATTCAAATCAGTTTCTGCTGTAATTTCTAGGTGGGTCTGTAAAATGTTCATCGAAAATGTAAATAATTAGCAACTAGATGGTATTTCTGATGACTTGTGATTGTGTTTAACATGCTCTGTTTCTCTGTCAATAGTAAACGTTGAAGAAATTTGATTGCTTTTTTCTAAACCCTGGTTGGTATTCCCATGTTTGAGAGTTTTTCTTTTCGTCTGGTCGGTTTGCCTAGATTAAAGCATAATTGTAAGGATGAGAGAATAAAAAAACTCCATGATCAATGGGAATGAAAGTGGAATTGTGATTTGTGTTAAGTATGGGTTGAAAACTGAGTTGAGAAGTGTTCTTTGTATATTGATTTTGCAGCCCCTTTGATGGTTGACTTGTTAAGTTTGTATGTTAATGCAGGATGCTAAGGGGAATGATGTGGATCTTAGTGTGTACAAGGGGAAAGTTCTACTGATTGTCAATGTTGCTTCCAAATGGTATTCACCTCATATTCGTTGATTCTCGCATTTGCTGATTCTTTGTTCTATTGTTCACTGCTGTTTTTCTTATTCTGCTGATTTGTTGTAGTGGGCTGACCAACTCAAATTACACGGAGCTGAATCAACTATATCAACAGTACAAAGACCAAGGTTGAACAAGTATTACTATTAGAAATTTGACTGTTTTTGCATATACCTCTCTGTGGCAGTCTTAAGTTGTATCAGAAAAGCAAGAACTCTGACTGTGTGTGTAATTTAAAGACAGAAATCCTTTTTCTCATCCTCCATATAAGACTAGTAAAAAAGTTCATTCAAGTTTACTTTTTTCGTTGTTTGCCTTTTATGTATGCTATACTGGTTGGTGCAGGCTTGGAGATACTGGCGTTTCCTTGCAACCAGTTTGGTGAAGAGGAACCAGGAAGTAATAAAGAGATTGAAGACTTTGTCTGCACTCGTTTCAAATCAGAATTTCCAATATTTGACAAGGTAAATCCTGAAAATTATGTTGCATTCACTTTCCCACAGCTCACTCCTATTCTACTTTTAGGCCAGACACAAGGTGTTTCAACCATAAGCTCCTCTGTTGTCTTTGTCAAATGATGAAGCAGTGCATTACTATCTATGTGCTTGGCAACAAACTTAATCTACTCATTTTCGACCTGTTGAGGATCTCTCTTTTTACAAATTTCGGTTTCAAGGATTTCAATTATGGTATATATTGTAGTGAGTAGTTGTGCTAACTGACCAGTTATTGACAGTAATGCAAATTATAAGTTTACATGTGTTCTTTCCTCTGGCAATTTGAACTACATGTGATAGCTTTGATGTAGTTTTTTCATCATGTTATTCGCGACTTGTGATTTCACCATCTTGTGTTCTTGTGTTAGATTGATGTAAATGGTGATAATGCTGCTCCATTGTACAAGTTCTTGAAGTCAGGCAAACGGGGAGTCTTTGGAGATGACATTCAATGGAACTTTTCGAAGTTTCTAGTTGACAAGGATGGGATAGTTGCTCACCGCTATTACCCTACAACTGCCGCCCTTGGCCTTGAGGTAAAACTCAGATGTCTGATTCTTGATTTTGATTATGTTATGCTGCTGTTGTTTCTTGTTTTGATAATCAATAGATTTACCTATAGATGAATATCACTCGCTTTTATATGCCAATCTTGTTTTGCAGTGTGACATAAAGAAGCTGTTGGGAGTCTCATGAGTGCAAAGATCTGTAGGCTTCATTCAGGATTTAGGCTTGCTATTTGTGTACCAGTTAGTGGAAAGAAGGGTTGCTTTTTGAGTTTTAGTGTGATTCCGAGACATGTTATGGTGGTATCTGTGTATGTCATATCAAACTGAGCAAAACCATTTGTAATGTATGGTTTGATTTAGTCGAAATTCAGACTCCGAAATTGCACTACCTTCTTAGTTCATTGAATCGGTCCTAATATAGCAAGGCAGCATTCTTTGAGACTAAATCTTACCACGATCATAACTGATGATACAGGGAGCACAGGAAAGTGCTACAAATGAAATGAAGCATCAGAACATAGAATGTTCATCCATCCTCAGTCCCGTTCCTCAATACCATAAGCTTCAGAGACAGAAGTCTGAGCCCTCACCAATGTCATTGTTAATCCATGGTGACGGGTAAATGTGTCTTCATCACGACCCAAAGTGGTGTCACCCTCACCAACCACCATCGCAGTCACTCTCCTTCCCTTTGCGTGAATGGTAGAGTACTTATCTAACTATCTCACCCTACTCAAAGCTGATCAGACCTCAATTTCCTACCCTAAACTCAACAAGAATTAGCGTTGGACCTATTTGAGGGGTTTGATTTTTGCAAATGACGTGTAACTTGGTTCAAAATTGACTTGATCAAGCACTGGCATATATCAATTCGTGCATAAAATTTTAGTTAAAGAATTCGCACAAATGTTGCAGTGCCCTCAGGAAAGTTCTATCTTACATTAAAATTTGTGCAATGGGACAAGTAGTAAATTCGGTGAAAATTGCTCTATACACTACAGTTAACCGTCTACTACACAAGTTATTTATTATATCAATAACTAATTTTTTGAGTCAAACTTATAACCTCTCACTTATAAATAGGAAATCAATGTCACTAAACCAAATTATACTGACATACTATACAAGTTCAAACGAGGCCCCAAGGAACTTGGAACAAAACCCATCGTCTTCAAGGACAAAATGTAACCTACTATAGCACACTACAACAAAGTAAATTTAGGAGACAATTATAAATTTTTGAGAAATTCTGAAATGATGGAATCTACAACTCCATCAATTAAAATTTCATTAATGACAATTTCCATTGTTTGATTGTATCTATTATTCTATTTTGAATTTGAAATATGTAATAAATTAAGAAAGTTTTAAAAAGTTAAAATATTTAAAACAAAAAAAAAACTTTGTTTTAGAAACTAATAAAGCAATAAAAAGAAAATTTTGCAAAGAAACTCGAAATAACACATATTTTAATGAAATTTGAAGTGATTACAATTTTCATTGTTTTAGAATTTAAAATATGTAATAAATTAGGAAAATTCAAAACAAATTAAAATATTTTTAAAAAAAACCTTGTTTTAGAAACTAATAAAAGAAAGTTTTGCAAAGAAACTCGAATGACAGATATTTTAATGCAAAATAAAGTGAAAAATTGGTACCATGAATTTCTCTATTTTTATTTCCATAAAAAATCATAATTTTCAAGTCTAGAATTTCAAATTAAGTCACTTAACTTTTTCTTCTTCTTAGAATATCAAATTTGGTAATATCAAATTAGAATATAGTTGAGAGGTGCAAATTACAAATTTGGAAGTCCGATTCTATCTTTTTTATCCTTCATCATGAGGGGCAAAAATGTCATTAACAATCAGCAATACCCCGGTCAAACTGGCGTATGTACTCTCCATTGTTTCTCTCTTCCCAACTTCACTTCTTCCCAGCTGTTCCCTATTTGTTTGCTGCTTCTGTCACTTGTTCTACCTACGACTGAGGCAACCACTGAGCTAAAATAGGATGGCAACCACTGAGGCCCCAAAGACGATCTACGACTTCACTGTCAAGGTAAGCCTATGTTTCAACTAGTTTATGCTTTTCTGCTGCGTCTTTCTAGTTGTGTCTTGAAATGTTCCTTCAAAATGTGAATATTTTGTAGCTGGGTAGTTTTGACTGTATGTGATTCTGTTGATTATATTATTTTTCTCTGGAAATACTAGTCTAAGAAGAAAACTTTGAATGATGGGTGCTTCCCATTTTTAACATGTTTGAGATGTGATCTTCCTTAGTCAGTTAGTCTAGTCTAGTTGATTGTCAAGAAAGAAGCATTATTCAAAGGTTTTTAGAGCACTATATTTGGACTGATCGTCCCCAACTTAACCATCTTTGGTGGGTTCAGGGGTGAGAACTGTTGAAGTATAATCTCAAAAGGCACCCTTCAATTTAGGAAGATATCCCATCTTAGTTTACCTAATGTTCAACAATTACTTAGAGGGATAGACAACTGTTTTTGATCCACTGAGTTCCTGGAATTAGAAACATATGGAGAATCCCGATGGGAATGTGAGAAGGTTTGTGTTGAAACTATGTGGGAAGTTGGGTTGAGTCGAGAAATTAATGTTCTTTTATCTTAATTTTGTAGTTCTTGGGATAGATATTAATTTGAATGTGAGCGCAGGATGCTAAGGGGAATGATGTGGATCTTAGCGTTTACAAGGGAAAAGTTCTGCTTATTGTCAATGTTGCTTCCAAATGGTATCTTCATATCCGTAACTTCTCAATTTTTTCTTCTTTGTAAGAAATAGAAAAGTTATTATCTTTTCATTTCTTTTCCTCTGATTTACTGCAGCGGACTGACAAACTCAAACTACGCAGAGCTTAATCAACTATATGAAAAGTATAAAGATCAAGGTTTGAATTTTGAACTACTATTGTTCTTTCATGCCTATCATTTTGAGAACCATTGGAGACTGTAATATGTTAACCAGTTTAGGAACTGTATTCTTGAGCTGACACCATCGAGTTTTTTATTTTTATCATGTGGGTTACATTTCTTGATTCCATTGACTTCATCTCTCTAGAATGTGCACATCTTCTGCTTGTTTAATTTTCTTATAAATTTTCACTGTTTTGCATATGGAATAGTCTAATTTTATTAGAGAAACATGAATCCTCCTACTGTAAATAAGAAATCTTTTTTTCAAATGTATTATATCTAGTTCAAAAGTTCTGAATCCACCTTTTTCATAATTTTTCCCTTTTGTGTGATTCACTGTGGGTTGATACAGGATTTGAGATACTGGCTTTTCCTTGCAATCAGTTTAGTGCACAGGAACCGGGAAGTAATGAAGAGATTGAAGAGTTTGTCTGCACTCGTTTCAAATCAGAATTCCTGATATTTGACAAGGTAGATACTGAAAATGATGTAGCATCAACTCTCCCGTTGATCACACCTGTTACAATTTTCTGCCAGCCATAAGGTTTTGCAACCATAAGCTCATTATTGTTTCTGTAAATAATGTGGAACGACATTTCCATCTATGAGCATGCAAAACTCATTTCCGTCATTTAGAGGATAGCTCTGCTTATAGGTCTTAGGTCAAATCAACTGGAATAGTAGAAGTAAATGACTGTACTAACTACTAAATGACCGATTACTTGTAATTCCTGTTGAACGTTTGCAACTTTAGAAAGTTTATACCTGCTGTTCCTCTATGGTTATTTCAACTAGAATCTAATAGCTTCATGGTCATTGTATAATGTGAAATGTGGTTTGTAATTTGACCCTCGTTTGTTCTTGTGCTAGATTGAAGTAAATGGTGATAACTCTGCTCCACTGTACAAGTTCTTGAAGTTAGGCAAATGGGGTTTCTTTAAAGATGATATTCAGTGGAACTTTACCAAGTTTCTAGTTGACAGAGATGGGAAAGTTGCTGATCGCTATTACCCTACAACTGCTGCCCTTAGCCTCGAGGTAAAAACCATATGTCTGGTTTTTTTATTTTAGTTTTGTTGTGTTGCCTGTGCTGTTTAGTGTGGTTGATCGATCACGAGTAGAGTTCTCTGGTGTCTGTGCAACATAGCCTTTTGATATCGTACTTTTTGTGCAGCATGGCATAAAGACGCTGTTGGGAGTATCATAAATGCTGAAATATGAAGGCTTCAACGGGGTCACAGCACAGTTAAGCAGTATGCATATGCTTGCCCTTTGTGTATAGAAAGGAAAAAATAAAAAGCTTGCTTCGTGTCTCCCAAGACTTGTTAATGTTTGATTTAGCACAGTCCCTATCAGTTCTCCAAACTGAAGAAACTTGTTCTATTCCTTGTGTGGCTGATTAACAATGATCTTATGTGCCTATGTGGTACAGAAGCTCAATAGTATATATCTAGTTTCAAATCTTGAAAATCTGCTTCGATTGTTGCAACATTTTAAAAGGAAATCTAATTCCGCTGTAGACAATAGTCATACTCATGCTGCATGTTAGTTAGATCAAAGATGTTTAAACATCTTTACATTCTAACGCAAACAAAGAAGTATAATGGTACATAATTTTTTGATTCAACTGAAAAAATATATCTAACAAAGAAAGAGCATAAGAAAAGTATCTGAGGACATAGCAATCATGAATCATATCTTACTCAAAAAGTCCACTGAGTCCATACATATGGTTTTTGAACGCGACAGGATTTCGGTGTGCATGGTTCGACTTTTCCATCTTTCATACCAAAAATACCCAGATATCTACGAGTCGGAGTGCGTTCACAAACAAGATGACGTGCAAAGTATATGCAATTGGCCTTACACCCAAAGTAGCCTGAGACCTCTATAGAGAATGAAGAATTGTTTAAACTCAAAAACAAGGCTCGATTCCCCAAGTTCTTTACCTCCTTCGCGTCCAACCAATTGCCAGTACTAAGTGGCACCTCAAAAACCCTAAACCCATTTCGAGAAGTGCACTTAAGCCGGAAAACCAACAGTAAGGCGCCACCTGATTCCACCAGGTACAATTGCTGTACGCTATCATTAGAAACTAGATTATTTGGCATCTCTGAAACAACCGACTTTGCTGCTGCTGCTTTCTTCGGGTCATCAATGTCACAAACCAACACACGGCCATCCCATTCGACTATATAAAATTGTCCTTTGTAATAAGCTATATCATATGATCGGGTCTCTGATTCCCAATTATTTAGTTCTGATGATATTTTAGTCCATCCATTGTCCTTCGGTCTCCAGAAAGCGAACTTTCTATCGGACCTAGTAGAAACCATGACTGTGTAATCTGATGTCAGAGAAGGACTAGATGATAAGACAAACTTCTTTATAAACCCAAACTCAAACTTAAAGGTTGGTAGCACAATTTCTTCATGTTTGAAAGGATGCAACAGATATATATGTCTGGAATCATAAGTCAAAAATCTAGATGCGGCGGTGATGAACCATCCAAGAGAAGACCTACACCAGGGCATTAGACGACGTTGAGTGATAGTCTTTGGTATATTAAGTCTGGAAACCTTACCTTTTATGAGGTTGTAACACTGGCCGGGAAAAGGACTATTATTGTCCTCTGTATCTGGCATCATAAGCAGTGGAACTTGATGTGTAAACCCACGAGTAAAGTTATCTTTGGTGGCGGCAGAACTCCATGTTTTACAGACTGCGCCGAAAGTGATGAAGTCTTGCATGGACTCCATCCTTTGGGAGATACACACAACAAGATCCTGGGGAAGATCAGACCAGTCAGCCATTGAAGACTTGCTTTCACTGGACCTTTGTTCCATGGAGGAATATAGAGCTGTAATCAGAACAAGTTAGGGTTCTCAACAAGCTTTATGTTAAGATAAAGCCTACCAACGAGTCTAGCAGCCGTACATATGAATCCAATTTTCGTTGGCCCAAATGAAATATAATATCAGCACAGCATGTAGAATATTTCCTAAATCTGGTCTATAAATGCTTTGGAATTTTCATATTCGTTCAAACCTCGGTGCTCTAAATTTGTGAAAACGTCAAAAAAAAAAAAATTCCAGGTATGGAGTGGGTTATTGGTATATATATTGCCACTATAATCTTTTTTTTTTTTTTGACAAGGTAATAGAGATTTTATTTAATTTCAAAATCAGAACGGCACATACAAATAATCCTCATATACTTGTACCCTACATGAGTGGTCAAGCATGTAAGGGAAAACGTGTACCATCCACTAGTACATTGTTGCTCACTTATTCAAGAGCCTACACTATTACAACTCTCAGATTACACAAAGAAAAATACATTGAATCTCTCTTCGTCAATGCACTCAATTGTGGTACTACAGGAGATTCATTAACTTAGTGAAAAAAGAAACCTTAATAGTGTAAACATCTGCTCGCTAGACATATCACTCTAATATCAATAAATTAAAATTACGGAAGTTTTCTATGAATATGCATAACTTTACCATTTGACCACATAAATTTGTAGCAATCACATAAGCCTAGCTAAGCATAACTTTCACATCTTCAAAATAAATCTAAATCCGTTTTTAATAATACTACTTTTGAAAATTCTGTGCTGATGACATGTTTACTTTTTATTTTGATAAACCTTATTTCGATGACATCTTTATGGAGAAAATGTTGTTCTACTTATGATTTTAAAAAACCTTATTTTGACAAAATAATTAGGTTGTTCTACTAAAATTATTTTTGAAAAACCTTTCCTAACAACATATGCAAAAAAAAAAATGTTGTTTTACTAATATTAGTTATTGAAAATTACATATAAGTGTCATTTTAAAATTTTAATTAGTGATAAAGCCACCTAATCTTTTTGTACACATAAGGCCACTTTAGACCACAAAAACATCAGCTTCTTTTTATGTTATACCTATTTTGCCCTCAACCTTCTCTCTCTCTCTCTTCTTCGATAGAACTGATACGTTTTCAATTCTCATCTCTCATCTCTCATCTCTCTCTCTCTCCTCTCTCAAATCAAGATGTTGTTGCAGAACTCAGAGGACGTCGGTGACGACCTGGAGGCATGGCGCGACTATCCCTCACAAACCAAATCGATGTCATTGCAAACCTCACGAGATCGCCGGAACTGAATCTCCAACGCACGACGTACAACGCTGTTTCACGACTGGATCTCCGACGCACAATCTATATCTCTGATGCACGACGCGGACTGGAACCAGATCTCCGATTCTCTCCTATGCCTCTCTCTCTCTCTCTCTCCGACGAAACATTCCTCTCCACCATCACGTCGGCGACTGTAACTGAATCCCCGACAGACGCGCCATTTCGCGACTAGATTTCAGATGCACGAAATGGATCTCTGATGCACGATGGATCTCAGCCTTGGCTCCGGCAGCACCCTTCCTCAACACCAACGCCGATTCTGTTGTCAATTCCATCTCCATCACCTTTCTCAGTCGAAGCCGAACCAACGGAGATAAGCCAGAGTAGATTATCACCGTCTCCGCGCACGAGGACAAAGTCGCCGGAATATAGCTCACCGGAATTGATCGTTCTATGGTTCGTTGTGCTAAGTTCTTGATTTTCTTATAGATTTGTGTTTTCAATCATGTATTGCTACTGTTTCTGGAAATGGCAGCAACTCCTGTATTGTTTTTTTCATTCAATTTGATAGCTTTGGTTTGATTTGGGCAATTACTATGAATTTTACAATTGTTTTGATTTCTGAGTAGCTTTTGTATTGTTTTGAGTTATGGTAATGAAATTGGATCTAATTTTCTGCCTCATTGTTAAATTTTGATCTTATGATATCTATGTTTCTGATGGTGTTGTAGTCTGGTTTGTATTTTTTTTTTTTTTTGTGGTTGAATTCTGTTTTCTAATGGTGTTGTGATGTATTTTGATTGATGAATAATGAACCATTTCTTGGATGTTATTTGTTGCAGTTAATAACTCTCTATAACTGTTATAGCCGCTTTTCAACATAGTGATAGTATCTTTCTATGTCTATGTTAGTATCTTTTCAATATGATGTCAATAGCTTCTATTTTCATTTTCATTATTTCAAGTTAGCAGCTCAATGTAATTGTTCTAGTGGCATTTCAATATCGTGATAGTAGCTTTATGTGTCTATGTTAGTATATTTTCCAACTAATGTCAATAGCTTTTTTTTTTTTTCAAATCAGTAGCTCTTTGTAACTATTATAGTGGTTTTCCATCACAGTGATCCAAGCTTTCCATACCTAGGTTAGTAGCTCTCTAATGTTAGTGAGAGTAGCTCATTGGTGTTGGTGACAGTAACTTTTGGTGTTGGTGAAAGTAGTTTTATAGTGTTTGTGAGAGTAGCATTTGTTGTTGATGTCTAATGAGAGTAGCTTTTAGTATTAGTGACAGTATCTTTTGTTGGTGGGGATAGTGGCTTTTCGTTTTGGGGAGCATAGGTTTATTGGTAAGGAATAGCTTTTGTTGTTGGTGATAGTAGCTTTTGTTATCTCGCCGGTGGTTGTCGGAAATCTCACCAGAGTATCTTTTGTTGCTAGTGACAGTAGCTTTTGTTGTTAGTAATAGTAGCTTTTGTGACCTCGCCGGAGGTGGCCGGGAATCTCATTAGAGTAGCTTTTGTTGTTAGCCACAGTAGCTTTTTATGTTAGTAACAATAGTTTTTGTGGTCGGCGGAAGTTGGCCGGAGGTCGGCCGGAGACCCACCGGAGTTGACCGGAGACCTCGCCGGAGAGGAGAGAGAGAGAGAATGATTGTTGATTTTGTACTCTAGTGGAATTTATGTAAATGTATTGGTTTTTTAATATCCAAAATATAACACATTTTTTAATCAAGTGGGCTTATGAGGGAAAAAAACTAGTTGGTGGCCTTATGGCTGAAAAAACATTCAAAATGCACTTATATGTAATTAACTCTATTATTTATAGATCATCTTCAACAGGAAACAATGTTTTAAATTATAGTTTTCAAACCCTTTGGTATTGTACTAATATTGGATAGGGACTTGACTGTAACTTGCCAAATTTATTTAAGTGCATGTAGACTTTAGCCTTTTGGCCGTTTATTCTATAGGTAATTACCATTAACTACAATTTGCTACATTTCCTTCCTATGCACAGGGGCTAGAGACACAGTCTTCTTACGGTCATTTACAGCTAGCTACAATAACTGTTCATTTGCATTAAAGACATAAAGGATAGTTAAATTTCATGGAATTATGAAAATTGCCCCTCATTATATCACGACACATCAGCTCTTTCTCTGTCTCTCTCTCTCTCTCTCTCTCTCTCTCTCTCTCTCTCTCTCTCTCTCTCTCTCTCTCTCTCTCTCTCTCTCTCTCTCTCTCTCTCTCTCTCTCTCTCTCTCTCTCTCACAAATCCATTTCTCCCTAAAATCAAAACCTCCATTTCAGCGGTGAAGTAGCAAAGGGAAGTTCCGGCAGTGAAGCAACGCATCGAGGCTCCTGAGGCAAAGCAACGAATCTAGGATCCAGCTGCGAAGCAACAGATCGAGGCTCTGATGGCGAAGCAACAGATCTAGGATCCGATGGAGCCGATCAACAACGAAAAGGACGAGGAAGAGCTCAAGGTCGTCGCTCGCTCCAACAACTGCGACGACAAAGACACCGTTGAGGAAAACTCTAGCCGATCCGATGACGAGGCCACGCCGGCCGAGAACGACAATGACTTTGAAGAAGAGGTATATTTTCGATTAGGAGAGAATCTGGTTAATTTGGTTGGATATGAGCTTTAGGTGTTGGCATTTGTGTGCCCTAGAATTGTTTTCTTTTGTAATTTGTGGAGTTTGTTGCATTGGGGAGTCATGGTTTAGGGATTGGTTAGGTTTGTCTGTTGTAATAGCAAGGGAGATAGAACAATGCCAGGACTTGGGGGGTTTTGGCTCATTTTTTCTGCATGTTCCGTTTTCGGAGGTCAGCACACTACTAGGGGTCAGCGTATTACGAGGGCTAGTATACTACTGAGGGTTAGTACTCATATTCGCATTTATCATATACACAGATTAAGCGCAATGGCAAAGAGGAAGCAATGTTAATTTGCTACTATATGTAATATGCTTGCAGCAATGTATCTGTAAGATTTCTTTTTACTTACCTTACTGAATGTCAGTAGACAGTAGCTTTAACTAAATGAATACATTCATTTAGATTTCTCTATCATTTTGTAGTTTGATTGTGGAGCATATATATCCTAAACTATATACAACAAGTTGCAAATAACCAAGCAGTTAGGGATAGAAGTGTTTACGCAAACAATGTGCTACAAATAAAAGGAAATCAAAGAGAGCTTCAAGCACATGAGGAAATCCCCGGCTGGAGAAACTTCTTCATCATGAGAAGAGATGAAATTGAAAGCTACTTGTATGAGAAAGCAGCAAAGCCAAAGATAAATGATATAGCGTTCAAGTTTCATATTGTAATATGTATAAATAGTTTTTGGAATTATTAAATAAATGAGTTGTTTCTAAGAAAAACAAAGATGGAATGTAGAAATATTATTTATTCATAATGTTAGTGATATTCAGCAGCATTAATTCACATTACCCAAACCACAAGGACTGTTTCGCAATTTGCTTGTCAGTAGAAAGAATTCAAAAAGGGAAAGAATCTGACCGCAAAGTGTAATACCTTGCATATGGCCCTTGCACACTAGCGCATGAGAATTAAAAAAAAAAAACAGGCCTATTGATAGTAATTTATGATCTAAAAGTGTAGGTAATGGTAATTTGCTATTTATTCTAAGAATATTTTTTTAATTTTTTATTATTCTATTTTTTAGACTTTGGCAAATAACTTATTGTTCTAATATTACTTTTGAACACCAGCCCTTTACGGATGACAAATCCATCGGGGATATATTTTTTTTCTTTATCGAAAAAGGTCATCCCAATATTGTATTTCAACAAGCAGTACAAAAACGACCCACTCCAAAATGGGTCGTTAGAAGAGTCATTTATAGATCGAGTACCCTAAAACTCTATTATGAATTTATGCAATGATTAAGAATCCAACATACCCCTAGCACACCCACTATTTTAAAAGTCTATGCATTTTTATTCTATCAAAAACCTAGAAACTTCGAAGTAGGAATAAAAAAGTCAAGAGAGCAACTGGTCTATACGACCTAACAAAAATTAAATACTACTATGGGCTATTGAGGCCCAGTTCATCCAACCCCACACCAAAGGAGTCGTCTAACCCATGAGCCCAAAAATGGGTCCCATAACCCAGTTCAAAGCCCATAAGGCCCAATCACTCCAAGCTTAGGTATAAGTAGGAAAAAAGGCACCACCACCACGGTCAGTCTCGCTAACATCACTGTCACCGCTAGCAATAGCGCCGCCTCCATTGTCGCAGCCATCCTCAACACCTAACCACACCAAATCCTAGAGCACCTGCCGAGAGAGTAAACCGAAGTTGTCCCCCACGCCACCATTACTCATTGCAGCCAAAATAAAGGCCAGTCTGAGATCATGCCTCCAACAAGAATGGCCCTTGCTGACCAGGCTACACGTCATCCAACAATCCACATGCCAAACCCGATCAAATCCACCAGACCTCCATCGAGATCCAACCTTCCAACCTTCAAGATCCAGTACGGTTCCGATCTAACTCCCCCGAGTAACGTGATTAGGATCCATCCGCATGTCCCCAGTCCCTATCTTCTGACATCTCAGATGCAGCGACCCGTCAAAGACACCACCACCGCACCCTAATCCATCACTAGGCCTCATCATATGGCCCTTGGGCCCTAAGCCCGCCCGGCCAGTAGGGCCGAAGCCCGGCCCGGCCCTTCCATTAGGGCGGGCCGGCCCGACCCTTTCTCAAATAGGTAGGGTAAGGGTCATGCAAATGAAACCCGGCCCTACCCTACGGCCAGGCCCGATTGAGCACGAAAGGGCCAAGCCCGGCCCTGCCCGGCCCTAAAATTTATATTTTATTTTTATTATTTTTCTATATTACATATTTACATAAAAAGAAATAAGAAATATGTTATTTTAGAGAATGGGTATTAGATTAAACATTTGAACCCAATTAATTTATGTAAATCTAATTTTTATATCATACACTCCAAAGAGAATGGACACTAATTTTTTTATAAATCTATATTTATATATCATACACTCCAAAGAGCAACCTCTATCAATTCAAAGAAAATGAGAAAACCAACCGTTGGATGTGATTATTACAATAAATTATGTGTGTGGTTAAAAATTTAGTCAATTTCACCATAGTTTCGAACCCGATCGGATTGGTCAACCATATTCACTTGTATGTTTTCTTGGTTGACCGATGACGTAACAACCACAAAATGTGCTAATTTTTTTACATCACATTTTTAAATATTTCATCAATAGATGTGCGTAGATATAAGATAAAAATTTCAAATTTAATTACAAATATGTTGGTCTATACAAATTTACCTCCTAAAGTTGTATAACTTATACATTGCATTTAAATGATTGAGGTTACCCTCCATGAGCAAAATGGGAGACGAAATGGAATTTTTTAAAATGAACCGTTGGATGTTGTTTTCATATGAATATATGTTAGTGGTAGAAATTTCAGCAATTTCCGCCTTCGGTTGGACCTCGATCTACCCGGTCAACTCAATACCCTAAATAGAACATAAAACAAATATGCTCTCAACCGGTCCTTGGCAATTCACTTTTTTCGATCTTTCAGCTCCCACACTCTCATGGTTAGGGGGTCTACTTACGGATGTCAAAATTCCGCAACGTTTGTCCGCGCATGGTGCCGCTCCCCTTAGGGAAGTTTGCTTGTCCAAAGCGTTGACCGCTACGTTGGACGCCTTATTCACGGCATATCAGCCTAATTTCTTTACACAATACCTATCAATGTTGTATAAACATATGAGAATTTTCAGATTGGTTGATTTTCATTTCAAAATTTTTGGATCGCACATAATCCTTATATGTCTTGTAATGTAGTATAACTAGTTTATTAGGCTTGTTACCCTCCATGAGCAAAATGAGGGACGAAATGGAATTTTTTAAAATGAACCGCTTGATGTTGTTTTCATATGAATATATGTTAGTGGTAGAAATTTCAGCAATTTCCGCCTTCGGTTGGACATCAATCTACCCGGTCAACTCAATACCCTAAATAGAACATAAAACAAATATGCTCTTAACCGATCCTTGGTAATTCACTTTTTTTTATCTTTCAGCTCCCACACTCTCATGGGTAGGGGGTCTACTTACGGATGTCAAAATTCCGCAACGTTTGTCCGCTCATGGTGCCGCTCCCCTTAGGGAAGTTTGCTTGTACAAAGCGTTGACCGCTACGTTGGACGCCTTATTCACAGCAGATCGGCCTAATTTCTTTACACAATACCTATCAATGTTGTATAAACATATAAGAATTTTCAGATTGGTCGATTTTCATTTCAAAATTTTTGGATCGCACATAATCCTTATATGCCTTGTAATGTAGTATAACTAGTTTATTAGGCTTGTTACCCTCCATGAGCAAAATGGGGGATGAAATGGAATTTTTTAAAATGAACCGCTGGATGTTGTTTTCATATGAATATATGTTAGTGGTAGAAATTTCAGCAATTTCCGCCTTCGGTTGGACCTCGATCTACCCGGTCAACTCAATACCCTAAATAGAACATAAAACAAATATGCTCTTAACCGGTCCTTGGCAATTCATTTTTTTCGATCTTTCAGCTCCCACACTCTCATGGGTAGGGGGTCTACTTACGGATGTCAAAATTCCGCAACGTTTGTCCGCGCATGGTGCCGCTCCCCTTAGGGAAGTTTGCTTGTGCAAAGCGTTGACCGCTACGTTGGACGCCTTATTCACGGCAGATCGGCCTAATTTCTTTACACAATACCTATCAATGTCGTATAAACATATGAGAATTTTCAGATTGGTCGATTTTTATTTCAAAATTTTTGGATCACACATAATCCTTATATGCCTTGTAATGTAGTATAACTAGTTTATTAGGCTTGTTACCCTCCATGAGCATTGTCAGATTGATCAATTTCCATTTTGAAATTTTTGGCCTGCCCGAATAAGCCATAATTTTTTTTTATTTTTTCTATTTTTTAATTACGTTTCTCTTTTTTCTATAATATGCAATTTATCTCTTTCTTTGTAATTGATTTCATAAGTTTTGTTTTCTTTAATTTCTATTTTTTTTGTTACACAACAATTAATATTGGGAGATTTATATAGATAGTTAATTGAATATAATCACCTTAAGTAATATTAATAAATGTTATAAGTTACAAGTATTATATGAATATAAAATATGTTCAATAAAAAACAATGAGTCTTTTATCACCAATATATACCATTAAGCCATATTTTGAGAAGAAAAACATAATGTTTTTTTTTTGTTAAACAAAATAAGGCCCTTTTCGGCCCTATTTGGCCCTATTTGAGGGCCGGCCCGACCCGGCCCTTTCGGCCCTAACAGATCGGGCTTTTCGGGCGGGTAAGGGTTAGCATATTTAAGTCCCGGCCCGACCCTACCCGGCCCTAAATTTTGTTGACTTTGACTAGGTCCGGCCCGGCCCGACCCTAAGCCCTAAAATTTAGGGTAGGGTCGGCCCTAGCCCGGCCCATGATGACCCCTATCCATCACCTTGGATGACCGACACAAGCCAGTCAACTAGCTCAAAGCCGCCAATAGAAACTGTCTTTGGGCTCACCGAACCCCCAGTACTAGCGAAAAAGAAAAGGAAGAGAAGTAGCAAGCCAAAACTAGAAATTTAATCCTTGAGGATGGAGAAGGTGTAGGAGTTGCAGACAACGGCTCTAAAAACCCTAGTAGAGTTATGTCAAAGAGATTTTTTTGTTACAAGTTGGCTCTAGGATAGTGCTGGGGATATATTGTTCTACTAATATTATTTTTGAAAATCTTATACCGACGTCGGGAAACAATCTTCTAATTTTATTTATTTTTGGCCAATGAAACACTCTTCTAATTACATCATATTTCTTACTATCTGCTAAGGGGTCATAGCTTGTGACCCAAACGTATTCTGACACTCTCAGTATGAAAAAATTTTTCTATGCTCCGATAGTGTAAGTGAACTAGTACAACTTAGTCGTTTATATTTATAGATAACTTTAAAAAAAAATATCAAAAGATTATACATTATCCAACCGTTTATTCATGTTGGTGCAAGTGCATGTCACTGCATTAAATACTCTCTCAGACTTTCAGTAGTACATCCAATACCATTATATTAAATTACAACTAGGAAATAACAAACAAACAATTGTAAGAGTCTGCAACGAGACACACTTTTTTTTTTTTCTTTTTTTTTCCAGGTGAAGGTGAGTTCATTATTCTCCATAGAAACACTGCTGTATCCATACTGTTGAATCCATGCATATGGTTCTTTTGAATCAAAATAATCATAATAATGAAAATATTTTTGCTCCATCTTTCCATCTTCCATGCTAAAAACACTCAAACACCTACCTGCTTGGTATATGCAATTGGCCTTCAACGCAGAGTAGTCTGCTGAGACCCGTAAAGAGAATGAAGAACTATTTTCACTTAAAAAAAAGGCACGATTCCCCAAGTTGTTTACCTCTACTGAGTTTGACCAATTAACAGTACTAAGTGGCACCTCGAAAACCCTAAACGAGTTGGTGCTTCTGTAAGGTTCCCAAAGACTAATAACCAACAATAAGACGCCGGCAGATTTTACCAGGTATAATTTCTTGGCAACAACACTACTATTGGAAAGCTCATGTAGAATTGGCATCTCTGAAACAACGACCCTTGTTTTTGCTTTCTTAGGGTCCTCAATGTCACAAGCCAAGACACGGCCGTCGTTTTCCACGATATAAAATTGTCCTTCATAATAAGCTATATCGTATCTTTCTTCAACTGGCATCCAGCAGCGACCTGCTGATGATATTATAGTCCATGCATCGTCTTTCGGTCTCCAGAATGCGAACTCTCTAAGGCAATCAGTGGCAACCATGACTATGTAATCTGATGTCAGAGAAGGACCAGATGATAAGACAAACTTCGTTATTTTGCGAACCATTGAAAAAGAGTGGCAGCACAATTTTTTCGTCTTTGAAAGGATGCAATAGATAATTCCTATCTTCTTGTGGGATGAGCCATCCAAGAGAAGAACGATACCGGAGACAGGATCCAATATTAATATTGAGGACCCTACCTTTTTTGAGGTTGTAAAGTGCATGCCAGGGAGTACCGGGTACCGGCAAATTTCTGAGCATAAGCAACGGAGTTTGATGAGTGAATCCACCGGTATAGTTTTCTTTGGTGGCGGCAGAATTCCATGATTTACAAACCCTACCAAAAGCCAAAAAATCTTCTATTAAGACCATCTGTTTGGCGATAGGCACAAGAAGATCTCCAGGAAGATCTGACCACTTAGCCATCGAAGACTTTTTTTTTTTTTTTTAATAAATGGTAATTTCATTGATAATAGCGCATGCCAAGAAAATCATTACATATCCATCCGCTGACACATAATAATGGTCAGACAAGACTTCGTGGAGGAGCCACCTTGGTACATAGGATAGACCAACTATATTAGAACTTATCGCCTATTTATTTAAAGTGGACCTATAACTATGTCAGACATTTACATAGTTTATAGGCTAAACAAAAAGAAAAACCCTATATCTTCTCCTTGCCCTTTAGAATAGGGCTTGGAGGCTTACCTGAATACAGAACACTCAGGACATCTTCAGCTGGAACCTTTTTTGCTTTGGGAGGATTTTTATTCTTCACTCCCAATGGCCTACCTCTCTTCTTTTTTCCCCTAGGCAGCTCAACTTGTAAAGGTTTAGGCATCATGACTGTTGCAGGCACAAGCATACCACCCGGTGTCTCCACTAGTCCCAGAGATTTGGCATTGAATTTAGTTGGGAATTCAGACATTTTTACCTTCTTGGAGGGAGCAATAGGGCTTGCTGTGCCTTCCAGTAAATCAAACATCAAGAATTGCAACTTTTTTGGGGAGGGGAAGGGCCGATTTCTCTTGGTAGGTTGGTCAGTGTCAACCGGTACCAAGGCCAATGCATTGTCTTCATTAGCTTGTGGTTTTTCTACATGACAAAGAACAATAGGTTTACGTGTCTTACTTGTCTCAGCACCACCCAAAAAGAGATCTTCCCACAGGTGGAAGAATGGGGGTGGTTAGCCCTTGGAAGTGAAGCAAACCATCCTTGAACTGATTTTCCTGAAACCCTAAAAAGGGACTATTGAGCGCTAGCTTTCTTGCTGCCGGTGTAGGAGCCGTCATGATTGCCGACGCAGTGCTTTCAGTCTTGCAGGCGTCCCCCTTATGATACACACAAAAGCATGTGTTGCATTTGCCCACAAGATTCTCAAAAAAGAAGTGGACCTCTTGCTCAACCCCTTTGCTAAACTTTAGGATTTATTGCATGAAGAAGGGTTTCAAAATTGCATGAGAAACCCTAACCCTAATTTCACAATTTGTATCAAAAAGCTTCTAATCCAGATGAATAAACTTACCCGCAACAGAGGTGACATTGGCAATTGTGTTCCTCTGCTCATATGCTGGCGGCATATTGGTGATGCGAACCCAAAAGAAAAAATCCTCCATCTCTACAGATTGCAGAGGTGCAACTCCATCGTACGGTTGAATAACAATCAAAGCACGGTTGAAACTCCACAGTCCACCCATCAATACCTTATTTCTATCTTCCCGAAGATCAAAGGAGAAAAGAAAACGATTCGGGGCTTTCTGCTGAACGCTGAAGCCTTTATTCAACACCCAAATTCGACGAAAATGCCTATGCAGGTCAGCAGCATTTGTTGGCTTTAGAGTTAGAGGCCGTGCCAGAAGGTATGATTGGGCATTTCGCTGTGCTCCCCCATTATCTATGGAGGAGATGTCAACAACCTCATTGGTAGCAATAGCCAGGGAGGTAGCAAAACTTTTGGTGACAGAATCCATACTCTACATGAAGAGATCTGGATGTAGTGATGGAAAAAGGTGGAAAACGTCGACGAAGGAGGCCGACGTTTTGCTTAGGATTTGATGCGGCAAAGCAAGGCCGCCTAGGGTTTTTTTTTTTTCCGCTGGGTGCATGTTTACATATGGTTTTTTGTAAGCGCCCATGATATATGGATGATGAGATAATAGCCATCGAAGCCTTAATTGATTAGAGAAAGAAGGAATATTGAAGCAATATATATATATATATATGCCATAGAAAAGGGTTGGCCAATCTTATGTTGGGCTTGGATTCCTCATGTCCGATATACAAAAATAACAACGAGGGATTTTGCTGATTAGTTCCAAGTTGGATTTCAATTAGATAGAAAAATCATCTGGTGGATCCAATACCATATTGTAGGATACCATTCCACTTCTATATAGGAATACCTAAACCGTAAATTCTTGCCACCACTTGTTTTATATTTTATGTAAAATAAATTAACAATGAATATTTTTGTTTCCTAGTGGCATGAGTCTCCTCTATACGTAAATTGCAGGTCTTGAGTTCGACTCACGATCTAGTCATTAGTTGTTATGTAATTGATTTATTTATTTATTTATTTATTTGTCTTTTTACAAAGCCAAATCTACCAGATGGTGTTCTCAAATGATTTTTGTAACTAAAATTTTATGTGCAAAACCAAATTTGACTAAATCTCAACATCAGCTGAATATCTCAATCTCCACATCAGCTAATTAATCTGCTTGACATACAGCAGCTAGGATCCTCTTTCTTGGCCACTGTACTTGGATCCGGCCTATTCTTTTGGGGAAGTAGTCACACTTAGTTAGATCCTCAATAGATGAACCCAAAAAGAAAAGAAAAAAAGTGTAACATGAAGATATCTCAACCAATTAGCTATTCATGATCTAGTGGTATTTTCTTCACAATGTTGGAAGATCAGCCAACGGAAGTCCAAGAAGCTAAAGGAACAAGCTTCCTGAAAACTTGCTTCAACATGATCAATGCCCTGACAGGTTCTTATTTTAGCTCCTTCATTTCTATTTACTTTATTATTTGAAATGCATGCTTAAGATAATCCAGTTTTTTTTTTTTGAATTCTAGGACTTGGGCTCATTACAACCCCTTACGCAGTTTCGAGGACTGGCTGGTCATGCCTTCCTTTTCTTATAGCTACTGGAATTATAAGTTGCTATGCTGGGATCTTACTCACCAAATGCTTGAACACCGATGCATCAATGAAGACCTATCCTGATGTTGGTTTCCATGCATTCGGGTCTAAAGGCAGGATGTTAGTGTCCATTTTCATGTATCTTGAGCTTTACCTAGTCTCAATAGGATTCTTGATAATGGAAGCTGATAATTTAGAAAGGTTTTTCCCACAGGCTGGGATCAATCTACGCGGGTATCACATAGGGAGAAAACCATTTTTTACAATGGTTGTGGGGCTAATAATATTACCTACAATGTGGTTGAAAAACCTACGATTGCTTGCCTACGTCTCAATGTGTGGCTTTCTATCAGCCATTATCATCGTCGTCTCCATTGTTTGTGTTGGTATTGATGGAGTAGGGTTCTCTAAAAGAGGGAAGATATTTGATTTGACCGGAATTCCTACCTCTCTTAGTTTGTTTGCATTTTGTTATGGAGTTCATTCAGTCACTCCCATGGTATACTCTTCTATGAGACATAGAAATCATTTCTACAAGGTAAGTAATTACTTGTACCAAAATACCTTTTATTACCAGTTGGTTCGAGTATTCAATTTCTGATTTCTAATCGTTGCTTCTGCAGATTTTGTTCATCGTTTTTCCCCTCTGCACTGTGAACTACATTATCCTAGCTGTTCTTGGCTATTTAATGTTTGGCGATGATGTTCAATCTCAAGTGATAATGAACCTGCCTACAAGTAAAGTCATTTCAAAAATAGCAATATACACCACTTTAGCGATCCCTATCGTCAAGTATGCACTCCTAATGACACCTTTAGCAAATTCCATTGAGAACAGCTTGCCGAAAAAATGGAATAACATGCTCATTTTCATGTTCATAAGAACACTGCTATTAGTGAGCACAGTTGTGTTGGCCATAGTTTTTCCATATTTTGACACACTGATGGCACTTGTTGGAGCCATTCTTTGTGTCACTATGTCCATGTTGCTTCCATGTATATGTTACTTGAAGATATTCAGATTATACCGGAAGTGTAGCGTCGAAGTTGCAATAATTGGATGTATAATAGTAATCGGTGTGGCTGTTGGTGTACTAGGTACATACACATCTGTTAAAGAGAGATTTGGATGAAGAATTATGTTATCTACCAATGTCCCTTTGGTGTAATATTGCAATCTATGTGTGAATATAATGACTTATTGTTAACTACGTGATCTTAAACGTAGTTTACTGTTATGCCTAAGCCCAAGGCTTACCCGCATTTTTGCTCCATTCGAGCAGAGCAAGGTTAGAGCATAACCGAACGTACATTTGCCCCAGATACCGCAGAATAGTCTGCCCTCACTACCATGTATACAAAGAAAAATATTTTGGTTTCCACGACCAAACTAAACTTCAGAAGTTCTCTTTTAAAAGGTTACTTGTATAAGGGAAAAGGTCAGCAGAGAACAAATATATTTTAGACACTCGGCTCGAACTGATCTTCACCGATGTGATACAGCTTCCGAACAGAAGGAACCAAATTGAGATACCAAACAAGTGCAACAAACGAAGAGTGGCTTTCAGCCATTCTTCTTTACCTACGCATAAGCAGAAGATTAGTTGTTCCAGACATTTGAAAATAAGCCTCTCATTCAGCAATCATCATTCTGGATTGAGAACTGCATAAGCATTTTGATTTCACAGGAAGTTTCAACCAAAAGGCCGAAAGAATTTCTTGCTACAGATGAGTCTTAATCCCCACACTACTTGAACCCCACACTACCTGAAACTTCCTCAATGAGTTACTAATGTTGCTAAATAATCCTCGGGATTATAGCTTTTGCTACAGATCATGTTAGCACAGACTTGTTACCCGCTATTGGGTGAACACGAGTTGGTAATGTTACAATTCTCACAGATTCAGTTGATTTACAACAACACATATATACAAAACTGGTGCATGTGTCTGTTGCAGCATTATCTTCATCCGCGAGTCAAGTCAATACCAGTGTGAGCATTTCTCGCATCAACTAGCCGCCCCCCAGGCCATATGCCTGCTGTGGATGGAGCATAATTTTGAGTAGATGGAGCTGTAGCCGGTGAAGGTAATTTCTCACTGTGCTGAGGCTCAGAACTCTGCCCATTATTGGGGTCAGCCACTGGCTTGCTCTTGATCTTGTTGGAGCTACCATATACAAAACTACAAAGCACAACCTGTGAAAAATATGAATTAGACCCTCTGCACTAGCCCCAGATGCACCTCCACATACCATCAGAAATCAAGATTTTCTAGGCAAGTGTTTTTCAATCATACAATCTTCCAACTGAACATAACCATTTTCAAAGTGCTTATACACACATAACATGTCACATCATATGTACATGTGCAAACATGAACCTACTTGCCAAAATATATAAGCTCTGAGACTAGGCAATGACTAAACTACCTGCACTGGAGTTGCCGCAATAAGCATAGCCACAGCACCACCAATGACATGACCATCAGAACTAGAAAGGGAAACGCTTATCCCCCCTGTTCGATCGCGGGGCCCACCATCCTCGGCAACCAGGTAAGAACCCGACAAGCATAATATCTGGAAACGACCCTGCAAATCCATGTATACAGTTGAGTCATTGGAAAAATCGGACTAGGAAGAATAAGGGCTGTTTTTTTTTTTTTTTTTGGGGGGGGGGGGGGGGGGGGGGGGGCGGGTGTGTTATTGAGTTGCAGCAGTAACTACTACAATAATAACTTAATCCCAATCTACAAAAAAAAAGATAATTAATTTAATACAACGGGAACATATTCCTTGCAGAAGAATCAAATCCTCTGAGCTGTTCCAAAGTAAGAGAATATAAAAATGTTGCAACTCTAGGCAACCGGAAAGAAAACAATTGAAAGCTACTTTGACCCAGAAAGTATCTGAACTAAATTCTGACAAAGTATCATTGTCAACCCTGCTCTAACAGCTAACCCATTCTCAGTTCCTAATGGCATCTACTCTCCTCCATTTTAAGCAATAGTCAATTCACTTTTAATTGTATTAGATTGAAAGTGAAGTGATTCTAACATTTAGATTATCTGATCAAGCCACCAACACTTTCAGTTGTTACGCCACCATCAATCTGTTAAATCAACAAACAGCCTTCAATGATTTCTATTTTTGTTTGACAACCTACCATAATCAGAAACCAAATTGAATCGATATAAGTACTGCTTCATTTTTCTGGGTACCTCATTTACACTGCCCAGTCAATCAACTCTTTTAACCACTTGACAAGATTTTGTTTAACACCAAACTTGAACTTGCTGAATAAACCACCATGTATTTCCCAGAACAAATAGTACAGCACAATCATATCTTACTACAACTATTGGTATTACCAGCACCACTACTTAATTTGGAAACTTCACAACTTTTAACAACATACGATTTGTTCTGCTCTAATAATATGCCTAGATTTTGTTTGCTCTCTAGCTTCATTGGTGCAAACCATTATTACTAGGATGGTTTTCTCATTATGACATATATTAGTATATTACTGCTCTTCTCAACCAGAAAATCATATGTTGAGAGCAGATTACACTATTCTCTGGCATCGACAATTCATGAACCCTCACTAAGATTGTAATTCCAATCTTGAACTAAAGTAGCCGACATACAATATAATACTCCAAGCTCCCAACCCATAAATAACACATCAGCTGAAAATCCAAACCTTAGACAACTTAAAGTTTCTTTTCCTTGCCATTTTCTAAACGTAAATAGATTCCCTGTCTTATACTCTTCCTTTGTGTCTTTTTCAATAGCCTGATTCAACTGGTAGCCCTTTTCAATTTGTATACCACTGCTTCTCTCCAATATCTTCATGGTAAGCGGTTATTACTCACTAATCTCTCATCACCTATTTGAAACTAAACAAAATGTTCAAATTATGAAGAAAAAACTAGTTTCAAATGTACTAAACTGTTACCAGCCACAGACTTACCACAATAGCCTAGACAGCTCTTTGCAATCACATAAGATGCAATGTTACACAGACTGAACTCTGCTATTTGCAACAAATGCTTTGCAAAGAGGAAGAAAATATACAGCTTTATATGCTAATTTTGAAATTCTTAAAATCTTAAATGTCCAACACAGAAGGAAAGGCATGTAAAATGAAATTAAGACAGAGTTGAGTGCTTCAACCTCATACGTGACACTGACACCAGTTGATGCAGGCTGACGCAGTGCTACTGAAGATACTGTTCCATTTCCTGACAAGATGCATAGTGCCCTTGGCCTCTGTTGTGAAAATAACAATAATTTTGCTGCAATGTCCTACAAAGAGAAGAACGAGAATTACCTTTTAACAAGAGCACAAGATCAAATGTAGCTAATAAGTCTATTAGTCATTGAAAAATCGGTCCAGACTATTCAACATAAAGACTCATTAACAGCTGCAGACATAAGTGAGTAAACAAGCAGTATGCTGAAATTTGTGTGCTTGCCTATAAAGTGGTCGGATATGTGTGTTCTAACTTTCTGCAAGCATTTTTACTGATGAGTCCTTGCATCAATCTCCATATTATAAACCGACCATGTTAAAACATATAATGATATCTATGGAGCTTTAAGTATAATTGGTAAATCATCATATAGAATTTTAACAGCAACATTATTATTTACTTAAAATACTTTGATCCAGAAAATTCCACTACAATTGCTAAGAACTATATGGATTAGTGGATTACGACTTCTAGTTAGTTATGCCAAGTAACTATGGTAAAGCATGATCATTTTCAATTTCTGGTATCAATCTGTTTTCGCTTCCTTAGGCATCAGAAAACAACACAAAGACAATGTCAACCTCTTATGACTTGAACTATCAATGTCAAAATTGGTGCAACTCATTCTTGAGCAGAACACGTATTTTAGGCATCTTTGTAATTTAAACTTATAGAGAATACCTCCCCAGCTTCAATGGTGATAACATGGGGTGCAAAAGCCTGCCCAGCCGAACTGTTCATCCATTCCCCTATAAAAACAGTTCAACATATCCAAGAAGCACTAAGTACATGCAAAAACAAACAGTGATAAATAATTATTACAGATAATTCACTTCAGATAGATTCAAAGAAGATCAATTAACGGGGAGAATACCATTTGAGAAAAGTTACAAAAATTAAGTGTCACAAACATTAAACAAATCCAAGACCTAAGCCATGACTTCTTTTCTGCATGGACTTCAGCTCACAGCTTATATATGTTTGGTAGATGTTTCGGCTAATACCCATAATTATCAAACGAGAACAGTTTTGGAAAATTAGCAGAAGTGGCATGAATAAACCACCAATAATAGAAACGATAATTGAATAAATTTTATTCTAGAAATTAATAAACGCTAACAAGAATGCAAAGTAATCAGGAACCTCATAGACCTTGGTCCACTTCTACCTATCCCACCAAATCTAGTAAACTAAAAGAATTCACAACCAGAGAATCAAGTTGGGCACAAGAATGGAATTAAAAGTCGCAAAGAACTTTACCAAGATTAGCCAACTGTTGTTTCCTGCCAGTCCCAGGTGGCCTTCCTCTGTTTCGTTTCGGAGTCGGTGAGGTTGATCCTGGAGTAGGATTAGGAGTTGAAGACATTGGAGACAATGCCAGAGAAACCGGGGCATCAGGAGCCGGACCAGGAGCAGGCCCATACTTCCGGGGCCTCCCTCGCTTCTTCTTTACAGGCTCACCGGAAGAAGGAGCTCCTCCGGGAGAAACATTGATGCTAATGCCATGAGGGTAATTGGGTCTTGAAGAAGGCTCTACTGAGAATGTTGAGGTGGCCCTCACATTAGACTGAGCTTGTTGAAAGGCAGTGTTGTTGGGCCTGAACCCAGGTGGTGCATGCAGCCCAGCAATCTGTGATCCAGGTGAAGACCCACCATGGCCTCCCCTATGGATGTAGTATGAAGCTTGAGCACCAGAGATGGCCATGGCTTCTCTCCCATCCATGCATTTACCAAGAGACTAGTCACTCAAAACACTTCAAAGCTTGGGTCTTGAAACCTTATCCCCAATTTTGGAAATCTTTAACCAAAAGAAAAGGGGAAAAAGATCACACCTTGAACCCCAAATCTTCAAGATAGAGCAACCCAGTGAGGCTCTGGAACAAAGGATTTAAGAAGGGCTTTGCTTTCAAGTTGAGAAGAATCTGAGAAACCCAGTAAAAATTTGATCTTTTACCCAGAAAAACAAAGTGAGGTCAGAGCTTGAAGAGAGCAATTCCAGAGACCCAGAAGAGAGAGCAGGCAGGAAAAGCAAAATGCAGAAAAAATCAGAAGCTGAGGTAGTTACAGGGAAGGTGAGATTGGAACCTAGCAGCTGTGAAATCAGTGAAAAAGGAACAAAACCCTAGATTTGAAATCTAGGGTTTTGACAGGAAATGCAGGGAGGTGGAAAAAGAGAAAAGAGGGAGGAAAGGACAAGGGAGAAGAGGGGAAGGGGGTTGGGAGGAAAATGAATTGAAAATTTGAGCTTTTGAATTAAAGGAGGGGGTGAGAGTGTGTGAATTGTGAACTAGTAATGTAAGAGAGTAAAGACCTTTTTCCTGTTTCTTTATTGTAATGTAAGTGAGAAGTGGGGTGGGCTGTAAGTGTCTGACCATATTGAAAGGAAAAACTAATACAATTGGAAAGACAGTCTGTGACCCACAAGTACCAACCTTTACATGTCCTTATCAGACTGCCCTTTCCTGGGGCATAGAGCCCCCCCCTCTCTCTCCCCCTTTTTCTTCTTTTTTGATTTTTTTTTTCCTCCTAAATTGACCTAAACTTGCAAATATGATATAGTAGATTAGTAGTAGTTTGTAGTGCTATATACGGTTCCGGAGTACTAAAGAATTTTGAGTCAATTTATACAAGAGGATAATATAAAACAAATACATGTATGGGGTGTATTGTATTTAGATTTGTGTAGACTTTTTTTAAATGACAGATTTTTTGAAAAGTCCATGGACTCTTTAAGAAGTTGATAGACTACTATTGATTTCTAAAAACCATTGATTTTAGTCATGGACTTTTTATTCATTTATGAAATCTATATACTTTTATTATGAATGACTTTTATAGATTTCCAACACATAAAAAATAAAATCAATCCAACCCAAACACAAAGCAAGATAGTAGCTTGTTACCTCTTCAATGGTCAAGTATCTTTTGGTAGACATTAACTCAAATGAATTATTATTACTCTGTCTAGCTAGTATGTTCTCATTCCTAATCTCTCACCAACATAAAGATACAATATAAATCACTTGATATTTATGGATAATTATTCTCATCAATCTTGTTTTCACCGATTAACATATATCATAACAAAATATGGGTCATTGACTTTACATATACATATATATATAAAGAGGATTTTTCTCAAGTGCTGACGTCCGTACCAAAATTTCGGTATAGATTTCTGATTTTCACCCACTTTTCGATCACATATTTTGATCTTAATCTTTCAATTTTTAGGTCCTAATGTATAGATCATCTCTATAAAATTTCAGCCAATTTGGTGATCATTAAAACATCTAAAACTACAATTTATACGAACGAACCGAATCTGTCAAACCGGAACCGTTCGTGTACATTGTTGTAATTTACAGTTTTGGATGTCTTAACGATTACCAAATTGGCTGAAACTTTGCAGAGGTGATCTTACATTAGGACCTAAAAACTGAACGGTCAAGATGTAAAAATGTGATCGTAAAGTGGTGAAAAAGGGGAAATATGTACTGTCTGCACGGTACGGACGTCCGCACCGTAGCAGGGCTGTGTGTTTGTGTGTGTGTGTGTGTGTGTGTGTGTGTGTGTGTATTCAATCAATTGAAGTTCAATTTTTCAAGCTTCATTTGAACCGTAAATATAAACTCAAATAAATGAGAATAACTAAGAAGACACAATCCAATATTTCATAGCAACATTATTCTAGGATTTTAGAATAGACCACAATATTTGGGTATCCAAAAACATTGATATCATAAACGATTAAAGAAAAGACAGAAAAAAAAAAACAAGAAAGAGAGATGATGGAAGATCAACCTCTTCCCGCACAGAAAAAAAGTCTATCATAGACTTTTCCAAATCTTTGGTCTGATGGCTGGAAAATTGTTGGAGTTTGGTGTGTATAATTTACACTACAAAGTCCATAATTATCCATGAGTTTCTAAGTCCTTAAGTATGAATGATATTTTGAATACCTCTGTACTTTCATTCATTTTTAAAAGTCCTAATTGAATACCCCTAGATTTTGGTGGAATTCATAAAGTCTTTTAAAATCCTGATTGAATACCTTGAGACTTTCATGGACTATTAAAAGTCTATATTGAATACACCTGAACTTTTAAATTCCATAGATTTGTTAAAAAGTTCCACTAATTCGATATACAATACACCCCCGTAGTTTAATGTTTAGTTTGGTTATTGTCTTAACTAACATGACTGTTAATACTTAATATAGAGATCTATTTTTGTGTCAACCAACTCCGAATTACGTATTAAAACATATTTGTGACATTATTGAATTGAGTGTTTCTATTCATATCTCTAAAATTGGTATTTGGATTTCCATATTTTTTATACCTCCAACTTTTTTTTTTTAATAACCAATATACTAAGTACACCTCTCTAGTTTTTCTGAATTGCCCTTATCCCATAAACAAATCTCAAGTTAAAATTCTTCTACAAAAGCATGAATAGGTAAATAGCCGCCATTAGTTATTCTCTCCAATTTAAACTATCATTGTTCATGAAAATCTTATCAACAGTAATACTCCTGAAATATCTTAGATTTCTTGCAGATTATAAGAATTAAGTTGATACTCTGGCGATTAACAACATAGTAAGATCTCATGCCAAAGCTATTCCTTGGCTGAATCGTTGACTGACTTAGAATCTACCTTGGGCTCTGAAGGGATTGAAGGAGATGGTGACTTGGTGAGCATCCACTCCCATCTTACCTCTGAGATCATTGATGCTCTTCTCTCTAACTTGTACATTCAATAGAAACTTACTGTATTACAATCAAAACCCACTTTTGTTTTATTAGGCATATACGTTTTGTAGATAAAGAACTATCAAACCCAATTATTGGCCAATTTCAAGAAGATTCATGGACAAGGACAATCACTCTTTTATAGGCTAGACAACAATCGATTACATCAACAAGCGAACCCCATTTATATTTTCTTTCTTGGACCTCTGGAATATAAGGGTTTGCACAAGATGAACAAGGACCTCAACAACACAGGCCGGAATCATCTTCCAAAAATTATATATTCCCGTAACAGTCATAAATTTAACCGTGAAAATCATACAATTCAAGATACTTTAATTGTTATTCTTCACCTTGTTACTCTTTGTCACAAGCCATGACTAAAATATAGTATGAATCATCATCCCATGCTGGGTTCATTTGAATAGAGTAGAGATTGTTTTTCTCTCATTTGTCTTAATTGGTACTTTTGTACTAGTTGATAAAGTCAATTATCCGTTAAAAAAACAAGGAGGTCTAAATATCAATTTTAAAGGTATGAATAGAATCACCCTATTGAATTTGATTGTATAAAATGTGAATTTGATTGTACCATAATCTTGTTTGTTAGCTTCGACTCATTAATTTGGGGGATCATGATCATAGAGAAAACTATTCATACCTATCAAACTTGCACATCACAAACATGACACAAAACAAAACAAAGATTTGCTAAATCTAATTGGTACCTTTTGTTGAATCGGGTGTTATGCTGAGTTTCTTTTGTCCTAAAGGAAAAATGCTGAATTTCTGATGTAATGTAAACTGTGGTTGGATCCTAAAACAAATACAATGCTCTTTGCTTTCTTTTTGGGCTGGTCTAGAAGGGACAAACCAAACTGGAAAATGATAACTAAAGCAATTGAAGAAGCATCAAGAATATTGAAGCTGGAAAACTTTCTTTATTTCACAACACATTTTATACTGGTTTCATTTGTCTGTAATCTGTATCAAAGATTATATACTATAATTCTGGAAAATAATATGAACTTATGAAGTCACAAATTACTGGAGATGTACGTGGAAGAGGACATGGACTTGAACGGTGTACAAGATGTCTTTTTCCTTCTTCTGATGTGAAAGTGATTGCCTTTGGATGCAGTTAAATGAATAGCTGACTGCTGCAGACTGCTCAGTCTTTTTCTGTGCTTATTAGCTGCTTGGAGACAAAGGGCTATTGGCTCTGTCATGGAGTTTCAAGTTTCAACCTTATAAACAAATCAATCAGTGAGTGATTAGCGTGGTCAGTCAACAAAGTGTATGATTTTGTTGAATTAGTTGGTTACAATCAGAAAGAGAAGGTATGTTTTCAAAAGCCTTGCCCCACAGGCCCACATGCATTCACCTTTCAATAGACACTACCAACATGTTAAACTGTGTTTTGCATCATGCTTTGATTAATGTCGGCTCATTTCACCAATTTGTTGGTTGTATGACTTGTATCGGAGAAAATTGAGTTCTATTTCAGTATTTCTAACTTACTCTCAACCGAATTCTTGATTATGTTTCCTTCGCTATTTGAATTTCAAGCACTTCATTCAATCAATTTTTAGCATGTCCATTTAGTGATATATTAATAGTATCTTTAATTAATTTAAAGAAATGATCAATCAAAAACGACAAAAGTCTTAAAAATGAGACGTCATATAATTTAATTTGAAATTCTCTAGAGGCATATGTGCTTTTGATTCTCAAATGTTATTTATAACCAAGAACCCTTTATTCAGTGCAAAGAACTCTTGATGTTTGGTTCTAACTTGCAAGATAGTTGGACCACTACTGAGCTATTCCAAGCACCATCAATTAGCATAGAAGTGGGCAAACCATGTGAACTTAAACTTGTAAAGAGGCCATGGGGCCTTGTCCCTTACAGCACGTATATTTCAGTAATCATATTCCACCAAAATTAAATAAGCTAGAAAGAGAAGAAAAGAAGAGTTCACAACACAATAGTCACAATAAACTTAAGAAAAAGAATCATACTAAAACATCTGAAATTTAATTTCATAGGGTCTTTGAACCTCTTGGAAGGATTGAAACTTCCGTGATATCTTCAATAGGATACCACACCCTCATCTCATCCTCTAGAAATAAATGACTACAAGTTGTAATTATTCAGAGCCCCACCATCTTTTTTATTTTTTTGATGCGATTCAGAGCCCCACCATGCTTCAACATGTACTTTGCTACTTCTATTTCACACGGCCATCCAAAGAATCTTTGTAGGCAAATAGTTTTCAGGTGCGACAATAAATAATAAGGCAAGAACTCCGGTGGACACCATTCCGATACAAAGTTTCCCTGGTTGTCATCAGCAGCAGGGCAGTTGACACTGATGTTCTAAGCATGATTCAGAACGACGAGTTAGATCAACATTGTTCAAAATCGTATATTGGTACAATGTGGAACAAAGGTTGGTTCATGTATACGTACTCACGTTTTCAATCAAAAGATGCTCAAGATTTGGTGATATCTTGAGCAAATTTGCCAATGATAGCCAACAACGACAGGTTTGAACACGTAGCTCCATGTAGTTCTAACTATTGAGCATTGGCAGCAGAATACCTTGATATGCTGTGCCACAATATCAAGCATATATATCCTCACAATCTTAATCCTACTGAGTTATAGTAACTACAAAGAGAAGATAGTAAACAGTCAAAAACAGAAGTGTGCAGGTCAAATGATCGATTGTCTTTCAAGTTTCAACCCTTCGTAAATTGAAAACTTTGACCATGAAATTGGAAAGAAAAGAGTTTAGAACTTTAGATTCTTATACAAGTGCAAATATCATGCATGTTCTATTCCCAGAAAGAGGACCTATGCGAATTATTGTCACATAAACTCAATTTTTACAAGTTTTTGAACCCCTTTGGAACTTTGAAAGTTCTGAACATAAGGTGGCAATAGGAGCCTGTAACTTCAACTCTTCGCTGTCAAAAAAGCGAGTATAAACAGTCACCTTAATCAAGGCCTTTCTGTGCTTCACCGAGTAGTCTCATATGTTTCCAATTTCACAGGTCTTTGAACCCCTAGGGAACTTTGAAACTTCCAAGCACAAGGAGGCAATAGGAGGCTGTAACTTCATCTCTCTTTCTTCATAAAAGCGAGTATAAATAGTCACCTTATTCAAAGCCTTGCCATGCTTCACCAAGTACTTTGCCACTTCCATCTCATTTGGACACCCCTTGAACTCCCGTAGGCAAATAGTCTTGAGGTGTGATAACAAACAAACAGGCACAAACTCTGGTGCATCCCATTCACGTACAAACTCGTCCTCATTATCATCAGCACAAAATTTGGTGTTCTAAATACATTTAAAATATGTCAGTTAATCTTAAATCTTTCTAGTTTGTATACCAGCATCATTTGGCATAAGGATCATTCCAGATATACTTACATTTTCAAACACAAGATGTTCCAAATTCCGTGATAGCTTGAGCAAAGTTGGCAGTGATTGCAAACAGCAACATGTTTGAAGTTGTAGCTCCAAGTGCTTCAAATTATCAAAGGTAGGCAGAAGATGTTGATCTTTAATGCCAAGAGCCTGCAGAAATGATGGAAGTAAATTAGCATTCTATTGAGAAATGATGAATTAAAGATTTCCATGTCATCATATAGCATTCCTTTGAGAAATTCCAGGACAAAATAAATTAGAGCATACTAACCCCCAAGATTGCAGCTGAAACTGACAGATATTTAACACTAAAAATTTCTGCAAAGAGCCTGCGCACACGATCAGCAAGGCCAAGGAAACAATGAAGGTTGTCAATCTCGTCCGCATCTAAGAAATCTATCTTGGCTTTCCTCATAGATTTGGCATCCGTCAAAGAATAGCTCACCAAAAAGTCATAGTATATATCCAACTCTACAAGGTATGGAGCATCAGCATTAACGAATATTTGGCACACATAATTTACAACATTACTAGATCTTGTATCAAACTTATGGACAATGAAGCAAATTTGCAGTCTTTTCAGCTTCGGTCCAGAGATATTGATATTATAAGCCGACACGTCGTCAACTTGTCCATCTATAATCAAATGTTCAAGTGCAGTGCAGGGCAACAAGAAAAGAGTTTCTCCATGGACTCAGAATCAGGACACCAAACTGTAACATGGAGGAACTTGAGACAAGGGAAACATTTTGCGCTGGGAGCTTTAGCACTAACAGCTTGGGACAGCCACAGCTTCAAACTCACCAACGTGTTACACAACAAAAGGCTTCTGGGGATCACAAAATGTGGCTCTGCAGGTGTCTCCACACAAAGATCAAGTTCCACAACATTATGCTTTACGGCAGTGGAAATCCAAGCATAAATAAGAGAAGCATCAGACGCCATAGTAGTCTTGAGATGGAAGCTATGAATGTTTGTGGGGCTTCGTAACAAAAGTAGACGATTCACAAACTGTGGAAAACTACTCAAGACGTACCCTAGTGGCCCCGGTAAAGTACGATTAACATAATCCAGGTGATATTTTTGTTCATCCAAATCTAAACTGGGAACAGAAGCCCACACATTCTCCCATCTACGTGATAAAACACTGGTCTGCACAGCCTCTCTTGTAGTACAACAGGAAAGTATATAGCCAAGAATTGCATCCGGCAACCCACTAATCCTATCTTCAATGCTTGATTTTTGAAGCTTTGATTTTGAAGCCATTTTACCACTCTGTAAAATAAAATGGGAAACTGGTAAAAACCCAATCACAACAATGTTACTGCGATAGCTTAACTTAGAAGCATTTTGGTGTGCTTGTATTGGTGTGTAGTTTCTTCATATAAATCTACCCACAAAGTCTCTCCTAAAAGTTGATTTAACATACATGGCAGTAAGAAAATAATTTCAAGCATCCTATTTTTCTTACAAAGAACTGAACTTTCTGATTAGTATAATAGAAAACAAAAAAAAATTAAGCTCAATGGCGTTGGGTTTGGTATGGTATGCGAAATAATTAGACTTGAAACAAGGACATACAAAAGAGTAAAAAAATAACAAAGAAGAGATGTTAGAAAATACCTGAAATGGGGTTATGAATAGTGGATCAAATTGCCCTGTTCTGATTTCAGTGCACTGAAATGGTCTGCCTAGTTTGGTTGCTGAGAAACACAAACACAGGTGACAGGACTAGAAGGATTCAGAGGAGAAGAAGAAACTGTGTGTGGCGAGTGAGAGACTGAGAGTGAAGGAAATAGACGACATGTCACTTAACTGTTTCTCATGTCATTTTCAAAAAACATGTCGTTTATCTGCTTCATCCATTAAGCAAAAGCTATTTAAACCATGACTCTAATGACACTTTGATTAAGTTGTTAATTTGTTAGTTGACAAATCTTTCTACTATTCTCCACGAGCTCGAATGGTGGTGTCATCTTTTGTTTATCGTAAGAAATTTCATATACTATATTCTGGAGATGTTATTGTCACTCTAAAAAAGTCATTCTGTACTTTAAAATTAATATTTTAGAATTTTAATTATAAGTGTAGAAAAGAGCGTCAGATACACTTTCTATACTATTGGGCATTCCGAATCAACACATATATGAGACACTAAACCCTCCTTGTTAATGGAGGCACGAGGGTGTGCTTCTTTAGTTGGTTACCTTGATTCCTATTACAAGCGGGATACAAAATGCTGTGGTTCATAATGGTTTAAAAAAGACCCTCTCTTTCGGCTCTGTTGCTCCTACTCTCGAGGTGATGCATTTTACTCCAATAACAATCAATTTTGTTTGCCATTCTTGTGAGAAAGCAATCTTTTCATTGTTTACAATGTTGCATTCTTTATAGAATAGCTCACCAAGAAATCAAACCTCTAAGATATTGACCATCAGCACATCATTTACAAAATTATTAGCAGCATATCTCATTCTGATGCATGGACCTTGAAAACTTGCTTGCAGTTTATTTAGTTTAGGCGCAGAGATTGGGTTCGTTCCAACTCCATCAATACTATAGTATACTATAGTCTTCAAGTACAGGAAACAATAAAAGAGCTTCTCCATCGATTCAGAATCAGTTAATCAGGACAGACACTTAAACATGGAAGAAATCGGACACTGGATACAATTTGAGCTAGAAGTAATGGCATTCGGACACTGTGGAAGCAGACTGGCTGAGCCTAAGAAGTCCGGATATTGAATGAAATTTGACTGTGATCCAAGTGAAAACATGTCCCAGACTTTCTTCTGAACACACACAGTAAGTCTCATACATTAGGCCAAGCAACTTTTAAAACTCCTCAATGATTAGGTTGTAAATACCATCACTTTCATGACCATAAGCAGCCAGGGCTCAGATGGTAAGAAGAAATCATTAAGAAAATAGAAGATAACAACAGTTAAAAACAGACGTCCACATAAATAAACCCCAGAGAAAGATCCATTGTAAAACGATTGTCTTTAATCCCTTGGGAACTTAGAAATCGACCATAAAAAGGACAGAAATTAGAACACTTACATTTACATATACAAGAGTGCAAAAAACTTATATTCCCAAAGAAGAATCTGTATCAAACGATTGTCTGAAATTCTATTTCACAAGTCTTGGAACCCCTTGGGAACTTTGAAAATTGCAACGATAAGGCAGTAGGAGACTGTGACTTCATCTCTTTGCTTTCACTAAAGCGAGTATGAATAGTCGCCTTATTCAAAGATCTGCCATGCTTCACCAAGTACTTTGCCACTTCCATGTCATTGGGACACCCCTTGAAATCCCAATAGGCAAACAGTCTTGAGGTGTGAAACCAAACAAATGTTTGCAAATGCTGGTGCACCCCATTCATGTACAAGAACATCCTCATTGTCATCATCACAATATTTGTAGTCCTACACATGATTGAAAATAAGTGAGTAAGATTGAATTCTTTCTAAATTATACTGGTATCATTTGTCACTACAATAATTGCAGATACACTTACATTTGCAAACCCAAGATTTTCCCTATTTGGTGATATCTTGAGATGTTCCAAATTTGGTGATATCTTGAGCAAAGTAGTCAGCGATTGCAAACATCGGCAAGTTTGAAGTTGCAGCTCCAAATGGCTCAAATCATTAAATGTAGGCAGATGTTGATATCCATCGTCAAGAGCCTACAGGAAGTAAAAAGACCCATCAAAGACTACAAAAATTAAAGATTTCCTCGACATCATATAGCAATCCATTGAGAAATACCAGTATGTATAGAAAAAAGACTACCACCCACTGTGGGAACAAGTTAGAGCATACTTACAACCAAAATTCGAGCTGAAACTGTCAGGTGTTTAGCATTACAAATATCTGCAAAAAGCTGGCATATGCGATAAGCGAGGCCAAGATAATCACGGTCCACAAGCTCTTTCACATCTAAGAAATCTATCTTGGCTTTCCTCAGACATTTGGCATTCTTCAAAGAATAGCTCACCAGCAAATCATAGCGGATATCTTGGCTTTCCTCAGTACTATTGAAAACTTGCCACCCATAAATTCCATTATCCTCATGATCATATGCATTTTTCACAACAAATTTACGGACAGTGAAGCTAATTTTCAGTCTTTTCAGTTTGGGTGCAGATATAACAAGATTGAAAGCTGATGCACCGTCATGTTCTCCATCTATAATAAGATCTTCAAGTACAGGGAAACAAGAAGATAGCTTCTCCACCGTGTGAGAATCAGGACGCCCAAATGTAACATGTAGCAACTTGAGACAGGGGAAACAATGTGAGGGAGGAGTAACGGCACAAATATCTTTGTCCAAACCCAATTTCAAACAAACCAATGTGTTGCATATGAAAAGACATCTCGTAATCTCAAAATTCGGCAAGCAAGGAGCCTCCAAGCTAAGAACAAGTTCAACAACATTATGCTTTATGGCAGTGGAAACCCAAGAATCAATAAGAGAAACATTCGTCATTTGAGTAGTTCGAAGACGGAACCTATGAATGTTTCCCGGGCATCGACTAAGTACACGATTCACAAACTGTGCAAACCAATCAGACTCATATCTTAGTGGTTGTGGCGAAGTACGGAAATCATCGTCTAGCTCAAAATCTTCTTCATCGAAATCTAGATTGGGAACAGAAGCCCAGACATTCTCCATCTATGTGATAAAATGCTGGTCTTTACAGCCTCTCTGGTTGAAAATAAAGACAGAATGTGGCAAAGAACTGCATCTGGCAACCCCTAGAGTTCATCACCAAACGATTTTCTCGATTTTTCCTAGTGATCATTCCGATCACCTCCGATAACTTTTTCCGGCCAAATTTCCGGCAACACTATTTGAAGGTATTCTTTACTAAAAGTTTCCGTTTTTAAGTTTTTATTCATTTTCTCTCATTTTTCATTCTTCTCGGGAACTTACAATCAAAAGCGGAATTATAGAAATTCACGCCAAACGAACTAAGAGCGTTCGTAATCAATGAACTAAGAGTGTTCACAATGATTCTTGGAAATTGATTTCTTGGTAGCATAGCTCAGAAATCTTATTATTTTTCGTGGAAGTTTAAACTCCGAAACTAATATTTTCTTCTTATCTTCAAGGATGTCGAATGAACTTAGACTCGATTTTCAAATTCTTGACTCAACAGGTTCGGATTACCATAGCTGGAAAACCGACGTTGAGAACCATCTCACATCGAAAGGGATATTGTCAATCATCCATGCACCAGACCCGGCCCTTGCGTTCCCTCGAACACCCAAAAGGCATGCACAAGCAATCATCTTGATGCGACGCCATATGGATAAAGCACTCAGATTAGTGTACATGTCCATCAAAGATGCAAATGATTTATGGGAGGTGCTACAAGAGCGCTTTAACAATATCTAAGATTCCCTCCTCCCTGACTTGAAGGTTCAGTGGAACGATGTACGCTTCTCCGACTTCAAGTCTATTGCTGAGTACAATTCAGAAGCTCTTCGCCTCAAATCCATGTTGAGGTTCTGTCAAAAACCCCTCACAGAAGAAGAGCTAATTGAGAAAACTCTCTCCACCTTCCCCGTTGCAGCAATTTTGCTATCAAAGCAATATCGCACTGAACTAAATATTGGACGAATTACGAGGTTCAATGAGCTCATTAATGTTTTGTCAGTAGCCGAAAAGCACGACAACATTCTCGTAAAGAATTATAATTTAAAACTCGTTGGAACCAAGAGCGTTTGTGAGGCAAATTATAATGCACCCAAGAGAGGGAGTAAGGAACGGTACCCTAGCAATAGGGGACATGTGTACCCTAATAATATGGGACATGAAGGACGAACATGTCCATATAACCGCCCTATTAAAGAAGGAAACTGCAACTTTAGAGCGGACACACGTGATGGCAACTCCACACGTGGAAGAGGAAGATATGGCAACACCAGCCGTGGAAATAACACAATGAGCCGTGGAGGTCGCACCATGCACCGTGGTAGTAGCAGCAACTCTACTAGAGAATATCCACAACGTGCACAACCTGTACAACCTGTACCTCAAATGAAGGGAGGTAACCACAATGACAAGTGTCATAGATGTGGATCAATCGAGCATTGGTTTAAGCAATGTCATACAAGTACCCAATTAGCTGCACGCTACAAGGAGTACAGGGTAGCAAGAGAGCAAGATGCCAACCTTGCTGAAGATGAAGATGGTGAAGATGTCAATCTCACCGTTGAGGACATCAAAGCTGTAAATGAAGAGCACGAGGATACCACAGACTTTGATTAGAATAATCCTTTTTCTATTTTCCAAAAATGGCAAATGTACCTTGTCAATAAATAACAATTGTATTAACTCTTTCTCATGTGGCGTACTCAATGAAGTATGATGTCTAGGAAAGTAATTCAGATCGGGGCATTTAACTGAGCCTCGCTCCACCAACATCTCTCTACTTTCCTGGTCATATTTTATTGGAATTAGCAAATGGATTGAGTGACAACAATTTGTCTAAAGTTTGATTTTGGAATAGACTTATGAAAAAAACTTTGATGTAATCATTGGCTATTTTCCCTATTAATAAAGTATTGCATTATCATTCAATGTCATGGACATGTGTTAATATTCCGAACTTTATTCTCTTTCAGTATGTTTTCCGGAGAATTGGAATGCCTTCTTGATAGTGGCACCACACATACTATATTGCGACATAGGCAATTATTTTATGGATGACACCTAGTCGATCTTCAGTAACTACGATGGCAGAACCATCACAATTGATTCATGATCGAGGACCAGCTCAATTTTTGTTACCAAATGGCACAAATATTAATGTCCCCGAAGCTTTATATGCTCCAAGGGCTGGAAGAACCCTATTAAGCTTTAAATATGTAAGAGCCAATGATTTCCATGTGGAAACACATTGTGAGAATGGACAAGAGTTCCTTTGCATCACCTCTAATAACTACGGAAATACACGAGTATTAGACAAACTTATGTGTCGCTCTAGTGGATTGTATGCAATCACTATTAGAGTCATTGAATCCAACCATGTCATGAATGAAAATTTATGGGATCCTAACACATACAGGCTTTAGCACGACCGTTTGGGATATCCAGGTCGTGATATGATGCTCCGTATATTAAAAACTTCAAACGGATATCCATTCTTCAAAACGAAAACAAGTACGAACCAAACATTGGTCCAAAGAGTTACTTCTAAAGCATATCATTCGTTTTGCAAAGCTTGCTCTTTAGCAAAGGTAGGATCAAGCCCATCCTATGCAAAGGACACTAAAGAAAATATACTATTCTTACAAAAAATACAAGGTGATATTTGTGGACCTATCCAACCAACTTGCGGACCATTTAGATATTTTATGGTGTTGGTTGATACATCGACACGTTGGTCACATATCATGCTCTTATCCACAAGAAATGTTGTATTTGCTAAACTCCTAGCACAAATCATTAAGTTAAGCGCTCACCACCCTGATCATCATATTAAGTCAATTCGTCTTGATAATGCTGGAGAGTTTACATCAAACACTTTTGATGATTATTGCATGTCCATTGGGATTGAGGTGGAACACCCTGTCCCTCATATACACACCCAAAATGGACTCACAGAAGCTGCCATTAAAATACTTCAAATGGTTGCTAGGGCATTGGTTATGCACACCAATCTCCCTATTTCTACTTGGGGCTATGTAATATTGCATGCAGCTGTGCTTATTCGTCTGAGACCCACTGCCACTCAACCCTTTTCTACGTCCCAGATGGTGACTGGGTATGAGCTTGATGTCTCACACTTACGCATATTTGGGTGTGCAGTCTATGTGCCAATTGCGCCACCACAGCGCACCAAAATAGGCCCTCAAAGACGCTTAGGCCTTTATGTTGGATATGATTCTCCAACCATTATCTGCTACATAGAACCCTTGACAAGTGATCTATTTACCGCTAGATTTGCGGATTGTCACTTTGATGAGCCAGTCTTCCCGTCATTATGGGGAGACAAGAACACTAATGTTCAACAGAAAAGACAGGAATTGTCATGGTCTATCCCCACTTTGTCTTATTTTGATCCCCGAACCACACAGTCTGAAATAGAAGTGCGGAGGATTCTCGATCTTCAGAACGTAGCAGAATTAACGCCTTATGCGTTTTCTGATATCGCTAAAGTGACAAGATCACATATACATGCTGTAAACGTACCTGCAAGGATTGATGTCCTTAAAACTAAAGGACATGACATCCCCTCTATGGGTGATGCAGTGGCTAGACCCACGGCTCTTGCCAGGAAGCACGGGAGGCCCATAGGCTTGATAGATTCTCGCCCAAGAAAGAAAGCGAGCTTGACACAAAATAATCCATTAATCATCGATACAAATAATCCATCTCATGAAAAAATTCAGGATTATGGTTATGTCCAAGAGACATCATTGGAGGACGCTCCAATGGCATAACCAATTCCAGAGAATAGAGAGATCTCCATGAATTATACTAGTATACATGTAATTATGGACAGAAATTCTATGGCTATTGATGATGCATTTGCATATCATATTGCAAAAGGAATTATAGAATACGATGATATCGAACCTCGCTCCGTTGAAGAATATCAATGAAGAGCAGATTGGTTCAAATGGAAATATGCGATCCAGACTGAATTGGATTCACTAACAAAGAGACAGGTATTTGGGTCTATAACACTGACATCACCAAATATAAAACTTATTGGCCGTAAATGGGTCTTTGTTAGAAAGCGTAATGAGAAAAATAAGGTTGTTAGATACAAAGCCCGTCTTGTGGCACAAGGTTTCCCACAATGCCCTAGAATATACTACGAGGAGACATATTCTCCCGTAATGAACGTTATAACGTTCCGCTACCTTGTCAGTTTGGTAATTTCTGAAAAACTTGACATGCAGCTCATGGATGTGGTTACAGCATATCTCTATAGGGATCTAGATTCAGAGATATATATGAAGGTTCCAGATGGACTTCAATTACCCAAATCAAGTAGCTCTAAACCACGGAGCGTGTTTTCAATAAGATTAAGACGCTCACTATATGGATTGAAACAATCCGGACGGATGTGGTATAACCGTCTAAGTGACTACTTGATTGGAAAGGGATATGTTAACAATGAAATATGTCATTGCGTGTTCATTAAAAGGACAAGATCCTGATTTGCAATTGTAGCAGTTTATGTCGATGACATGAACCTAATTGGAACTCTAGATGAGTTAAAAGAAACGGCTACATATTTGAAATCTGAATTTGAGATGAAAGATCTCGGGAAAACACGGTTTTGTCTCAGAATAGAACTCGAGTACCGTAATGATGGGATTATGATCCATCAGTCAGCATATACTCAAAAGTTACTAAGGCGCTTTAATGAAGATAAAGCAAAGCCTGTGAGTACTCCCATGATCAACCTCAACCGTAGTCTTGAGCCTAGAAAAGATCTATTTCGTCCAAGGGATGAGGACGAAGATTTATTAGAGGTTGAAATACCATATCTAAGTGCGATAGGCGCATTATTGTATTTAGCTCAATGCACAAAACCGGATATCTCATTTGTAGTATACTTGTTAGCTCGACATAGTTCTGCGCCAACACGCCGCCATTGGATTGGTATAAAGACAATCTTTCGATACCTGAAATGTACGATTGATATGGGCTTGTTTTATCCCTTCAGAGAGAAAAGAAATGTAAACGTCAGTAACACTATCCATAGTGACTGACATTCTCCTCCTCCCCTCTATCAAAATGATAATGATGTTTTGATAGGTTTCGCTGATGTAGGGTATCTCTCTGACCCTCACAAAGGTCCATCCCAAACAGGTTATGTATTTACCATGGGAAGCACCGCGATATCTTGGAGATCTACAAAACAGACCCTTGTTGCTACTTCCTCAAATCATGTAGAGATTATTGCCCTACATAAAGTCGTGCGTGAATTCATATGGCTAAGGTTTGTAAATAGACACATTCGAGGAACTTGTGGTTTGAAATTTACCACAAATGAACCTACATGCATTTACGAGGATAATGCAGCTTGTATTGAGCAAATAAAATTAGGTTTCATCAAGGGCGACAATACCAAGCATATATCGCTGAAATTCTTCTATAGTCAGCAACAACAAACACTTCTGAATATTGAAGTAAATCAAATCCGATCAGAAGATAATGTAGCTGACTTATTTACTAAGTCACTACCAAAATCCCCTTTCGAGAAACATGTAAGGAGCACCGGATTGAAAAGGATATCCGAACTCCCACGATCTTCAAGGGGAGTCTAAATCAGGGGGAGTATCCAGAAACATACTCCACACTCAACGCGCGTTGTGCTCTTTTTCTCCTTCGACCAAGGTTGTTTTTTCCCACAGGGTTTTATTACTTGGCAAGGTTTTTAACGAGACAACTTCGAAGCGCACCACCAACACAAATACTATTGACATGAAATATCCAAGGGGGAGTGTTGTAGTATAAATGTATTATACTATATATGTTTATATCATGTAAATACTTAAAATGTATAGATAGGTATTTGAGTGTATAAACATAGGTACTTGAGTGTATGAAGACTTATGTAAACATGCTTTATCAAGGGGCAACAAGCATGACAGAATTCATCATTGAGATTGTTATCATTTTGGTTTTCTCTTTGAGCTTTCACACTACAATGTATTCCTATAAATACCCCCTTGTATGAGATGAAAAAACATACTTGAAATCTCTATTCTCTCTGAAATATTACTCTCTCTCTCTGTTAATTTAGCTTGTTCTTAAACAATGTTCTATTCCTAAAGAAATATGCATGTCAAATGATTGCTTGAAACCCTTGGCAACTTAGGAGCTAGATATCGACCATCAAAAAGACAGAAATCAAACAGTTTCATCTCCAAGTGTGCACATCTAATGTTACATTCCCAAACGGAGGATCCTGGTCAAATAATTATCCGAAATTCAATCCCACATGTCTTGGAACCCCTTGGGAACTTTGAAAATTTCGACCATAAGGCACTAGGAGGCTGTGACTTCATCTCTTTGTTTCCACTGAAGTGAGTATGAAAAGTCACCCTTTTCAAAGCCTTGCCATGCTTCACCAAGTACTTTGCCACTTCCATGTCATTTGGACACCCCTTGAAATGCCATAGGCAAACAGTCTTGAGGTGTGAAACCAAACAAATGTTTGCAAATTCTGGTGCACCACATTCATGTACAAGAACATCCTCATTGTCATCATCACAATATTTGTAGTCCTAAACATGATTGATAATAAGTGAGTTGAATTGAACTCTTTCTAAATTATACCGGTATCATTTGTCACAAGAGAAATTCCAGATACACTTACATTTGCAAACCGAAGATGTTTCCTATTTGATGATATATCTTGAGATGTTCCAAATTAGGTGAGCAAAGTTGTCAGCAATTGCAAACATCGACAAGTTTGAAGTTGCAGCTCCAAATGGTTCAAATCATTAAATGTAGGCAGATGTTGATATCCGTCGTCAAGAGCCTACAGATATGATGAAGTAAATAGATCAATCAGAGACTACTAAAATTAAAAATTTCCTCAACATCATATAGTAATCTATTGAGAACTACCAGTATATAAAGGAATTAAAAAGGTTACCACCCACTGCAGGAACAAGTTAGAGCATACTTACGACCAAAATTGGAGCTGAAACTGCCAGGTATTTAGCATTACAAATATCTGCAAAAAGCTGGCATATGCGATCAGCGAGGCCAAGAAAATATTCACGGTCCACAAGCTGTTTCACATCTAAGAAATCTATCTTGACTTTCCTCAGACATTTGGCATTCTTCAAAGAATAACTAACCACAAAATCATAGTAGATATCTAACTCTTCAAGATTTGGAGCATCACTACTGACAAAAATTTGGCACCCATAATTTTCATAATCCTCAAAATGATTTGCAGCAGCTATCATAGCAAATTTATGGACAATGAAGCTAATTTGCAGTCTTTTCAGTTTGGGTGCAGATATAACAAGATTGAAAGCTGACGCATCTTCATCTTCTCCATCTATAATAAGATCTTCAAGTACATGGAAAGAAGGAAATAACTTCTCCACTGTGTGAGAATCAGGACGCCCAAATGTAACATGTAGCAACTTGAGACAGGGGAAACAATGTGAGGGAGGAGTAACGGCACAAATATTTTTGTACAGACCCAATTTCAAATTAACCACCACATGAAAAGACATCTCGGAATCTCAAAACCCGGCAGGCGAGGACCCCCCTAACTAAGAACAAGTTCAACAACATTATGCTTTATGGCAGTGGAAACCCAAGAATCAATAAGAGAAACATCCGTCACCTCAGTAGTTTGAAGACGGAACCTATGAATGTTTCCCGGGCATCGACTGAGAAGTACACGGTTCACAAACTGTGCAAACCAATCTGACTCATATCTTACTGGTTGCGGCAAAGTACGGAAAACATAGTCTAGCTCATAATCACGTTCATCGAAATCTAGATTGGGAACAGAAGCCCAGACATTCCTCCATCTATGTGATAAAATGCTGGTCTTTACAGCCTCTTTGGTTGAAAAGAAAGAACGAATGTGGCAAAGAATTGCATCTGGCAACTCACTGACCCTGTCCTCATTGGGGGATTTGCGAAGAGTTGAGTTTGAAGCCATTTACCATGTGGAAGTGGAACCCTTTCTGTAAAATCAAATGTGTCACTAGTTAAAACCCAGTTACAACCATGTAAAACTTGGGTAACTCAACTTAATACTGTGCTTGTGTTTGTGTGTACGGGTGTTTGGGTTTCCTAAAAGTGATGTTTTGTGGATCATCCCCATATCAAACTGGAAAAAACTAACTTGATAAGAAGTTTCTGCAACAAAATTCAATTCTCCTAGGAAATTATTAGCCACAAATTCCTAGGAAAGTAGTTTCAGGAATTCCATTTTCCTTGTAAAGGTGTAAAATTTCTTTACTGGAATTAAAGAGTTCAGTTGATTGCATTAGGGTTTGGGTAAAATATGTTGATGTTGACTTCACTTAAATTGATTGGCTTAGCCAAAAGTTGTCTCACATGCCATGTGAGCTAGCTGCATGTGCTAGGTGAATGAATTTGGCTCAGCCGAAAGAATTGAAGATTCTTGGAGTACGTAGCCACATGTTTCCTTCATTCCATGTGTGCATGCATATGCAAAGTAATTATACACATGCAAACAAACAATGGAATATAGCAGCCGTATGAAGCCATAGAAAGAGATGGAGAAAGAGAAGTCAAAAAGAAACAAAAAGAAGAAAGAATATGTTTCTTTTACATTGGCAGCCGGATGAAAATATGAAGGGAAGACACAGAGAGCAATAGAGAGAAGCTGAAGGGAGAAACAATTGAAAGCCATTTTAGTACTCAAGAGTTTTCCTCTCTTATTTGGAGACTTAGCAATTGAAAGCCATTTTAGTACTCAAGAGTTTTCCTCTCTTATTTGGAGACTTAGCAATTCTATAGTTGAAGCTTCTTAAGCTTAGTTGTTGGTATTGTTAAATATTGTATATGAGAAGTAAGAATTCTTCTTCTTCTCTATTTGAATCAAAGAGAGTTAATAAGATTGGGTGTATCAGGGATTTGGGTAGAGAGAGTTGTTCATAAACTCTAGTTGTATGTTTCTCTAAATTGATCATAGTGAAATATCTTACCGGCTCCAAAAGCGGACGTAGCTCAATTACACCGATTGAGTGAACCACTATAAATTTTGATGTTCTTTGTGGTTTGCAAATTGGTTGCTTTCTTTTATTGTTTTATTTGTTACTTTTGAATCCATATCAATATCGTGTTTATTACACTTCCGCACAACAAAATATTCTTATCAATTAGATTTGAAAAGGATGACGTATAAAAGAGTAGTTTTTTAATCGAAAAGAATGGAGATTTGGCAAATACCTGATATGAATGTCAATGGTGGAGCCAAGTCTCGTCGTAAAGCACCGGTCGGCCGTGTTCGGTTGCTGAGAGAGTTGGGATGGAAACTAGGTCACTTTCACTGCGAGTCCCTCCAAGTGGGTGAATAGGTGATCAATGAGAATGTGAGATGGTGAGTGGGGGTGTGTGTGACGGCTTCGTGTAGGAAAGAAAACGGCATGTTTGCTTAATTTTTCATCTTGTCATAACATATCGGAATCGATACTCTCTGCAAATCCGTAACACTAGTATTAACTGTCACTACCAAAGTAAAATTATTTTAGATTATCAATAGAATGTCATAGTGCAATGGAAAATCCCTAAATATATTATTAAATTAATTGGGTAATTGAGTGACCAAAAATCAATCATTGAATTAGTCTAGTGGCATAAGTCTCTCCTTTACAAGTGGGAAGTCGTGAGTTCAACTCATAATAGACTAATTGTTGTATATGAGTTGTTTATTTATTCAAAAAAAAAAGTCACTAACTTGATAAGACGCATGGATTCTACATATTGATACGATTGAAAATTAACTGATGCATTCAACAATTCAAGCCTTCTTACTTAATTAATCAGCAATTGGGTGTACTGGTGCATTTGTTCATAAAGGGTGCATTTGTTCTTAAAAAATTGTACTTCGTCCCAAAGTGCGAAGAAGTTTAACTTGGCCAGTCGACACAACCATAGTAAGTGATCCATATATAAGGGCAGCCAAACTGTATCAAGAGGATGGTAACCTAGACCAAATCAGTAGAACCGATGTAGTGACTAGTAAGCCAAGATTACATAAACCGACGAAATGTACTAAGCAATCTATAAGGTGGCCTAGCGATCGTACCAACCAACACCACCAGGACTACACCATCAATCTGCCATGCCGAAACCCAGAATCGTTCCAATTTGTTGCTCCTACTCTTGGAGACCTATTATGCCAATGATAATCAATTTTGTTTGCCATTCTTGTGAGAAATCAATCTCGTCTTTGCATTACGAATTTTGCATTCCTCAAAGAATAGCTCACCGTGAAATCACCATACATATCTAACGTTTCAAGATTTGGACCATCAGCACTAATGAGAACTGAAAACTCAATTTATAATATTATTGCTAGCATGGACGTTCATACTTATTTGAAGCCTTTTTATTTTTGGTGCAGAGATAACAAGACTCAAAAACATAATCCTTCCCCAAGAATTCCAGCTATAGTACTGAAGCCAAAACTCGGTAGGAATAACATACTGCTCACATAAGGGCAAGCAACACCAACGGCACCCTCAATGACAAGGTGGTAAACACCATTACTTTAAAAACCAGGCCAGCAATGGCTCAGATGGAGAGAAGAAACCATTAAAGAAAATAGAAGTTCGCAGTTAAAAACAGAAGTGCACATAAATAAACGCATGTTATTCCCAAAGAATCCATGCCAAATGATTGTTTGGAGGAAACTTAGAAGTCAGAAACCGATGATAAAGAAGACAGAAAGTAAGACAGTTACATGACTTACATCTACAACTGTGCATGTCACATTATATTTCACAGATCGGATCTGTGACAAGCGATTGTCCGAAATTCAATTTCACTAGTATTGGAACCCCTTGGGAACTTTGAAAATTGCAACGATAAGGCTGTAGGAGACTGTGACTTCATCTCTTTGTTTTCACTGAAGCGAGTATGAATAGTCACCTTATTCAAAGATTTGCCATGCTTCACCAAGTACTTTGCCACTTCCATGTCATTTGGACACCCCTTGAAATCCCATAGGCAAACAGTCTTGAGGTGTGAAACCAAACAAATGTTTGCAAATTCTGGTGCACCCCATTCATGTACAAGAACATCCTCATTGTCATCATCACAATATTTGTAGTCCTAAACATGATTGGAAATAGGTGAGTTAAACTGAAATCTTTCTAAATTATACTGGTATCATTTGTCACAAGAATAATTCCAGATATACTTACATTTGCAAACACAATATGCTCCCTATTTGGTGATATCTTGAGATGTTCCAAATTTGGTGATATCTTGAGCCAAGTTGTCAGTGATTGCAAACACCGACAAGTTTGAAGTTGCAGCTCCAAGTGGTTCAAATTATTTAATGTAGGCAGAAGACGTTGATTTCCTATGTCAAGGGCCTACAGATACGATGAAGTAAATAGGTCAATCAAAGAATAGCAAAACTAAACAGTTCCTCGCCATCATATAGTTTACATTCCATTGAGAAATTCCAGCACAGACAAAAAAGGCTATCAACAACTAGCATACTTACCGCCAAAATTGGAGCTTTAACTGTCAGGTACTTAGCACCACAAATTCCTGCAAAAATCTGACGTATGCGATCAACTAGGCCAAGGAAACAATCATGGTCCTCAAGCTCCTTCACATCAGAGAAATCTATCTCAGCTTTGCTTAGACATTTGGCATTCTTCAAAGAAAAGCTCATCAAAACATCAGAGCAGATATCTAACTCTTCAAGTTCTGGAGCATCAGCATTAATGAAAATTTGGCACACATAATTTACAAAATTATTAGAATTCATAGCAAACTTATGGACAGTCAATCTAATTTGTAGTCTCTTTAGTTTAGGTGCAGAGATATCAAGTTTGAAAGCTGATGCGTCTTCAAGGTTTCCATCTATAATCAGATCTTCAAGTACAGGGAAACGAGAAAAGAGCTTCTCCATTGAGTCAGAATCAGGATACAGAAGTGTAACGTGAAGGAACTTGAGGCACGGGAAACAATTTGACCCAGGAGTAAGGACACTAATATTTCGGCGCAGCCACAGCTTCAAACTCACCAATGTGCTGCACATGAAAAGCCTTTTGGGGATCTCAAAATGTGGGCATGTAGGAGTACCAACACAAAGATCAAGCTCCACAACATTACGCCTAATGGCAGTAGAAATCCAAGCATAAATAAGAGAAACATCATGCATCTTTGTAGCAACAAGGCGGAATCTATGAATGTCTCCCCGGCGACGAAACAAAAGCACACGATTCACAAACTGTGCAAACCAATCCGGGTCATATCTTATTGGCAGTCGTAAAGTACGAAATAGATATTTTAGGTAATATTCTTCTTCATCGAAATCTAGATTGGGAACAGAAGCCCACACATTCTTCCATCTATGTGATAAAACACTAGTCTTTACAGCCTCTCTGGTTGAAAGGAAGGAGATAATGTGGCAAAGAACTGCATCCGGCAACCCACTGATCCTATCCTCATTGTGTGACCACAGTTTGAGACGCTTTGAGTTTGAAGCCATTTATGATTTGAAATCTTTTCTGGAAAACATTATATGGCACTGGTAAATTCCCAATTGTAAAGAACTTAACTTTTTGTTGTTTGATTGAAGAACTAAGCTCAAATATCTCTTTAAGAATCAGAGAGAATGAATAACTAACAGAGAAAAGATTGCGGAAATACCTGAAATGGGTGGAGCCGATGATTCTCGTTTCTGCTGAGGAACAGGAGGAATGGAAAGGAAGAAGCAAAAACTAGGTCTGAAAACTGGTAACTTTTCTTCTCCGGAATTAGTAGGTCAGAAGTGAGACTGTGACTGTGTGCGCACCATTTCAACGGTCTGTAAACGACATGTTTACACTGCTAAAGTAAACGACATGTTGCATTACTTGCCTTTCTTACTTCAGTGGTGATGGTGATGTACTCATATCTGCTAGTTCTGCTCATTAAAAGCAAATCTTTTGAAATTTGGGAGCTATTATTGGCACTCCCGAATGATCATAACTACTTTTTCAGATTGCTAATAGCATTGCGTTATACTAAAGCAGTGGCAAATTTGCTGATAATTCATACAAGTAGTTTGAGATTTTGAGGTAAGGAAAGAACTTCAAATGTACAAAGTTAGGTTTCCTTGAGAGAGAGTTCCCTACACTACAATTTATGAAAGGATAAATCGGAGTCATCTGCTAAAACTGTCATCTGTCTTCGCCAACTGATTTGTTCATGAGGAGTTCAGCAAAGGTGACGCCTTTTGATCCAACGTCAGCTTCCTGTTCACATAATCCAGGTACCCCTGCCAAATGAGAGAAAATTGATTTATTATACTCCACCAAAACTCCAAAAGAGCTATTCTGGAATGACCGTATGAACTAAGAACTGATTAGATTGTTCAATGTTCATCAGTGTTGTATACTTGAAGCAACCAAAAATTTAGATTTTTTTCTTCATTGTTATGCAGTACAACCCATCATTTTTTAATGATTCTATGTAACAAAAGACAACTTACAACACTACCTGGAGTATACCAACAGCAGCAAACTTGTCAACAATTGTCTTTGACTGAACCGGATGGAAACTCAAAGGCTTTAGCAGTAATTCGACATTCTGTGTTCAGCAAATTAATAGTTCAGATTTCTATCTAGATCAGTTACAAAGTAACAATCACGCATACAAGCAATTTGCAGTAATAGCCTAGACTAGCTTTAACCACCAAGTTTAAACTGGTTTTCTGCTACCACTCAGAGTGAGAGCAACATCTTCAACATTTGCAAGTAAAACGCAACATGAGGGGTACGAAATTGAAATGGGACATTGGGACACATCCAAGTTGGTACCAGTGCCATGCTGATGAACTGATATCATCAGTATTGTTTTGCTAAATGCTCCAAACTTGGAATATTCACCATTACCCAGATTGGAGAAGAAAATTCTCAAGCTAAATGCTCCAAACTTAGAAACAAAGCACTCGTCCCAAGTATGAAACTTGAGGGTTATCAAATTAACATGGGAAACATCCAAGTTAGTAGCAGTGCCCATACTAGTGAATTTCTACCATCAGTATACGATTACATGTGTCTGCTTGCGTAGTATCGAAATCTTCATATAACCCAGATTAAATAATTCTCTCAAGTGAAATGCACCAACCTTTGAAGTAAAGCACTCATCCCAATACGTATACTTCATGCCTTCAAGCTTTCTCGTCTTACAGAGATCCTCAATCAGAAGCTTCACTTGCACAGCCTAACACAAACAGAAGCAAATCAGCTGACGCAGAGTAAAAAAATGAGTGTCCATATAGATAACTCAGGTTAACAATGCACACATCAGGAGTGCCTCGCTGTCCGTCGAAAGGGTAGCCAACAACGAACCCCACCAGAGAAAGCTTAGACACCTGCATATAAAAAACAGACGCAACTAAAAAGCTTAAGACTTCATAGTACTACTGAAATTACCAAAAAAAAGAAAAGAAAAGACTCACCAAGCTCTGGAAATCAGAGGCCATCAATTCCAGGGTTGATTTCTTCCTAAGCAGAACACTGCGGATCATTGCAATCAACACACTCAGGCTTCAATCATATACAGATGAACACTGAAGAGGAAATTGAATCGGAGGAGAGTACCTTAAAGGGGAGGCGATTTTGTTATCGAAGTCGGAAACGGCGAGGCCGACGTACTTGTCGCCGACGTCCAGACCGAGCAAGCGGCCGCCGCGTTGGAGAGCTTTGGCCTTGTGCAAATCGAGGAACATGTTCAAGGGCCTCACGTACTTCATCTTTGCGCCGCCTTCGTCAAATTCAGTGAGGCATTTCGTCGAACACTTGGTGGACGCTTACAGTGGTTCGTCAGCTTTTTGCAGGTGATTCTGTTACTTCTACCCCGGGACTCCCCACTTTTAACATGAAAATGGGTCGGACCAGGACCCGAGCAGATAATTGGGCCACATGCATGAGCTTGGACCAGCCTATGTTTAGTGTAGTATTTACTCTTTTCTTTTCTCAAGAAAAGCAAGTAATGCTGAATAAAATCTAAATCATCGGAAAATTTCGTATCAAATCAACTAACACCTAAGATAAGATGCAAATGATTGTGTAATACTGCAATACACCTAACATTTTTTTTTCTTACTTTATTAAGAAATTTTATTCATACACCTCAAAATATTAAATGCATTAATCCTTGTTTTTCAATAAACACCGGTGGTTATTTCAATCCTGATTTCATAAGCCATACAATCTATTTTTTCTTATCGAGGTGTTTTTTTTCCCCCCTCTTCAAGATAAGATGGTATATATAAGAAAAAAGGACGTGTATTTAGTAAATACATATGATGTATTGTGAATGAGGATAGTTTAGGTGCTGATATCCTTGCCAAAGAGAGTGTGTAGCATGCTTCTGGGATTTGCACTTTAGTTGTGGAAGCCTTGCTTGATGATATTTTAGGTGTTTCTAGACCTCGGCAAGTCTGTAAAAGTCAGATTTGCTAGTTTGTCTTTTCTTGTTTGGGCTTCTTGCCTCCATTGTACCAAAAAAAAAAAAGATAGTTTATGAAGTTTGGGGTTGTGTTTTTAGTAAAATGTTAAAATAAAAAAGTTAATAAGTGGTACATTAAGTAGGAGATGTGCATCCATTATTTAGCAATGTGTGAATATAATTTCTCTACTTTATTACATTAGAGGAATTTAATAATTTTGAGATTATTTTTTCTTTTATCAGAGGAAGGATTTGTATTTTTTTTCCCCTCCCTTTATTCAAGATGAAAGATTTAAACTCAAAACCTTTAAGTCTTGAAGAGAAATGCGGCAACGACAATACTAGCTGGGGAATTGGGGACTCGTATAAAAATGTTGTCCTCACAAGTCACAAGTGGCCATGTGTGAGATCTGAGTACCATGTAATAATGTGGCAGTATATACTAAATCTCCATTGCTGATACAATCTCATTTGCATAAATTGAACTTTGCATTATAATAGTTCTCTGTTATAACGTTTAGCTAATACGACATTTGAAGCAGTTATCCACCCTGATTCAGAATTGGACGTAAAAATCTCCATTGTTAATCCAACCTCATTGCAGTTGCAGTCATATTATCAAAACCCTACACGCGGCCAAGCACGAGCAAGCAACTCAAATGATTTTTGTTTCCCCTACTTATTGTATAAGAAATTAGGACTATCTAATTGAGCTAAAAGCAATTATAATCAATGAATAAATTAAATAATGGCTAAACAATCAATTTCCATGTACTCATTGTTGCAAATGAGAAAATTGAGATAGACTATCAAGCTCAGCTCGTTTTTTAGCCGCCCTTCTGAAAGGCTTCCGATTTCGCCACCATAAACGGTCTATCCCACTAGAAGACCTACAAATATTGGCGTCATCTGTTCTTGCAACCATCTTTTGTGTTGCAATAAACTCATCTTTGTTTGGGCTCATCCTGGGCTTTGTGTGCTTAGGAGAGGGTGTTTTTGGTTCTACAAATTTAGCATCAGTACATCTGCAAAAGAGTACAGGCAAAACAAGTTACTAAAAAGACACGAAGGTATAATAAAAATACATTGAAGGCTACATTTTACAGGGATCAGACTAACCTCTCACTATCAACTACTGCTGATGAAGACAATGTTTCTGCAAGAGGCCCACATGCAGGGCAAATGTAAACCTTCGGTGTGGAACGTAATTTCACACAACCAAAGTGATACCACTCATCACACTTGTCACATGCAATCATTGCTCTCTGATCATAAGGTTTTCTACATATGCAATAAAGCATACTCCGATCTTTCAATAGCTGCACCATCAAACATAGTTTTGAGCATAGTTACTACAAAAGCGAAGACACACAATTAAGAAAAGGCCATGTCTGTTACCTTAAGTTCCTTCTCTACAAGAACAGGTAAGTTTTCACCCTCAGAAATAAGTTCAAAAACTTTCTCCAGAGGGAGAGCCCCAGAATCAGCAGCAACCTGTGCACATAAAGAACAGCACAAAGATGAGAGAGAGAGACAGAGACAGAGACAGAGAGAGAGAGAGAGAGAGAGAGAGAGAGAGAGAGAGAGATTAGCAATGCTCTAACCTTCTTAGCCTCATCTGCCCACTGCAAGCCACTGCACTTCAGTTCCATAAGTTTTTGCTTAAAGTAATCTTCAGGTGGAATGTTCACGGCCACACTCTACCACATATTGCAAACAAAACTCAGCGTCATGAACACATTAGAGCACAACATAAATAATTGCTCGAACAAAAACTAAACCACATACATAATTGCATTCTAGCTTTCTTAGGAACTATACACAAAGTTGAGGGTTTGTACAACTTAGTATAGTGTGGCTCAACATTCGAGATATGTTTAATTTCTATCCATATACTGGACATAACCAAAGAAACTGCCGACCAATTCCAAGTCTTGTGCCAACCATTATACTAAAATTTCAACAGATAGTATTACAGAATTGTTGCACAAGAAATCCATTTTGAGAAATAAGAACTCGCTTTAAATTTAACTAATACCAGCAGGCTGCAGCATATACCTCTTTTAAATGCTGTTGAATCTGTCGGATTGTGGGCTTTTGTGAACCCTCGAGTAATCTATGAACTTTGACTTTCCACGAGTATTTTGATATTGCCAATGTAAGGTTGCAATAACCTTCATCGTCATAAAAACCTCCCAACTCTATGGCCTGCATAACAAACCAATTTTTAATCAGAAGGCATTCAAACTTCTGCCTATATGGCAGTTCATTTCCCATCAAGAGATTTTTGATGTAGTAAATGGCAAATGGGGTAGCAGAGGGAGGGGTACGTTCTTTATAGAAAACAGTTGTACACTATAACAAGCTCCTTCAGATACCTTTAAAGCAGTGGCTAGTTTTTCGAAGAGTACACTGAGATCTTTGTCCAAATAAGCTAATGCAAAATCCACTATTCCTTCCAAGCGTGTCTTGCATACCTGAGCTTGCTTCAAAACCTCTTTCAACATCTCTCTTTCTTCCATACTGTAGTACATAATTATAGTGAGAATTCCTGAAGCTTATTGATGTATAAATAAACAAATCGTTATTACTGCAAGAAGTGCTTCGTAGTAGAGTTAATTACCGAACACAGAAATCCTCTTCATCAAATAAGAGTTCAATAATCTTTTGCAGTGCTGGACGAACTCCTCCAAATCCCTATTCCACGACATAAAAGGAATCTTCAAATACGTAGATACAACCATACAAGTTCCTTCCAAAAGTGATTAAAAACTAACATATACCCGAGGACTTCCTCCATTTTGCAAAGTTCCAGATACTAGATACTGGCAACACAGGCACACATATGCCGACTGTTTCCCATCTACTGTCAAAGATCCTAAGCACCGCAAATGGTAGCTGTTCATAAAAAGATATTGATTTGTAACAGCAGAAAATCTCTAGCAAGAATTGATTTCTTGTTTAAAATTGCTCACAGCAAGATTATATGATTTAAATGCAAAAGTAGGATTCATGTATCAACTACTGTCAACATATTATAAGTACTAATAACAACATTTTAAACTCAAAGAACCTGCCAAATAACAGAATAACAATAAATACCTTACCATTCCTTGCACAAAGAACAGGTAAGAAACTCCTGATCCAGAGAACCAATGGAGCAGCACGCATAAGAACCTTTCTCTTTCAAACCATGTGCCTTGTCATATATATGCGTAGATCTATCCAGATTCTGTCGTATCTGTGAACCATTAAAAACAGTAATAAAGTATCTAGGTTGGTTCTTGATGACTCACAAAGTCATAATGCAGACATATAAAAATGGAATAACAAATTTTAATTTGAAACCTTTTCTAGAGAACCAAGCAGTGAATTCTCCTCTACAATCCTGAAAATATCCATGCATTGTCGCTTCCACTTCTGAACCCTTTCAACTTCAGAAAATATTGAATCTAGTTCTGGGCAATAGAAAGCACCAGCAATCCCAAGCTCCTGAATGTAATATTATTCAGAATTCATTCATGTCAATTACATAAACACTCTAAGAAAGGAAAATGACAAAAGCTTTACAACAGGTCACCAAGCCCAAGTATTGTACACTTCAACAATCATAGATCACGAAGCCTAAGTATTGTACACTTCAACATTAAAATTTGTTGCATCGAAAAGAAAGTATCTGCATGACTTCAAGATTGCCACTACCTACCCAATAAGCAGCAAGGGTTTGGTCTAAATCTTACTATCCTATAGAAATAGTTAACCCATCATTACAAAATTACCCAAAAAAAAAAAAAAACAAGTCATCTGAAGCAGTAAATCATGTACATAGCACATGAATAAATATAATACCTTTAGCTGTAATATAACAGACCAAGATCGTTCCCCCAGCCTTAGGCTGAAAAATTGATGCACTTGCTCTAGCCAAGACCTACACCACAGATGATTTGATACTTGAGAAAATGAAAGTGAAGATCTTTTCAACTATTGAAAACCACTGAGCAACCTGAATATAACCAAAGTAATTGTATCCCCCAAATACTAAGATCCAACGGTCATATTGATCAAAAGGATTAAAAAGGTGTGATGGATCACTTCAGAAAATAACAAGATATGAGCAGACACGAAGCCACTGGCTCAAGCAGTACCCTTGAAGTTCTAAAATACAAGTTTTGAGACTGGGTAATTTTAGTGTTCACTCTCAACAAATTTTATTTATTTTTTAAGAGAAATGAATCCTTCAATGTTATTAAATAATAAATATCAAAGAATTGCTACTATATCAATTATATATTGAACCACTAGAATCCAATGTCAACTACTTCTATTACAGCCGCTAGCAGAACCAATATAATCTTACCAAATGAATGTATAAACTTTGGAAAGTAAATAAACACATGATTAGAAAACGCATAAACATCCCCTCACAGATGACATATAATTGGGAGTCCTCAACACACCCCCTGCTGTCATACCATGCAGAAATTAAAACACCCATTTGGCAATGGATGGAGATCTTTTAAATCTTTTACTAGGTTTTGTATTCCCGGTGTGGGATGCTCTCAGTTAATAGATGCATTCTCTCTATGTGTCTAGTGCTTAAGATATAGCTTCATTCATGCAGCTCAAGTGGAATCATCAATAGATTCTGCAATAGCTTGGACTTGTAGCAAGCATGAATTGCATAGCTACTTATCAAGGTTACAAAATTATGTAGTGCATAATAAGCAAGGGAACAATGTGTCCAAAGTCCTCCAATTGAAAATAAGTGATTTCATTTAATAATGTAAGGTGAAAATAAAAAATAGGTCAAAGACATGAATACTTACTTATGTTTCTCAATGGCAGTTTCAATTTGAGTAACTGTCAAAGGGAAGGAGATACTAATACTCTGCAAACATAAAAAGACATAATTTAGTTACATGAGTATTAAATCATCCAGGTCGGTTGAGTTAATTACGAAAAAGCAACAAAAGGAGCAAAAATTGCACCTGGGAATCAGCAAGAACTTCTTCAGCTTCACTCAACTTGCATCTTGTAGAATTGCTAGATGCAGAAATAATCTTTGTAGCTTGCCTAAGCCATTTAACTCCGTCAAACAACAAGTCACAGAGTGCACCAGAGGCATTTGTACAACATGAAGTCTCCGCATCACTCATCAAACTCTCAACATCCTACAAGGAAAAGAAGAAGTCTCTGTAAACATCGTAAATCTGAAAGACATGTAATAAGATAATCAAACTACCAAAAAGGAGAAAGAAAAAGGAACTTCTATTATACATTTTGGCAGCTAAACACACAAAAACACAAACTGAATAGCCTGATGCATGCAGATGGCATACATCTTCAACCATGCAGACTAAGATGGCATAATAATGGTGTTATCATTTGAATGTTGATCTATAGCAATTGTCGTTGGAAGTTTAAAGCAGAAAGTTGGAGGATAAAGTCATGGGAGTATTTAAGAGTCTGGTGAGCTCTCTTATAAGATAAAATGCATTCAGTTGAGAAACATAAGGCTTTTGAATGATAACTAGTAGATAAGCATCAAACCACGTGTTCACTTTATTGACAGATATATCACAAGCATGAAATACAAAATTGATTGTTACAGGAACAAAAAATTTCACCTCAAGAGTAGGAGCAGCAGAGCAGAAAGAGATAGCCTTCTTACACCATTGCAGCAGAGAACAAGCATCCTTGAGTTTTGCAAGCTCAACAAAGTCAAAAGTAAGAGATAAACCAGTGTTTTCCATGGATCCTATTCTTACAAGTACATTTTCAATCTTGGAAATAAGTTCCTCACTTATCCCCTCACCAATGCTTGTCATATCCAATAGGCATCTTGTATCTTGCAGTAGAGAGCAAGCATCATGCTCCCATTCCTCACAGTTCATCAAAACAGTCTCAAGAATCTTAATTTCTTTCATAGATACTTTAAGATTCTTCGATTCAGAAATCAACTCCTGCAACATTAGAGCATATTGTTATAATCTAAAGCTTACCAACTTTTAACAAAGAAAATAAAGTAGGACGTCAAGAACCTTCAAGGTGTCAACTTTCAGCAAAGAACTTGAGCCAGATTCCAACGAAGAACAATGCACAAGAAACGGCTCAGATCTACTCAACCAGGCCATAGCCTTTGATAGTGCCTCCTTGACATCAAGGAGAGAAGGTAAAGTCACATGTATGTTTTCCGAACTCCTAAAACATTAAAGACACTATTAGAACCAGCAAATTAACTTATCCATGAAACCTCAAGTGATAAACAAAAACATTTAAAGTATGTGAAAAACCTAAGAACATCCTCAAAGTCAGAAATTTGAGCTCCATGTGCAAGAATATATTTTGCTCTTTCCTCCCATTGGATGGCAGCATCAAGTACTTTGGACATATCAACATATATTTGTTCTCCCACAATACGTAAACTGAAAGGGACATACCAATTGAAGGAGGGTCAATGCGAAAACACAGCAGTTTTACTCACATATAACAGGAATCAAGGGGTAAAGAGGCATACCCTTGTGCATCCACCATCACTTCTTGAATGAAGTCCAGAGACAATTTAGATTCTCGTGTCTGTATTGATGATATGTAACATATACAAAGTGAGCACTGAATTGAAGTTCAAGCACAGCAAAGTAGGAAAAGAAAAAAAAACGCAGCGGAAAAATAGAGCAAGGATGGGAGGAAGACAAAACATGAACTAATAGTAAATTACACTGTAAAGAAAACACAAGAGCAGGGAGAAAGGAGTGGGAGCGATGGGTAAACTAATAGAGAGAGGGAGGAGGAGAAGAAAGATGAACTAATAGTAAGTTACCCTCAAAGCCTTTTCCCTGCACCGAGCCTTTTTCAACTCAAACTCAACCAAAGGCATCTGATCAACTGATTAAAAAAACAAAGCTACTGTTAGCTATAACATCAATCCATTCTTATGTGACTACTGACAAAGATAGCATTTGCCACAACCTTGGATTTTCAAAGTTGCCCCATCCTTTAGAATGTGCTCTAACTCATCAACTACATTATGTTGATCCTCTCTTTCATGAACTTTCATAAGAACAGTTTCAAAGCGAGCATTCCAAGAAACAGCATCAGTGTGGTACTGCCTCAAAAGCTTCAACTCTGGTATGTTGACAGTAAAAGCATCCCATTCTAGAAGAAGCACCTCAATATCCTGCAAAAGCCCTACCTTTATAAATACGAGTACATGAAAATAAAAAATAAAAAATTTATGGGGGGTAACATATTAAACATTTGTCTAACCTTGAGGCTAATAGGACCTTTCAAAATTTCAACACATTGAGCTCGACATGATTCAGCTTTCCCTACTATATCAGAAAGCATTTCTATCTGTGGGAGTTGAACTTCGACTTCTGGGATCTGTTTATTATAATAAATTTTTTCAGATCACCATGGATAAAGAAAATAAAAAACAACCAAAAAAATTGTATGCATTTGATAACTGTTTCTGACAATAGATAAATAATAACAAAAAAATAAAGAGTCCAGAAATAGAAAAAGGAAATAACATAACCAAATTTCAGCTAAAAACAGCATTTTAAAGTCATACCTCCAATTTCAACTTGTAAAGAACATCAAGCTCAATTGCAGCAGGCTGTTTCTCAGAGATGCATTTTGTTATGCCTTCTATCCAAACCTGCCCCGATGATGAAGCCAGATTATCAAAATTAGTTTGCCATATGCTGAAACAATCTAGTAATTCGGACCCAAAAAAAAAACGAATAGAAAAGAAACAATCTACTAATAATACTTTGTATAACTAGTAGTCCATTACAAACATTAGCATCCATATTGTTGCGAATTCATCATACACAAGTCAATCAGACAAGTTTTAGAGCAATTTATAATCTAAGTAAATTACCTTTGCAGATGAAATTTTGTGTTGTAACCTTTCACTTTCTTTTACATAAATTGGGAACTCACAAACTCTGTTGTACAACAATTCCAACTCAGGGATCTGCATTATACAACAAATTTCAATCCATTATGACTGAAGTAAATCAGACATCAAAATATAATTGAATGGTGCTATCACTTGACAGTTTTAGAAGCTCTTGCAATATAATCATATAACTATTACGCTCTGATCTTGAATGAACTTAGAATGACACAAAAGTTCATCTTTAAAATATTATCAAAAGATGATATGTACACTGAGAAGGGAGAGAAAGTAGGAGTGGTATACAACATAGGAAAAAAGTTAAATGTAAGACAAAATTGAGATTGGGACTAAGAGTCTAGTGGTTGTTATTACTCTTTTCTGAACTACCACACATAAAAATAGGGTTTCACTTAATGTATTACTAAAAATTGATATTGATAAAACAGCATGCAACATTATATAGACATACTTTTGGGCATGAAGACATAGCAGTATTGATTTCCTCTATCAGTATCCTTGCCTTTTCAGCATAACCCTGTATAAAAGATAAACAAAAAAAAAAAAGAGCACACCCGGGTAAGTTCTACAATGGTACACCAAGGATAAGATCAAAGTAAAACTACAACTACTCACTAAACTGTAACCTTCAAAATAAGATGCCCAGGCTCATCACAGGGCAACAAATCAAAACTCAGCAGCTCATTGATATATTCCAAGTGAATCTTCTCTATATCTTTGTCGCAATGAGATGACCAACTTCCAATTTTAGATACAGACTTTCTCACACCCTCTGCCCATTTCCGAGCTTCTTTCAAATTATTTGCCATTTCCCGAACCTATATTCCGAATTTAAAGGAAATGAAAATCATTTTGGTGAATTGAAAATTTGAAAGCAACAGAAGTAAGAAACAATTACAACTTACATTATTCATCTCTGAACCAGCCCAAACAAATTGCTCAGCTTCTTTCAATACAGTAACATAGTCTTCTCTGGAAAACCGACTATGGAAAATCTTGGATGACCGCAAAAGCCATTTGTCCGCAAGTTGAGCAAAATTAACATGACCACCCTTGACCTACATGCATTACATGGTCTCAGAAAACTAATATGCATTCAAAAATCCACATACTAATAAAAGAGGGCATATGAAGCAGTTAGGCACCACATTGGTTTATTAGCTTACTTGGAAACAAATGTTTAGCACAGCATGAACTATTAGCATTTAGCAAACCAACACTAATTAGATAGTGTATACCTTTTTTGTTAAAGCAGTCGGTTCATTGGAGCATTGGAGTTGTCTTTTTTTTGTTCTACTTTGTGTTGTCTCCTCACCACAATGTTTATCCATTGCAAGCACCAAGTCGTGCAATTCTGCAAGCGTATGGCGATAATGAAGACGGAGTCTGCTGGATTTGCATTCACAAAGACGCTCCGAGTGCTGCACAATAGGCAAATATTTTCAGTCCAACACCTTTCTTAAATTAGTTTTTTTTTTTTTTTTTTTGGTAAATAAATGCAAGAGTGATATGAACTGGAAATATAATTTATGTTTGAGCTTCCGCACAACTGAGTCAGAGAATCACATACCTCCAGACAAACAAATGTGGATGGTCGACAACGACAAACCACACCCGAGAGGTAAAGATATTGCTGGCATATAATGCACGTAGGATCCTACCAAAAAAAAAAAAAAGTGGGAAACAGATATAAATAAAATTGCACAACATGATTTCAAATCCAAGGTCTGAAAGCACTGTGGCAAATACCTCCTCAGTACCAACATATTCAGGGAACTTCCGAGAAGACATAAGAGATGATTTGGTGATTCCTTTTTTCCAAAGGCGCTCTCTCCAGGTTTTCTCCTTGTTATATATTCTTATCAATTCTTTCTTCAAATAAGGTGATACTCTGCTGTCACAGTCACTCTGCTTAAACCAAATCAATATTAAGCACATGACACTTACAATCAACTTACTTAAAGGCAGAGCAATAAACCACCTATAGTTATAAACTGATGATAAGAGAGAGACACTTTTGAAGCATTTCTATGAGCAGCAAGGAAAAAAAATTTGCTACTCAAAGCATGGCATACAAAACATATAAATAAATGTAGGCTAAGTAACCTTGGGGTACCCAGTCCACACTACTATGACTTCATTCAGAAGACGTACAAACATCCAACATCAGCCTACATAATATAGCCAGTGAGTAGCATAAAACTTATATTTTAGAACAAAAGCTATATGCCAAGGGTCCAAAATAAAGGTTGTCTGGTAGGAACAAAACTCACAAATAGCAAACAAACAAGCCTTGGAATTATTTTGTATTGTTCATCGTCCCATAATATCATAAATTGTCAGAAGTTGCATTTGAAGATTGAAATCCATTTGGAAACATCAGTAGCAAATCATAGACAGCTGACCCAATAATTGAAGCTTCCCCAAAAACACAAAATGTGAAGGAGATACTATTTAATATATACCACAACAATTGCTTTGTTTTCTTAACGACACTGAATTAATGAATTTTGCCGAGCTAGTGCCGGGTATCAATTGTATGCATATGTATACTGAACAAAGGAAAAATTGGAGTATCCATCACCTCCAAAACAGGCTTGTACTCTTTAGTAAATATCTGTTGAACCTATTTTAAACGAAAAGATATTTGCGTGTCAGATAATTAACAACCTTGGCTAGCACACAAACGAGCTCCTCGTGAGACAGAACTGCAGTTTTATGATAAAGCTGATAGAGCCCTGCTCCAAACCCACCATGAGGTAACCAGTCAGCAGGGGCAAAATTGACAGCCTCTGCACAATTCAAACCTGGAAAAGCCGAAAGCCAAAGGGTTACCCCTGCATATGTGAATTAACTGGGCACCATCTCAATTGATCAATAGCAACTTGTAAAACTAAAATGGTATACCAAGATTAAAACCTCCATGGTAAGATCTGGGGAAGGTGATGACAAAATTTCCAGGCTCCTAACAGTATTAAAGAGTCAAATCAGGTTTGAGAAAAATACACCAACAGAAGTTATTAAAAATACAGAATAAATCACTTACAAATAGAAGATAGAGGATAATATACATCCGTAAATTTTAAAGGGAAACCACTGATACTGTTATGATGTTAAAAACATTAAAAAAATTAAAACACAGAGGATAATATATATTCCTAAACCATTGATACATTAATAGGGATAATATATCTGGTTCATGCAACCTGAAGCAGGCTGCTTGGTTGTAACTTCCATAACAACACAAACAAAACAGGTTTAACAAATTTTTAGTTTCTTCAAAATTTTATATATTACCGTATCCTCATTTCAGTACCTCACCGCTTTTCCTTAACTAGAAGAAGGGAAGTAAAAAAAAAAAATAATAATAATAATAATGATGATGAAGGAAGTCTCCAGGACATGTCTATTTATAATTGCAATCTCTATCAGCACAAAAATGTAAGTTCCTATTGCTTTTCTCTATTCATATTCTTCCCAGAGAAGAATTGGGATCAGCAATCCTCCTTAACATCTCTAACATAGTTTTTTTATGAGTTATACTCTCTAATATCTATCCATCAACTAAAGAGGGCAAAACAGAAACAGAAGAAGAAGAAGAAGAAGAACAGCCAATAAAGAGTTCAAAGTGCTCAAACCTGTAGGACGCTGTATACAGGAACTCCATTCTCTTGCAAAACAGATGGATTTAACATAGTGACAAGCTGAAAGAGCAAATCAGGTTGTGCATCAAAAAGATCAGGAAGACTGTTACGCATCACCTGCAGAAAATGGAAACTATAAGTCTTAAATGTGACAAAACTTAAAACTTAATACAGCCTTGGAAAGAAACAACTATTAGGTTGGCACATGATGAACCGCCACAAAAAGTTCAACAAATGGAAGATTAGATTAATACAGAAAGAAATGAGAGGAACAACGGAAATAAAATAAAGCTCATTCCCTTGCCACAGAAATAAATTCTAAAAACTAAGAGGATACATAGATAAAGCATGCAAATATTTACAGTAAGGATGCTATTAAATGATAAATAAAGGTTATTCTAAGAACACATTCAAAACCCCGAACAATTGACACAATCAAAGAGATACCTTTTCAAAGGCACTGGCTTCACTACCAGGGACGCTGTACCAGCATTTGGGCTCTCCCCTGAGATCACAATACAAGAGTGAATACTATAACAGTGATATCACATCCAGAAGAATAAAAAGGTACAGGGGAAGATCTAATAACCAAAAGTGATGTGTAAATTTGAATGTTCACATGCCAAAATTTGTTTATCAAGGCATCAATATGGTGAAGAAAAGGGAAAGATCCATGCATTATGAAGAGAATACAAAAATAATATTATATCATTTTCTCTTTTTTAATTGTTATATATGCAAATGTCCAAAGGCAACCAAGCTGCTCAATGTCAAGGACAAGATACAAAAGTCATAACTCATAACCCATAATATACACTTGAACTATGAAGCACAAATTTTATTCAAGTCCTGAAATAATTTACTTTCTTTGCCAACAGACGCAAAGCTGTTTCTTTTCCATAAACAATGACGCTAACAATAATACTGTAAATATGGCATCATCTTCATCATAAGGAGGCCAAATTAGACAATAGTAGAACATGACTATAAAATGAAGCCTATAAGATGAAGCTTAAATACAAGCAAACTGGTGGAAAAACTTACAAATTTACAATGCTTTATGATCAAACTTTGATATCAGAAACGGCATTATCAACTACAAATACTTCAACATTTAAAACTTCACAAATGAATCTATATTCATGGTGACTGAGTTGCATCAGGAGTTATCACATAAGATTATTTAAAAAGTGTACACTAAATGTAGCCATTGTGCAAATGATTCCAGGAAATGTCTAGTTTCCTTTTCCATGGCTTGATCAAACAATTTTGTTAGAAACCTTCCTAAACCATTTTTGTTTAATTCTTTTCAAGGTAGAGCATCAACAGGTGAACAGAAATCAAATAACACTACTCTTATGTGCTTGGGTTCCTGAAAAGTCAAGTCTTGTTACCGAAGAAGAAATATCTCCTTCTCACTCCCTTTCTTTCTTTCTTATTTTTTTTTTTTTTTGTTCTTTCTTAAAGTTTACCAATCGTACTCATATTCTGTGTGTTTGCCACATATCTCTCCCTCTCTTCTCTCTCTCATCACACAGACACACACAAGTGGTAGTTGGCATCTCATCTTGCTCCACAGAATGTGGACATTCAAAGCCTCTCATGAGCATCTAACAGATAATTTATTATGCATTTAAAGCCAAAATGATCTCAATTATGATAATAAAAAGTGCATGAGGTACAACAGTACATACCAGTGATGATAATTCATTGAATAAAAACAATGATCTTCAAAATGCCAGCAAAAAGATGAAAACAGCATCCCAATATAGAGCCAAGGCACCATAACACCAGTAATATTATTATGAACAGCTCTAAGAACTGATCCTTTCAACTTGGGCAAGTTATTGAGATTCCATGGGCTACCGCAATATTCATCCCATATCTTGGCCTCAACTGACTCTCGTCTCTGGTCATTTACACGCGGAAAACCGCTCCCATAAATGGAAGTATCCAGGTCGCTGCCATACATAACTTCAACCTCACCGATGGAACCCTCCACAATTTCCCAGAATTTTTTCTCTATTTGCACCCGAGACGCAGGTCCTGACCCAAACCATTTCTTCTTGGCCCGATCAGCCACGCGCCTAAAAGCTTCCAGTGAGAAACGCTTTCCAGGCACAAAACCAAAACTATCTTCATCGGAATTCAAGCAATCTAGGCAGTACCAATTCCCTGATGGGATCTGTTTCAAAGGCGGGGAGAGACAGTATATGTGCCACCCCTTATCACACCTATCACACAAAAGCATCACTTCCCCATGCAACCCACTTTTGCATTGCTCACATATCTGATCATGTTCCTCCTCTTCCTTCTTTACCTTTCGAACCCTAGCACTCTCACCATTGTTATTATTCGTTCGCCTCCTTTTGGAGCTAGAACATTCAGCATTATGTTCACCCTTCTTCTCCTCCTGCAAACCCCTCTTACAACCCCTACTCCCCTCTTTATTCAGCTTATTATAATACTCCTCATACTCAAACAAATGCTCCAGATACAACTGATGCAACACATGCTTCGAACACTCAGAAACCTTCCTCACCGGCCTCACAAACCTCACAACCTCCCCCCACTTCTTCTCCTTCACAACCTTATCATAGCCCCCATACCTCTTCGCAGCATTAAACAGCTTACACAAATCCAACTCCTCCCCTTCAAAAACCACCTTCCTCCTCAACCTCTTCCCACAATGATCCTCCAAAAACCTATTATACTCCAACTCAAACGTCTTCGAATCGCACGACGCAGGCCTCACCTGCAACTGATGAATAGCCTGCGTCTTCGTCGGAAATGTAAACGAATCCAAGTCCAAAGCAAATGGAGGCTTCCAGCTACTCGGCGGAACTATCCTACAAATCCCATAGGGCTCAGCCTCAGCCCTGATCTTACATATATACTCCAAAGGATCCCTAAACTCATCCTCACTGGGATAATACACAGGTGCAGATGGTATGGTCAACGACGACCCAGACGAAGAAGACGATGAAGCACTCAAATTGGGCCCCACCACCCCCTTCTCCACAGCCCTAGGTCTTCCTTTACCCATCAACACCCCAACTCATCCAACACCACATACATATATCTATCCAAACAAACAGTCACACTTCCTATAGCTTCCTATACAAAAATTAAACAAAGCATGAATCAAAAATATCGAAACCCTAAAATCAAACAGAGCGGTTTCTAGGGTTTGCAGCGTACCTTTTTTTTTTTTTTTTTGGTTGCAGAGAGAGAAAGAGAGAGCGACTAGAGTGGGTGTGGTGGTGAACCTTCTCCGTTGCTGGGTTTGTTTAGTTGTGGGGATGATATAAAGGAGATGTGAGGAGTTACGTGTATGGGTCTTGAAATGGTAAAATTTACGAAAATGGAACAGTACTTTGCTTCTATCTGGTTTTGAAGAAGGTTTACCTTTTTGGGTTAGATTTTTCCGATGGGCCGTATGCATTTCAGTTTGGTTTTTTATCTGAAATGATTTCCACGCGCCGCTTGCAGTGTGGGATTGGATGGGGGGTGGATGGACGGCTGTGATGTAATTGTTGGGGTAACGCTAAGAGTGGGAGCGTGGTTGGGTTGCACGTGCGTGGTGAATAGTTTGAAGTAGAACCGTACTGCACGGCTGGTTCTGTGCACACGTGTCGGATACTTACGGAGATAGAGTTGAGATCGAGTGATCAACCATGTAAACCCTTTCACAGGAGTTTTTTTTTTTTTTTTTTAAGAGCGAATAATCAATTGTAATATTGTATTGAAGGGATTGTACCTTCATCAGAGTACAAAAGTTACGACAGAAGTAAGAAGTAAGAAAATTATTCCGACCTCTGCCTAGGGTGATAGTTATGACAAAAGTTAAAGTCCGCTAACTGAGCCTGTTGTCTGATATCGCAAGAGGGGAAAAATAGCTTAACAAAGATAGCACAAAATAACACAAGTGATTTGTGAAGTCTACACAGTGGAAACTGTTTTGCAGTTCCACTGTTTAGCAAAACTACAAAACAGACAGTGGCCAAAAAGACAAAGTGGTCTCATTAAACCCTTATTTGGATATAATCTTATGGAACATAATTTCGAGCTGAGAAAAGGGTATCACTAACAAGAGAATAGCTTGCAAAAGTTGCAACGAGGTTAGAAAAGAGAGCATAGCTTGTCGAGAGATCGAGAGAGAGAGAGAGAGAGGTGTGAATTGTATACCTACAATGAATTCTATTTAATGAAGAAAAAAATTATTTTTGTTATATTATGAATTGGGCTTTAACGAATAGTTTTATCAAAATGAAAAACAAATCGAGATAGACACAGATTATTTTATATTTTTTGCTATTAATTAATCGATAAAATTTTATGGTATGTGTAAATTAGACATGTACAAAAACCACAATCAAGAAGTTCGTAGCATTGAATTAATGTAGTCGGTAAGTCAAGACTCAAGATTGTGGTCAGATTATGTAATAGAAGCCTAATTTAACAATCTTAAGGCCACAAAAGCGTTATGGATCAATTAGACCATAATCCATAGTGATCAATAAAGAGCTTTCCAAGAAAATAAAAACAAATTGCATGTACGGCCTATCCCAAGTAGGTTGGGCCTTAGTCAGTTTAGGCCCACATGGCCACTTAGGGTTAGTTTTAAAATCATTCCATATTTCATTATGCAACGTTAATCTATCAAAAGTTCTAAAATGGCAGAACGATTAGAACCCATGCGAAATATTCCAGGGAATTGACGAACATTATTTACATGATCACTGACTGAGATGAATTCCAAACCAAAACTGGATCAATTAGCTCTATGGAATTGTTGTTCCCGTGAAGGCCGATCCAAGCGGTGGTGGATCAGAAAGATTGAATTAGGTCGCCGCACCATGCGTCTCAAACCCAATTCAAAGACACAGTGTTAGAATATGTGACAGTATATTTACCAATAAAGTTAGTTGCTCCAAACATCGTGAAATTGTAGCGTAAGTTTTGTCTTTTAGTTGTTTAGAGATATGATACCAAAATAGGTTTAAACACCTAATCAGAACAAGAGAAACTTATTAATTTTAATTCAAGATCTGATCATTATGAAGCACTCCTTGTTCCATGTTTTTCGAACAAAAGAAACTTGTTCACAGTTCCTTCCTCTCTTCTACTCTATATGAATATTTTTTGTGTCCATATTGTCTGTTGTCATAGAGCAGAGAATACAGAGATATCAGACTTGCTTCAGCTCATTGAATTCCTACAAAGAAGACTTGGTAGTTGCACCTCATTTCTCCAGAAATTTCTAAGGTGGCTACATTCTCTCTACTATTTTGATTGACCCCTTCGACCTCTTTGATCATAATTTCAACGCATAGAGCAACGACTCACAGCTCATATCCTAGCATTCTGCATGGTTTTGATTGGATTAGCTAGACACTTGGGACTAAAAAAATTTTGTTTTTGGGTTTCTCTTTCTTCCTGGAAAACACTTGGAAATACCGAAATAATAAGAATGATGTTGATGGTTGTCTCATATTGCCATTACTTTATCACTTTAGATGGTCACATCATGATATTAACATCCATCGTTGTTATCTGCATTCCCATGTATACACATTCCTTTATTGGCTTTATTTATAATCCGATACTTTATTTATATTTTCTCAAAGTAGTCTAATTTTATTAATTGAAGAAAAGAAACAATTATCTTGATGAGAGCCATGAGAGAGAAAGAGCGAGTGACTGCTATGAGATCACCAAACTTTAGCCGTCATGGTAAGGAATTTCAGAAACCCTACAAGAGATCAAACACATCCATCAGGCGTCTGATAGCCGCAGCCTAACGTCTTCTGTCGATGAGCAAATATGTTTCCGTCGAAAGATTGGTGAGTCAAGATGATATTTATCCAATAGATCGTTTTTCCTTCTCTTATGCTTGTAAGCAGCATTGGCTGGTTCAATGTCGAAGTTCAAGAGGTTGCGGGTTTTGATCTAGATTGGTTGAGCGGAAATAGTTTACTGACCCTGGTGGGCTGGTCTTATGGTAATGGCTAGACCGTTGACTATGATGGTGGGGTTCAATACTCTGCTTTATTCTAAAATGGAGCAAAATTTTGCTATCGAGGTGGAGTGAAGCATGGACCTAGTAGCCGCTGGTGCTACTAGTGACGTCGATGGGCCTTGAGTCATATATAAGAGCGATGCTAGCGTTAGTATGGGGCGGCGACGCTACAGTGACATACCCTGAAATCTGGCTGATGAAAGGAACGCCAAGGAATGATGATGCGGGTATGGTTCCTCACGTCGGTTTCTAGGTGCCCATAGAACCTGGGGGCCCCATAGTCTTCAAGTTTTGGCCCAAGAGTGCAGAAAACTCTTGGGTCTTTTCACGGCCCCTTCTTGCAACTAGGGTTTAGGCTTTGAGCTGGCTTTTGGCTATTTATTTTAGCCTTTGGGCCCCATTTACTCTTATGAGGTTGAGATCTTTGACCCTAAGGAATCCAAATATATGAATCCCAAAGCTGAGAAATGTGCCGCTAAAAAAGTTATGCGGTTGACCTATACAGTTCAACCTTCTAGCCCTAGCTTGAAGGACAAGGAGAAAATATAGTTTCTCGGTGGTGTTATGCTTATGTGTGTGTGTGTGTGTGTATTTGTTAAGAATTAGCTCATCGAAGGCTGACACTACAGGCCCGTTTGGGATTGCTTCGCTTTTAAAAAAAAAAAACAATTTTTGTTTAAAATTTTAGATTTTATTGTGTTTGGTAAATAAATAAAAAGCATTTTTGATTGAAAGTTATAAGTCACTTGCAGCAAATTTTAAAAGCAACCCAGAGGTTGCTTTTATAAGTTGTTGTGGATCAAAATACGCTCTGAAGTTGTTTTATGTACTGACAGCACTTTTATAAATATTATTTACCAAACACGAAACTGTTTTAATTCACAGTTGATTATTATCACAACACAACAGCAACAATTTTTTTTTTAAAAGTCATAGCAATCCCAAACTAGTCATGAGACACAAGTCCCACCCTCAAGCCTGAAGGTGAAGGGTCTGCCTATCTCTTGGTGGTGATATGCCTGTATACTATGTTTTAGAATTTTCATAGTTATAAGTTTGCTTAAATAAGCAGGCGATTAATTCGGATATAGGTGGTCAGAAGAAAGGTGTGTAATGACATCTTAGCGCGCGTTTTAATGAAATCCACATTTACTCAAAATCAATTATTGAGTCAAACTCTCTTGATTTATTTTATAAATAAAATTTCAATGATTTTAGTAAGGGGTTATTCTCAACTTTCAAGAAATTATGCTAGTTATGTTAATATGGTTTTTTTTTTAACAGCCACCAACGTATTGGCTCGAAAATATGATTGACCATCTTGCATTTAAAATTGGGGGGAGAACTCTTTCATGCCCTAATTATTAAGAGCGTGATATTCCAAAAATAAAAATTAAAGGTAAATCGAAATTGAAGGTGGCATAAAGTTGCTAATTGATTGTATGATAATTGCTTAAATCAACATGTTTTCCTAATCTCGTCTTAGTGGATACATTTCTGTAAGCATTATCCTAATATAATAATATATATATATATATATATATATATGGGAGAAACAATAAGTGTCTAGCCTTTAAAGGTAGAAATATATGTTGCTAGCCACTCACGCCGAGCGTGAACACGTAACACTTCTAAAAGGACTTATAGAATCACCTCTTGCCAGTATATGCTAACTAACCTACAAATAATCAAGCAGTAGCACCCTTTTGCCATTAGGGTCGGAGGTATCATAACCTTTAGAAAAAAAAAATAGGGGCAAGTCATTCTATACCATGCCAGTTTTCTTCTTCAAATCCTTGCTCTTTTTGATGAAATGTTGCCCTTTATCAAAATTGAGCTTGAAACAACAGCAGTCTACTAGGCCCACACCCAATCGTGAGCCCCACAAGCCCAACTTTTAGCCCTAGAAAAATTAGGCCTAAACCCAATGGCTCCAAACAACAACCTTAACACCATCGCAACCATCGTTAGATCTCGTACCACCTTCGTCGTAGGAAACTACCATGATCACGCAGTCCCTAAACTGTCGTTAAGAGCAACCAGCTTAGCCACTATAGTAACCTCACTATTGAGCCCAGATTTAGGAATATGTAGCGATATATAGTTCCACTGCATACCACCATAGGATCTAGAGTATCCAGATTGTCTCAGCCTGAACCCCCAACTACTAGCAAGATTAGACATGAGAGATTAATTGAAACCCCTATGCACACAGTCGACAAGAATCCATCGTAGAACATGTCACTCTACACATCTCAGTTTCAACTCTAATTTAATTTATTAATTTTTCAAAGTTTGTAGAAGATATATAATATGGTCTTCTAATAGTGTAACTGAAATTGTAGGAAATTGGAAACTACCCAAGAAAAGCTACAATGAAATATGCAAAGTAGGAACTTTTGACTTCAAAACTTTATAATCGATTAAGACTTAAGATCAAACACTTGAAGCAGGTCATGACCATCAAACTATTCAAATGTTTACTCCAAAAAATTTAGTAGAACACAAAAAGGAAAACTGCATGTATTTGCATATAGGTGCAATACAAGTAGGAATTCAACCCTTAACCAAAAATTGTCTCAAAAGCCTCTGTTTTTGTTGAACTCCGTGACTGTATGCATAGAAACTTTGAAGATTCAATTTTAGGATTAGTTGAATCAAGTCTTTGTCATTGGCCAATTCACTTTGAATGTTTTTCAAACTTTTATGTGTCCCTTACTGAAACCAATACACACAAGGCAATTAGAAAATCTAATGTTCACTCTAACTTCTGAAGTCGATGTTGTCACTTTAGTTACAATAGTGTAGCTATAATTACACTGACAACAAACTCAGTGACACTTAACCTAAGTGAATGATTGTTTTACTGGTCTTCTTTTTTGTACTACATGTTTTGTATAAAAGATAACATTTTGCTTTTTAAGCAATGTTGATATACGATTTTATAATCTTATAAATTAAGTGAGATGTGAGAGTGACAAGACACCCTCCATTGTTCTGTTTGTTATATAAATGTCTAATTACATCAATATCTTTCACTTATTTAAGTCTCTTATGTCACTAAATAGAATTACTCTTTGGCAAATGTTACACAACTTCTAAACATATGCTGATACTAAATACTCTATGCAAACATAATTTAATATCAATATAAGAGACCTCAAAGTAAGACATTGTTGATACTCAAAAAAGCATGAGACATGTTATACGCACATTTCAATCCTAAAAGCAAAATATAAATGCAAACCACATTAACAATAATAAATTACATATCGAACCGTCATACCACGCATGTGGACCCAAGCCACAACCACGCTCTTGGGGCTTGTAGAAGTGGGTGTGACGTGGAAGGTTACAGAAACACATAATGCTCGTCTATTAATTTGGTGTCGTTGGTGATTTCGGTCTTGGGCCCAAAATCCAAGCCCAATGACTCAAATCAAGAATAAAATGGTGAACATGAGAACTAGGCCAGCCTCTCATTTGAAACCCAAAGGCCGTATTAGAAAAGCCCAACTTCCATTTTTCTTCTTTTTCGTTCTGAACTCACTTTCTTCCCCGCATCAACCTAATATATGACATCCCTGCAGCAACCCAATACACAGAGAGTTAGCCAAGATCTCTAAGTACGAATGATTCCCACTGTTAATCCTTGAAAGAGAAATCTTGTGACCATATAAGAGTATTGTCTTTCTTCCTAAAACGATGAGCTTACACATTCCAACTCCCTTCACCCACCTAATTTGCCTCGCTCCTTGTTTCCAGTCACTGTAACTACCTCTGCTACAGAGAGTGTCAACCGCTATAACAATCGTTGAATTCTCCCATATTGTCATCTCTCAAGAAATAATCATATTTCCTGAATTTAAGGCAGAATTTGTGTATAGAGATGTGATGACCTGGATTTTCATTATTTAATTTTGGTAATTAATAATGGACCAGTTGTGCGAATAATTGTTATTGTACTTTATTCGTAGGTTATATGTGAAGTGGAATGGTTTTCGTATTTTATAATTATTCGAATTTCACAGTTTAGAGGGTCGTGTGAAGTTTGACTTTTTATACGTTGGGATTCTTAGAAAACTTCATTCATGAAAGTTGTAGAGCGCATCGATACGATTTCTTGGACATGTGGAACGCGTCAATCGGAGCTCGTATGAAAAAGTTATGGCTATCGAAGAAGTTTTCGTTTTAGTATAAATAAGGAAAATCCGGAATTTATTTCATAAATTCAAATTTCCGGTTTTGGAAACTTTTTCCTCTCTCTTCTCTCTCTAGGATGCAGCTTCACTATCGAAAACTTCCGTCTGACCTGACCCAGATTTTCCGGCGATTTCTTGCGGTCTTCAGCCGTGAAAATTTCCAGATCTGCTATCCTCGGTCGTCTGGTCCTCCCTCTGGTGTTCTCTTACAGCGATCATCCTCCACAGCGGTGCTGCAAGTCGACAGAGTTAGGTTTTTACGGACCTGCCCGGAAAACGTAGCTCATTATTTGGCTTCGTGGGAGCCTTCTAGATCGATCTATGGTGTTTGTTTGGATCGATTTACGTGAAAATCAACTCAACTCGGATTGAGCAAAAATTCAAAGGTTGCGAGGTAGTTTTCGACCCTTTATGCTTGTTTTTTGACTTCGAGCTTGTTATGAAAATTTACAAGCATGCTTAGAACATTTTTGATGTTGAGAGTTCTGGGAAATAATGAGTTTTGGCCGGCGGCGGTGCGCCACCGCCTAAAGCGGCATTCCGGTGGTGTTTTGGCCATCTAGGGAACTGTTTCTGGTATTATATATGTTCTACTCATTGATATAAGCGTTTTGATATATAATATGCGAATTTTGGAGTTCGAATAGATTTGTTTTGATTTTTGCCGTTTCATACAGGTGAATTTATTCAATCCATGAGGATTTGAGCATCGGAATCGACTTGTGGTTTGGATACATCGATTGTGGAAGTGTTCCGAAGACTTTGGGAGGTCCCAGAAGTGGTTTCGCCTCGATTTGGAGTTACTTTGAGATTTTTGTTCAATTTGGGGATTCAAACTTTATTAAATTGTGATTCATAGACTGAATTAGAGCTGTAATTCTTTAGGTACTTGAAGAAGTATTCTTTGGACGGCCTTTTTGGTGATTTGGCTGCTTTGTTCTGTATTGAAGACAGAGCGGGAGTTTCAAGGTGAGTAATCTCACAAGGTTCATTTATGAATGAATTTATTTATTGTTTGGAGTTAATATATTAATCATAGATGAATTGTTTTGAAAAGGATATTTGTTTGAAATGATATGAACTTGTCCGACTACGGTTCATAGGACTGCGGTTCTCATGTAGGAAAATGAGTTTAAGTATATTATGTTTTACTCAGATTTTCGATTGTGAACTATAGTTGGTATTAGTAGGCGTTCCTGAGTGGGTGACTATATATATATATATATATTTACGTGAAATATATATATTTTGATGGATTGTGGATTGATGAAAAAAATATACATGAATTGATGCTTTTTATTGTTTTGTGTTATGGCTTTTCTGAAAACAATGATCATGGAAATGTTGATTTCGATTGTTTTGAAAACGTTGAGATTTGTGTAACATTTTTTGAGTCATGTGCGACTGCTTTAATGTTTTGCTCCATGAGACTGAAAAGTTCGAGAAACGAATGTCTATGACCTTGGGCAGAATATCAGGTACTCACGTCTTTGGCCGGACGAGTGGTTACCAATTTAGTTAGAGCTCTAGCATGTCTGCCATATAGGTGATTCATGGGGTAACGGGAACTTGTTATTAATAACTCATGACATTACGTGTTTTTTAGGGAACCAAGTGTGAGTTGCTTCCTTATTAACGGTTTTTAAGGGGACAAGGTGCAAGTTGTTTTCCTTATTAACGATTTGATAGAATTCAAGGTATGTGTTGTTTTCTATGGTACGATTATGGTACAATTTGATAGAAATCAAGGAGTGTGTTGCTTTCTATGTTATATTGATAAAATTCAAGTGTGAGTTGTTTTCTATGTTTCGTTTTAAAAGGAACCAAAGTTTAAGTTGCTTTCTTTTATCTCGATTTGAATGAAAATTAAAGTGTGAGTTATTCTTCTTTATTTAGTATTTTAAGGAATCAAAGCGTGAGTTGTTTTCCTTATTTCTAGTGTGAGTTGTTGACTGTTTTGAGTTACTCATACGAGCTTTCACAAGCTTATCGGGTTTGTTATGTGATAACCCGATGCACTATTCAACGGTGTAGGGGTTAATCCTGCAGGTCAAGATAATCGTGGCTAAAGTTGGGAATAGCATACTTGCAGCTGAACGGTAGGAAGCCAATTTTGTGACTTTACCGTTATTTGGACTTCCGTTGTAGTAAGCTCTGAGGAGCATTTATGTTTTATTTTGTTGTTGACAATTTAATTTGTAAGCTTATGTAATATATGACTCTGTGGGTGAGTCAATATTGACATAGTAGGTTCAGGGCATTAATATGTATGTTGTGTGTTCGGAAATTCATGTGTTCTGAAACTTCAAAGTCTCTCTAATAGAGTCTATAAAAAGGGAGCTTTGCTAATGTCTTTTCATCCAGCACAATCAAACCCGTAAAACTTAGAAACACCTACAACAATCAAGCCTTGAAGCTTAAACCCAATCCTCAACCTCTTTTCGAAACTCTCATTCAAACCAGGTTCCCATAAATGTCAAATCCAAAATTCGTACAATTATCTCACCGCAATGTGTTTCTAGCTCCCACACCATGCTTCACAATGTTAAGCTTTGTTCATTATATGGATCACACACAAAGACCTCCCATAATCAGATTATTGGGTTGATTTTAACCTAGTTGGTCTTTAATTCAAAACGAACCCTCACAGACATTTGGGATGGAAAGTGGTGAACATGCCAACCACCCAAATGCTAGAGGAGAAAGCAAAAGTTTACAACTATAGAAGCGGGCAATCATGAATGTACTAAACTTTTGTTATACTATTAGACAAGTTAAATTATACATATTTTGAACTATCTTTACACAAATGAGTAGGTAAATATATAACTAATGTATACTCCATATATATATATGTATATATAATGTAATAACAAGTTATTTCTAAATATTTATAAATTCAAGATTTGCCTTCCTAAATTGCATTGGACACTATATAAACTTGAATAACAAAACTAATATGATAAAACAAATATACAAATATTGCAAAAGCAAAACAGGCAATAATGTTCTTGCACATGTAAGTATGAGCATGCGTTATGCAAAAATAATTTCAAAAAGAATACAATAAAATATAAAGATACATTATGCGGAGGGATTAAATTATAGGCGAGAATGTTTTGCTTCGGAATCATATATGTCCGTAAATTGACGAATCAAACATTTCAAGTAGATTCCATTTAAGGTTCATGAAATAAATGACTCTCACTATATGAGAAAACAAAAATAATAAAAACAACTTTAAGTAAAAGTAATTATCTAGATAATGAAATAAAAGTGCTAATCCCTCGTCATCATTTTTCATGCCATTTGAGCTGTAGTTCATAAAAAAAATTGACCTTGTGTACTATTACTACTTCATTTCGGCGCCTAACCCCCATGAAGATTATTGTTCTAGAACAAAAATGTTGTTCTCTATTTTTTAAGATAGTGGGTTTCCATCTAATTTTTTTAATTTTTTTTTAATGTTTTGTGGGGGAAGGTTTGTCCTTTAGAGCTCTGGCTAGGGGCAATTGATTATGGGGGGCTTTTGCGTGTGGGAAAATCTGAAAAAAGGGGTCATGTCGGTGGAAATACAGAAATGTAAGGACTAATCCCACACGCCCACAACAATACCCACCGATAAAAACTTGGAATATATTTAAATTTCAAAAACAAAAAAAATAAAATAACTTAAACTTTTTACTATAATAATATATAGAATTCTCATCTAAATCTCAAAGGCCAGCAATTTCAGTCATCACCAGCAGAGAAAGGCAAGGCACCGAAACGACAGCGAAGAAGACGAGGACGATTCTTGGATTCAAACTCCTTCAAACTCTCACTGTCCAAAGTCTGAACTCACATTTTTATTATTTATATATTTTATTTTTTTCCAAATTCAGAAAAAAGAGGCACAAAATAGAAACAAAATAAACTGAGAAGAAGAAACGAAAACAAAATCGTCTGCTACTGCTTTCATTGCCTTTGACCCAATCGTGAAGGCCATTTCCTTGCTTTGCTCATTCCTTCAGGTTATGAAAGCTTTCATCTTTAACCATGTTTTTTTAGTTTTCATTTTGGAATTATGTGAGTTTCTTCTGTAGTAGCATAGTGTGGTTTGGTTTGGTTGATCTTTGATTTGAGCTAAAGGGTCTCTGTTTTGCGTGGTTTTGGGAAGTGGGTAAGTGCGTTTGTGCGTAAAGGAAGGAGCTTTTTTGGTGTTTGAGGGAATTGGGATTTGGGGTGAGTTGCTATTTGTGGACTCAATTTGACTTGGAGCTTGGATCATAGTGAGATTGGAGAGTTTGGAGAGGTGTGGTTTTGTTTTAGCTGAATGCTGAGTGTTTGGAGATTTGTTGATTGTTCATGGCTTGCTTCATTGTGCTTATTCGGGTTTGTTTATCTGTGTTGAGCATTCGTGTGAGGAATAAAGTGTCCCTTGACTTGAATCCTTGAAATTCGGATTTGTTTTTGACCTGTAATTGCATCTTTTGCTTTCTGCGGAAAGGAACATTGGAAAGAAGCTGTTTTTGTCACAAAAAGAATTCCTTTTTTTTTTTTTTTCTCTCTTTGGTGGAGAATTATTAAAGGTAGTTTCACATAATGGAGAGAATGAGCTGGACTTTGATGGGTATTTTGAGGTTTTCCATCTGATTGTAGATTCTGGGTGATGAATGTTTGACAGGTACTGCGAAGGGGAAGGGCCTAATGGGTTGGCACTGAGGTGGATGAGGGTTTTGAGTTTGCAAACTATTGGAAAGATTTGAAGCTTTGAGAATTTTTATTGTTTGCTGTTGGATTCTGGTGTTGGGATGGGGTGTAGGTGTTCGAAGCTCTACGCGTGTTGTGGAGGTCCACAAGATACTGCACCAGTTCCTGAGCCCCAGACTGTGGGTAAGTGAACCCTTGAAGTGGCTTTCCTTTTCACATTATTGCTCCTTTTAGAGTGTTTGCAAATGTCTGAGTTTGTTGTTCTTTTGTAGAAAATGAGGAAGGAAATGAACTTGATTTGCCTGCATTTCATGAATACACAATTGAGCAACTTAGGACAGCGACATCAGGGTTTGCTGTTGAGAATATAGTTTCTGAACATGGGGAGAAAGCCCCGAATGTTGTTTACAAGGGGAAGCTTGACAATCAAAGAAGAATTGCTGTCAAAAGATTCAATAGATCAGCTTGGCCCGATTCTCGTCAATTTTTGGTAAGCATGCTTTGACTCTTGATTATTCTGATCTCACTATTTCTCAACCTGAAATTTATTTCATTGATCCATATTCACATTTTCTCACGTTGATGTTTTTTGTTGTTGCCCATTGAAAATACCCATAATTTTTCTTTTGAGAAACAAGATTTTATTAAAAAAGAGAAACTCATTATGTAGTTACTATAGCTATTTTAACCAATTGATGATGCTGATTGCTAAATAACTTAAAAAAAAAAATAAAAAAATTCTAATTCTTAGGGCAGTAGGTAATAGATCATTTCCCTCTCCATACAAAACTATCACTTAAAATATTGATAATTTGAGTTATTTCCCAGAATGTAGTCTATAGTATGGTTTAGTATGAGAGGTTCAATTTTTTTTTAGAGCATGTTTAGAAATTGGATGCCCCACTGAGTTTAAGTAGTTCAATGATGTTTGCACCTATGCCATATATCTATTGAAATATATAGAAATATGCACGTTATCTGTAGTGTACTGTCTTGTAATATTTGAATCTGTTGATAGTAATAGAAATATGGGCATTATCTGATTGTACTATCTTTCATTTGTTGCAATAATTAATGCACCACCTTTCCCCTTTCCTTTATTTTTATTTTTATATTTATATTTTATTTTTTATTTAGTTTTTGCTCTCTGACCCTCACCTTTTCAATTTTAGGAAGAAGCAAGGTCTGTGGGGCAGCTTCGCAACATCCGATTAGCAAATTTACTTGGCTGTTGTTGCGAAGGTGATGAGAGGTTACTTGTTGCTGAATATATGCCCAATGATACATTGGCAAAGCATTTATTTCATTGTAAGTCCATTATCTTTTCTGTCTTCAGTTTTTGTTTCTAGTCTGATATGCTCTCAGTAGTGACGGAAAATTGTGTATATATAAGTTTGAGTGTCTATGTTTCTCTATCAAGCAATTGTGTCTTGCTTTTATCTGGTTAACATACCATTAAACATATAATCCTTTAATTATAATTCTGCACTATTGGAGCTTAAGGTATTTATAATCCTATTTAACAAAACATAAAAGATAAAATTAGTGGTAGTAGTTCAGTTGCTAAGATTTTCATGATCGCTTCTGTTTTCAAGATGCAGTAGGTTCTTATTTGACAATATGTTTGGTCATATTTCCCATTCGATTATTTCTAAAAGCCTCTTATTATTTGTTCTTTGGAATATTATTGCGGGGTAGGCACAAAAGTAATATCTATCTTTCGACTTCTCTCCGGTTTCCACATTCAAGCGTGATTTCCATTCAGTTGAAGAAATTATGACTATTTTTTCTTATCTTTGACATTTTCTGTATTCTGCATTACCCCTATTTGGTTTTTATAAGACAAAACCGTTCAGTATTGAGTTTTATTCTGTATTCACTCAGGGGAAACCCAACCCATGAAGTGGGCAATGCGGTTACGGGTGGCTTTATATCTTGCACAGGCGCTTGAATATTGTACCAGTAGAGGACGTGCCCTTTATCACGATTTGAATGCTTATAGAATAGTTTTTGACGATGTAAGTACCTCTTCATTCTCTCTTATCTTCAAGCTAATGTTACAGTATAGTTTTTAGCTCTCTATTGTAGTTTAAGTCTGATATGAGTTGTTCTTACCAAACCTCAGGAGGGAAACCCTAGACTTTCATGCTTTGGTATGATGAAAAACAGTAGAGATGGGAAAAGCTACAGCACAAATCTGGCATTTACTCCTCCCGAGTATCTAAGGACAGGTATATATATCTTTAGAACGTAATTTTTCTCAGCTTCAAGATGAACACACTGACAATTATTTATGTAGATATTTTTCTTTCTGAGAAGAAGGAACCTTTTAAAGACAAACAGTTAGCTTTTATGATGTGGGCCACCAGTTATTTTATAACTTCGCATAATAGTTCGATGAAGTAGGCTAAATTATTCAGATATGTGTATATATGCTATTTGATAAGGGCACTTTTTTAGAACTCCAATCTCTTATTTCTTTATCTACACTCGCACGTATGTCCACACATTTATGCGTACCTGCCAACCCTTATTCTGTTTATGTTTCCATGGTAAAGGTGAAGGCATTATATGGTTTCCATCTTGTTTCACATGCATGCATATATAATGTAATTTGTTGCTATTGGTTCTAATGTTGTCACTGTATCATTATCTGTGGCAGATATTTTATATTTATTTTTATTCTTATCTATATGTCTAATATAACATAATCAAGTGGCTTTTGAATCCTCACCACCAATGAATATTCTCTGTGAAGTCTAATTGTTGACGCTCATTGGTTATTTTATCTTCTGAATATCATATATCTTATCTTTATGTAGGGAGAGTAACTGCAGAAAGTGTAATGTATAGCTTTGGCACCCTTTTGCTTGACCTTCTCAGTGGAAAACATATTCCTCCAAGCCATGTAAGTCTCTTTTGCAATAAGACTCTTTCAAGATGTCAAATTTATGCACCACTATTATGTTTCCTGTATTTATACTATGAGTAGTTTTAGTATGTGCACCATACTTGAACTTTGATTAGGAGTAACTATGATCAAGGAAGTAATATTCCATAAATCCTCAGTCTCTAAAATTATATTTATGAGTTGTTCGTGGAATGTTGTTTTCCATTATCGTGGTCATTGAACTCTTTTGAAGGTTGAGGGTTCCAGCATTCCTTATCGCTTAAAATGCATGTGTTCTATCATAAGAGTCCTTTTGGTGAAATTGTGGTTCTCATTTGAGCATTTAAGTTCTTGGTTTTATGGAAATTCACATCTAATTTGTGTAATGTTGTAGGCACTTGACCTTATTCGGGACAGGAATCTTCAGATGTTAACAGATTCTTGTTTGGAAGGCCAATTTACAAATGATGAGGGAACTGAGTTAGTACGTTTAGCTTCACGATGTTTGCAATATGAACCCAGAGAGCGTCCTAATCCAAAGTCATTAGTTGCTGCTTTGGTTCCTCTCCAGAAGGACACTGAGGTTGGTTTTTGTGTTCTAACTTGTTACACATATTATTCTTTGCGGTTGGGTCTTCTCTTCTAACACAGTGGCACATATCAAATTTTGTGTTTTTTCTTCACTATTTCAATTTCTCTTTCTGGTAAGAATCTCAGAGACTTTCCAGAACTTTTAGGTTATTAATGTACACGTATGTCATACTGTTTTCAGTGGGTTGTACCACGACCATTAAGCAGGCTTTGAAAAATTTATGTGTTCCAGAAGCGTTGTACATCATTCTACTGTTTTTGTCTTTATGTACAGATTTTACGTGTTATTTTGTTATTATATGTTAATAAGTAGTTTTTGCTTGTTACAATCAGCCTCAACATTAGATCATGTCATTGTGCTTCATCATGAAAAGTTGAACAGTACTTTGCTATCTAAATGAGCTTTAAGTAAATTTTTCTGCAGGTTCCTTCTCATGTATTGATGGGTATACCACATGGTGCAGCAGCTTTACCTAGTCTATCACCACTTGGTGAAGCTTGTGTGAGGATGGATTTGACGGCCATCCATGAGATCTTAGAAAGTATTGGATATAAGGATGATGAAGGAGCAGCGACTGAGGTTCGTATCTGATATATTAATTTTGAGGATAGCTAAGTAGTTATTTACCATAATTACCATTCTGCTTTTGATACTTCTCTCTGTAATCAACTATACTAATATTTCAGTTCTATTGTCTTTTATTTCTTTGTATTATGTCGTTACTTCCTTCTGATTTCCAATAGTGGTGCTCAATTTTGTTTTTGTTTTTGTTTTTATGTTTTTCATTTTTATTTTCTTTAAGTTAGTCTATTCAAATAAGATACAGAATTTATTTTGATGTATCGGCCTGACACATTTTGATCCTTCATCAGTACTTGTGCTCAGTTACATGAAGATGCATGTTTAGCCAGAAAAGGGGGAAAAACATGACGATGCTTTGAGATCTATATATGACTATACCCCCAAAAACGACATAGTATCAACCAATTAGTTATGATATAACTTTTAGCTTTAATACTACGTTCACTGGTTCAAGTGGAATGTGCTTCTTGTTAAGTTGCAGTATGCACAATAATAGATTTGTGCGCTTCTTTTTTAAATCTTGTCTTCTCATCACGTTTAAACCATGCAGCATTGTATTATGCTTGTCCAGACTGATGTATTATGCTTTTTGTGATTTTGTCAGCTGCTGGGTTCATTTGTCTTGCAGTTACATATGCCCATTGAACTTGTATCACACTACATTACTTGCTCAGTTATAGGTTGTGGTATGCTAATCAGGAGTTCTTCTATCTTTCAGCTTTCTTTCCAGATGTGGACCAACCAAATGCAGGACACGTTGAACTCAAAGAAAAAGGGTGATGTTTCTTTCCGTCATAAAGATTTCAGAGCTGCAATTGATTGCTACACTCAGGTTAGATTTTGTTAGCTGCCCTTCTTTATACATGTCCAGATTGGGCAGTCAATTCTTGCACAAGTAAGATTGAGTGCCATATAAAGTTTTCAAACTTGTATAAGTATGATAAGGCATATAGTTGGGCCTGCCTGTACTTACCTTTTTAAATTGGCTGGTCCAAACTCAGGCTAAACCATTCCAATTCCGTTAACCCTTAGCCCAAAACCTAGCCGAATTTCCTTTCCCCATTCGAAAGGGAGTATATTTGCCATCAAGCTGACAGTTTGTTCATGTAACCTGCAGTTTATTGATGTTGGAACCATGGTTTCACCGACAGTTTATGCACGCCGTAGTTTGTCTTATCTCATGAGTGAAATGCCACAGGAAGCCTTGAATGATGCGTCAAAAGCCCAAGTGATTTCCCCTATTTGGCACATTGCATCCTATTTGCAAGCTGCAGCTCTTTTTTCACTTGGAAGGGATGATGAGGCACAAGTAGCCCTCAGAGAGGGTTCTGTACTTGAAACTAAAAGGAATGCAACAGCTTGAGAATTTAGCAGTGAAAGATCAAACCGAGTCTCTTTCCCTTTTATTGGACTCTCTTTTTCTGAAAGATGAGCAAGGGACTGCAGACACAGGGATCTCAATTTTTGGTGACTTGATCAGAGACTCAAAAGTTAATCAGTCTTGAAGATAGGCCTCAGAGTTGAAGCAGATGTGATCCTTATCTTCTATTTGCGTGGCTGGTTCATTTGTTGTGATCTTGAAGCATTTTCTTTGCAATACTATTGGATGGGTTCGTTTGGTCTCTTTGGTGTGGGAGTAACATGGACACTTACGTTGTTTACGACAAATGTGCCCTTCATTGTTGTTCATTTACCTGTTTCCAATACAACAATCTTGGGAAATTACTATGATGCATATGGAACATTATTTTTGTAAAGGGTTCAAACTGTTGTGGACGTTGTTGCATTGACAGGGTGAATAGAAAAAATTGCTATTACCATGGTTGTAATTTATGTACAGAGCCATTTGTCATGGTCACTCCAGTCGACATGACATCGGCTGCTTATGTTCTGTTAGCGCTCATTAATAAAATTTGTTTCGTATTGTGGAAATCATACCCGTGCTGCCGCACCAAGTGGTGTATATGAGTCTGTCTTCTATATTTGCAGGTAATTTGGGGTTGGCTGGAAAACATGTCATGGTTTTGATTCTCAATCATCTTAGAAAATCATGTAGAAACTGGAAACCATCTGGTTAAGGGGTCATTCAAAATGAATGTTAAAACTTATTCAATTTTGGATTGGACAGAAAGCTCAAAGCAAAAGTTCTTTTGCCAACGATTTTTTTGTCGTGGAAAGGTATGTTCGTTCTTGAGAGGAAATAACCTATATTAAAATCAATGGGTGTTACAATCAGTAAGCATTACATCAAAAGAAAATCAGGACATGATTCCAAACAAGTTTTAGCAACTGTGTCAACGTATGGTGAGCGCTACTGTATGTGCTTGGCGATAAGCAATAGGAGCCAGGGAAAGATTTCAAACATTCACTAATGCCAAGAAAAGAAGCATTACCAGTGTAGGTGTGGTGCACTGTGTTTGCTCAGGGTAAGGGATCAATCTTATTAAAACTTACTGGACTGAGGGTTGAGCAAGAACTCACTCCACCGGTGGAGCTTTCAATCGTAATTCGTAAGCCTATCTGCAGTGATGAAACTGAAAATCTTTGAGCATAATAGAAGACATAAGTCATGAACAGCAGTGACCTTGTTCAGTACTCATATTTCTCTCTTTCTATACACACCATATTAAAGAAAAGTAGTTGATCAAAAGAATTGAACACAAAGTTGCAGCGCACTCTAATAACCAATTTGCAGAAGAGACAATACCATAAATGTGAAGTGTAAACCAAGGTCAAAGTGTACCCCAATGTACAGATCATACTGAAAAACAAAAAGCTTACTAAACTAACCTAGCTACCAAGGATTTGGTGTAAACCACACAATTTGATTCAACTCTCGGCTCAAATGATTTATAGGACAACTCAAGGGTTTGACGCTCCTCTTTGTCAGGGACAACACCCCAAAGTCGACTATAGGTGATGTTTCAGTACTATGCCAATCAAAAGCAAAATAGATGCAATTTCTTTCAAGCGTCTTATCATTGGAACCACTAAGACTTCTCTCGGAAGAGATGCATTTGTTGTTAAGCATGCTCACAAACAATATCCGACTACCAAGATCAACAATCTCCACCCACCGAGCACCACCACTACTATCACAGTGCTCCAACTTCAACACTTGAAATCCTTCAGTCACCTGGGCTAGAGCTGTGTTACGCAAAATAAGAAACAATTCATGTGATTCGAAATCCTTTACCAGGTACCAAGTCCGAAAGTACATCTTATAGTCAAGTTTTATCCCACCATCACTAGGGTAATGCATAACTACCCTTTCAGCTGTATAGCTAGGAACGCCCCCATTCAAATTGATGTCAAACACCATTAGAAATTCCAATGCACTGCTAGTTGCAGCATATAGTTTTCCCGCAACTATTTCTACATCTCGAAAATCGAGAGCATTCTCAGTTTCGGGTTCGAAAGCTTCGATGGGAGTCCATGATTGGTCGGTCGGCCTACAAAAAGCCAAACGGCCAGAAAGTAAATTAAGGCTCACCACATAACAGTGCTCCCTCCTTGTTGGTACCGAAGAGGCTATAACTTTCTCTCTCTCACTGCATTTTGATGAAGGAAGTATGACTCGAGCACCTGTAATCGGGTTCAAGAAGTAGCGGCTTTTCTTAACATACTCGTGCATGATCAACCACCCCTCAATTGATCCAACACATCGTGGCTTAACGAGTGTCGAAATTTTCCGGTGGTCGCTAACAAGGCAACCGTCTTTGATGAAGAAGAGATGTTTGGAATCGAGTACAAGCCATGGCAGAAAGTGATGAGGGGCAACAGAGCTGCTATCAATTATGTCTCGCCAGGTAGGGCATACGTCACGACACTGGATGTAATCTGGGCGAGGTAGGCGTTGCAGAACAATTCCATGACATCATTTGGGATTTGCCTACACATCTCCTGATCATCGTTGTGGCCAAAACATGTAGTGAGCCATGAGTATATTCTTGATATCATCATCTTCATCGGATCGATACTTAAATTCTAGGGTTGTGGATATCCTAGGTTTCAAACCCTAGTTGAGCGTGACTACTATTGGATCAGTTCTAGGTTTTATGTATGGGATTGTCTACAGTATATTAATGTATCGATACATCAGGTAGACTACGTTCAATATAGATGTAGACTAGCTCAGTACATGGGTAGACATGCAGGGAGTTAGTCTACCCTTATATCGAGCTAGTCTACATCCGTATTGAACCTAGTCTACTTGATGTATCGGTACATTAATGTATTAAAGTATTTTCCTTTATGTATTTATAAAATTTGATGAAAGAGTTCTAGGATTGTGGGGACTGTATCATCAAGAGTTTGAATCTAATACTAACTAGCATTTGGTTATTCTCTCCGGTTTGAATCTCAGTATTCCAGTAATTAAAAAAGATGGTAATTGCGAAAATTTCGCACAGAAGAAAAAAATGAAAAAAAAAAATTGTTGACCAGAGGTTTAAAGTTTGAATTTCAATAATTCCATTAATTAGAAAAAAAAATTAAATCCAATGGTAATTGGGAAAATTTAGCATAGAAGACTAAAATGAAAAAAAAATCTGAAACGGGGCTAAATTAAATAATAAACAAAATAAAGAAAAAAGAAAGAAACAAAAATAAATAGAAAAAGGGCCCAACCGGGTTCGAACCGGTGACCTCTTGATCTGCAGTCAAATGCTCTACCACTGAGCTATGGACCCATTTGGTAATTACCATCACAGACAGAATCTTAAGACGTATGTTTAACAAATTATCAATGTACCTTATAACCACAAGTTTACCACAGGATTTAACAATAATTGCAATAAGATTGTAAATTAATTGGTTGGTACAATTCGAGTTCATATTGAGCTAAGTTTGAGTTTAGCTAATTTGAACATGCATGATTTGTAAATGAAAGAAGCCAAACTTGAGATTTGGTACGCTCCACGCGTAAGTTTGTAAGCTCTTGAGTCATGATATTGCTCAAATTAGGATCAAACTGTGATTACTTATGAAGCTTGGGTTGTTTGCCCAAGCACAGTTTATATGGCTAAAACAATTTCACTTTATAATTCTTACAAAAATAATAATTCAAATAAAATATTTGTACGAATTCAGTAATTGACTCGGTTTTTTAATTTTAAAAATTTTATGAAGTTTTCTATTTATTTATCTATACTATTATTAAGTGAAGAAAGCTTGCTCTTCAAAACTGAATTTTTTTACTAATGTAACCTTTATATATTAAGAAACTATCAAATATAATTAATCAATAAGGATAATATGGTAAATTGTAAAATATAAAATATACAATAAAGTAGAAAATGTGGTAGTTGTACGAAATTTTTTTTCATTACCTTTAACTTCTCTCTACACACATAATCAGTGGGTCCTGCTAGTATTTTATTAAGAAAATAGACTTTGTTAATCAAAATCAAAAATTTCGATAGATGTAACCCTAAAAGATTTAAAAACTTTGAAAAGTAATTAAATCAAAGGGGAAAATATGACAATTGTAAAATAAAATTTTATTAAAAAAAAAAAATATCTCACAACTAATTTTTCGCTCCCACTATTTTCTCTCTGTAATAACTGTTTTAATCCATTCATTTTCTTCTTTATTTTCTCAAAGAAAAAAGAAATTGCAGAGCATGTATACAGGAATGCTGGTATTAGTAAGGAGGAGCAATTCAAAGTTGGAATCTCATCCACTAGATAAAATGCTAGTTGGCTAGATCGGAGAAGTTAATTATAATTAGCCTTTCATTTAGAATTAACAATATATATAAAAAAATTTGTAATTTAGTCGCATGAAGCATACTTGTTACGTAAAGGCCAAATCAATTCGAGTCGAGTTCAATTTTTTAAAAAGGTGGCAAGCAAAGCTTGGGCACTACCAGTTTAACTTGACCTATGAAGTTGTACACCGTATTACTCGATTCGTTCACTTAACTAGCGAGATGTGGGTTCAGACTTCAGACCACAGAATAATTATTGGTCATGTGCAAGAAGCAACTGGCATCCTAGTATAGTATAAACTCATCTTATCAACCAAATAAAATCAAACAAGAGGACATATCAGGTGCGGGGATAGCTCAGTTGGGAGAGCGTCAGACTGAAGATCTGAAGGTCAGGTGTTCGATCCACCTTCACCGCATTAAGATTTTTTTAATTTTTAATTTTTTCCCACTCCCTTCCTCTTTCCCTTTGTCCATTACTCTTCCTATCTATCCATGAAATATTGCATATTACTTAAGAGGTAATCATAATGACAAATTACATGAAATGCAACCATCATATATTCACAACATCACGATGACAACAAATCCCCATGAACAGTTTACGATAACCCCCCTTATTGATAAGCAAAATAATCAAGCACAATTGCATAAGCTCAAAATTAATTAAGCTCAACGGAGAGCCAATATATAGTTGATTTTTCTTCCCAACCGAAAACTTAGTTCTCCATCTCTTCCTCTTCATACTCTTCCGCATCATCTTGTGCCACAGCATCTTGATATTGTTGATACTCTGAGACCAAGTCATTCATGTTACTCTCAGCCTCAGTAAACTCCATTTCATCCATACCTTCTCCTGTGTACCAATGCAAGAAGGCCTTCCTCCTGAACATGACTGTGAATTGCTCTGAAACACGCCTAAACATCTCTTGAATCGAAGTCGAGTTCCCCATGAATGTGGAGGACATGGACAACCCGGTTGGAGCAATGTCACAAACACTTGATTTGACATTGTTTGGGATCCACTCCACAAAGTATGACGAGTTCTTGTTCTGTATGTTGATCATTTGTTCATCAACTTCTTTTGTGCTCATCTTGCCACGGAACACGGCTGAGGCAGTGAGGTATCGGCCGTGGCGGGGGTCTGCGGCGCACATCATGTTCTTGGCGTCCCACATTTGTTGTGTGAGCTCAGGGATGGTGAGGGCACGGTAGAATTGGGAACCGCGGGAGGTCAAGGGTGCAAAACCAACCATGAAGAAGTGGAGGCGTGGGAAGGGGATGAGATTCACAGCAAGTTTTCGGAGGTCAGAGTTGAGTTGTCCTGGGAAGCGGAGGCAGCATGTGACTCCACTCATGGTTGTGGAGATCAAATGGTTCAGATCACCAACTGTAAAAATGTAGGTTCAGATAGTAAAAACCCTATATGCATATGACAAGTTAATTACAACTGTTAAAACAAATTCATTGAAATGAAACTAGCTCTTAAATGCATCGTCACTATATTTAAATCTCTCTTGCGACCTCGTGCATCTAGTATATAGAGTATGTTATGCTACTAGATGCATGCGGCTCATGCATGTAACTTATGGTTCAAATTGATAATTTAGTAACACAACATACATGGTAGTACTAGATTAGTTTTTTGACTATAACATGTCAAAGTACTTAACGATAATTAAATATTTACAAAACTATATACCATGTATGTCGGATGCAAGTTTTAGTAGGAAGCTGAAAATGCTACTTACAACTTGGATTTGTGAGCTTGAGAGTTCGGAAGCAGATATCATAGAGGGCTTCATTGTCGAGGACCATGCACTCATCTGCATTTTCCACCAATTGGTGAACAGAGAGGGTGGCATTGTAGGGTTCAACCACTGTGTCTGAGACTTTAGGGGAAGGGAAGACTGAGAAAGTCATCATCATTCTATCAGGGTACTCTTCTCTGATCTTTGATATCAGTAGGGTTCCCATTCCAGACCCTGTTCCACCTCCAAGGGAATGACAAATCTGGAAGCCTGTACTCATTAATTGAATTGATATTATTCACATAAGTTGTACTCCTCATGTTTCAAGTTGGATAAATCTCTATCATTGCATTTCAAAAAATAGGACTTCTATAAAGAAGAAAAATGAAATGGACTCTAAAATGAATACTATATATCGATAATTCTATCACTAAAATAGTTTGATATCGATAACACAAGTTGTCGTTGAATCTCATTAAATGAAATGTTACCGTATTTTTATGGTTCAAGATTTCAAGGTTAGAATCGCTAGAGCAAACATTTAGAGTTAATTCTCTAATTTGGAACCTCAAATCTGCGTGATAGGAATTAGGATAGAAGTACAAAAAAAAAAAAAAAACATAAAAGATGCTAACATCGAAGCATGGTGTCACTTTAGCCCAACAAGTTGAGCCCGGCCAATAGCTGCTGACCAGGTTGAATCTTACATCTTTTGTGCTCGTCCTTTTTCTATGGTTTTGGGCAGAGAATTAAAAAATAGAATGTCAACGCTAGACTAGTTTAATCCTATTTTGAACCTAGCAATAATATGCAAAGGTCCCAGGAGTTCCTTCTTTACCAAGATATCAAAGCCATGGGACATTAGTCAGGTAAAAGGATAGGAAATTAATCAGAAAAGCTTATATATGACAGATATAGGTTCAAGATTACCTTGTAGACAATCACAGTTCTCTGCCTCTTTACGAACCACATCAAGAACAGAATCGATCAGCTCAGCTCCTTCTGTGTAATGCCCTTTAGCCCAATTGTTCCCAGCTCCATTTTGGCCGAAGACAAAGTTATCTGGCCTGAAAATGTTCCCATAAGGACCAGTTCTCAAGCTGTCCATTGTTCCTGGCTCAAGGTCCACCAACACAGCTCTAGGCACATATCGACCCCCATTAGCCTCATTGTAGTAGACATTGACCCTCTCAAGTTGAAGATGAGAATTCCCATTGTACTTTCCAGTTGGATCTATCCCATGCTCATCACACATTACCTCCCAAAACTTGCCTCCGATTTGGTTACCGCATTGCCCGGCTTGAATGTGCAAGATTTCTCTCATTTTCGACTATCGAAAACAAAGGCTTGGGAGGCTAGAGAGGAAGAGAGAACAAGGAAGGATGAAAACTGTGAAACGGGGAATGGGGAATGCCCCTTTTTGTAGGTGTTAGGCTTTGTTTTGAAGCTTTCTTCTTCAAGTCTATGATATTTTGTGTACTACCAATTGAAAATTATACAAAATTTCCATTTAATAATTTCATGTGGGTTTGTTCAGAGAGGCATGTCAAGCTCCCAACAGGAGTTGTGAGCTGGATAAAGGAAAGCGACAACAAGATTCATGCTTGCACCTCTGGCCACATTCAATCGATCTCAACTATATCAACCCCATCCCTTCTCCATTTCATTTCACTTCTGTCACAAACAAGATTCCAAAAACACCCATTTTCTTAATTTGGTGGGTTTTGTTTGCTTCTCTCTAATTCGAGTAGTTATTTGCACATATTAGGGGAGGGATCACTGTCTTTAATGTTGTGTATTCCTCTAACGAATTTGAAGTAGTATCCGAAAGAGAGATGTCATATTCGAAGCTACATGTGTTATGACAACAACAATACATACATTAATACACGCAGCTTCCTCTCAGGATGCATGTTGGCTAAAATAAACATTATCTTTAGCTTCATAATATAAAATGATGATCGACAAATGTTTTCCAAAAAAAATAAAATAAAAGGGATGCACTGTCGCCGACGAAATTAACATTGGCAAAAGACTCCCACCAAAAACAATAAAAAAGGAGCATTGAACGCACATTCTCAATGAATATTTCAACACTAAAAATCTCTTACTGTTTAAGTATAAACGTAAAATAACAAAAAGAGAGAGAGTTTTGTTTCAGAGAGAGAGAATGAAGATTCAAGTGTATTTATTCATCTCACACAAGAGCGTATTTATAGGAATATATTGTAGTGTGAATGCTCAAAGAGAAAACCAAAATGATAACAATCACAATGATGAAATCTGCCATACTTGTTACCTCTTGTAAAGCATGTCACACAAGTCTTCATACACTTAAGTACCTATGTTTATACACTCAAGTACCTATCTATACACTTAAGCATTTATCACATGATATAGACATTTATAGTATAATTCATTTATACTACAATACTCCCCCTTGGATATTTCATGTCAATAATATTGTGTTGGTGGTGCGCTTCGAAGTTGCCTCGTTAAAAATCTTGCCAAGTAATAAAACCCTGTGGGAAAAAACAACCTTGGTCGAAGGAGAAAAAGAGCATAACGCGCGTTGAGTGTGGAGTATATTTGTGGATACTCCCCCTGATTTAGATTCCCCTTGAAGATCGTGGGAGTTCAGATATCCTTCTCAATCCGATGCTCTTTACATGTTTCTCAAAAGGGGATTTCGGTAATGACTTAGTAAATAAGTCAGCTACATTATCTTCTGATCGAATTTGATTTACTTCAATGTTCAGAAGTGTTTGTTGTTGCTGATTGTAGAAGAATTTCGGCGATATATGCTTGGTATTGTCGCCCTTGATGAAACCTAATTTCATTTGCTCAATACAAACTGTATTATCATCGTAAATGCATGTAGGTTCATTTGTGGTAAATTTCAAACCACAAGTTCCTCGAATGTGTCTATTTACAGACCTTAGCCATATGCATTCACGCACGGCTTCATGTAGGGCAATAATCTCTGCATGATTTGAGGAAGTAGCAACAATGGTCTGTTTTGTAGATCTCCAAGATATTGCGGTGCTTCCCATGGTAAAGGCATAACTTGTTTGGGGGCGACCTTTGTGAGGGTCAGAGAGATACCCTGCATCAGCAAAGCCCATCAAAACATCATTATCATTTTGATGGAGGGGAGGAGGAGAATGTCAGTCACTATGGATAGTGTTACTGACATTTACATTTCTTTTCTCTCTGTAGGGATAAAACAAGCCCATATCAATCGTACATTTCAAGTATCGAAAGATTGTCTTTATACCAATCCAATGGCGGCGTGTTGGCGCAGAACTATGTCAAGCTAACAAGTTTACTGCGAATGAGATATCCGGTCTTGTGCATTGAGCTAAATACAATAAGGCGCCTATCGCACTTAAATATGGTATTTCAGCCTCTAATAAATGTTCGTCCTCATCCTTTGGACGAAACGGATCTTTCCTGGACTCAAGATTACGACCGATCATGGGAGTACTCACAGACTTTGCTTTATCTTCATTAAAGCGCCTTAGTAACTTTTGAGTATATGCTGACTGATGGATCATAATCCCATCATTACGGTGCTCGAGTTCTATTTTGAGACAAAACCGTGTTTTCCCGAGATCTTTCATCTCAAATTCGGATTTCAAATATTTAGTAGTTTCTTTTAACTTATCTAGAGTTCCAATTAGGTTCATGCCATCGACATAAACTGGTACAATTATAAATCCGGATCTTGTCCTTTTAATGAACACTCAAGGGCATATTGCGTTGTTAACAATCCCTTCCCAATCAAGTAGTCACTTAGATGGTTATACCACATCCGTCCGGATTGTTTCAATCCATATAGTGAGCGTCTTAATCTTATTGAAAACGCGTTCCGTGGTTTAGAGCCACTTGATTTGGGTAATTGAAGTCCATCTGGAACCTTCATATATATCTCTGAATCTAGATCCCCATAGAGATATGTTGTAACTACATCCATGAGCTGCATGTCAAGTTTTTCGGAAACTACCAAACTGACAAGGTAGTGGAACGTTATAACGTCCATCACGGGAGAATATGTCTCCTCGTAGTTGATTCTAGGGCGTTGTGAGAAACCTTGCGCCACAAGGCGGGCTTTGTATCTAACAACCTCAGTTTTCTCATTACGCTTTCTAACAAAGACCAATTTATGGCCAACAGGTTTTATATTTGGTGGTGTCAGTGTTATAGACCCAAATACCTGTCTCTTTGTTAGTGAATCTAATTCAGTTTGGATCGCATCTTTCTATTTGGACCAATCTGCTCTTCGTTGACATTCTTCAATGGAGCGAGGTTCGATATCATCGTATTCTATAATTCCTTTTGCAATATGATATGCAAATGCATCATCAATAGCCATAGAATTTATGTCCATCATTATTGTATACTAGTATAATTCATGGAGATCTCTCTATTCTCTGGAGTTGGTTCTACCATTGGAGCGTCCTCCAATGATGTCCCTTGGACATAACCATAATCCGGAATACTTTCATGAGATGGATTATTTGTATCGATGATTAATGGATTATTTTGTGTCAAACTCGCTTTCTTTCTTGGGCGAGAATCCATCGAACCTATGGGCCTCCCGCTCTTCCTGGCAGGAGCCGTGGGCCTAGCCACTGCATCACTCATATAGGGGACGTCATGTCCTTTAGTTTTAGGGACATCAATCCTTGCATATACGTTTACAGCAGGGATGTGTGATCTTATCATTTTTGCGATATCAGAAAACGCATCAGGCATCGATTCTGCTACGTTCTGAAGATCGAGAATCATCCGCACTTCTATTTCAGACTGTGCGGTTCGGGGATCAAGATGAGACAAAGTGGGGACAGACCACGACAATTCCTATCTTTTCTGTTAAACAGTAGTGGTCATGTCTCCCCCTAATGACGGGAAGACTGTTTCATCAAAGTGACAATCCGCAAATCTAGCGGTAAATAGGACACCTGTCAAGGGTTCTATGTAGCGGATAATGGTTGGACAGTCATATCCAACATAAAGGCCTAAGCATCTTTGATGACCCATTTTGGTGCGCTGTGGTGGCGTAATTGCAACATAGATTGCACATCCAAATATGAGTAAGTGTGAGACATCAAGCTCATACCCAGTCACCATCTGGGACGCAGAAAAGAGTTGGGTGGCAATGTGTCTCAGACGAATAAGCACAGCTGCATGCAATATTGCATAGCCCTAAGCAGAAATAGGGAGATTGGTGCGCATAACCAATGCGCTAGCAACCATTTGAAGTCTTTTAATGGCAGCTTCTGCAAGATCATTTTGGGTGTGTACATGAGGGACAAGGTGTTCAACCTCAATCCCAATGGACATGCAATAATCATCAAAAGTTTTTGATGTAAACTCTCGAGCATTGTCAAGACGAATTGACTTAATAGAATGATCAGGGTGGTGAGCCCTTAACTTAATGATTTGTGCTAGGAGTTTAGCAAATGCAGTATTTCTTATGGATAAGAGAATGACATGTGACCAACGTGTCAATGCATCAACCAACACCATAAAATATCTAAATGGTCCGCAAGTTGGTTGGATAAGTCCACAAATATCACATTGTATTCTTTGTAAGAATGGTATATTTTCTTTAGTGTCCTTTGCATAAGATGGTCTCGATCCTACCTTTACTAAAGAGCAAGCTTTGCAAAATGAATTATATGCTTTAGAAGTAACTCTTTGGACCAATGTTTGGTTCGTACTTCTTTTCGTTTTGAAGAATGGATGTCTGTGTGAAGTTTTTAATATACGGAGCATCATATCACGACCTGGATGTCCCAAACGGTTGTGCCAATGCCTGTATGTGTCAGGATCCCATAAATTTTTATTCATGACATGATTGGATTTAATAACTCTAATAGTTATTGCATACAATCCACTAGAGCGACACATAAGTTTCTCTAATACTCATGTATTTCCGTAGTTATTAGAGGTGATGCAAAGGAACTCTTGTCCATTCTCACAATGTGTTTCCACATGAAAATCATTGGCTCTTATGTCTTTAAAGCTTAATAGGGTTTTTCCAGCCCTTGGAGCATATAGAGCTTTGGTGACATTAATATTTGTGCCATTTGGTAACAAAAATTGAGCTGGTCCTCGACCATGAATCAATTGTGATGGTCCTGCCATCGTAGTTATTGAGGATCGACTAGGCGTCATCCATAAAAATAATTGCCTATGTCGCAATATAGTATGTGTGGTGCCACTATCGAGAAGACATTCCAATTCTCCGAAAAATATACTGAAAAAGAATAAAGTTCGGAATATTAACACATATCCATGATATTGAATGCGATACTTTATTAATAGGGAAAATAGCCAATGATTATATCAAAATTTTTCATAAGTCTATTCCCAAATAAAATCAAACTTTAGACAAATTGTTGTCACTCAATCCGTTTGGTAATTCCAATAAAATATGATCAGGAAAGTAGAGAGATGTTGGTGGAGCGAGGCTCGCTTAAATACCCCGATCTCAATTACTTTCCTAGACATCATACTTCATTAGGTACACGACATGAGAAGGAGTTAATACAATTGTTATTTATTGACTAGGCACATTTGCCGTTCTTGGAAGATAGAAAAAGGACTATTCTAATTAAAGTTTGCGATATCCTCGTGCTCTTCGTCGATTGATCCATATCGATGACACATGTCATTGTGGTTACCTCCCTTCATTTGAGGTGCAGGTTGTGCACGTTGTGGATATTCTCTAGGAGGGTTGCTGCTACTACCACGACGCATGGTGCGACCTCCAAGGCTCATGGTGCTATTTCCACGGCCGGTGTTGCCATATCTCCCTCTTCCATGTGTGGAGTTGCCATCTCGTGTACCCGCTCTAAAGTTGCGGTTTCCTTCTTTATTGGGGCGGTTATATGGACCCGTTCGTCCTTCATGTCCCCTATTATTAGGGTACACATGTCCCCTATTGTTGGGGTACCGCTCCTTGCACCCTCTCTTGGGTGCATTATAATTTGCCTCACGAACGCTTTTGGTTCCAATGGGTCTTAAATTATAATTCTTTACGAGGATGTTGTCGTGCTTTTCAGCTATCGAAAAAACATTGATGAGCTCATTGAACCTCGTAATTCGTCCAGCATTTACTTCAGTGCGATATTGCTTTAATAGCAAAATTGATGCGACGAGGAAGGTGAAAGAGTTTTCTCAATTAGCTCTTCTTCTGTGAGGGGTTTTTGACAGAAAAACATGTCACACAAGTCTTCATACACTCAAGTACCTATGTTTATACACTCAAGTACCTATCTATATACTTAAGTATTTATTACATGATATAGATATTTATAGTATAATTCATTTATATTACAACACTTACAAAATTGTTTGAGCTATATTTTGTACTGTAATATATCTTACATCCTCACAAGAAGAATGCATATTATGACTTTTGAGTGAATGTGAATAACTCTGTACTTTTTATGTCATCATGTCAGTACAAGTGAGTTAAAATCCCAGTACGCTTAGTATTATAGAAAGAATCCGCACCATATTAACCTTCATGTTATTCTCAGATCAAGACAGGTACCTTCTCCTATTGCATATCTTACACCATGTGTGCAATGTATTAGAGAGAGTAGGAAACTACAATTATTGGAGCCATGGAAGATTCCTGTCAGCCTGTCCAACATTTTTCCCGATCTTTCTCCAACACCCCCACTAGGACTAGTTGCATTGGCTACTTGGAATCCAATGTTGATTAATGTTGATCTTTCTTACGGACACCAAACCAATATATAAATTTCTTAAGAAAATTCCATGTCCTTGAGAGTGTATAGGAATCCAATGAACACAAGGAATCCAATTTTTTTTTGCCATACATTATTCTTAATGATTCTAGATTATTTGAAGTCAAGATTAGAAGAATAAGGTACACACCAACCATGATGCATGGGGTCTTCACATCTACCACTTAGTGAAAATATGTCTCACTTGCCAGAGGGTGGTCTTGTTCATTGATCTACAGTTCTATACCTACCAATAAATGATATAATTTTCGCACAAAATAAAATAAAATAAATGATATAATTTACTAATTGAGTGGTCTAATTCAATAATCAATAAGATATTAAGAGATATGATTCCAGTTGGAGCCTATCTTTTAAAGTCAATAAGTTTTGAGAAAAGACCAAATAGAGTTGGATGAACCATCCACATCTTCAATACCATCACAGTGTGTTGGGATGTTCCCTCCATAGAAAACAAGACTCCCATCACACCAGGGGGACAGCTGCACTTGAAATTTCCCCACCCTTTCTCTTCATTTAACCTTTTACCTGTAGTTCTTTCTGTATCCAATTTAACCTCAAGAATTGACCATCTAATTTAACAAATATGGGGTAGGTAAAAGGTCTGAAGAAGCACAAAACATGAAGGGAGAAAGCAAAAGATGGTAATATAACTAGAAGGAAACAGAAGCACATGGCATAGATCGATGGATGGCCATATGACCTGGGTGATGATTACTTGAGCACTTGGATGATTAAGTGACTAACCATATAAGAATTTACGAGCCAATTGGAATGGGAAATCAGAAATGCACACACACACTATCTCTTGTTTTTCAATTCCAGCCAAAACTTCTGATGATGCACTTTGTTTTTGATCAAATGAAAGATTTCATTAATAAACTTGGTCAATTACAACCATAGAGGTTAATGTGACCTCGTTCAAAACTTTGGTTGATCAGAGCAAATAAAAAAGAGTATTACCCCCATACATCAAACATGACAATCAACTAGCAAAGCCTCATTGAGCCAAGGTGGCCCAGCCTCCTAATTCCAAAAGATGATGCCCCTGCCGCTGAAAGCCTTCCTTGCTACCTTATGAGCTCCGTGATTGCATTCTCTGGGTACTGCCCTCCAACTCAAACTTTGACAATAGAAGCTTGATTTCTTCAAATATACCACCTTCCAAACTAAGATCTAACTCTTGACTTGTTGAGGGCCATTATCACGTTAGTAGCATTACATTCCAGTTCAATGTTCTTAAATCCTTCTACATCCCAAAGCGAGAAAAGGTGGTGTATCTTGAATAGTCCTCTGAGCAGCACTCTTAAGTGACCCACTTTCATCTCTTATCACTATACCCACACTCGATTTACCGTTCTTAAATCAATTGCTGCATCTACATTGACTTTCACATTTAGTTCATCTGGAGGCGTCCATCTTTGATTTCTGTCCCTCTGCGCAACAGTAAGATGGGTTCCCAAATTCCCATTCGACCTTGCGGTCTTATAATCATGTAATTAACCACTCTTCAGCTTGGTTTATAATTTGTTTTCTTTCCTCCATTTCGCCTTCATGCTTCAGATTATTCCTCCCCTTTCCAAATAAGCCTACTGATTGCTTCAAATAACTCCAACTCGGCCCGTGCATGTAGACGTACTAACTACATGACAAAAAAGATCTAAAAAACTAGGCTCCTTCTAATCCTTATACATCCCATTCAGAAAAGAAAACTTCCACATTTTTTCTTGACTCCCAGTAGCCCCACCGAATGTAAATTCTGACTCCGCCACTGATCGAGACGATGAAGTCATGAACAAGCACTTAGGCTAAGAAACATATTGGCTAGATTGCTTCAGAACCTATAATTTATGTCTATAGTCAGTGTTCAAATTAAAAAGACTCCGTATCCTTTTTAGTGTTAAATGTAAAAACTAGTTGGAGAACTAAAATTCTTGCTTTTCCATATCTAATAAGAGTTATCTTTCGTATTAAAAAAGAAGAAGCTATAATTCTTGCATGATTGCAGAACAAGTAATGAACCTTATGTCCAAAAAGACACGCAAGGTAATATAGACTTGATTACTCTCCAATCCAGAAACCTATTTCCTTTTTTATCTAGGAAAATTAATTATCCTGAAGTAATTAGGGCTTAGTTTCCTTTTATTGGAGGGTCATAGTACTTGTGTGCCTATAAATACCCTAGATCCCTAGCTATTATATCGATCATCAAGCAATACATATTCTTAGCCTAATAATTGGACGAGAAGCCGAAGAGACTAAAGAAGGTTAGTACTGATCTTTTCTGGTCGACTTATATTACCTTCGAGATGCTGTAAAACTTAATTTTATTATTATTTGTCCTTGATCAAATCACGAGTAACCACAGGGTAAAGAAACATGGGCCTTAACCACAGGGCCGCATATAAATTTGTGTTTGCTATTAAATATGGGCCTTATGTACAAATCAGAGTCCATGATCATTCCTATATATTTTTTCTGCATGCCAATTCCGGGTTTCGATTCGAAAGGATGTACAAACCGACTTACAAATGTTTTACTGTGGAATTCTCGAAAGATGATATCTGTAGTACGTTCCTCGATCTCTTCTTCTTATTCGTTCTCTTAAACTTTGCTTTCTTATTTGTGAATGAACAATTCTTAGGTTCACCCCTAGGGTGAACGAGCATATTCACTATCTCTTGCGATTAAGGCATAATAACATTATAATTTTCTAATCCGACCATTCATGTTCTATAACGTAACACAAAGATTAGTTCTGTAAAAAACCAATCAAATTGAAGACCTTTTAGTTATTCATTTCAATGAAATACATGGACGGTTCATCATAATAGTAGTAAGTGTTGTTAGAACCATCCATTTGTTTGATTCAATTAGATAATTAAACGATTTCTGATTCGATTGATTTTTTGCAGAGATGATCTTTAAAGGCTTATTTAAGATATGGACCGTTGATTATAAATTTATTAAGTACAAATACCTCATTCATTGTGCAGGATTGGCCTGCATATTGTGTTCTTTGTGAATATATATGAAGTTTGGGAACAGACAGAGCATATGTTTGTTTAGAACACAATATGCAGGCCTATCCTGCAGAATGAATGAGGTATCCCATGATATATATATATATATATATATATATATATATATCTCTCTCCAAAAACTCTTATTGACAACCGTATGGACTTGGGACTGTGAAAGATCTTCTTGGAAATCTCTTATTTAATTATAATATTATGTGCAGGATGAGTGTAAAATGATCCTGGAAACAGGAAATACGGAGGACGAAGATATCATTAAAAGTGCTAGGCGTGCTCTCGGTGTTCTCGCATGTGGTCTGAGCACACAATGGGTACTGACAACAGATCTTTTGTCATTGTTTTCTAACAAATGATCTATTTTATATGTTCATAATACTTTTAGTTGCTAATTGTTAGCCAGGTTTTGTTTCATTCATGTACTGCCAATGTAATACTCTCTCTTTTATTGCAACAGTATGTAAAAGATACTTGTCGCAGCATGAGTATTAATCGCATATACATTTAGTTTTTAAGTAGTTGCTTAATCAACTGATAGTTTTTCTTTTTGAACAGTCTTTTGCTATTTTGATTTAATTTTCTCATTCGAGGCACAACCTTTTGAATGCAGGTTAAACCAATATTGCTCGGACAAATCTATTGTTATGAGATAAGTATAGAGAAACCAGACGGGATGAGTGAGGTAAGCATTGCATATATTTCTTTCCATTTTAAAGCAAGTTGAACTTCTTGAACTTGTTTGAATTGTGATATTAAAAATTATTTGAGTTGTTACGAGTAAGGCTTTTGTTTGATTTTAGAATAGAACAGTTCTAGGGGCTGTGTTATGCTAGAGCTGATTCTTCTGCCTCTTCTAATTTTACCTATTGTTTGCAGGAAGAATTCTCAAGCTATTATGATGATTTCATCGACAAATTTGAAAACTTATATGTGAGTATTGATCCTACTATGCTTCGAATGCAAATATTGTTATGAATGCATTTTCTGTTTGGTACTCCCTTCATTATTCCGGTCATCCTAATCTTTCACAATATGATACAGGAACTCCCTCGCAAGTGGTGCTGCTTTATTCTTTATTTTGTAAGTGTTATGTTTTTATGTATACTTTTTTCTTTCTGATGATGGTTGTATTGTACCTTTCTATTTCTGCGTATGAGTTTAATTCGTTTCTTAATTTTCGTGTAAATGAATAGGAAAAATGTGTAAACGTTCTGGCTACTTCGTTTCAAGAAACAATGGCAGTGAGGTCCCTTGTTCAAGGAAGCCTTTTCGGCGATATCCCCTTTCAAGATAACGTTGAGATGGTGATAAGAGGTATTGAAATGTCCGAGGAGCTAGGAAGAAAGTTTAACAAAGAATCTAGAGTTGTTCCGCTCTTTGCTTGCTACTCAATAAGATTTAAACTGCACAATCGCCTGTTAGGTCATAGAAATGCTCATTGGAGAATGGTTAAGACCCTGACTCTCATACATGAAGTTATGAGTCAGGGTCTTAACTATAATGACTTTTTCTTCATTTTGTGTCAATAGTTCCCCAGGTTATTTAGGATTCCCTAGGTTATTAGGACTTTCTTTGGGGATTTCTATAAAGGTGCTTATTTTGAGAAATGCATGCAGCTTGATTTCTTTCATCAGTCTTGGTTGATAAAGGAGCAGAGGTTAATCTCCTTCTTTCATCATCAACAACTTCCGTCCGCGGTCTGGTGAGAACATGTATAGGGAGACTACTAATGTTCCGTGTTCTAAGAAAAGAACACACAGCAGCCTGGTCAACAGCGACAGCGATAACGAGGACAACCAGGTCAAGAAGCAGGCCAAGAGGCAAGAAGATGATCATGAAAAGCAGAACGCCCGGGAATTAGCTGACAATTGTATCCACCAAATCTTCCACTAGACTTGCTATCCGGGCCACAATTCTTTCCAAGCAGTGGGAACGTGTATGGTCTTTGGTCCCAGTTTTAGATTTTGATGAGAAAGAACCTTATTTTGGCAAATATTATCTTGGTGACTACTATGAACATGAAAAGTTTGTGAAATTTGTCACCATGTGTTTGAAGCGCCGTGAGAGTGATAAGCAGTTAGATAAGTTCAGGCTTCGCATGGGATACTGTGAAGAAACCCGTACCGACAGCCCCCTCATGGATAAGTGGTTGAGTTTTGCTGTCAAGAGAAATGTTAAGGAGTTATGTATCAGCCTGATTATGACATCACTAGACGGTCATCCAAATGTTGGCTTGACTACAACCTACTGCTTACCTCATACGGTGTTTGTTTCACAGTCTTTAGCTATTTTGAACTTGGAGTGTTTGACAATAACGGGCAATGATGATGATATTCTTGCATTTAGCTTTCCCTCTTTGAAATCTCTGTCCCTGAGATATGTAAAAACGTTTGTGAAGTTGGGATTCTTCGTCAACTTACAGTCCTGGTGTCCTTCCCTTGAGAATCTGTCAATAATTGGAGGTTTCAGCTTTGCCAAAATTCTTAAAGTTTCAAGTTCCAGCCTCAAGTACTTGGAAGTTATAGATCGCAGAGTGAAAATTCAGGTTGAAGCTGTGAATCTTGAATCTTTCAGATTTGGTTCTAAAACAGCGGTTGGTGAGATGAAGTATGATTGCCACATAGAAATGGGTTCATGTGGAGCTCTTAGAAATTTAGACATCTATAATGGAATTTTTGAAAGTGCATGGTTTGAAGGCTTTGGTTGTAGATTTCCACTGCTTGAGAGTTTGGTCTTATATAAATGCTGCATCAGAAGCACAGGATGTATTAATGCCATAAGTTTCAATGCTCCAAACCTACGATCCTTCCGGTTCAGTGGTTGCAGGCAGATCAGCTTTTGCATGAATGTGCCAAAGTTATCTGAGGCTTTCATCATACTGGATGACCACAATGACTCTAAATGGGGCTCTTCTCGTAGAAGAGATTTTCTCTCAAATTTTAATTGCTGCGGAAGAGTATCTATATATGCTGTTGATCCCAAGGCTCTCATCTTTCCAGAGAAGATGAGAAAGAGGAAGTCATGCTGTCCACCATTAGCAAGTGTCAAGCATATGGAGGTAACGGTACACAGTACCCGATAGGTTATGCAACAGGGGGGATTATAGATTCTGTAAGCTTCAGGGACTCCTTGCGTTGGATGGCACCTGCTTTGGAGACTCTATCAGTAAACAAGAAATGCTGGGAGAATTTCGATCATGTTTAAGAACAAGAGGAATTGACAAACAGAAAGAGAGAGTAATATTTCAGAGAGAATGGAGATTTCAATGTGTTTTTTCATCTCATACAAAGGGGGTATTTATAGGAATACATTTGAAGTGTGAAAGCTCAAAGAGAAAATCAAAATGATAACCATCTTGATGATGATTTTCTGCCATGCTTGTCGCCCTTTGGTAAAGCATGTTTACATAAGTCTTCATACACTCAAGTACCTATGATTATACACTCAAGTACCTATCTAAATACGTTTACGTATTTTGTTACATGATATAGACATATACGGTATTTATACATTTATACTACAACACTCCCCCTTGGATATTTCATGTTCAATAGTATTGTGTAGATGGTGCGCATCGAAGTTGCCTCGTTAAAAACCTTGCCAAACAATAAAACCCTGTGGGAAAAAACAACCTTGGTCGAAAGGGAAAAAGAGCACAACGCGCGTTGAGTGTGAAGTATGTTTCTGGATACTCCCCCTGATTTAGACTCCTCTTGAAGATCGTGGGAGTTCGGATCTCCTCCTCAATCCGATGCTCCTTACATGTTTCTCGAAAGGGGATTTTGGTAGTGACTTAGTAAATAAGTCAGCTACATTATCTTCTGATCGGATTTGATTTACTTCTATATTTAGAAGTGTTTGTTGTTGCTGATTGTAGAAGAATTTCGGCGATATATGCTTGGTATTGTCGCCTTTGATGAAACCTAATTTCATTTGCTCAATACAAGCTGCATTATCTTCGTAAATGCATGTAGGTTCATTTGTGGTAAATTTCAAACCACAAGTTCCTCGAATGTGTCTATTTATAGACCTTAGCCATATGCACTCACGCACGGCTTCATGTAGTGCAATAATCTCTGCATGATTTGAGGAAGTAGCAACAAGAGTCTGTTTTGTAGATCTCCAAGATATCGCGGTGCTTCCCATGGTAAAGACATAACCTGTTTGGGAGCGACCTTTGTGAGGGTCAGAGAGATACCCTGCATCAGCAAAACCCGTCAGAACATCATTTTGATGAAGGGGAGGAGGAGAACGTCGGTCACTATGGATAGTGTTGCCGGCGTTCACATTTCTTTTCTCTCTATAGGGATAGAACAAGCCCATATCGATCATACCTTTTACGTATCGAAGGATTGTCTTTATACCAATCCAATGGCGGCGTGTTGGCGCAGAACTGTGTCGAGCTAACAAGTTTACTGCAAATGAGATATCCGGTCTTGTGCATTGAGCTAAATACAATAATACGTCTATCGCACTTAGGTATGGTATTTCAGCTTCTAATAAATCTTCGTCCTCATCCCTTGGATGAAACGGATCTTTCATGGGCTCAAGACTACGGTTGATCATGGGAGTACTCTCAGGCTTTGCTTTATCTTCATTAAAGCGCCTTAGTAACTTTTGAGTATATGCTGACTGATGGATCATAATCCCATCATTACGGTGCTCGAGTTCTATTCTGAGACAAAACCGTGTTTTCCCGAGATCTTTCATCTCAAATTCAGATTTCAAATATGTAGCAGTTTCTTTTAACTCATCTAGAGTTCCAATTAGGTTCATGTCATCGACATAAACTGCTACAATTGCAAATCCGGATCTTGTTCTCTTAATGAACACCCAAGGGCATATTTCATTGTTAACATATCCCTTCCCAATCAAGTAGTCACTTAGACGGTTATACCACATCCGTCCGGATTGTTTCAATCTATATAGTGAGCGTCTTAATTTTATTGAAAACGCGCTCCGTGGTTTAGAGCCACTTGATTTGGGTAATTGAAGTCCATCTGGAACCTTCATATATATCTCTGAATCTAGATCCCCATAGAGATATGCTGTAACCACATCCATGAGCTGCATGTCAAGTTTTTCGGAAACTAACAAGCTGACAAGGTAGCGGAAGGTTATAACGTCCATTACGGGAGAGTATGTCTCCTCGTAGTCGATTTCAGGGCGTTGTGAGAAACCTTGCGCCACAAGGCGGGCTTTGTATCTAACAACCTCAGTTTTCTCATTACGCTTTCTAACAAAGACCCATTTATGGCTAACAGGTTTTATATTTGGTGGTGTCAGTGATATAGACCCAAATACCTGTCTCTTTGTTAGTGAATCCAATTCAGTCTGGATCACATTTTTCCATTTGGACCAATCTGCTCTTCGTTGACATTCTTCAACGGAGCGAGGTTCGATATCATCGTATTCTATAATTCCTTTTGCAATATGATATGCAAACGCATCATCAATAGCCATAGAATTTCTGTCCATAATTACATGTATACTAGTGTAATTCATGGAGATCTCTCTATTCTCTGGAATTGGTTCTACTATTGGAGCGTCCTCCAATGATGTCTCTTGGACATAACCATAATCCGGAATTTTTTCATGAGATAGATTATTTATATCAATGATTAATGGATTATTTTGTGTAAAGCTCGCTTTCTTTCTTGGGAGAGAATCCATCGAACCTATAGGCCTCCCGCGCATTCTAGCAGGAGCCATGGGTCTAGCCACTGCATCACCCATAGAGGGGATGTCATGTCCTTTAGTTTTAGGAACATCAATCCTTGCAGGTACGTTTGCAGCAGGTATGTGTGATCTTGTCACTTTAGCGATATCAGAAAACGCATCAGGCATTGATTCTGCTACGTTCTGAAGATCGAGTATCCTCCGCACTTCTATTTCAGACTGTATGGTTCGGGGATCAAGATGAGACAAAGTTGGGAAAGACCACGACAATTCCTGTCTTTTTTGTTGAACGTTAATGTTCTTGTCTCCCCCTAATGACGGTAAGACAGTCTCATCAAAGTGACAATCCGCAAATCTAGCGGTAAATAGATCACCTGTCAAGGGTTCTATGTAGCGGATGATGCTTTGAGTATCATATCCAACATAAAGGCCTAAGCGTCTTTGAGGACCCATTTTGGTGCGCTGTGGCGGCGCAATTGGCACATAGACTGCACACCCAAATATGCGTAAGTGTGAGACATTAGGCTCATACCCAGTCATTAGTTGGGACGCAGAAAAGGGTTGAGTGGCAGTGGGTCTCAGACGAATAAGCACAACTGCATGTAATATTGCATAGCCCCAAGCAGAAATAGGGAGATTGGTGCGCATAACCAATGCCCTGGCAACCATTTGAAGTCTTTTAATGGCAGCTTCTGCGAGTCCATTTTGGGTGTGTACATGAGGGACAAGATGTTCGACCTCAATCCCAATGGACATGCAATAATTATCAAAGGTTCTTGATGTAAATTCTCCAGCATTGTCAAGACGAATTGACTTAATAGGATGATCAGGGTGGTGAGCCCTTAATTTAATGATTTGTGCTAGGAGTTTAGCAAATGCAGTATTTCTTGTGGATAAGAGCATGACATGTGACCAACGTGTCGATGCATCAACCAACACCATAAAATATCTAAATGGTCTGTAAGTTGGTTGGATAGGTCCACAAATATCACCTTGTATTCTTTGTAAGAATGGTATATTTTCTTTAGTGTCCTTTGCATAGGATGGTCTTGATCCTACCTTTGCTAAAGAGCAAGCTTTGCAAAACGAATGATATGCTTTAGAAGTAACTCTTTGGACCAATGTTTGGTTCGTACTTCTTTTCGTTTTGAAGAATGGATGTCCGTGTGAAGTTTTTAATATACGGAGCATCATGTCACGACCTGAATGTCCCAAACTGTCGTGCCAAAGCTTGTATGTGTCAGGATCCCATAAATTGTCATTCATGACATGGTTGGATTCAATGACTCTAATAGTGGTTGCATACAATCCACTAGAGCGACACATAAGTTTCTCTAAAACTCGTGTATTTCCGTAGTTTTTAGAGGTGATGCAAAGGAACTCTTGTCCATTCTCACAATGTGTTTCCACATGAAAATCATTGGCTCTTATGTCTTTAAAGCTTAATAGGGTCCTTCCGGCCCTTGGAGCATATAGAGCTTCGGCGACATTAACATTTGTGTCATTTGGTAACAAAAATTGAGCTGGTCCTCGACCATGAATCAATTGTGATGGTCCTGCCATCGTAGTTACTGAGGATCGACTGGGTGTCATCCATAAAAATAATTGTCTATGTTGCAATATCGTATGTGTGGTGCCACTATCAAGAAGGCATTCCAATTCTCCGGAAAACATACTGAAAGGAATAAAGTTCGGAATATTAACACATGTCCATGACATTGAATGCGATACTTTATTAATAGGGAAAATAGCCAATGATTACATCAAAGTTATTCATAAGTCTATTCCAAATATCAAACTTTAGACAAATTGCTATCACTCAATCCGTTTGGTAATTCCAATGAAATATGACCAGGAAAGTAGAGAGATGTTGGTGGAGCGAGACTCGCTTAAATACCCCGATCTCAATTGCTTTCCTAGACATCATGCTTCATTGGGTACGCCACATAAGAAGGAGTTTAATACAATTGTTATTTATTGACTAAGGCACATTTGCCATTCTTGGAAAATAGAAAGAGGATTATTCTAATCAAAGTCAGTGGCATCCTCGTGCTCTTCATCTACAGCTTTGAAGTCCTCAACAGTGAGATTGACATCTTCACTATTTTCATCTTCGGCAAGGTTAGCTTCTTGCTCTCTTGCTTCCCTGTACTCCTTGTAGCGTGCAGCTAATTGGGTACTTGCATGACATTGTTTAAACCAATGCTCGATTGATCCACATCTATGACACATGTCATTGTGGTTCCCTCCCTTCATTTGAGGTGCAGGTTGTGCAGGTTGTGCACGTTGTGGATATCCCCTAGGAGGGTTACTGCTACTACCACGACGCATGGTGCGACCTCCACGGCTCATGGTGCTATTTCCACGGCCGGTGTTGCCATATCTCCCTCTTCCACGTGTGGAGTTGCCATCACGTGTGCCCGCTCTAAAGTTACGGTTTCCTTCTTTATTGGGGCGGTTATATGGACCTTGTTCGTCCTTCATGTCCCCTATTATTAGGGTACACATGTCCCCTATTGCTGGGGTACCGCTCCTTGTGCCCTCTCTTGGGTGCATTATAATTTGCCTCACGAACGCTTTTGGTTCCAATGGGTCTTGAATTATAATTCTTTACGAGAATGTTGTCGTGCTTTTCGGCTACCGAAAAAATATTTATGAGTTCATTGAACCTCGTAATTCGCCCAGCATTTACTTCAGTGCGATACTGCTTTGATAGAGTTTTCTCAATTAGCTCTTCTTCTGTGAGGGGTCTTTGACAGAATCTCAACATGGACTTAAGACGAAGAGCTTCTGAATTGTACTCAGCAATAGACTTAAAGTCTGAGAAGCGTACATCGTTCCACTGAACCTTCAAGTCAGGGAGGAGAGAATCTTGGATATTGTTAAAGCGCTCTTGCAGTGCCTCCCATAAATCCTTTGCATCTTTGATGGACATGTACTCTATTCTGAGTGCTTTGTCCATATGACGTCGCATCAAGATGATTGCTTGTGCATGCCTCTTGGGTGTTCGAGGGAACACAAGGGCCGGATTTGGTTCATGGATGATGGGCAATATCCCATTTGATGTGAGATGGTTCTCAACATCGGTTTTCCAGCTATGGTAATCCGAACCTGTTGAGTCAAGGATTTGAAAATCGAGTCTAGGTTCATTCGACATCCTTGAAGATAAGAAGAAAATATTAGTTTCGGAGTTAAAATTTCCACGAAAAATAATAAGATTTCCGAGCTATGCTACCAAGAAATCAATTTCCAAGAATCATTGTGAACACTCTTAGTTCATTGATTACGAACGCTCTTAGTTCGTTTGGCGTGAATTTCTATAATTCCGCTTTTGATTGTAAGTTCCCGAGAAAAAGGAAAAAGGAGAGAAAATAAATAAAAACTCAAAAACGGGAACTTTTAGTAAAGAATACCTTGGAATAGTGTTGCCGGAAATTTTTGACCGGAAAAATTATCGGAGGTGACCGGAAGGATCGTTGGAAAAAGTCGAGAAAAATCGTCCGAAAATTCGCCGGAAAAGTGTCGAAAAAGTCGTCGGAAAAGTTGTCGGAAAGTTGCCTCGCAAATCTGTCGACAGATGTGTCGACAGCTGCTCGGCAGCTGCTGCGCAGCTGCTCTGCAGATGGCTCGGCAGCTGCTGCGCGGCCCTCCGCAGCGGTCAGGTTCGGTTTTTCTGCTTCCGGCGGCCGGTTCAGGCTGTTTCCGGCCGGTTCCGGCCATTCTGAGACCGGTTCCGGGCTCCTGGAATCAAGGGCTTTAATCTGCGCTAGGGTTTGGGGATTTTTTGTAGGTTTGGAAAAATGACTTCGATCGATGATGAACTCTTCTTTCGTCAATTTTCGATTCTAATTCTAGAGCAACTTCGTGCTGATAACGTGTTTAAGAACAAGAGGAATTGACAAACAGAAAGAGAGAGTAATATTTCAGAGAGAATGGAGATTTCAATGTATTTTTTCATCTCATACAAAGGGGGTATTTATAGGAATACATTTGAAGTGTGAAAGCTCAAAGAGAAAATCAAAATGATAACCATCTTGATGATGATTTTCTGCCATGCTTGTTGCCCTTTGGTAAAGCATGTTTACATAAGTCTTCATACACTCAAGTACCTATGATTATACACTCAAGTACCTATCTAAATACGTTTACGTATTTTGTTACATGATATAGATATATATGGTATTTATACATTTATACTACAACAGACCAAGATATTAGTACCAATTTGAGGGTGCCTGTTTCACTTGGGACAGAATTTATCCACAATTAGTCAGAGTCAACGTATTTATTCATCGAGTGCTACTTCCTTTCTTCTTCTCTTTTCTGTAATTCATTAATCAATTATAAATGGTAACTGATTATAGTACTATTGTACTTTCTTCTTTAATTGTAAATTGTTTCACTATTCAGTTTGAGGAGCTCTGCCCTTTTACTAAACTGGCCTAATACGTTTTGGTGGATATTTCTCCAAATGTTCATTATTGACTATTCTAACAAAGAGGTGAGGGTAAAATAGTCTAAAAAAAAAAAAAACTTATTAGTATTTAGGAAGACCTTATTGGATTCTTTATGGATAAAGAGGAATTAAAAAAACTTAACGGGATAAGTGAGATAAATGACTCTAGAATAAGGATAAATTGACAAAAACTCTTTAATTAACTATATGTTACATTATTCACTCCCAAAAGTAATGCACATTAGAGGGTAAAATTAAAAGCTAAGAATTTAACTCAGAAAAGACGCCTTGACAAATATCTTCAATGGCTTCCGCAATAGAAGAAATCATTGAATAGGATAATCTAGATCATATCCATCATTATCAGAGGAGAAACCGCTACTAAAAGGGGCCATATCAATTGTAAGTGTTTCAAAACCCAACGTGTCAGGTTGTGCTTCAACTCCATAAGGGTGAGACAGGAGATCATCTTCTCCAGATATCAACATTACCCTTGCTTGAAGCACAACTTCTGAGTCAAACTCGGTGCAACGAAATAAGATATGCACCCATTTGCCTTGACCAAAGTCCCAGGATGTAGACCATTGTTCCTTCTGAAAGTAAGAATTCATTAGTCATGGATATTAGAATTGATGAGGGCTTTCATTTCCAAACTTGAGCAAATATCATAACCAACAAAGCAAAAGCAAAATACATTACATATGTACTCTCATATAACATATTAATTCGGCATATTAACCATAGGTTAGAAGTTAGGTTGCTGATGCCTACAGAGTAAAAAACATAACTAATTTGATGCATACGTATCATCATTCACCTTCACTAATCTAACAACCATTTCAAGAACCTCTAATGTAAACAGTATAAACAAATTTAAATCACTGTTCTAAGTTTTTCTAACATTGATAACATGCAACATGCTGCAAATGAAAAAACCAAAAAATAACATTATTTTGCTCATCTTTTTGTAGACCAACGGAAACGAACACAGAGAGATTCAAAGATACAGATACAAAACCTAAAGGTGCATTTAAGCTATTAAAATCGAGCATACAAAAGAAATGACTCAAATGAGAAATAGCTAAACATCCACATGCAAGATAATATTTGAAATCATGAAATATTTGCATCTCCTCCTCCTCTGCAGTCCACGGCTCGGCTTCCCTAGTCACGTGACCCCCTCGTGGTTCGACTGCGGTCGCTATTGATGATCACGGAGCCGAAATCGCCGCCGTTGTCGTCCTCGTCTTCGAAGTAGTTGAGGGAGGCGCCGCCGCCGAAGTCCTTGGGAGGCATTTGAGGAGCGGAGGGAGGATCTGGATCCATTAGCTTATGGATCTAGATCTGAATTTACTTCTTTTGGTTCGTCAAAATCAGCAGAGAAACCATGCCGTCGAGCAAGCTATGCCTGGAGAACTCCAACGAAATGGCGCCACTGGCAGTGAGCAAAGCGCCTCGAAGTGATGAGATCGAAGATTTCTTCACCACGACCGAGTAGTCTGGTACCACTGGGTTCGTTTGAAGCCATGAGTTATATGAATGATAGTCAAGTAGGTCCAGTTTTACGCCGTTGCAAGCAGTTTTGGAAAGCAGAGGATTACGACGGTGACAAGTAGAACGATGCTAGGTCTGCCTTTTCTTTTGACACTCTAGTTTCGTGGCTTTGTTTTGGAAGTTGTACTACCACTACAGCATATATGCCTCTGTGTTTTGAATTGGTGCCTTTGAATTGATGTAACTGACTAGATCCATGTACATTTTTGATGTGCTGCTTAGCTCTAACACTTAAATTTGATCGAAAATTATAAAAAATAGGTAGAAATGATGTTTTAATTTCAGTTATGTACTAGAATTATTGGGAGGCAATAAAATGTTTATTGGGGCAATACCAAGTTTATTGGCGGACAATAATAAAATTATTAGGGGCAATAAAATGTTTTTTTTTTTGGGGGGGGGTAATAATAAGATTATTGAGGCAATAAAATATTTATTGGGGAGGAATAAAATTTGACGCCGGATTCCGGTGACAGTTTGCCGGAACCTGATCACTGGAGTCCAGCGAAGTTTCTAATGACTCTTTCTAAGTGACAAAGAGGGAGAGGGCAAAATTGTCATAAAAATAAACAGAAAATAATAAAAAAAATACTTAGTTGGGTATTAGGTCAAAAAATATGTAAATTATTGGGTAAATGGGTAATCTCATAAGATGTTTGGGTAAGTGGGGTTAATGTTGCTCAAATTTAGGTAAATGGATATTTTCCCTATATTTTATTTGCATGCCAATTCAGGGTTTCGATTGGAAAGGATGTACAAGCCGACTTACAAATGTTTTACTGTGGAATTCTCGAAAGATGATATATGTATTCTGTAGTACGTTCCTCGATCTTTTCTTCTTATTCTTTCTCTTAAACTTTGCTTTCTTATTTGTGAATATATATGAAGTTTGGGAACAGATAGAGCATATGTTTTTTTAGAACAATATGCAGGCCAAATTTGCGCAAAAATTCTGGCAATATTTGCATCTTGATAATGACTAGAAATAGATAAAACATATCGTAATGGGTATATAGGTTGGATCTTGTACAACCAGTAAGTGTCTTGTACAGGTGAAAAGTTTACCTACAGCAGCTCAGCTATTTGTTCATACTGCATCGGACGTAAAGTATTTAGTTCGAAGCCAAACCTCTCGTGTTCCATGCCAATTCTGAACAGGATATTAGAACATGATTTTATTACTTGGTTTACAATTAAGCATTTATGATTAGCAAATGAATCCATATGCATATGTAAACGTAAGCTGCAATATAAATTCACCTCCATTTCTCTTTGGGCTTGCATCCAGAGGCAAGATCGCCTACAAGATCTTCTTTCATCAGCAGCTTTGTGCCTTTGTAGCTACTACAGCATCTTCTGTGATAGGAGTTGCAGCAACTATCGCACTCTTACGTCCTTGTTTCTGTCCTGCAACATTTTCTACATGCAAAACCTGTATCTTCCTACTAGTAGTAGTAGTAGTAGTAGAATAAAATGCAGAGGAAGAGAAGCCAATGCTTCTGCAGTAGTATGATGAACTTGTCTGGGAAATGAGTGCCATTGCTTGTACACTGCAACAACTTTGATATTTCTCGACAAGCAAAATGGTGATCATCGAGGACTATATATATACATTGTTTCACAGTTCAACTTGTTATGCAACAACTTTCACTATAGCCAGTGATGCTGCAAAGATGGTTGAAAGATAAATAAAATATATTCCTACGAGTGACATGCGAGGATTAAACAGAATAGTATTAAGCAAACCCGAATAATATTAAGCACAAATGCACAATCCACAAATGTTATTACCACTTTATTTAAGGAACGGATAAAATGCTCCAGGTGTCTCAGCAACCATCCACAGAGACCTGGATCTGGCTGAAAAGGAAGGGGTAGTGGAGTGTGAAAGCCGAGTATTCAAGTCAGAATTCGAAAAACTAATACACGGCTCCTCCTCTTGTCATTGTTAGAGGTGGCAAATGGGCCGGTCCGGCCCAACCCGGCCCATTTTAAGCGGGTCTAATAGTGCTTTGTGCAGTGTTTGGGTCGGCCCATTTATTATCTTGTCGGGCTCGTACCGACCCATTTGCTTAAACATTTAGCCCGGTCCGGCCCATGGCCCGAGCCCATATAGTGTCGGGCCGTGCTCGTGCCGGGTCAATAAACGGGCCGTGCTCGTGCCTACCCACTATAAAGCACGATTTTAAAATCTTAATTTGAATAAATAAATTAATTTTATTTAACTATTTAGAAAATTAAAATCAATTAAGTTCTACAATATTTTTCTTAATCTTAACTTTTTAACATTAGTTTTCTAATATTTTTTATATTCCACTACAAGAAAGAAAGAAAGAAAAAAATAACTCAAAATATATTGCTCGTAGTATATTATTGTGAGATTAATCTTTATTAATATAATGAAGATTTAGTATCATAATATTCTTTCCTTCATTCTATAGTTGTCTTATTATGAGATTAGAAAAAATACTTTATGTCAAAGCAAGGATATAATGTTTTATTTCACTATTTTGAAAATATAAAAAAGTAGCATTGGTGGAATTGTCATGAAATTTTAAATAAATAGGTCTAATATTCAAATCTCATCATTGTGGTTTTTAAATATTTTTAAAAACTAAATAAAATTTTGTGTTTGTAACGGGCCGACCCACAATATGTTGTGCTCGGGCTGTGTCAGGCCCATTAAGGGCTTGGGCCGGGCCGGGCCAATGGGCCAATATTCCTAGGCCCAACCCGGCCCGTTATTCTAACATGCTCGGGTCGTGCCGGACCTCTTTTAAGCGTGCCAGGTCCGTGCCGTGCTCGTGCTTAACGGCCCGTTTGCCACCTCTAGTCATTGTTATGAGTATATAGTTTTTGGGTCGTTCTTTTAGAACATTATAGTCAAAGTTGGCAGAGATCTGAGTGTTTCTGACAAGTGACAAGCATCCCTAGAGTTTTCCGATTTTGCTGATTTTTTTTTTTTTTGCAAGAATTGAAGGTTGAAACTTAGAGATCAAAAATCATTAATATGATTCAACGGTGCAATCCTTTTCTATCATCACCATCAAAAGAGAAGAAAGGCCGTATAGTACCTACCATAGAGAACATGATTTAGTTAAATTATCTCCCAACTAGTAAAACGTGTATCCTGTACTACAGCTACTAGCCATATCAAAACCGTAGTTTGATCTGTGGGGCATTATACGCGGGCAAAATTATGGGGCACAACACTCATCAGCATTGATTAAAGTGGATATCAATATGAAACTTTTTTAGGCCAAACGAATTGTGTAACTTGCTTGACAAAAGCAAGACCATATCTTACCAGATTTTCACATGATTTTAATTCATCCCCAAACATCCTTCATACATTTTATATTATCCCATCCTTTCTCTTGCATGATTTAAGCTTCTACTTGAGGCCTAACAGATATACCATCAAGCATGTGATATAACAGATAACAATTAGCCACAGAAGCACAAACAAGCATGGAAGAAAAGAACGATAAGATAAAGCAAAGTACTCTTCAATCAACTAGAAGAGGAAATCAGCATAAATGTGGGGGCTGCAGCAAAGTGAACTTCTGTTTAACTCGGCAGCGTATTATTACCACAACAACATACCATTAGGTTTGTACAAATGACTCCCAACTCAAAAAAGTTTCAATTATTTTTAACCTTCCATGACATAACTGGAACAATGATCTGATTATATCCAGTGTAAATTAGATGAGAAGCCTCATGCCTAAGATTTACAAGACACAAATTATTCTTGGAAGGTATACCTCTAATCGCAAACTGAAAGCAGCTAAAATTAGAAACAACTAGGATTACACCTGAAAGGTTTTACACACAACCCCACTGGAGTTTCCACCTCAGTATAGTAGCTCTTCAAAAACAGGGTCTATCTGTTGTTCCCACTTCCCATTGTACAACTCCAATAATCTCTCAGCTGGTGTTACACCTGCCATATAATTTACATTTCGATATAAACACCATATGTTCCAAAAATAGAAAGACATAAACATAAAATGTGCAAATGAAAAGAAAAGAGCAACTCCTAATTACTTACCAGTTCTAACCACCTCTGCCAACTCATTCAAGAAGCCAGATTCCTTAAAGCCTCTTCTTTCAAGTCCATCCTGGAGAAGAACATATGGATACTATGAGCCAAAAATGCAGACACAGATCAAGAGCAACAAAGAGATCCCCTATTTTACCTTTGCCAACTTTACAACATCTTGAGCAACATGCTTGAGCAATCCATCCCTAAATGGTGTCTTTAGACCAGTTATTGGAACCTATAAGAATAATCTTACAATTAGATTTTCATAAGTATCAAAATAATCCTTAGTTGGAAAGTCATGAAAGAATAATGATTTGAAAGAACGTAAATAAATTTATGAACCTACAAATTAGCTTTGACTGAGTAGATGAAAACAGAAATATAGAAAGTTAGCAGATTATGCCAGAACCTCCTAGAAACTCTTCCGAAGAAAAAGAATATATCGCTTTAGCTGGACTTAGGCCAGAATGGCCGGGCTGTCTCATTGCCTGTCTGCCAATCTTGTGATATCAGTCCCGATAAATCTTCTCTGAGTCTCCACACCAAAAGGTATAGCATCAAACAATTTACAAATGAGTGCCCAAATTTTGGCCACATTTTTTCTTTTTTTCTTATTTTGAATGTGTCATTAATTACTCTGCTGGTCTTAACTTCCTCTAGCAAAAGTAATTTCTACTATAGTGCTCAGAAGATACAAATTTTAAATCATGCATGCAAAGACATAAAACAAAGAACTTTATAATTTCTCTTTTATTGAATAAAACAAATGGTATTGCCGGGCAGGATTTAGTATCACCTTATTTCTTAGCATCTGTCTTTCTTCAGAGGTCCAATCAGCAGTAATGTCCAACACATTTTGAAGGGAAACCTCATCGTACAGTATACCTACCTGACATTTGAATGAAAATCATAATTAGCTGATGTTGCTGAATTTTAGTAGATAATGGCATAACCTGCAGAGACTGGATAGCTAGCAATCAGATATGATTTTGGCCTTTCACAACAAACATATGACATGCAAAAGGCTTAAAGGACAGATTCAAAATGTTAAACATATGTTCCCACTTCATCGGAGGACGGAGTTAAGAAAAAGGTGAAACATACTCCACATGTAAGCTTGTGGCATACATATAGATAAGAACAAATAAAGGAGCAGTGCATAAAGAGTCAAAATGCTTATTACCCAAAATGCTGGCAAAGCACATAATCTCCTCCAAGGCCCTCCATCAGCTCCCCTCATCTCCAAGTATCTCTTCAGCCTGACCTAAATGAAAAAAAAAAAAAAAACATTGCATAATTAGGCAATAGCATAAAATATAAAATGAAAAATGGAAATACAAATATAAAAATAAACCATGTACTAAAATTTGACTGTTGATTGTGGTAAACCTCAGGAAATATAGTTGTCAAATGATTCTCCCAATCGTTCAGGGTTGGCAATTCACCAGGAATGCAACGAAGCTTCCCAGCCAAAAAGTCCTGCATGAATACAACCATACTATGTCCTTAATAAACCTGTCTGCGGCATCAGTCTAACCATTTATGCAAGTACAGAAAACGTGTCAAATTACAAGGCTGTAAAGGATAGATAGAAACCCGGAAGGTCATGCCAGTACAGTCGATATACTTTTTATTCCGATAGACAAAGTACATGGGAACATCAAGAGCATAATCAACATACTGCTCAAATCTGCATAACAAAATCAACAAACAGAGGGCATATAAGACCAACTAAATTCATTAAAAACTAACACACACCTATCAATGGAAGAAGGATCACAGAAAAACTTCCATTTCTAATAAAATTAGAATTACTCAAAGCATTATACCATCAAATGCGAACAAAGGAAATACGAAATAAACACAAAAGAAGTTATATAAAATAAATAAATAAATAATAATATAAACTAACAAAAGGAAGAGAAAGCAAAAAAAAGGAAGGCATTTGTACCACTGGAAACTCAATTTTAAATTGGAGATTTTGAGACGTAGTAATCTACTCATATCAATTAGAGGGAGGCTCATTCTGTTTCAGAGTTTAGGTTCTATCATTTGGGAGGATGAATGAACACATCTAGCTGAACGACAATAATTTGATTTAAGATTTTCCTTAATGGTGAATTAGATTATCTTGTTAATGTTCCATAACAATCAAAAGAGAGTAAATATTGCTGGCGGCGAACCTTCAAAACTTGAACAGATGCAAGCAGTAAAGAAACAAGGGAACAAGCTTTTGCATACTTTTTTGAACCTAAACCCAATCACTCCAACATTATCCAAAACCATTTTCTACATAGGATTGATTAAAGAACAAGCCAGCATAATTCCATTTTAGCAACTAAATAGACCAATTCTAGCAAATTCAACCTAAGAGATTATAACATATCCAGAATAACAAGCCTCCCAGCAAATGTTTGGTTGGCTACCAATTGATTATTAAGGGAGCACGTTTTGAATCAGGCTATGACCTGTTTGGTTAAGATTCATAATAGTCTGCTAATGAGTAAACGTGTAACTACATTACGCATATATGGAGAGCGAGGATGTCTTATATAATACACACTGGCTAGTCTCTTCTCAAACTGATATTACCTAGCATCAAATAGTTGTAACTGTTTAAAATACTTGGATTCTGAAATAAAAACTTCCAGTCACAGAAAAAACCAAAGAACTTCTTTCATAAGTACAGACTAGGATCTTACCCAAAGGAGTCATCAAAAACAAAAGGAAGCATGCCAGTGCGATTGTTGTCAGTATCGGTCCAAATTTGACTGTTACCAAGGATGAAGTATCAAAACAGATGCCATGTATTGACCGAAAATAAATAAATAAATATAGATGCTACAGGGAAGAAAAATAGTGGAATACATGAGACAAATCATAGAACTATAGAGACCTTCTCATACTTAGAAAACCATTTGGCTTTCCTTCGGTAAAAGGTGAATTTGCAAATAGAGCTGTTGCAATCTGTTTCAATTATTGAAAGGTTAGATACTGAATAAATGACAAATCTACAGAAAAAACAAGGGGATCACTGTTTCTCACAGGCTGCAAAGCAAGACCAGCACGAAATTTCCTTATCATGTCTGCTTCAGAGCTGAAGTCCAGATTCACCTAGAAGTGAAGGAATGTCAGCATGAGCTTCAAGGATCTGACTCCTCAGTCAACCAATGGAATATCGCACTACTAAAAATAGCCAACCGTAAGAAGAATTCCAATAAATAGCTGATTGGATTAGTAGCAATTATCCTACCTGTACAGTGCATGTCCTGAACATCATATCAAGTCCAAGCGTGCCAACTTTGGGCATGTAATTTTTCATAATCTCATACCTTCCCTGAGCCAAAAAAACACTTGATCAGTATGACAGCAAACCAAATATCAAATAATATGAAAAGAAAAATAATTAAAAGCTAATAAGACCAAATTGGGCATCAAAAGAAACTGCAGCATCAAATTTGAAGAGGAGCATTTTAACCGTAGCATCAATTATAAGAGTTACAACAGAAGGTTACATGCTTTGGTGTTCTTCAATTCCTTATCTCACCAAATGATGCATTTCTGCATCTCAATATGGTTGAAAGAGGATTAAGTAATACCTTGGGCATTATAGGTATGTCCTTCAGTCCCCATTTAGGCTGAAAACCAATGCCAAGAAATCCAATTCCCATTTCCTCTGTAACTGCTTTGACCTAATAAGGGGGGGGGGGGGGGGGGGGGGGGGGGGAGTAACATTCGAACAGATTAACTTGCAAAAAAGACCTTCATTGGCCAACAAGACTCTACTTAAAAGCATTTATGCATGGAGTGCCGCATGTGAACCAGTTATTTCACTGACCTGATAGAGGTGTGAATTGACTTCAGCACAAGTTTGATGCAGAGTTTCAAGAGGTGCGCCACTAAGCTCAAATTGGCCACCAGGCTCAAGTGATATGCTTTGCTTACCCTGGACATAATTGCAAGTTTAATACAAGGGGTCTGATAATTAATTTAAAATGACCCATATGAGGATGCAGATGTTAAAAAGATCACTTTCATATACAATTTGAAAATCTAAGCATCGAAATGACAGAGAACTAAAGGAAGTTAGACATGTAATGAATATAATGTCTCCAGAGTAAATTAGAAGAAATTACCTGTTTGAGTCCAATAATGTAGTCGCCTTCCATAACTTTTTCCCAATCAAATCTCTCGGCAATCCCATTAAGCAACTCAGATATTTGTTCATATTTCACTGGACGTAAAGATTTGAGCTCAAAACCAAACTTCTCGTGTTCAGTGCCAATTCTGAGGATGGAGAATAATGAGATTTATAATTATGATTTTATCCAACAAACTGGGTCACAGAGAGGGCCAAGGTACTTAAGTTTCAAACCAAGTAGAAATAACGTTCAGTAAATATAACCCACTTTGGTACATGTGAAGTAAGATGATACATACCTCCATGCTTCCTTAGGCTTGCATCCAGAGGCAAGATACGCTACAAGATCCTCTTTCGTCAGCGGTTCCGTAGCAATTACAGCATCTTCTGTGGGAGGACTGGCTGCAACTACCACACTATGGCGTCGTTTCTGTCCTACTCCAGCATTGTCCGTATGCAAAATCTGTGTCTTCCTAGCAGAATTACACGATAACGAAGAGAAGACAATGCAGTTGTCCTTCAATTTGGATGCCTCTAAATTGCTTGCCCTACTAAACACCACATTTTGTCCAGTTTTATTCTGAAACACCTCGTTACGTATGCAGTAAGACGAGCCTGTCTGTGAAATGAGTGCCATGGCGGCCCCTGGAAAAGCAAAATAGAATTCTTTTTCATCAACTACACTGAACAGAAATTCAAATCAACCATCTTTACTCGAACCATCACAACGACTCAAAAACCTTCTATGCTCCCAGTTACAACCTATCTAAAGTGATATAATTTACAACTGTAAAACCACGGTACTCCCAAAAAAAAAAAAAATCCAACTGAACTTGCAACTCTTACTTTGAATCCCAACAACTACATTTCACCCAGAATAAAAGTTCGTAACTTTAATAAAGTATCACAGAAACCACGAAAAGCAATGCCATACCAATGTTAAAGGTGACAGTGAATTCTCATATAGCAAAAAATTAAACAACTTTGGATGAAATGCGAATTGAAAAACCATTCAGAGCCCAAAACAGTGTGCATAAAACTAGCGTACTATAAATTCAAGACTCTAAATATCAAAGCTTTGGTTTTACAGTGGGGGCAGTATGAAAGTGAATCTAATATATGAAACAATTGGATGAAATAAAACCAGAATCGGATTGGATTGGATTACCTGGTACGGCGACGCAAGTGAAATCTAAGACAAGGTACGAGGTGGTTACTAGGGTTGTTGGTTATCTCTGTGAAACAGAGACTCCGGGAAAACAAAGGAAGAGACTTTGGTGGGTCTTGCTGTTGCTGATGGAAAACCGAGTGCAGTCTTGCGATGAGGATTAATAAATAGTGCAGCATTGTGTTCCTGTGGTCCATTTGTCTTTATTTCCGCCACGTCAGCACGCCATAGATTATTCTGTGAGTTTTGTGTTTTCGTTTTTCTTCCTCTTGCTTACCTCATAGAGATGGTCACTCTCCGTCTCTCTCATACCGACTCAAACCCAAGAAAATAAATACCAAGATTTGATTAGGATAGGCAATTATGGATAAAGATTATTGTTTTCCATGGATATTAACTGTTTTTCATTTACTGTTGTTGGTTTAACCATCATATTAGGATCATTCACATTAAAAGTACAAATTTTCAAAGCATTACGGTTATGCCAATTTAAATTTCAAAGAGATCATAATTTCAACAGGTAACATCCATTTCATATTAGATTACTGCCGTTACACACTAATTTTAAAATACCAAAAAAACTAAACTAAAACAACACATGTTCTTTTGATCGGTAAGAACTCTGATTGTTATTATATTTGAAGCACAATTAGTTAATTCCTATTTAATATTGTGAATAATACAGGATAGAAATCAGACCCCATATCAAAGTCAAGAATCCAATCTAAAATTATCTCGTGTTAGTGTAGGTATTCAAAATCAATTATTTTAGAAGGGTTTTTTTTATCACAATTAGGATCAAAACTTTCTCGCACCGAACTAAATGATACCCAACGTTCAAAAATGATTAAAAATATACCTAGACTTATAAAAATTGATCGACTTCATACCTCCATCCATTTTCCGTCACATCTCCGTTAAAACTAGGGTATATATAACATTTTACTCAACTTTTAGTTAGAAATGACAATATTATCTTCTTATTCTTTCTCTTTCTTTTTTTAAGTTCTCGTTCTTCCTCATTCTTTTGCCATCTGCATATTGCATCTAGTCATCTACAACCAAACTATCCAAGCTTAATTCTTCTTTACTTGTGATTGCGAGACTATTAGAAGCTAGTTTTGGTGTGAATGTATTATTATAACCCCACAAAACACTCCACATGTACCGCACGTGATCAATTGTAACAGAAACATGACGGAAACTAAGCTGAGGTATCAAGTTGAATTGTTTTTAAAAGTTAAGACATCATTTTGATTACTTTTGAAAGTTAGGTATCATTTTGCCCGGTGCAAAAAAGTTTAGATATCATTAGTGATAAAAACTCCATCTAGAATGTAGTTGCTAACCTAAATGGCTAAAAATAACTTCATAAATTTGTAATAATCCCCATTTACCCAATATTTGAATTACTTCTCAAAATTCTCTTAATTTCCAGCTTGTTTCGGAAGTATTTTATTTTATAATTCATACCGTTTATACTTTATATGTGAAATAAAATCACCCAAAATAAAGCAGTGATTTGTTTCTCTCCTCAAAACATTGCACTTACACTTTTGCGTGTGTCTTCTTTTTCATAATCTTTTCCCCTCTTTTTCCAGATTCGGACCATCCAATGGACATGAGTAGGTTTGCAGTCAATTACAAAGAAAAAAGCCTTGTGATTATGACTTGTGAGGTTGTTGACGACGGCACGGGGCCATCATATATTCTTCTTTACCATTATCATGTGTGTGGTGTTGGAATCTCAATCATCAAATCACGTTGGCTTTTGCACTAAACCAGTCCCTAATGCTAGTTTTTAAATAAGTGGACGCCCATTAGGCATTATATATCTTTAACATATACATGACTCATGCCTTACATGTGTGTATGAGTGTATCCGTAAAAAATTATAAAAAGTTTTATGATATATATTAATGTATCGATTGATACATGATCACACATCAAGGTAGATCAAATTTCCTTCCCTGCAGCATAGACTAACTCAAGAACTAGCCAAAATAGTCTTAAAAATGCATCAAGCTAGCCAATTTACATCCATTGAACATGTCTATTTAATGTACCGTAAACAAACCCATGTATTATCAGTGGTTGCTTATCAATTAGCCACACAAATGGGATTAGATAAAATAACTCATTTGGCTTGAAGAAGATTTAGGGTAGTCTCAATGACTTCAAATCTCCTTGTTTGTTGTTTAAGACAATTCCGAAATATAACGACATTCTTAGCAACTCTTTATATATTACGCAAGTATTAGAAGTCTTTTTCATCTCTAAAGAGTTGTTCGTCCTTTATGTAATTTAAACAATGTTCAATTTCTCACATTTTTGGGATCCCTTTTATTTAAAGGAAAATACCCCAAACTAATCATACAAAATGGTTGGTAGAAATTCAAATATGAATTCCCATTCTGCTTTAGAAAATTATGGTCAATATGATACAGGACAAATAGTTCCTTTTCATGCATGGATGCTAGTTAGTCTTTTAGTTTTAGTTTCATCGCTATTTATATGCTTTTATATAATATAAACCCATAATAGATACATGATCATCTTGGATTATAAACTCACCCACTAATTCACAACATAAAGAAATACTGAAATAGTTAAACCTAGTACCATGGTCTATGTTTTTCAATTCAATGTACTTTGTTTTTCTCATGACTCATATGGTATCATAGGGATGCATGTCACTCAACCCAGAAGTGACCAGAAGTATTATATATGGTTTTTGATACGGTGTTATTGATTAAACAACTGTTTGTAGTCACGGCTTACGTATCATTTGGTAACGTGACTGACTTGTCGCTTTTCTTGACTATTGTGGGGTAGACGGCGGCGGCGGAGCAGCCGACTGGAGAGGGGTTTGTGGCTATGTTTGGTACGGCTGGGCTTTTCAAAAAAGCTGGCTTCTGCTTATTTCTGAGAATAAGCGGCTGAAAAGCCAAGTAGCTGAGTGTTTGGTAAACTGGCTTTTCATAAGAGCTGTCAGTGGCAAAAGCAGTGACAAAGTGTTTGGTAAACTGAAACTGGCTTGTGATTTTTGTTTGTGGAATGACCAAATTGGACATGAGATAATTTGGTAATACAGTGTTGTTTAAATCCTCTTGTTATTATTTTTTCATCTTTTTATGTCTGTATTATTTTTTGTTAACTTTCAATTTTTTTAAATCATGGTGACCATATGATGCAGAATTTGATAATTTTTAAAATAACTTATACAAAATAAATATATTATTAACATTAATAACAATTGAATATCCGGCTCGCATCAAATATCATAATATATTCAAATGTTCACATTATTACGCGCATTCATCAAACTTTGAGTAATGCTATTTCTTATTGTTTCCATTTCTTGTGCACCATGACCATGATATTCTTCTTCTACATCATCATCCATTTCTATTCCACCACTTGACCCATAACCTTCTCTTTCTTCACTGCGGATAAAATGTCTATCACCATGTGCATGTATCCGTATATAATTATGAAGTGTCATGGTGGCGATGACAATCTTCACTTGCTTATTAAATGAATAACCTTGCATGTCTCTTAAAATCTTCCACTTTTTTTTCCAAACTCCAAATGTACGTTCTATAACTCTTCTAAGAGAAGAGTGTGCTTGGTTAAATACCTCTTTTTCATTTCTTGGTTCTTGCCTACGGTATTCTTGAAAATGTTGTCTCGATCCTTTGAAAGGTCCCAAAAACCCATTCATTTGAGGGTATCCCGAATCTACAACATAATATTTTCCTGTAAAATAAAAAAAGATCAAATTTTCTAAAAACTTTATTCAGAGCATCATAAAATTTGATATAAAAATAATTAAATATAGTTACCTGGTGGAGGTTTAGGAAAATTCATTTCCGGATCTCGAAGTACCGATAGAAACACTCTTGTATCATGAGCAGACCCTTCCCATCCCGCACATGCAAACATAAATTGCATATTGAAATTACATACCGCCATAACATTTTGTGTTGGTATTCCTTTTCTACCAATGTACGGTATTTGTTTGTGAGGAACTATTGAAGCGGGAATATGGACTCCATCAATAGCCCCGATGCAATCCTGTAAATAATAACGTTATTTGTCAATTAATATAAGTAATTAAATTGTGAAAAAAATTACTAGTAACGTATGACCAATACCTTAAAATGAGTCATGTATCTGTTATCCCTCATTATCTCCGGTGCAACCCCATTAAATTCATTCTCCGAAGGCTTGATTATCTGTTTACCTAGTTTACACACATGATCTAGTGCTTCTCCGAAATATCTAGAAACGGTTTCACCAGAATGTTGAAATCGTTCTCCTACTGACCTATTTCCACATCCCTGTCCTAGGCACCACAATAGCATTCCCATAACTTCAATATGACTTGTTCTGTTTGAACCCAACATCCCAAATTTAACTTCCAAATCACTACATAATCGATAAAATACTTCTTTTTGCATTCTAAAGGCATTATAACACCGACTGTCATTCCCTTGTAATACTTCCATCATCCACTTATTACCTGTTTGAGGAGATACCATGCAAGGAGTTTTATGAACATAGTTCATGTAATAATGTTGAATGAGCAGAGCATTGAGTTGAACACTTCGTAAGAATATCTCCTCCTCAACTTCATCTACTTCCGAATTGTTCATATTTCACTTCAAACACCTGCAATTTTAACTTCCAAAATTTATAATCTTCATAAATACCTTCCAAATCATTAACAAGCAGTAATGAATAAAATTTATAAAGTACATTTTTATAATCTACATGCAGTAAACTAATGCAGACTTTCTCAAATCTACCAATAAATATCCAAGTGATGAAAAACATCTACTCAAATTCAATTCTCATAATTAAAAACATGCGGAAACAAACAACAAACATAAAACTTCAAAACATAACATAAGCTTATTTTTCGTTCATCTCAAACTTCAGCCACTCCAACTTCAAGTTAGGATCATCCATAGTGCAATACATCTCTCTCTTCTCTGGACTTAAAAATAGTCGAGTAGCAAAAAACCACAACCTACTACCCTGCTCGGCTCCAGGCAATGAGGTGACATCCTTCATCACTTCCTTAATACTAGTGCCTCCACCTTCTTCTACACTTTTATTGATCATAGAAGTTGATGTGCTTCTACTCTCAATTGCCTCACACATTCGATTAATTTGTTTAGCCAAATGAGCAGCATCTCCCACCTTTTCTTTTTTTGGTACTACTCCTTTACCTTTCTCAGCTCTCTCATTTCTTTTTCTTTTAGGTAGAGTGGATGCCATATCATCACCGTCCTCAGAGTCACCACTACCTTCAAGGTTCACCTCATTGTCACCTTGCTGTGGACTTCTAGGGATAGGTAGCGCAGAAGATGGTGCATATGCATGCTCACCAGTGGCTGAAATACCCATGAACATCTTATCCAACTTGTCTTCAAAATCAGGTGCAATTCCTTTTTTCTTTAACTTTCCATATTCCTTGTTTTTCTGGACAAAAAATTAAATGAGAGAGCTAAGAAAATTTTATTCAAATGAAGTAAATTTGTTAACCAAACTAATTAAATTAAATTAAATACCTCAATCTTTATACGCCACCACTCATCGGATGCATCTATAGTTTGACGCATGTGATCCCACCCAAGACCGGTCTCTTTCCCCTTCAATTCTTTCCATAATTTCCAATTATCTTTGAGGGAATCCCATTTATTTTCATTTGTTTTCTAGTATATTGTTTGCCAGTTTCTTTTGAGAAATTACTGATTATATTCTCCCATCCCACCGCATTAAAATGAGTATGTGGACGATTATTGTTCTCCACCTCCTTGATACATAAGTCAGAAAAAACATCTACTAATCTCCCATCCCAAACAGCCGACTCTTTTCCCATCTAGCACAGATAAAAAACCACAAATTTACAGCCCAATCTTTAGTGGATGTGTATGGTGCATTTCTGCCACAATACACCTTAAACCCAAAACAACACAATTACAAAGTGCTATACACACAAGAATTGAACATTAACATGCAAACCATGATTTAAATCAGCATACAAACTAATTAGGAAAAAACTCCAAACCATCGGGCACATGCTTTTGAACAGCCACTGCAATTCCTTTTTTCTTGCACTTAACCATACACAAAAATCGCTCAACATATGCAAACACTGAACAAATAATAACAAAGTCTCAAATCTGCAAACACTGAACAAATAATAACAAAGTCTCAAATCTGCAATGCCTGGATTTAACAGAAACAATAATTTAACAATTTTTCAGAAAACCCAGTGATTGCTGCAATGACAAACTGATCATGCAATGACAAACCCCATGTTCAAAATCTGTTTGATGCTTCTACACTTTCATTCTTCTGTATTCATCCCACCCAAGGAAACCCAATTGAATTTACTTCTCTTTCATCACAGCCCATACAAATTCATTAACCATTTTGCTAAACAAGTTCATCACATTCCGGTTACTGACGGAAATCAAAACAAATAGGTTGTTGTGATTAAAGATAAGAACGAAGCAGAGGGAGAGAGACTGACTTTGCTCTCCTTCCAGATGCGGCGACTGACGCTCCTTCCAGATGCGGCGACCTGCGGCGACTGATGCGGCGTTACCAGAGGCGACTGACGTGGTGTTCTACGGCGACTGATGCGGCCACATGCGGCGACTGACTTTGCTCCTCCTTCCAGATGCGGTGACTGACTTTGCTCCTCCTTCCAGATGCGACGACTGATGCGGCTATAGGAGAATCGAGCTACGACTGTTGCAGCGATCTGTGGTCAGAGGAGGCTCGAGGGACGACTGATGCGGAGGAGGCTCGAGAGACGACTGATGCGGAGGAGGCTCGAGAGACGACTGATGCGGAGGAGGAGCGAGTAGAGATGCAGCGATCTGTGATACCCGGAGGATCGAGTAGAGATGCAGCGATATGTGGTCGGAGGAGGAGTGAGAGACTGATGGAGGATCGAGAGAGATGGAGGTTTGAGATCAGGAGACTGATGCGGCGACTGATGCGGCCAGAGGAGGATCGAGCTTCGATGCGGCGCTGTGATGGGAGGAGGATCGAGCTTCGATGCGGCGCTGTGATGGGAGGAGGATCGACTATTGCAGCGATCTGTGGTGTGAGGAGGCTCGAGATTGATGGAGGATAGACAGAGATGGAGGTTTGAGATCGGGAGACTGATGGAGGATCGACACTGATGGAGGATCGACAGAGAATCGACTGGATTGTGAGAGATGAAGGATGGAGACAGATGCGGCCCAGAGTTGAGAGAGATGGAGGATCGAGATAGAGCGATTGGGAGAGAGATGAAGGATTGACTGATGCGGCCCAAAATTGAGAGAGAAGGATCGAGGGTTTCATGGCACAACATTGTAATTGATTCAAGCAACGGAGGGTAGTAACCGGGATTTCGAAAAATTCATTAATGAACAGTAATCACCGCTACAGTGGAAAACCCAGTTTCTGGCTTCTAAAAGCAGGGGAGAGACTGCTTCTGCTTTTCGATAGAAGCTGGGGCAGCTTTTGGAATAAGCTGATGATAACTTGCTGTACCAAACACTTATTGCTCTTCAGCTTATAAGCCGGGGAGCAAAAAAGCCCCCCCAAACATAGCCTGTTTCTAGTGAGTATAGATCATATTTTCGATCGATGTGATATCGCGTTACTGAATTGAACTATATATGTCGATATTAAAAGTTTATGAATTGTGAAGTTTGATAATACTTTTTTGTTTTCTTTTTTTTCTTCAGAAGATTGTCCATACGATATTGTAAAATTTCGGACATTAAATTTCTTAAGAGATATCTTCACAAATGGTGTATGAACTTTAGGCCATTCTACACTTTTGTGTACTAACTTTCATAACTATCAGAATGGTGTATCAAGTTTGCTCTAATCTTTCATTTTGGTGTACGCCGTTAAATTTTCCGTTATCTTTCCTTTAGTTTTGCCAGTTTTTTTTTTTTTTTTGTAAAAATAACGGAAAATTTAACTGCGTACATCAAAATGAAAGATTAGAGCAAACTTGATACACCATTCTGATAGTTATGAAAGTTTGTACACCAAAGTGTAGAATGGCCTCAAGTTCATACACCATTTGTGATGTTTTCCCATTTCTTAATTAGGACTCAGGAGTAAAATAGATTGAGCAACTCATAGTTTGCTATTTTGCTCCCATTTAATCCAAAATTTGAATCCTCCATACTATGTACCTCACTATATTTCGAAAACAGTTGCAACTCCTGTGTATGCTACACAAATTAGGAGCTAGCGCGGTTGTCTCTTTCAAGCTGGATTGATGAGTCATGCAGAGCTTTAGGCAATGAATACAGCTCCATTTGTTGCCTGAATCCAATCCTGTGATTCAATTCAAATTGTTTGCAGCTAAACACCCTTACATGCTTTCTGCATTAACTCTCTCAAATATCAGAAACTAAAGCGAGGAAGAGAAAGCAATGACGCATGAGACACACATAATAAGTCTTCTGCATTAACTCTCAAATCTCACAAACAGGAGTAAGGAAGATGTGAAATATGAGAGGAATGAGTCACATAGCTGAATGCAGAAACAAATTATGGACCGCTTACAGTATCTTCAGCAGGATGCTTTAGAACCAAAACAAATCTTAGGAAACCAAAAAGAAAACCGCATTTTTCATCCTCGATGTGCTCGACATTTGTAGAGCAAATTTGTACCACATTACCAATTAGATATAATATATATATATATATATATATATATATATATATTCGAGAGATGTTCATATACTCATCAAGCAATTAGTAACTCCTGGTATGACCTGGTTGAGGAACACTTGAAGAGATCAACCCCGTTCTCTTGTCTTATTTTGAGAAACTTTTATCTCGGATTGAATTAAAAGTTGAACAAGTCTGTCCTTGGCAAGAGAAAGGACCTAAAGGTGTAGAGGTAGCCAGTAATAAGAGGTATAGCGAGTTATAACCGTAAGCAAAGAAGAAAGCATTGAAAGAATCAAAGCTAAACCTCCTGGATTTAGCATGCGGAGTCGATACTAAAAGTAGGAAGCCTACGGTAAAGCTAAACTCATGATTGTTGGTACATCTTTTATGTGTCACAGCTCGTTGGTGATTTTCCAATTTGTTCAGTTAACTTTAAACTTTCGTCATTTTATATGATCTCATAGAAGTTTTAGTTCACGTCACCCTCTTTATTAATTTTGCTCTTTCTCAATATAATCCAAGTTTTAAACAAAACAAAACGTAATTAGTAATTAGTAAAGTGTCTGGTTTCTGCTATCAAAGTACAGTTCAGAGTTCAATGGGAGCTGACATAAAAATATCTACAGATCTCCTATTAGTATTGAGCCGAGGCCCCATATGAATTCCAAATCAAGGCCCCTAAAATACAATAATACTGCACTGATCTCCATCACTTTGTTCCTTAATGGGGAGCCTAATTTAGATAAGTGTACATGTCTTGACTATCTGATTGGAACGCAGGCCTAACAATACTGGTAACCAGCAACCAGTCCATTCTTGAAAAGCTTAGCCTCTTCATGAATGAAGCAATTGCCATCGACCCGTCATGAGGGTAAACCATGTTTGAGCTGTAAGACTAGAATGAACAATTTGAAGCTACATTCTAATGCCTGATCATTAATCCCAATTGACAAAACCAGGAAAATGAGTTCATAAATTGTAGCTCAAGTATTGCTGCTTTGCCGTTTATCAATAAATAGAGGGAAAGATTACTGTAGAGATAGGGGAACACGATAACTCAGAGGAACTCTGGGAATCTGTGGTTTTATGACATAGAAAAGCACCAGCAATAGTAAGCTAATAAGTGATTATAGAGAAGCTCATTGGCAGTAATCAATGACATCGTCATATATAACTGATTCAAAACCAACAGATATTGCAAAGAGAATTGACAGGTAACCAACAATACTTTATATCTTTTAATTTACTCAGGAAGCAAGCATCTGTAAAAATGAAGAAACTCTTTACAGACTCTATGTCCATAAACCCTGTACTTATCTTCCTCTATATTGGCATCTCAACATAACTAGAAGCCAATATCACACAGAGTTGCTTCAACTAAACCAAATCAAGCACAGAAGGGATCTTTTAAAAGATAACAGAAGTCAATCACAATACCAAAGATAATCAAGCAGAGGCAGAACACAACGTAGATATTTGAAGTTCTAAACATATGTTATATTTTACAGCAAATACAGATATGCTAACATCAAGGTGGTCTAATGCAGACAACCTGAAATATTTTAGCTTTGTCCTTTTTTTCTTTTTTTGTCACTTTCCTTTTTTGCTTATACACAGCATTGTTGATATAAAACTATATCATCAATCAAATGAAGAATAAAGATCTGTACATTTTAACAGGAGTTACCAGAAATTATCATCAAATGCTACCCTGGTAGACGGGGATGTATCTTCTTCTTCCTCCTCCAGTTCCAACTCTGGCTCTTCACCAAATTCAGCTGATTCTACCGCAGCAAGATTTTTCAAATCAACCACAGATAGCTCATCCAAGCGCCTAACCACCAAGTCTGCAGCTGCAAGCTCATATACAGGATGCTTGCTAGCAACAGCCACACACTTCATCCGCGCATCATGGGCAGCCTCCACTGTTTGATTCGAGTTACCAAATACAATGCAGCGCTCAGGTATGAATTTTAGAAGCTGTGCCGCATACACAAACATTTCAGGATCAGGCTTCCCCCTTTGAACATCTTCTGCACCTATCATCACATTGAAGTATTCTTCAATACCAATGTTCCCAACTGCAGCCTCAAGAGTTTTCCTAGGACGTGTAGAGACCAATGCCATCGGTATCTTGTAATGCATCAAAATATTCACAAACTCTCTTGATCCAGCTCGCAATCTATATATTCCACCTTGCAAAGCTTGGTAAATGTCTTCCTTCCGAGCAGCCATTCTTCTCATCTGCGCTGGGTCTCTCGACCAGCAAAGAACTTCTGAAATCGCCTGCTCATTCTTCATACCTTCTATTCTTCTGAGAAGGAAAGCTGGGGGAGGAGATTTGCCTTCTTCTTCACAAAGAGCCAGCCAGGCTTGCTTCTCAAGGTCAGGGTTGTCTTCAATCAGAACACCATCCCACTCAAATATGGCAACTAGCCAACCACTTCCCATCCGTTCTTGCCGAAGTAAGGGATTATGTAGTGAAGGGATATCTGCTTTATTCTCCGGTGGCCACAAACCAGGCCTCCGATCTATACCAGTTTGATCTACCCCTGTATCCGCAGGATATTTCCATTTCCGGGGAATACTATCCTCCTTGAATGAATATGTCTCATGCGCAAGCTCCATTGCAAGGGCATTGATCGATGAATTTTTAGAGCGATCAACTCCCAGCCCCGGCAAAGGAGGAGACATACTAACCCTTCTACCAAGACATTTTGCTTTAGGAAACCAAACAATATCCACAGACCTCCTCTTGCTGGAGACATCCTTAACTAAAGCTCCGGCAAAGAGCGGTCTATGCCCAGTAAAAGAGGTTGAAGCCAATGATTCAACCATTTTTGAACCCAAAAACAAAATCTAACACCAAGCTAAAGTTTCACAATTCAAACAACTTCCAAACTGAAGATTTAGCACTACCCTCAGGGTCAAATTTCAGCCTAATCCTATATCAATCCAATCTTGTGCAAAGCGAGTTGTAATGATTCTTGACCAAATCCAGCTATATTGTCAAAGAACAATAAAAACCAATCCCTTGACACAGAAACTAAGCATAACCCATCAACCCAAATCCCCCAATTAACAACACCCACTGCTCAAAAAAGCTATTCAAAATCCAACCCCAGAAAGTAAAAAAGAAGCTAAATATACAGAATATACACAGCAAAAGACCCACCAAAAAGAAAAAATCTAAATCTTTGAGCTACAGAACAACCCAGATTCTGCTCACAAATTCAAACCCACAAACTAAAAATATATACAAACACTCCTACTTCTATTTATGTCACAACAACCACAAATTATCAAAATAAAAAAGAAAAAGAAAACCTGGGGAAGGAGCAACGGAGTTGGATGATGAAGAATTGGAGGTCTGGGAGAAAAAGAGAGAGAGATTGGAATTCTTTTTTCAGTTTTTATGTGTTGAGAAAAAGATTGGATGATGAATCTCTCCCCGATTTTGCGTTTCTTGGAGAAGGGTCTTTTTTATGTGGCTTATAAATTGCCCGGGAGAGAGAGCGGTGATGCCGGCGAAAGTAACCGGCTGGGACACGTGTCGGTTATATGAGTCGATGGATTTTGACTCCTTTCGGTAACCGGTGATGATGGCTGTTTTTGGGTGAACCACAATCTGCCCTGGAGCTCACCACGATATTTCACGGTGGTTCTGTTCTGTTGTTGTCTTATTAGGGTTTGATTCTTTTTCTGGTCGGTATATCTATACTATATATAAGATTAAGGCTAGATTTTAAGAAAATTTATTATGATGTCTTTTCGACTTATTTAGATATTATTATAGGTAGATTTTACGTGATACTGTATGCTGGTATAGATTGATGATTTATAAAGAAGCATGAAGTTCAAATTAATTTGTGATTTTTTTACTGGATTTGTGTTTTTTTTTTTTTTTAATCACATGAATAATCGATGGACATCAACATGATTGTACTGTGAAGATGAATAAAACGGCCAATAGTGGTCAGACTGTGGCGTTTCGATCAAATCAGACGTTACCTCAAAACAAGTGGTAAATGTCTTAGATGTTATGCTCAATATTTTTAGTAGAACCGTTATTAAAGTAAGTAGCTTTTGGGCTGAAATTGTTCAACCGTAGCTTTTTACCTAAATATTATGCCATATCTCTATTTATGCGTCTTAGCTAACTTTTTACATATATTTCGTGCATCAAATCTCACCTATGTTTGGCACTATACATGTCGTGATCATGGATGGCTTCATTTCCTAATTATCATCAACACACGTATTCCAATCAAGGTGTAATGCACATGCAAGTCTCCATCGTCAGCTAAGTTACGAAACAAATAAGGTTAAAATATGAAAGTGCTGATTGCTTGCCAAACAGAATTCGGCAGCTGAAAATCATAACATAATAAGATAAGAACTACAATGTTGCTAAGAAAAATAAAATAAAAAATAAAAAAACGTCTATTTCAAGCAAATCCATTGAAGTAAACACATCATATACTATATATTAGCTTTGTATTTATTTATATAATTGCTGCGTTTTTCAATCGTGAGAAGTACTGTATATTATAAGTTAAATTACATATATAATGATATTTGATAAGATCGATGAATTAGACGTTTGTAGGTTTAGATTGACAAACAACTCGACTTTGAGCAGTGAAAAACATCTAAATCAGATTATTTTGTATCTGTTAGGCTCCAAGCTACCTAGTGTGACTTATCCGATCACCAATGGAGGACGAGATGGAAATGAAGAAGTTATGGTGAACTAAACAAGGAGAGGTTGATAGTCACTGTCAAATGAAGCCTTCTGTCCATGTCAAGCAAGCTCTCTTGATTTGCTGGGTAATTTGAGCAGAATCTTCTCATTGCTTGCTTAGTTTCTTTAAATATACAAATTCTCCAAGGAAGAACGAGGCATATGAAAGAATTATTCTAACATTTTGGTAGTGGGAGCTTAATCAAATAAGAATTATTCTTATCCTCCATCTATATAAGTAACTAAGAAAAATACTTGTTGATCAAGAGTTCAGAAAATTTTAGAACTGGTCAGACCTTAATGTCTTCTATAAGCAAGCAATAACGTACTTTAATCATTCAGAATTTGAGACATTGACAACACGTTACAAAATCAAATTACGATAGTTAAATGTTTAACGTTAATTTGATGATAATTATAAAAAATTATATATTTGTGAGAATTTTAACTTTCAATAATAATTAAAAAAAACTCACAGCTGGCTAGAGGTTAAGATTCCGACGTAGTCGACTTGTGATTCATGGTCGGCCGATGATGGAAAACGTTCTCTTTCAAGAATCTCATAACTCAAAACAGTTATGAACTCTCAAATAAGAACAAAAGCACTAGAAAACTAGTTCAGCGTTGGTTTGCAACCATGTAACAAAGGTCAAACATGGACAGACCATCTCCACATATATACCAAAGACATTCACTATTAGATTGAGATGCTTCCAACCAAGCTTAAACCGACATCAACATGCATGATCATGCATGATACCTAGAAAGGTCTTGATCAACACCACAAGATATATCAAAGTCGACATTCATATTTTGTTCAAAAATTTAGTTAAAATACTCCTGCATTTTATGATGGGTAACGAACTAATGATAAATCAATTTCATATATTTTTCTTCGTGAATACGTTGAGAGTTCGATTTAATTTTTCTCACCGAAGTTAAAAGAAGAAATACTTGACCTAAAAGGTAAAACTCAAACTCCAACGATGTGGGAACTTGTGATTCATGGCCGTCCAATGATGGAGAGATATTTCAAGAATCTCATAACTCAAAACATTTTTTAACTCTCTAACGAGTACAAAATCACTACACTATACATTCAACTTTGGTTTGAAATCATGGAGTGATGCGCTTAATAAAGGTCAAACCTGGCCAAACCATCTTCACATAAGAAAACATTCAATATTAGATGCTACCAACCAAGCTCAAGAGACCTCAACATATTAACGTACAAGGGTCCATATATGTAGAATCCCAGAATGTTATTCTTTTTAGGGAAAACATCACAAATGGTGTATGAATTTTAAGTCATTCTACACTTTGGTGTGCAAACTTTTATAAGTATCAGAATGGTATATCAAGTTTGCTCTAATATTTTATTTTGGTGCACGCCGTTAAATTTTCCGTTATCTTTAAAAAAAAAAAAAAAAAACTGACAAAGCTAAATAAAATATAACAGAATTTTTTTTTTAATTTTTTTTTTTACAAAGATAGCAGAAAATATAACGGCGTATACCAAAATGAAATATTGGAGCAAACTTGATACACAATTCTGATAATTATGAAAGTTGGTACATCAAAATATAGAATAACCTAAAATTCATACATCATTTATGAAAATATCAATTCTTTTTAAATGCAAACAGTAAAAATATTGCGGTAGATTGCACCTTAGTAGATGAAAACAAAAAGTTTATAATCCACACAACTGACACAAGGCACTAACCAATCAGGCCCAAAAGAAAATAAAAGAAGAATAAAATAAGCCCAAAGCATCAAACAAAGCCCGAAAGAAGAAAGAAAGAAAGAAAGAAAGAAAGAAAAGAAAAGAAAGCGCCGCGTCTTCTTCTTCTTCTTCTCACCGTCTCCGAGCTCCAGCACTAAACTAAAGCTCCAGGTACCTATCTCTCATCTCTCTCTCTCTCTCTACGCTTATAGAAAAACCAACACTTTGCTCCCATCACAGCAATTTATCTTCCATTCTTTTATGAAGTTTCTGATCTTCAATGAGTAACCTTTTTTTTTTTTTTTCTTTCCCAATTAAGAGATTATGTATTAAAGATGATTACTTTCTTGGGTTACGTGCTAGATTGAACTTGGATTTTGATTCCCAAGTGTTTAAACAACTTGAATTAGTAAACTTTGGCTGATTGCAGAAACTGGGTATGTAAAAAGGTTGTTTGATTCTCTAAAATTCCAACTCAGGGGGGTCAAATTGAACTGATCATAGCCGAAAATGGTGTCGGCGAGCAAGGAGATGGTGGTTTATTGCTTTGACACTCTCCTGGCTCACTACAACACTGAAGAAGCTCCTCCTCCGGCATTCGAGGATGGCCAACAGTACTCTCTTCCTTTATCACTCACTCATTTTATATGTTTCGTCACAAAATTTATTGGCATTTCGCATTGGCGGTGTATACGAGTTGATTATGAGAATGTAGTTCAACTTGTGTGGTTATTCTGTAAATTTTTAACCATCGAAAAGGATTACTATGTGGCAATCAGCCTAAAGTTTTTAGCGGCAGCAAAATGTCACAAGGTCTAGTGTATAGGCCAGTCTCAGACTTGGGAGCTGGTTTCTTTCTGGTGAAAGAGATCCTCTCTCTATTCTTGAGTTTTTGATGTTTTCAATTAGTTGCTGATCAGATTTCTCTCTGTTGAGGAATAGCAATAAGATTAATGCTCGCCTCATCCTCCTTAGAAGAGAGGTGCAGTTACCAACAACGCTATGTCCTTCTGTGCCTTATTTAGTTATTTTTTAAGGAACTATTGCTTCAGCTTATATGGAGGTGAGATCCATCTGCTCTTAGCCTAACTAGGACTTCCTCTCCATATTGTCTGACAATATGATATTCATATGATTCATTGTCTTTTGTGAGCTATGTATGACAAGTAACCAGCACTGTTTTTTCATGTATGTTTTCTTGAAACATCTTGTTTCATGGTTTATAAATTATTTCAAAAGTTATTTGTATGCGTACATCATTTTTTTACTAAGACTTTAAGTTGGGAAGCAAACTTGAGGACTTTATTAGAGTGGGTTAGAGGAGATGAGAGTGGGTGACATGCATCTTAATTGTTGATATCTGATCTGAAGGGACACACTGGTTTTCTATCTCCAAAGAGGACCTTGAGTATGTTCTAATATTAAATGCTTTGTCTCAGTCCATTGTTTGTTACTTGGAAGAAAATGGTGAATGGTAGTGAGCCTCGTTTGCGTGGATGTATTGGAACACTAGAACCTCGTGGCTTGGTTAATGGATTCAAGGACTATACTCTAAACAGGTATTATCATAAATCTTGTACTTTGAATCATTTCATGCAGGCGTGCACTTGTACATGCGATAATATGTTTTCATGTCCTCTTTATCTGACTTTATTACTTTTAGGCAGTCATAGCTACATTTAGATATCTTTCTCTGATTCCAGCCAGCAAGTTTACAATAACAAATCTGGCATCTGCCCTGGACATACAGAATATTGATTTGAAATTTGATGATTACTGAATAATATTTCTAAGACTCGTTCTACATTCTTGCCCACAATTTTCATTGTAAGAAACATATGGCCTGGGTTTAGTCTGTTGTTCTTTGATTATTAAGTAGAAGTTAAAATTAAAACAGATTCTAAGGAGAAGAGAGTTGTGATGACATCTGAAAATGCATTTTTAGCCGGCTTTTCTTCTAGAAATTTATAGAATTATGTAAAGGACTTATACTTGTGGGTACGACATAGGCCAATACCTTACGTGGCACCATTCGTTCGTAAGTTAAAACAGCTATACAATCAAGTGAAAGAATTCACTGGGTATTTAATTTAATTTTTTTTTTTTTTTTTGTGTGTGTGTGTGTGGGAGATCCATGTTGTTCCTTCTCATTTACCCAGTTTTAACTCCTGTTCTATTTGAGGTTAAATGTGAACTTCTTATCAGATTTCTTTTCCTCTTCTTCTTCTTCTTCTTCTTTTTTTTTTGTTTTTTTTCTTTCAATTTGTAATGATCTTTTTATTGTTTGTAATGTCCTCCAGTGCTTTGAGGGACCGCAGGTTTCCCCCAATACAAGCTAAGGAATTACCATATTTGGAATGTACAGTTTCCATTTTGACTGATTATGAAACAGCTGACAACTACCTTGATTGGGAGGTATGTTATTCACGTTGGGATATGTTAGGATCCTATGTTTCTATCTTATTGTCCGCAGTAATTCACTGCACGCACCAATAACCTAGTATCTTTCGTCTCCCAAATACTGCTGTGCAAAATGTAACGGCAGGGAGAGTAACTTAATCATTATGGGAAGTTTGTTAGGTCCTTCTGTGTATGTAACTTGCAATTTGCAGTAATTCACTGTATGCACCAGTGATCTGCTTACTTTTACTTGTCCCAACAATAGATATCCAATCTTAATAATGTGCTGTGCAAAATATACCCGAGGCAGGGAGAGTAGAGCGTAAGCCATTATAATTTTTGTAATAATAAAATCTCTGGTTATTTTTTTAATTTATTGTGAGAATAAAATCTCTATATTAGATGAGATGAGAAAGAAAAAAAAATTCGTCCACTCTTATCTACTTTCAAAACAGTAGGCATTATATGGATAATAGTAAGTTTAGGTGATAGCGATTGCTTATGTTGGTTCCCATACTAATCTATTATTAAATGAAGTACTACAGGATTGATAATTTAGATTAACTTTGTATTCTTATATAGAATGCAGATGTTGTTTTTAGTATACACTGGAGAAAGTCTCAGAGGCTTGTGCTCAATGGTTAAGGTGAATAATTGTTTCAGGTTGGGAAGCATGGTATAATCATTGAGTTTACTGATCCGGGCTATGGTACAAGGCGCAATGCAACATACTTGCCTGAGGTTGCTGCGCATGAAGGTAATTCATCCTATGCTTATTAAGATCAGGACTATGATCCTACTATCACTCTTTCATGGCAATATATAAATCCATTATTTACTGTAAACCCAAGTCGTCATACCTGCAGATTAAGATCAGGCTTGGTCAATTATTTGGTGTTCACGGGTCACTTGTACTTATCTCCTCAGTTTTAATGTTTTTGTCCACAGTGATCCAAACTCCGAAGTATATAACTATTTCTGCCATGTTTTGCAGCAAAAAGTGAAATACGATGATAAAATCTGCTTGCAAACATCTTGTGTTTCAATAATTTCATCTAGATCCCATTAGGGGCTTGTTCATTATGTTTAAGGTTTACTTCACCATCAAGCCAAAAGTTTTACAGCCATAATGTTTGACTCAATTTTAGTCTCTTATTCTGGTGCCGTTTTGGTTTCAGGTTGGACTCGAATAGAAGCAATTGACTCATTGATGCGGAAAGCGGGCTATACTGGGACCATCACCGAGTCTCTTCGGAAGCGTATACGATTGACCCGCTACCAGAGCTCATTATATACAATGCAACACAGCGACTATGTTTCTTATGTTAAGGCAACTAGAGGTGCAGCTCCATCTGGCTCCAAGTCCAGCAATCAGTGATTCATCCAGAATGCTTCTCTAAGACCAAAAAAGGCGTGGAGAAAGCATGTGGTTTGGAGTGGATTTGATTGTTATTTCGGGCCAAACTGCAATAATTGATACCTGCCAATTCCACTATCTATTTAATTTGGATATTGAAGAAAGTGACCAACAGCAATTTCGAACTCATGTTGATGAGAAACCTGGAAGCTGTATTTGTAAAGTGTATGTTTCAAAATTTCACTGTAATGTTTCTACACGACTACACCGCATGCCCCAACTAGCTATCGACACATTAACTAGCCCATTTGTAAGTTCATACTCGACCTGACCTGATCTCTGTCGTCCGATCATATTTCTACAGAGAACCAGTACTGTTGTGTTTCTCTTCTAGCCTAGCCGCCACTGTATCAATCGGATCAAAGATGACCGTATATAAGTAACGTATGCGTGACCGTCTTTACTTTGTACGTGCCCTTCCTCACTTCTGAAATAATACTCTCCCTAAATGCCTAAGATAATACCGCCACCACATAAAAGAAAGACGATGCTAGGAACGGTGGATGAGTTGAGGTTTGGAGAGCAGGCGCGGCCTCCTGAGGCGGTTTGGAATGAAATTATACACACACACACACACACACTCAGGTCTTGAGTCAACCCCGAAGTAGTAACGTGCATGGTGCTATGTCCAGTAGCTGGATGCCACCTCCTGATGGTCGTGCAAAGCCTAATTGTGTGAGACAGTTGAGTAGACTTAAACCTGTTGCGGCAGAGGTGATGGCTCAGTATTGACAGGGCTGGAGTGGAGTATGGGTCAAGAAGCTGCCACATGCGATTGCAGTGAACACAGCCACCTGGTACCCGGGTTTTGAGAATCAGATGTTTCTCAAGTCAAAGGCTTCCCAAGGAAGCTTGGCAATATTGTCTTCTCGTCGAAGCCAAACTGCAGCCTACGGAAGGACGAAATTGTCCTCACCTTTTCACCATAATACTTGCTGCAACCATTAAAGATGGTTCATAAAACCCTAAAGAAGAAAGAAGGAGAGAGGAAAGAAAGCGCCTTGTGTTCTTCGATCTTCTCCTCTCTATCTCTGAGCTCTCCTCTCTTCTTCTCTCTCTGTCTCTCTCTGCTTAGTTTTCACTGTGAAAGGATGTCTGCAGTAATCGGCATGAAGCTACCAAGAGGATCGGCTTGCTTCTATTTCTACAACCCTTCCGAGTATACTCAGGTACTCCATCACTCTCTTCTCAACCTCTAGTCCCTCTTCCTCTCCACCACTCTATTTCTAATTTTGTAAACGAACAATCTCTGATGAGTTATATAAAGGTTAGTGCGTTTTTGGTTCTTTTCTACAGTTGGTTCCTTCGAGTAGAGTTGGCTTTATAAGTTGTGCTTCTTGGTGGTTGCTAAAATTTTTATTGTTACTTTGTTTGGAGTAGATGATGGAGTACACTCAGAGAATGTAGAAGCTGCTGATGGAGCTCGATCAGAGAATGGAGAAGCTGCAGATGGAGTGCGCTCAGAGAACGGAGCAGCTGCAGATGGAGAGAAATAAGAGAATCAAGCTTTTAAGTGCTCAAACCCGGAAGGTGAGAAGAAGAATCCTGATCCCGAGGTTGGCCAAGAGGAGGGGCAGCGGATCCGACACCCGCTAATTCCCTCATGGAAATGGTATGTAATTAAGATGAAGCTTTCTTAACTGCTCCTCTGCACATATAGCACCAATCATGTGTTCTCATTGTATGAGGATAAGATATACTATTAATAGCGGATCTGTACAATATTTTTGTTGGATTGATTAAAAGATATTGTTCAACTTTGAGGCTTAACATCTAAGTGCAGGATAATCTCTGCAATTGAATGAAATGGTATGAAAAGATGGGTACTGAGTTAGCTACTTTTTTGTTTTGGTTAATTTGGCTCTAAGTTATTTGTTTGTTTCTCAGCTTCTAGGGTTGTTGGTGCTTCTTTCTCAGCTTCTGGGGGGATGTTGTTGTGGTGCTTCTTTCTCAGCCTCTGGATGTTGGTTTTTGTGAGGGACTTATCTACCAATTGCTGTATTACATTTCACGTATTTATATTAGGAGTTCAAGATCTGGTTTTTCTAATATTAATGGCTTAACGCTAATGTAAGTCTTGGACAACTATGTTCCTATTCTGGTTTTTTGTACAAATATGTTTACATTTTAAGTATTCATTTTATGAGTTCAAGTCTTGCCATGCTTTTTTTTTCCTGTTTAGTTGAAGAAGTAACTACATAGATCGGGTCTGAAATGTTTAACATACGATTTCTAATCTTATAATCCAAAAATGAAGTTGGATGAAGCTGCAAGAACTCTAAATGATGAGTAAAATCATCGACATCGTTCCAAAGTGGCTCTGTGGCCAACATCGTTACAAGAGGAACCATCGCTAAAACTGAGACTAAGATGATGCAGACTAAGTCACCGATCCTAAGCAATTTGCTGTGACTTGTTAAGGATCACCCCTCATATGTGACTTGGAACTATTTAATGGAATCCTCCTTTGTGATCCTGTGCTGGATCCCAACACGAGATTTGCATCTGCGACGGCGACTCACACGATAATCCTAGCGCTCCAAAACAACATAGAAATCCATTCCATAACTGCCAGTAGAAGAATCGTACCTGAAATATAATAAAAATACACTAATTAGTAATAAACTATAGAAACAAGAAATGGAGCTATTCTTCTACAAGCTCTAAGAATATTATGTGGTCATTTATCGACAAGTCACTAATCAAACCTCAACCAAATTCTATGAACTCAAGTCTATTTTAAAGATGGTAATACAAGCTTTATAACATGGTTTTGGTTTTGAAAATGAAGATACGGGTAAATGCTATGCAAGCTCAAAGTTGGTTCAGTGTCCATAAGAAACCCAGATATTCTGTTTTGACAGATTAAACAACTGCTTTTCCCAATCAATAGGACCCACCAAAAGTTGTTCAAATTCAGTGATTCTTGATCCTAGGTAAAAGTGGACAAATGAGATCTCAACAGGTACTTTCGGATTTCAAAACGAAGGTCCGAGTAAGAGACACTAGACTCCAAACACACTCTAGAGGTGTAGATAATTACGTGAAAAGTTATTCTATAGAATGTGGAGAAAATTACTGCATATATTTCGTTTTTGATTTTTAATTTTTTTGTTAATTTTTTTTATTTTTCTTTTATTTGTGATTAACCATTTTGTCTTTCTCAAATATTTCAATTCAAATGTTTTTTAATATTTGAGGGATAATTTAGTAAAATTTTTCTGTTTGGCTGACAAACTCTATTATCTTAATAATAGTATAGATGATAGTAGGTAAAAAAAAGAAGCTATTATGTGGTTATTTCTCGACAAGTAAATCACCAATCAAACAACCAAAATAAATAAATAAATAAAATAAAATTTCTAATATAAAGGTAATTGGCTGTGTATTAACATCAGCTGTTATTATGGTATCCATGTATTAACATCAGAATACATCCACTGTTACTATCGTGATCATCTATTAACATTAGCTGTTTTTATTATCGTTTCATACCCACTTTAACTAACAAAACCTATTCTTTTAAATATAGTATAAATAGATAAATAATTTTTTTTAAAAAAAGAAAAAAACAATAGGCAGTAGCCCAAACATGAAAGACAAACTGAGAAAAAAAACGCCGTAACAACAGACAGGCCCAACCTAGAGCTGCAGGGTTTAAGTCTTGATTCGAGTTTAACAAAAAAAGTGTTGGGATGTTATTGGGCTTGTGCGTAAAATCAGGCCTAACAGAGAAGAAAAGAAGGCCCAAACAACCATTACAGAAAGAAGGGGAGAGAGAAAATAAAGCGCCGTGTCTTTCTTCTTCTCCTCTCCGTCTCCGAGCTCCAGCACTAAGCTATAGCTCCAGGTATCTATCTATCTCCTCTCCTTCTCTATCTATCTCTCAAGGGCTTATAGAAACCAACACTTTTCTCCGATTATGAATTTATATTTAATTCTTTTTTTTTTGAAGCATGTTGAAGTTTGTGAGCTTCATGACTAATGATTTGGCAATCAAGCGATACTTGTTAATGATTCGTGAACTCTAGGTGTTTAAAAAACTTGAATTAGTGAAATGTGGCTGATTGGAGAAGCAGGTGCTAATTTGGGGTTTTACAAGGGCTATTTGGTTGCAGAAGGGCTTGAAGAAGTTGGGTTTTGTAAAGGGAGAGAGTTTAGGTTTTGCTTTTAGTTTAAGTGTAGGTTGAATTAGGGGTGTTCTCTTTTTGAAGAACTTTGTCAGCCATGGAGCTTAGGCTATGCTTACGGGTGTTTGTCTAGCTTCTTACAGAGTTTGAGTTATGAACTCGTCGTTGTAATGATGGAGAGAAAAACAAAGGTGGCAGTGTTCCATTATGTGACGAGGGGTATCCTTTTTCTTTCATGCCTTCACTTACCTTAACTCCCAAGTGGTGAAACTATTGCAAAAAAAAAAAAATGTAGTTGCAGAAAATATTATTTAAAGTTCTTTGTTTGTGTATAGTCTGATGAATTCTTATCCTATACAATGCAGTTCAGTACTGTCCCGCATACCAACCAAGGCTTTGACATGAGCCAAAATAACCAACCTTTCAGGCCATCTTTTATTCTTCATTAGCCTCACTGATCAAGCCTTCGATCAATTTGCTGCAAATAAAAACCCCCAAAATGAGCAAGAGAGGAGGAGCCAAGAGAGTGCCATACACAACATTTGGGTCAAACAATCCAATTTCACTGAGAGAGGATAAAAACCAAAGCAAGGGAGGCTCCACCAACCCCAAGGCTGCATTGAAGCTCGAGCACTTGCAGAGGCTAGCTTTATGGACCAGTGGGGAAGCTTCTATTCCTTCCTTGGGGGCCTTCTTTGGTCAGAAGTTAGCTTCTACTCAAGAGAGTCTGGATGTGCCCCCTGACCCTTCTCTGATTTCTTGCCAGAGGTATGTTCAATTTATAGCTTCCTTGAATTCATTATGGAACACATGAATTTAATCTAAGAAAACAAAATGCTTGAAGAGGGTTTATTAGAGTGATTGAGTGAATATTTGTTTTGGGGTTGTTTGGAGGGCATTTAGTTAAAGGCTTTTTTTAGCTCAGTTTTAGTTTCTATTTTGTAGGTTCTATGACAAAAGGGTTAACATTTTAGTTATAAGCATCTGTGAGGATTGGTTCTTCGGATTTGATTATCAACACAAAGATAACTGGCTGTGACTTTGTGACTCTTATCTATTGTTATGTTATAAATTGATTGAGCTTAGTAATTAATTAAAAAAGGTGGAATTGTCGTTTTGAATTGGTACTTTTCTGCATGGATATAGGCTTGCATTACAGGTTGCAAGAACTCTGTAAATGTTTGAATTTTTGAAATTCCTATTTACTCCAAGTTCAATGGAAATACACGCATCTAGGATTCAGTGTCTAAAGACAGATATAAACTAAACGACATCTATGGAAGCTTAGGCTCTGAAGATGGAGAGAGAGCATAGGCTTTGGACTCTTCTAAACTGAATAGATAACTATCGTCCTAGTTGCATCTACTTTTATACTGTTAACTGCTAACAGAGTTCTTACTGAAAGTCACTGGCATTCTTTGCTCACCTCATGTTCTGGCTTTTCTTTCACCATTAATGTGGGTGTTCATATTTTTGGACCAATTGAAGAGCTTTTAAGGCTTCGATATAGAGTTAAAGTGACTTGATACTTATAGTTTCAGATTCTGTACATGCAACTCCATTAGCTTTAAGATGCGTAATTTATCATAGCACATCAAAATGTTCTTGAAGCAGATTTGTTATTTAGATGCAAGATATATTGTAGTTTTTACTTTTTGGTCAGACCTGTAGGAAATGAATGATCTTTTTTTTTTTTTTTTGGAAGCATACAACCCTGATCAGCATTTTACTGTTTTGCAGATGTGAAACGATTCTTCAGCCTGGCTTCAACTGCACTATTCACATTGAAAAAAATAGAGCAAAGGCACGACGAAGAAGTAAGAAACCCGCTAATTTCACTTTCACTCAGAACAATGTAGTGTATACATGTCACTTCTGTTCTGAACGGAATGTGAAGAGAGGAACTTCACGCGGACATATGAAAGCTATATGCCCCCCGAAGATAAAAAAAAAGCTTCAAATTTGAAACCTGCTAAATCCATTTCTCAGAAGTTTGCCACCCCAAAGAAGAGCACTGCTGGTGAGGATAACGTTAGTAAATTGAAAACTGGAACACCGACTGTGGATGAAGAGATTCCTACTGTGGATAAGTTCATCTCTTCTTCAACAAAAGATGAAGATATTCCTACTGCGGATAGTCCCACAACTCCACTGGTGAAACCCGCAATTACGTTGTTGGACTCGAAGAGAAAAAAGAGAAACAAATCGGCGTCCAAGAAACGATCTGAACCCGAAAACAGTCCTGCCCCAGCAGATGCAGAGAACTCTGTCAGCACCACAAACAAACGGAGGAGAAAATCATGGACCAGTTTGAAGGAACTCGCTGAAAGAAGTGAGCAGAAGAAAAACATCAGTGATCTGTCAATCCCTTTCTTTAAGTGGGATGATACATAGTGTACCTCGGAGGATCAAATTTTGAATGAGAGACAGTATTCCCTTAATTCTATGGTTCATCAGCTTCAAATCATCATATTTTGCCACTCAAACCATAGTGGAAGGTTCAATTAGTTAAGAGCTTTCTGAACTCGACGAACAAGTACTTCGGTGGTTAAGAACATTTATTTGTATGCTGCGGTTTAAATTCTCGAGAATTTACTGATGTGTAAACCTTGAATTTACTGAGGGGACTTTTTACTGTCAGCAAATTGGTTAACAGTTGACGATAAAAAACGCGCGTGAGACTCTTTAGAATTCTAGAAATTCAAATTCAAAGCAAATCTCCAAGGGCGAGCAATGACTTCAGTATGACGCCACGTGTAACCGCCGATAGTGGCAAAAAATCCGTAATTCTGAACAACTACAGGCCCATTTACGAACCCCACACCAGCCTCGTATATAAACGACACACGACCCACGTCGTCGTTAAAACCCCATTTTCTAACTGAAAGCGAGCTCCGGAGAGTGAGAGAGGGACAGAGAAGGTTAACCATTCTAAACGGTGCGTTTTGAATCGGATGGGAAACAGGAGGTTCGCGCAGATCGCGACGAGCGACGACGAAGAGGACGACTTCGCGCGGCAGAGCCAGCAGTCGTCGGAGGAAGTTCCGGCGTCGACGAGGAAGAGGAAGCTGAAGAGAGTGGCGGAGGAGGAGGAGGAGGAAGAGGAGAGGCGGAGGAGTAAGAAGAAGAAGAAGAAGAAGAAGAAGAAGAAGAAGGGAGAGGAAGAGGCCGAAACGGCGTCGGAGGGAGAAGACGAGGAAGAAGAAGAGGAGGAGGAGGATGAGTTGGAAGCCAAGCCGATTGGGGAGATGGTTAAGGTTTCCGGCAAGGGGAGAACTCGGAGGCATCATTACCAGGCTTTTGAGTATGATGGAAACCAATACGAGCTGGTCAGTTGTTTTATTCTGCTTTTCACTCCGTTTTTCTTTTGAGTTTGTGTTTGTTGGTTGATTTAGGGTTCTAATTAGTCAATTCCGTGGCTCATATCGTTCAATTAGCTTAGATAAAATCTTAGGGGCTTTCCTGTATTGTAATTTAGCATGATAGGAAAACTTAGGGCTGTTTGGTTGGTGTGAAATGGGAAAGGGAAGTATGAGAGACTATGAATATCAATTGTTATGTTTCTGTTGCTTTCGGTTTTTTTTTGTTACAGGAAAGTTTGAGTTATATACTTCCACCCCTAAATTATCCAAAGATGAAATGTTCAAGTTATGTATTCAGACAAACTACACTCATTTCCTTATGGTAGAGGATCTAAAGATAGAATCTTTTTCCTTTGTTTGTTGAAAATCTTCCCTCATGGAGATTTTTCTTCCCAGTGGCGTGTAGCCTAGAAGTAGTGATGCATATATCAATGATGAATCAGAAGTTTTGCACTTATGTTTAAATTTTAAAGTGTATGGAAATGAGAGTCGATGTTTGAGTTTTGAAGCCACACGCTCCTCCGATAACATGTTATATTGACATGGTTTTGAGTATATATGTCTGTCAGACTGTTTATCCGTTTTTTGGAGGGAGCAGCCATGCTTTTTCTTTACCAGTTTGTAGGCCAATTGACAAATGTATGATTGGTGATGTTATGGGTTCATAGTTGACAGCTTTCATTGGTGTATTGATATGTTAGAGATTGATTCAAATAGGGTATATAAAAAGTTTTAAGTCGTCACCAAAGTAGATGCCAAAAGGTAGTGACATTCTTGTTTGGTTTCTTGAAACGAGTAGCTCATCCTTTTCTTCTATCTTTTGTTTCATACAGTGAGTACATATTTTGTTTTCAAAAGGTTCTAAGGATAAAGCTCTGGGGTTTGAAAATATGCATTTTTTTTTCTTTTCTCTTTGACAATTTTCAGTAACATTTTCTGCGTTATGTTTCAATATGGCAGCAAAATAAAGTAGGTTAGGTTTTTCATTGCTTCCCTTCTAGTATATGCTTAAATATGGATAGAAGTTCTTCCAAAGTCTTACATTTTACCTGTGACAGTATTTGTAGACTTGGAACTGTTTGACATATGTCATTGTCACTTGAATTGTTGTACGGCCATTTGTGCTTGGGTACTAGTTTCCTAATTCTTTTCGAGGTTGTGGTAATATGTATATTTTTGGTCATATATCCTTTTTAGAAGATTAAATTGAAAAATGATTTTATTTATTTGGTTCAGACACATTGGGTTCTCATGGGATCTCTATATATGGAAACAGATTATGAACTTTAGAAAAATTTTAATCTTTTGGTGGTGATGTTTTTCTGCATGTTATTACTCTGCAGGAGGATCCGGTTCTTCTAACACCCTCGGATAGAAGAGAGAAGCCTTATGTGGCAATTATTAAGGTACTTTCTCTACAAAATCAGCTTATAACTTTTTTACAATACATTGGTATGGTGTCTAATTTCTCAAGTGTGAAGTAATTTTGTATTTTTATGTGTTGTTTGTTCCTGTGGTTCACTTAGTCTTCACCATGTCTATTTACATAGACCATTTGCTTACTATCTGCTTGGATTTTTGGCATGCTGGTTTTTGTCAAGTGGATGTACTATGGCGGATTCTTGCTTTTTCCTTTTTCCTGATACGTCCATATCTTTTGAGATATTTAGGCAGCATATGATACTTTCTAATATGTTTTTCACTGATTCTCATTTTCCTTCATATTTTTAATGTGTTTATCTTTCATTTTCTTGCTATTGGTCCTGGGTTTAATTAGGATATCACTCAGCTCAAAGATGGGAACATGGTGGTGTTAGGGCAATGGTTTTATCGTCCTGAAGAGGCAGAGAAAAAAGGTGGTGGAAACTGGCAGTCACAAGACACAAGGGAGCTGTTCTATAGTTTCCATCGTGATGAGTGTCCAGCAGAATCTGTAATGCATAAATGTGTGGTTCATTTTGTTCCTTTACACAAGCAGCTGCCAAAGCGTAAAGAGCATCCTGGATTCATTGTGCAAAAGGTGTATGACACTGATGGGAAGAAGCTTTGGAAGCTGACTGATAGAGACTATGAAGAAGATAAGCAGCATGAAATTGACTTACTAGTTCAGAAAACTATGCGAAGATTGGTAGATCTTCCTGATATTGAGATTGGAGAACCAACTACTAATCAGGATGATCAATTGAAGAGCAAAAGGAATTTGATTAAAAAGAATATAGCACCCCTTGATGTTTCTAGAGTGGAAGAAGCAACACCTAGGCCTGGTAAAAATCAAAAAGCTGAAACACCTGGAAGCTGTATGACTAATTCCTCAGAGTATCATCGTATTTTAGTTGAGCTCGATGCATTAACTGGAGACACACATCGTGACAGATGGTTGGAGAAACTTATAAAAGAGCTACAGTTCATATGCAGTTCTGCTGACAGCATGAACGGAGGTGATAAAAGAAAATCTGGTTCTGATGAAACTGACTGTAAGTCCCCAGATGTTGCAAATGGACGTCAGGATACAAATCTCAAGGTACGTAGTGTGTTTTCCCCAGTTTATGGCATCTAGGCATCCTTTTGGTTTTCTAGAGTGGGGAAGGGGCAGAAAGAGCGAGATGTTATTACTTGCGTAGTTACATGTAAACTTTGCTGTTTTGGACAGGGTGGCAAGCCTTTTCACTGGCCAGATGATGCTGTCCGTGCAGCTACTGCTCTGGAGAAGGCCTCACATGATTCCCTCTCCTCAGATTACCAGAAGTATAACCAAAAATTGCGGTCACTGTCCTACAATCTCTCGGTTAGAATCTGTACAGTTTCTCATGCAAATGTATTCATTTTTTCATAGAGACATAGACTTACAACTCGTAATAAAAGTTTGAAGTCCACAAGATTTCAATTTGTATGATAATTGCTAAGGAAGTCATTGTTGATAGTGTTGGTGTCTTAATCCTTTTTCTTTCTTATCTTGGCAGAAACAAGTGGTGCTAGCCCGCCGTCTGCTAAGTGGAGAGTTAGAGCCTTCAACAATACTAAATATGTCACCAGATGAGTTAAAGGTATGGTCTTTATCATAGCTGGATTTATGGGTGGTTCAGTATTATATAGTATGGAGGCAGCATGACAAAGGGAAAAAAAAAAAATGTCTTGAGGGTTTAGCTACTGTAGGTAGGCTTCTATTTCTATTTTTTTTTTTCATCAATCAGAGTTCTAAGTTTTTGCTCCTTGGAATATATGCAAGTGCTAGCTTCTAAGCTTTTGCTGCTTGAGGTTCCATGGGCATTGTATTAGCTGGGAAGATGTATGGGCAAGATTACTTTGAGCAAGTCTTTTGGTTTCTAAACTTCAGCTGGGAGCTGGGGAGTAGGTTTACTCGACTTTTCCAGATATTTTTATAAAGGTTTCCAATTGCACAGGAATAAAATATAGGCTTGTGTCTTTTTCCCCACCTTGTATGGTCTCATTGATCAATGTAACATCATTACATGTTGGTGTTGCAATCGGCAACACTTGGTGTGTGCAAAAAGGATAATAGAATCATGGCCTTCTTTCAAGGTTCTCATTTCTCGTGACTCATCAAATATGATTTTTGAACAAACTTCAGGAGGGTTTAACGGCTGAGGAGAGAGCAATGAAGGAGCCTGATGAGTCAGAGCGTATGCAGGTAACTTCATTTGGTACCTCAAGTTTGTTTCAAATCTTGTTATATGTACATTGTTGACTTCTTACTTGTGAAACAGATGACTGATGCGCGTTGCACAAGATGTTCAGAGCTCAAAGTAGGAGTGAGAAACATTATTCAAGCAGGACATGGTGCTCGCTATGAGGTTAATGCATTTCTAAATTGTTATTAGTATGCGCTCAGTCATGTTCGTGGAATGTTTCTGTTTCAATATGCCAGAATTTACTGGTTAAGATATAAAATATCCATCACTTCTTTTAGAGATGGTAAATAGCGTCTAGAGGCAAGTAGCTATTAATTATAAGTTTTGCTACTACATTTTTCTTCTAAATCGAGATTGATACACTGGTGGGAGCAATGCTAATGGCTAATGTTGGGGACTAAGCCCTTTGTTGGCACTACAGCACAGAAAGAAAAAATGGATAAAAATCTTTCTGATCCCTTGCCAGTCTATTTTTTCTTTTTGGACAAGGAGAGCTAAGTCCAGTTAAGTTGGAAGTCATGCCAAGTTGTAGGCGTGTTGTAGACCTGATGTAATTCTTCCCTTTGGCATTTCAAATCACTTCTCCCCTTAAAACTATAATATTTGAATGTTATAGGAGTCATTAAAACCTATGATTAGCCTATTGGCGATCGTTACATTAGTTAATCCGCTTGGTTTCTACTGTTACTTCATATCATCCATCTAGTGTTATATGTTGCATTTTGAAACTTTTGATAGTAGATTATAATAGAAGGTTCTATAGATGTGAAAGCATTTTGTATCTGCAGCAACATTAGGAACAAGTGGTGACAAATGTATCTGTAATAGTTTTATTAAGAAATTGTTAATGACTGCATTTAGGTTACATTTTTAATTATTTATTACGATATTAAATGAATTTGGCCATGGCTACATGTAGCTTCATATGCTTTTTAGTATTATTTATTTATTACTTTATTAGTGTTATTACTATTATTATTCTGTGCTCGTGTATGACTGCTTTTTAGTAAGAAAGTTTTCAATATGAAGGTTTTATTGTCCGAGTAGTTTAGTGTGTTAATTGGTGCAATTGGAATATTTATTTGCTGATATATTGGTTTCAGTTGGAGTGTACTGCCTGTGGTAATATGTGGTATGCCGCTCGAGATGCAGTTTCTATGCTCACTATTGACACACCAAGTTCAAACAAGAATGTTGGTACTGTTCCATTGGCCACTGCTAAATTTGAAGATGTTGAGAAGAAGCTGGTCAGTCCCCGTGAAACTGACAAGACAGCAGCTCCCGAAACTATAAAAAAGACAACTGAAGCATATGTGCCGGTCTTGGAGGGACAAAGATCATTTGGTAAGTCTAAAAGGGAAGAAAACTCTGAATCTGCAAAGAATGCTGAGTAGAAATGGCGCGGCCTTTATTGTGTTATGGACTTAGAAATTTAGGTGTATTTAGCTAGGAGATGTCCCTTGTAGAATTCTGTACAAAGTAGTTACTCATGCCCAAGTTAATCAGTTGTTCTATCACCGACCCTGTAGTAGCTTTAACCTTATAAGAGTTGTTTCCTCACAATACTAGTACGCCCTCTATCGTGAGGGTTAGGATGGATAGTTTTACCATGCTCCTTATCCCATATACTGCATCTGCATCGATTTGCATGATGTTATAGTATATGTGAGAATTTGATATGTTATTGGTGATGCCTCGGCACCTGTTTTATTTTTATCATTTTCACTTTGTTGATGAAACGGTGGCTTTTTATGTTCCGTCATTTAATTCGTTAGGTTATTTCTGTCCCTTAGGTTGTGCTCCACTATTAGCAACTTCTGACATTGTCCCACAATCCAAAAGTGGACACACCAGTTTGTAATAATGAGTGATTGGATTATGCAGCTGCTGCCATAACCAAGTTCACTTGTTGTACGGAGACTAGTAACTAGTATATGACAGAGATGGTTGCAACCTGGGTATCTACATTTTGGGAGATCTTGGTTGAGGTGGGTGTAGAGTTCTAATGCACAATGGACTATGAGTAGGTGCTCAATTATAGAACTGACTAGATCTCTTTATAGCAGTCGAAAATGAAATGAAGTGGTTAAAGGCCTTAACCTTTCATTACTAGCTATTCTGAATCTGCACCCACTCCCATTTACCAATCTGTGGCGTACATTGCAGATACAATGTTATTGTCATTTTATTAATCCTTAACTGAAATATAATATAGACCTCTACATGTGCACCTTCTGGCTTAATCTGGATTAGAAAGTTCAAAGAAGGTCCAAGTCGGTCCAAGTGGTTCCGATAGTCGGGATCATTGGGAAACGATGCAGTGTTAGTTCGATCCCTTTCGTAGTAACACACTAAAAGTGATGCACAAGGAATATGAAGCCGCATACGATGTTTATGTCTAAAGTTAAGTTATGAGTAAGGAATTGCGTTTATGTCTAAAGTTGAGTTGTGAGTAAGGAAATGCGAACATAGATTTAAATTTGTAATCTAATTACCAATGTCTAAAATATCGAGTTTTGAGGAAATATCGATGGTCCTGAAAACAGAAATTTTGATGAAAATATCATGGATATATCGATTTTGCTTCGTAAATAATCAAGAAAAATTAGTAATTACAGACTCGATTTTGCTTCGTAAATAATCAAGAAAAATGAGTAATTACAGACTTACCAATATATTTTACCTGCAGTTTCACCGTGGGTAACTTGATAAAGGTGAAACAGAGCAAAATTGGATAACGTGAAGGAAAGAGTACGAGATTCCGTGGGTGTGATGTGACCGACCGGTTCAGATTTGCTTCCTCCCGCCCAAACCCTCACATGCAAACCCCCAAAAAAAAAAAAAAAAAAAAAAATCAAGCACATGCACACTTACCATTGTGTCCTGTACCGTTTTTATGCTTTGGCCATTTCAACTCTAAATGTACGAGACTACCCCGCATGATTCATTGCCATACTAAACTAATGGCCAGTGCCAAAGAATTCTTCCTACATAAGGGTTTATGATGAGAATGTTATGCTCCGAATAACTATAGAAAGTTGAAGTTGAGGTTCCCATTCGCCGTCATGAAGCAGGTGCTAACTCTAGGTCAAGTTTGAGGGGTAGAAAGTAATTTTTGCAAGGGGCAAGATTTAAACTTTGTTCCATTTAATATATGGGATTTGAAAATAAATTATAGTAAAACCTTCATCATAATTGTGGGATTCCAATGATCCATTCCTTGGTAACAGCAGTACCCATAACTTAAGTTAATAATTTCTGGCACCGATACACCAACTCCATTATAATTAGTGCAGCTCCTTCTCTATTAATCAAATGCCTTTAAAATTCCCAATATACCCTTAAAACATTTAAATATCATTATGTCTGACAAGGGCAATATAGTCCTTCTGCACATAGGGTGCTCCCTCCAATGCTGCCAAATCTCTGGTCCAAGTGTATGACTGTATACATGAACAGAAAGAAAAATAAACAGAAAAAAAAATAAAAATAAAAAAGAGCATATGATGAGCTCAGGGGCATGGCTTTTAGTAGACATGAACTGCAACTGAGCAGCACTTGTCTCTCATTTCAACAATGGTCTCACTCACCTTCTTTGTGTGATTGAGTGAGAGAGAGTTTTGTGTGTGGAGTCTTCAACTTCTTACTCTCACACTCACTCATTTATCATCTCAAGCATGCTTTCTCTCACTAGCATTGTCTCACCTCATCAATAATCGTCTCCCCTTTTTCTCTCTCTAGAGCTCACTTTTGCTTTACCGCTCTCTCTGCCTTGTTCTGATTGTTTCTTTTAGGGGGTTTAGGGTGCCCTTTACCTTTTTTTTTTTTTTTTTTTGGGGTGGTCACAATTGACTGTGCATTTTTACATGGTGGGTTTGGGGTATCTGTCCTAAAGATTAAGACTTTGAGTCCAAGAGATTGAGGAACATGATTGCATCTGCTGGTGGTGGTGGTGGCTTGTTGGGTTTTCCTTTTGCTTCACTTATCTGAGATCTGGTGGGGTAAGTACTTTTCTTTATTATTTGGCTTAGAATGCAAGGGAAAATCCAGTCTGGGATTTCTTTTTTCATTTATATTTATAGCCAGAATATGCTTTTAGGTGTTTTAGCTGTGTAATGCTTTACTCATTTTTGGGATCTTTTAGAGTCAATAGGAAGGTTGGTGCTTTTTCCAGTTTTTGCAGAGATCAGGGTTTGGGTGGTTTGAGGTTTATGTGATTCCAAAGCTTGGAATCATTGATGGGTTGATTGCCTTTCCAAAAATTGGTATTTGGGAATGTTCAAGATCATTTTTTGTTTTTTGTTTTTGGAATTTGACTCCAGTGGTGGGAATATGAGCTTGTAGCTATTGTGAATGTGATTGTTGCAATTAGAAAATGCATTGCCATCCCTTTCAGTGTCTTACTGTAAGTCTGTTTCTATTTGAAGTTTGATTATATGCTTGTTTGTGATTTCTTCTGCTGTTGTCATGACAAAGAAAAGCATAGGTCTTATCAATTGTCTGTAGCTGAGCTTCAAATTTGACTTTTCTCAAAGAAGGCGGTTTGGCATATAGTGCTAATTTTGATAGATGTTATCGATTTCAACCTTACTCAGTAAATTTGAAGCCGAATGGTTTCACTCTGGTGTATTTTGTATAATTCATTTAGTGCATGAGTTCGGTGAAAGAATTTCAGTGTTGGAATTAGAGTTTAAGGGTCAATTTCTTGTTGAAGATCATTGATGGTGTGTGCATAACCATTGGTCCTGCAGGTCATGGTTCCTAATTCTGTTTCTGATTCTTGCAGAACTTCAGATCTGTCAATGGGACTAGAGATGGAGTTCGAGAAAAATTGCAGAGTGGGTCTGAGTCCCAACACTGTTCTTCCAACTCATCGGCATTCCTGTGTTGAAAAAAGGAGCACTAAAGGAAGACCGCCACGCAAAGATGATCTATTGAGCATCAAGGAGGGGTTTGTGGAAATCAGCTTTCAGCGCTATCGCAGCACTTCTTGTAAGGTACCATCTAGACCTGTTGGACAGGAAGTTAACATAGAACTTAAGCGAGGTTCTATATATCAAAGCTCCAAGGAGGTTAGGGAAATTAAGAAAATGGGCACTGCTGAGGGAAGGAAAAAGATTGAAAAGTCACGATGTAGTGACTCCTCTTTCTCTTACAGAATTGTCGATTCGTTGCGTAGTTCAGGTGATGGAAGCCCACAGAATAGGTCTTCCGTACTGTCTTTGAAACCCGAACTGAATGTACCATCTGCTGGAAGGCCTCATGTAGAGCCGTGTTCATTGGATAGCATTCTTGAAATTTGTGTGGATCCAGATGACAGGGAAGAGCACTCAGCTGAAGCTTTAGGAGAAGATCCAATGCATTTGAATCTAAGAAGTGATCCGGTTGCTGGACCTCTAAACAACGGAAATGAACTTCTTGAAAGAGATGAAGTTCACAAATTGCACAAGTCATTCTCTGCTAAAGTGGAAGTGCTTCATACTCCTTCTCCATCGGAGAGTGATCGCTCGTCCAGTGTGAGCTCAAAGGCCCGGTTCAACAATTTAAGAAAAATGTTTGATCCATTCATGAAGTCCAAGTCATTGCGAAGTCCAAGTTATGTTGTGGAACCTGGGGGAGCCAAAACAACTGGAATGGTGGACATGACAAAAAGCAGGACATATCAAAAATCTTTGTTGCCTGTCTTTTCAAATACGGTACAGAATGCAGGTTGTGTTTCTCTGTGTATCAACCAAGATAACCACCAGTCTAGTGTAGCATCTTCACCGGTTCACCTACATGGCCATCTTAAATTACAAAATAAACATGGAATGCCATTTTTTGAGTTCTCGTTGAAGGGATCAGAAGATGTCTTTGTGGCCAGGACATGGAAAGCGGATAATGGTTTTAACTGGGTCTATACCTTTCATGCCGTTGGTGGTAGAAAGAAGAGCAATGCCAGCGGTGTGGGATTGCATGGTAGTGATAGAGATTCTTCAATGGTGGGACAGATGCAAGTTTCTTGTTATCTATGTTCAGAACTAAGAGATGGAGCTTTTGACAATTCCATGGTGACAGAGTTTGTTTTGTATGATATCTCTCATGCAAGGCAGATTGCAACAGAAAAAGCAAACTCTAATTGTACCCTTGATGATGCTAAACATCCCAAAGGTTCCAATCAGAGCACAGAGGGTGCAACTTTAAAGTTGGGTGATGGGTCTTGTCCGACGAAGGTCAAATCTCAACACAAGAGCAGTGATTCCGATTCTTCAGCCTGGCCATTTGCAGCTCTGCATCCAGGTCTTGAAATTGCAGCCATTGTTATGCAAGTTCCATTTGAAAAGAGAGAGAGCTTGAAATACAAGAGAGGGGATAGGGTATGTGAAAAAGTACCTGCAAACCTACTTAAGCTGTCCATGGTTGAACAGAAGAAGAAGGATGACCCTGATAATCGAAACTCAGGAAACTTGAAGGTGATAATTCCATCTGGAAATCATGGTTTTCCGGTTGCTGAAAGCAAGGGTCCTTCGTCGTTACTAGATCGATGGAGGTTGGGTGGTGGTTGTGACTGTGGTGGCTGGGACATGTCCTGTCCTCTTACTGTGTTAAGCAATCCCAACATTCAGTTAGCTGATAATCAATTATTTGAAGAGAATCAGCAGCCTTTGGAACTTTTTGTTCAGGTAAACTTCTTTGATGTTGGAGTATGTTTTCATGATCAAGCTTGTATAAAAGAAGTTCTCTTGTTTAGTTTTGGATTGAAAGAAATTGTAGAACAAGTTGAGGTTCTGGCTCCTAGTAGACTTGCCACTAATTTCATTGTCCATCATTCTTTTGTTCGCGTCTGGCATCTCATATTACTCTGTTTTGATTTGTTTGCAGGGATCAAAGGAGAAAAAACCAGCATTGACCATGACAATGGTTGAAGATGGACAGTATGCAGTTGATTTTCATGCACAGTTGTCGACATTACAAGCATTCTCTATGTGTGTTTCTATTCTGCATGGTACAGAAACATCGACAGCAGCCACTGGGCAGGAGGAAAGCAAACAGTTGTCGCAGTGCAATTCATTGAAAGTGCTTAAAGAGGAAGTGGCGTTCTTAATTGAAGCAGTCACAGAAGGGGAGAAGAAGAAAGTAGGTAAGAGGGTGAAAAAGATCCAACCATCGTATGTGCTCGATCCACCCTTCTCTCCTATTGCACGAGTATAGATTTCGAGCAGCACACTTTGTTTTTGTCCAGAGAACCACAATGGGATCAGAGATGACCCCAACCTTTACCAGTAAATGGGAGGGTATCAGAAACAGATGGCTGAGACAATGCCAGCCCCAACCGGTACTGGGGGTCATATGGTATCAAAACTATTTGTCCCATGGAACAACGGCCAGCTCAGCAAACCGAAAAAGGGCTGCATCGAATTGCAACAGACTTTTTGAAGCTGCTTATCCTTGCCATTGCCTGAGGTTTATTGCTACAGAGGTTTACATCAAATTAGATGTATTTTTCGATTGGTTCGTCATCAATCAACTTTTCAACAGAATAGAATACTGTCCATATTGAAACTTGTAGCCTTGTAGGGAAGGAAAAGGAAGTAGTTATGTTATATGGGAATTGGGAAATACAGAATTTTCTCTTGTGCATTTTTTCTTTTGTATTTTGTTAGATAGGGAGAGGGGGTAGTAGATCCCTGAAATGGTTTCTAAAATATGGAGAAGCAAGAAGACAAGCACTTTGTATCCAAAATGTAAGAATAAATTTGTTTTGGGCACCTTCTTACTCTCTATTGCACTGTTATTGGCTCACTGTAATTTGTTTGCTGAGGGAAGCACAAGAGACACAAGTGAAGTCTACAAAACAAAAATAAGTAATAATCAACGCCTCCTGTGGACACAATGAAGCCTATCACTAATAGCGTTATGAGTCGTGGCCATTGTGGAATCAACACATCCTGATAAAAATGTTCGGAGAAAACAATTTACATTGTGTCATTGTAACAAATTTATAGGAAAATGTTCACTTGATCGGTAGCTGAAAATTTGTCATACGATTGAGAAATTAAAATACATATAATTTCAAGATGTAATTTAAAAACTGAACATTTTGTATGTTCTTATCTTAAAATACATATAATTTCAAGATGTAATTTAAAAACCGAACATTTTGTATGTTCTTATCGTAAAATAAAACAGAAGGCTTGGACTACATTGGACATGGACTTGGGCTAGGCCAAAGTTTGAGCATGGACTTGGCTCGCCTCCCCTGACCCTATCTTAATTACAAAGAATTTTGAGTGTCATTACTAATAAAGTTAAAAAAAAAAAAGTAATTCTAGAATACATAATTAAGCAAAAAAGGACATGCATAAAGAAGTTTTTGGTAGTCCTTGGCTTTTATGGTAATTAAATTAATATCATTTGACTTGTTTTTGTATATTTTTTAGAATGTCATATCGATTAAGACTGTCAAAATGAATCAAAATGTTAAAATAAAAGTAAAACTAAGAATCCCATATAGTTCGATTAATTCCGTATGATGTATTCAGTGAATTCCTAAATTGTAGTGGTTAGTAATTCTAAAATGTTGAGGTTTTTTCTTCATAGTCAAGATTTGTTGAGTTAAGAATAAATGTGTTCAGTCAATATGTTCATCATAAGAGAAACAAATTGAAATTGAAATGCAATTTAAAAGGAAACTGACGTGTTTTAAAAAAATCAAAGCAATTAACCTATTCATAAGTTTAGCTATACTTTCCTGAAGCATGGACGGATTGACTACCAAATTAAATTAAAAGTGACCGCATCTAATTTTTCGAGTTATGAATAAGATCTTTCTATATCCGAATTTATGCACCTGCCTTGAATGGTTGCATAATGAGACCTATGAAATGCATGCTGGAGTCCGGGTATTTGGTCAATCAGGGTGTAGTGCATAAGCATACAACACATAGCTTCATCAGAAGTAAAGAGTTTATTCATTCTTAAGAAATTTTCAGAAATGGAGTTGAAGGGTGTCTCTTTGGTGGTGATGATGATTCTGCTAATCACCCGAAATGCAATAGCCGCCGATGATTTTCATACAAACCGGCGTTGCGGCCTGCGCTACGCCAATCACGGAATCGTGCACCGATTATTGTAACAATCTGAAAACTAAGGGTCATCATCATCACCATCACCACCACCACAATTGCAAATCTGATTGCTCACACCAATGTCACAAATATCGCGATGGTATACCCTTCTCCATTCTCTAATCTCTATATAATTTTTTTCTTCTGTGATAAATATTCTGAGTTGTAATTTTTGTTTGTAGATAAAAAGAAACTGGGAAGTTGTGTGCATCTCTGCCACAAAAACTGCAGCATCAGAGCTCCTAGTCCTAGTCTCCACTCTCCAGTAGTTATATGTGTATCCATGTGAGCTTGTCCATGGGACGTTTACACGATGTTTTTGTACGAAATAACTTTATGGTTGAATAAAATGCCTGAAATTTTCTAACGTGTTTGATTTAGTTTAATGTTGTTGCCGTAAAATTAGAGATTAAGAGCATTTACTAACCTTTATGTTTACATTTGAAATCATAAACTCTAAGTACCTAACTTATTTACATCACAATGTTGAATCAAATGATATAGAATTAAAGAGATTCAATCTTGTCTCTTAGAAATTTAGAATAAATAGCAACTTAATTTTTATATATTTAAATCTACAAAACCATTCATTCAATTTGTTTTCGTGATAATTTAAGAGGGAAGTTCAGTTGTTGAAAGATGCATACACCGTAATAAATTGAAATTGAAATTAAATTAAAAAAGAAATAAATTTATTAGAAAAATAAAATTAAAAAAGAAATAAATTTATTAGAAAAGTCAACCCAATTAACATATTGAAATTTAGCTATACTACCATTAAGTGGTAATGGAGAGCGGAGAACTATATTTAGTTAGGTTCAATCTCACATATGTAATAAAGAAATAAAATAGTTATATTTATATTATGGACTACTGTTAACTTTGCTTTGAATTAGGGTTTATCCTCAATTATGCCACAAACATCATGTTCAATCTCACATATATAATAAAATAAATTAAACAGTTATATTTATATTATGGACCGTTAACTTTGCTTTGAATTAGGGTTTATCCTCTAAATTATCGGAAATTCTACCATGCTCCGAGCTTGTCATGCTTGGGCACGTCAGCATTCCCTCTATCGTTGGATATGAAGTTTAAAATCTAATGGTTGAAAATATCAACCGGATGACCTGCTATTCTATTCTCTTGATTGAAAAATAACTGTGTTTTAAACGGTTAAACTTGTTAGTAAAAAATCAAAAGATTTGGGAATCATAAAACACAGTTCATCCTAAAAACGAGAACTCATGCAGTTACTGGACATTCTTCATCACTGATGGGGTAGCCATGGATATCACCCAACGAATGAAAACAACATCGTTCTCGTCTCCTCCTCCAAATATATTTTAGACTATTTCAATTCCATAATGGGTTCAACTCGAATTTTTTGACATCAGCGAAACTCTTTCTCAGAGCCGCAGTTTTTGTTACTGGACATTCTTCATCGCCGATGGGGTAGCCATGGATATCCCGGCGAATGAAACGGGTTTGTTCTCGTCTCCCTCCTCCAAATTTATTTTCGGCTATTTCAATTCCATAATGGGTTCAACTCCAATTTGTTGACATCGGCGAAACTCATTCTTAGGGCCCCAATTTTTGGGTCAACTCGCAGCAGCAGCTTAGCTTAGTGAGTTCTTCTTAACTTCTATAAATTTCAACTCTCTAGTTGTACGACTGTAGATGTACATAAATTTTCTGCTCTACATTTTACAAATCTCATCTAAATTTTCCGCTTGTTACAAGTTTGTGGGTTTTGTGTGAATGCTAGAGAGTAGATATTTTTGCTAAATGAGTTCGTTTGTGAGAACAGGTTATTTAATAAAAGATGACATGAACTCAGAGCATGCTAGTTCCAGAGACGGAAGATTGAACATGGAGGAATCGCTGGTCCAGGAGACGAGGGAGCTGGATGAGGAAGTGGATGATAGTAACAGTAATATAAATGCCACAACAGAGAGTGTGAGTCCGAGTTCTTTACCTGAAGGGGAAAATTTCAAGGAATTGACTGCTGATGACGTAGTAGGAAGACAGTTTCCAACTGTGGAGGATGCTGAAAGATGGTATAGAATGTATGGGACTGCCATTGGTTTCGGTGCGCGAAAGCAGAGAGTGACAAGGGGAATTGGAGGGAGGGTTACCCGGCGAAGAATGGTTTGTTGTAAAGAAGGAAAAAGAGATGCAAAGTGGTTAGAGAAAGAGGACCGTATTCGTAATCCAAGGAATGAGACCAGAGAGAACTGCCTAGCAGCATGTTGTTTCCACTATAACAAGGATTCTGGCACTTATTTTATCACTGAATTCAACACAGAACACAGTCATGAATTAGCAAAGCCAAAGGAGACTCAATTCATTCGATCAAACCGATGTGTCAGCAATGCAGATTTGGCTCATGTCAATGCAATGCGGAGTTGTTCAATAAGCACCTCCCGTGCTTATGACTATATTGTCAAAAATAGTGGTGGATTTGAGTTTGTTGGATATACTTCCAAGGATCTGTTGAATAAGATGGATGCTGACCGAAGAGCAAAGCTGATTGATGGGGATGCACAGGCTGCAATTGCCTATATGAATGCTAAGGCCATAGAAGATCCTGGGTTTATGTGCAAGTTCAGTGTTGATGTTGATGGGAGACTTGCAAATCTGTTCTGGAGAGACTCAACTTCCTTGTATGATTTCGCATGTTTTGGGGATATATTGATATTCGATAGTACATATAAAACCAATGTGTACAACAGGCCCCTTGCTGTGTTTGTGGGAACCAACAACCACCGTGCAACTATTGTGTTTGCGTGCGCAATTCTGGTTGATGAAACAGTAGAGACCTACACATGGGTGTTGAAAACATTCTTGGAAGCAATGAATGGCAAGAAGCCTACGGCTGTCTTGACAGATGGAGATAAGGCAATGCGCAAAGCAATTGTTGAAGTTTTCCCCCAAGCAAAGCACCGTATATGCTCTTGGCATGTTGGTAAAAACATGGCTGAAAAAATTAAAGATGAGGACTGCAGAAAAGAGTTCAAAGAGTGTATGTATAACTCATGGTCAACAGTCGAGTGGGAAGAAGCTTGGCGGAACATGGTACAAAAAATTGAGGAGGCAGAAGCATCTGAAGGAGTTGAAAATTGGCTGCAGATGATGTATCAAGAAAGGGAACGTTGGGCAGAAGCTTTTTTCACTGGACATTTCTTTGCTGGTATGACTAGTACCCAAAGATGTGAAGGAATGAATAAAAACTTAAAGTTTGGAATAGGAAGGTACTCAAAGATGTTTGAGATTCTACCCCGGATTGGCAGAACAGTAAGTCGGATGAGGAATGACGTAATTAAGGACGACTATGATTGCAGGAACTCAAAGCCGGTCCTTACCACTCACATGCAAGCATTGGAGGACAAGCTTGGTAAGAAGCTAACCCATGACATGTATTTAGTGGCTAGAATTCAGATTAAGCGTGAGAAAAATTATTTTGTGACAAATATGATCTCATTTGATGGTTCAACTATGTTCTATGTGATGAAGTATAAACAACCGCGATTGGTATGGAATGTGGAGGTCAGGATGGGGCAAGGAGATCCTCACTATCTCTGCTCCTGCATGTTATTTGAGTCTGATGGGATTCCTTGCTCTCATATTTTTTGTGTGATGAAGTACAAGCAGATTGAGGTCCTACCAGACTCCTTAATTCATGAGCGGTGGACCATGAGTGCTAGAGACAAACATAAGGATGCGTCACCGCTGAATGAAGGTCCAGATAAAACCATGCAGATTGGCAGGTGTGCGGCTTTGCACTCAATTTGCAATAGTATATCTTATGATGGGTCACTTACTGGAGAAGGGTTCAGAGTCATTATGAATGAACTCACTAGAGTGAAACTAATGGCCGAGAAGTACAGGGTTCAACACTCTGAAACAAGCCTGCACATCAGTAGTCAAAACCATGAAAATGTAGTAAGAGACCCAGAAATCCACACGTCTAAGAAAACAAAACATGGGGAAGAGAACCATAATGCTGAGGAGGAACCTACAAGAGTCGAAAGGCATTGTTCTTATTGCAAAGGAGGCGGGCATAACTCTAGAACATGTGACAAGAAAGCAGCAGACCTGGTTGCTGAAAAGGCTACAGCAGCACAGGCCCTTTCACAATCCTCGACCGTAGGCCGTACGTATGACTTTATGTTTTAGGAATAGTGATGAAGTAGTGTTGGAATTGATCGAGTTTCATGCTGAGGAAAACAAGAGGTTAGTTTGTTCTTCATCTTCATATCATTATGTCAATACTTTTGTGGGGACATACGGCCATTAGATTAGAAATTTGCTGCAACAAGAATTTGGTTTTCTTTGTGCTGTCATTGTTCATGATGAGTGTCTAAGTTTTGGTGTTCCTTATCTTTGTCAGACATTTCATTTGAATTTAACTGTATTTCAACTTTTGGCTTGGCTTCAATTCCAACTTCTCCACCCCGCTCTAGCCACAACTGTTGGGGCCAATTCTCCCATCTCAAGTCGCTTCTGTATCTGGATGAATCAATTAGTTAAATAAAGGTCTTTTAGTTAGTTTCTATGTTATTTCTGTAGATCAGTTGATATCGAAACCAATTAATTGGTAACACACTGCAATATTGTAAATCAGTTTTTGTTAAATGAAATTAACTTTTTGTTGTTCATTCTTTATCTATTTAGTGGTTGCACTTGATCCTTTAATAACTGATCATGTCTGGATTAGTTATTGTACTGATATGCATGGATGACATCAAAGTTTCTCTCTGTTCGGTGGCTACAGGCCAAGATCTCTTTGTTGGGTTACACGGACTCATAGTTTGGTATTACGAAGTATATTCCTTGATTATGATGGTGAAAGCATCACTATATCTGATTTAGTACCGGAAAATTGGATTCCATTTTTTGCTTGCAAGCCATGGATCTTGAATATATCTATTAGAAATTGTTCCTAGCATCATAACAATGACATTTTACAGCAGGAAGTTTAAATTTTGAGCACATATCAAGTGCTTGCTACTTGCGAGTTTGGGGCGTGGCTATGGACATGCTTACTGCTGCACGCCTGACTTTGGTGGCTGTCTGGGTGGCCTTCACTCTCTTATGGGTGTCCACAGTAGACACCAGTCTGCTTTTGCATTTGACAGTTGGTTTTAACTTTTTTAGCTTGTATGTTCGGAGAAAAAAAAAATATTGGAAGACTTCATGGAAGTTGAAGCTACCAGGCGTCCGGATTGTGGACATAGGGAGTAGTCAATTATCCATTATTTATGGGAATGTATTGAGGCGAGAGAGTTATGTAAGCTTTATGTTCAGAGGGCGATGCAAGCTATTGAAATATTGGATAAAGCTACTTGTTGGTTGGAGTTTTATAAAGCAGGAACAAGGACAAGTGGGAACAAATTGGAATCTGGAGTTAGGTTGGAATCAAGGCTGTGTTGCACCACATGCTGGGTATTGGAAGCTAAATTTTGACGCGGTAATTGATGCTTTGAATGGTTGCTTCGGGACAGGGGCGGTGTGCAGGAATGAGATTGGGGAGTGTGTTGGCGTGTTAGGGGTTCCTATAATTGGTACACCAACACCTCATGCTTGTGAGATAATGGCTTTGGTAAACGGGCTTGACTTCTTGTCTTCAAGGAGGGGCTACTCATTTGGTGGTGGAAGGTGATGCGAAAAACATCATTACGGCACTCTCCAAACAAGGAGGAGCTGTGAAATAGGCGTTGGTCTGTTGCTTTTCTTTTTGTTTCTGGGTTCTTCTTTGGAGGAGGCCGGAATGCGCAGGCCATAAGTTACAGCCGGTCAAAGCAGTATTCGTGGAGCAAGGACTGTTATGCTATATTTTCCGAACGAAGTTATTGTATCTATATGCATATATTCAAGTATATTGTTGATTTAAGTCTAGCAGATTCCAAATTGATGCGGTTTAGATTATGTGTTTATTCAATATTATGGTTGTGATGATTTGATGAAGTATTACGCTATTAGAATATTTGAAGTGTTAATGACCGAAAATAGAAAGGGAAAACTACGAAAAAAAACATCAGGGAAAAATACAAAAAAAATACCCGAAAATAGAAATCGATCAATCTGAAAATTTCATATGTTTATACAATAGTGAAAATTTCATATGTTTATACAATAGTGGGAGCGGCATCATATCAAAAAATTTACAAATGTTCTATTTAGGGTTGAGTTGACCAGGTAGATAGAGACCCAATCGAAGGTGGAAATTGCTGAAATTTCTACTACTACCATATATTCGCATGCCGACACCATCCAACGGTGAAATTTTAAAAATTCAATTTCGTCACCCATTTTACTCATGGAGGGTAACAACCCTAATATACAAGTTATACTACATTACTAGGTATATATGGAATATTTGCGATCCAGAAATTCTGAAATAGAAATTGATCAATTTGAAAATTCCCACATGTTTACACAACAGTGGTAAGTATTGTGTCAAAAAATTAAACTGATCTACAGTGAATAAGACACCCAACGGACCGGCCAACGTTTTGTACAAGCAAACTTCCCTAAGGGAAGCGCCACCATTCGAGAACAAACATCCAGGAATTGTACATCCATAAGTAGACCTCTTACCCACGAGACGGTGGGAGCTAAAAAATCAAAAAAATTGAATTGCCAAGACCGGTTACGAGCATATTAGTGTTATGTTCTATTTAAGGTATCGAGTTGACCGAGTAGATAGAGACCCAACCGAAGGCGGAAATCGCTGAAATTTCTACCACTACCATGCATTAGTATGCGGACAACATCTAACGGTGCATTTTTAAAAATTCAATTTCCATCCCCATTTTGCTCATGGAGGGTTTTAGTTTTGAATAACCCTAATAAACAAGTTATACTTTTTTTTTTTTAGAGAATAAACAAGTTATACTTAAATTTCTAAAAAGGATTTAAATGTACCATATCGTTATTTTTAGTTTTGTTGAAACGGTAAAAGATATGATATTTACCCTCTACATATATCAGTCCGTCGAAAAAAAGAGGTATCAGAAATATCGCAGATATTTAAAACCTTGGGTGCAGCTTTGTGTGAGAAATAAATCTTTACATTCTTGAATGGGAAAATTTTACCAAGAGTATCCAAACTAAGGCCCACTCTAAACTTTAGTACCCGACTATTCAAAACTATCATATTGGTATCCGATGTTTGAAGTCCAACCCAACAATCTTACACACAGTCATTAACGGTGTTAAGTATCACATTTTTAGGGATATTTTAGTCACTTCATGTCTTAATCCATATTTTTTTGAATTAATTCAATTTTTTTAAGCGTGCGTATGTTGGTGCAGCATTAGGCCAAAATATTGAATTAATTAAAAAATATTGGTCTTATAAATTTATTTAATTAAAAAAACAATTGGATTAAGACATGAAGTGACTAAAATATGCCTAAAAATGTGATACGTAACACCGTTAATAACTGCATGTATGATTGTTGGGTTGGACTTCAAACATCGGGTACCAATGTGATAGTTTTGAATAGTCGGGTACTAAAGTTTAGAATGGGTTTTAGTTTGGGTACTCTTTATAAAATTTTCCCTGAATGAATTCTACTCCTCACTAAGATATATCGGGTTATCTAAAAACGTGAAACTGAAAGTAGATAAATTTGACATAACCATCTACTTTGTAGTGTACTCATAGGTATTGTGTAAAAAAGTTAACTGATCTGCTGTCATTTAGATGTCAAACGAAACGGTCAACTATTTATATTAGGTATTATGGCTCATAGCAACGACAGTGTGAAAACTGATAGATTGAAAAAAGAAGTTACGAGTGAGCGGTTATGAGCGTATTAGTTTTATATGGTATTTAGAATTTATGATTAACCTAATAGATCAAGATTCAAATGACGACAAAAATAGCTGAAAATTTAACCATAACCATTTCAACTTATCATGATAACATCCAACGGTTGATTTTGATAAATTCTATTTCTCCCAACCTTGTCGCTCATGGAAGGCATATTTTTCTTTACAACTGATAAACATGTTAAACCACAATAGTAGGGATATCATGATTTTGTGCGGTCCAAAAATTGCAACTTCAAATCGATAAATTTGACATTAATTATCTACTTGTAGTGTATTGATATGTATTGTTTAAAAAAGTTAGGTCAATGTAGTGTCATTTAGATGTCAAAGAAAGCGATTAACTATTTATGCACTTATAACTCGTAAGGGGAGCTTAACCACAAGTATATAAACCTTCTGAAATTTTTACGTTAGTTGATATAAGTAATAAACAAGTTAGATCGCACTAATATGAATATAAGGATTTTGTGCAATCAATATAATTGAAATATTGGAAATTGAAAAATTGAGACAACCCATGTGTTTATAGTGAGTTAATAAATACTATGCAAAAAAGAATTAGGGTTTGGGGTTAGGGTTTGAGTGGCTTAGAACAATTCAATACACTCTCTGCACTAATATAAACATGTGATGATCTTTCATTGGTAAACATCTAAGCCTATGTGAGTCTGACTGCACCCAATACTAGAATCCTAATCCTAATGTCCTATTTCATCCCTCGACATTCCTTTTGTCAGCCTCACTCACTCATCCCTACTCTCTTCTCAAACCCAATTCGAAACACAACGACGGTTGACGATAAATGATACCCAGCAAAGGAAGATCCTGGCACAAGGTGAAGCAAGCGAGAGCGCCAGCGACACGGCGTGGCCTACGATCTCAGATCAGACATCCATCTATAGAGGGCCTTACAGATGCAGTGGTAAATCTAGGAGGACATGGGGTCAAGGACGACACTTACAAATCGATTGACCATAAAATCATATCATTGTCCAGTGCTGCCAACGGAAGACCCGATCTAGTAATGCTGGTTTATTATGCTCTTCTTACATTGCTACATGCTCTTACATTAACTGTGTTTTTATTCATGTATGGAGGGTTTAGTAACCACCGCATGCTATGATATAGTCCATTCACGATGAGGTTGTCGTAGTTGAATTTTAGGAACTGCTACTTGTTGTATGCTCTGATTTTAGATTGGTCTACTTTATTGATATAGGAAAATAGGGAGATCTGATTGTGCTAGGAAAAAATTATACAAGATAGAGCTATAGCCCCTGTAGCAGTCCCTGAAGAGGTAAAAAAGAGGCAAGTCTAGTTGAATAACCTGGAACACAAGAGTTATCTTCTTTGACTTTTGGCTCAGTAAAACAAAGAGTATTGTGTTGTGGATTTTCTAGGACAAGTCATTAGATATCGAGACCCAGGCTTACAATCGTTGTAAAATATTAGTTATAGATTACAGATAAGGACTAGAATGGACTGCCACTCTTCATCACCTATATTTGTTTATTTCTATAATTTTGTTTCTCTTGCTGCATGTGCATATTAGTTGTTTGAAATCATTCCTCCCCAAGGCCCTTGTTACTCTTCCATTTGTACTATTTTCGCGTATGGAATCTGGAAAAGCCAGACAAAGTATTATGGGGTTATTAGTTCAAGTGTTCAAGTTTCTTTTCTTTAGCAATAGCCTGCGAAAGGTATTTCTATTCGTATATTTTTACATGTCATGTTTTGTGGATGGCTCAGGATTTCAATCAATTAGTTTGGCATGTACAACCTACTGTTTCTATATGGTATTAGGCTCTATCTATTAAACCAAATCATGAAACTAGCAGTCCGTTTTGTTTAACCTAACTATGAAACTAGCAATAATTGACACTACTTTTTTTAAAGGGTGAGGAGATGACGCCAAGAGTTGAGGATAGTGACATCACAATACCCCCGTGGAGCATCAATCTAGTTGGGTTAGGGGATGAGTGCAGATTCAATCACATCGACATTCCTCAGTGCATCACCTATAGTTACGTGTCAGTTTCTCCTCATGTTAGAGCGGTAAGTGATATAAATGATTTTCTTTCACATTGTTTACTTACCTCTTGGTGATAAGAAGTGTATTTCTATGATGGGTTTTGGAGGGGATGAAAAGTGTATTTTTATATATCATGCAGGTGAGTGCAGAGACAGCAGGCACGCTTCTTCGCCAGATTGCTGGTTTAACCTCAATAGCTACAGAACAGTCCCTGAAGGCTCGCGATGAGATATTGAGATTAAAGAGAGAAAAAGTAAGTAATGTGGGTAAGGTGAATAGGACTTTAGGGCATGACGGAATTTTGTATATATGTGCTGTGGTGAATATTTACTGAAGCTATGCATGTTTACATTGCAGGAGGTTGCACTAAAGGGAAAGGATGAAGAAATAGTGCAGCTAAGAAAGGAATTGGTGAGTAAGGTTATTATAAATTGTGCCAGCAAGGTCTTTTGTATGCAACTTATTATAAATTTTGGTACAGGAATTTGCCTTGATGAATTCGGGTGCTAATTCCTTTGTAGATGGCGAGGTTAGTTGTCATACTCGACATTCCTCTGATTTGTTGTTTTGATGCATTATATATATTGCAAAGACAATCTGGGAGCTTAACCTTATTCTCGATACTTGCCCTTGTGTAGAATCATATGAATTATGGCCATGGGCATAACAAAAGTGTGCAGGAAAAGCACGTTGTAGGCAAACAAGAATTGAGGGTAACCGGCTTTTCTCCATTCACTGATAAAGAGGGGGATACAAGCAGCGAGGGTAAGAATATTGATGTTATGTCAGATAGTTCAAGTGATGATGATGGGGATGTATCCAACCAGGAGCGTGTTTTTGGTTGGCTGCCTACCAATGCTGCGGGTTGGAAAGTAGCCACAAGGGAAAGGGACAACACCTGTAATACCCTGAGTTAGTTTGAATTGTCAGTGTTTTTATGTAACTTGCACTTGTAATGATGTTAATTCATCATCGACTTACCCCATACTTCTAATTTTACTTCTTTTGATCATTTTCGAGTGGAGAAGTATTATGATACTGTCTTCTTAAATTTCAATTGCAACTCCCTGTTCCTTTTCCCTCCACCAAACCATGTGTATAATGCTATATATGGCTGAAAGTTATTCAATGGTGGACTATTTGTGAGCATCTTGTATCTGGAAAACCCCACTTATGAAGGTTCCTTATTTCTGTTGTGCCATTGGTAAACAGAGGAACTGCTTCTGGCCGGACTCCTATAATACAAGCAAAGGACGCAAACCAACTCAGATCATTATTTTCAGAAACTGTAGACACAAACATCGTTTTTCTTGTGTTGTAGACATCAATCATCAGTGAATGAATTTTTTATTTGGTTAAAAAAAAAACAGAAAAAAAAAAGTGTGTGTTGCTTATATAATTAAGACTTGTTGGTGCTTAAGAGAGCACAAAGAGCCTGAAAGTAGTCATATTATCAAAACTCGTAGTCATATTATCAAAACTCACTTCATATAACTCAATAAACTTCAGATGGTCAAATGTAAATCAACGCAGGGGCAACATCCTCACATTATATCATCATAGTTCAACACATTACAGTAACAACATGGTTACATGGTTAGATGTCAACCTAGACACTACCTTTTACAAAAGCTAGCCAGATACGTTAGGTTCTAGCAATGTACAAAAATGGACCACCCCTGCTATTTGGAACATTGACAGTAAATCGGACCATCATCGACGGCGCGGCATACAGCGCACCTTGCTGGGATTGAGACAACCATTCTCCACGTTACCAGCTGCCCTTTTCTTGTTTCCAATCACCTTCTTTTTAGCATTGTTGCTCTTTGGAGTTTTCATAGAACCAGAAGTATCTGTGCACATATCACCATCTCCTACACGTCCACTAGCATGGACCCTAGGCCGTATGCAGCGCATGTTATTGAAGACATATGCTTGATCTGTGTTCTTAGGATGCTTCACTAATTCCAAAGCAAGTTTCACACGCTGATCAGCTGAGTTGAACTGAAAATTAGATCAGCGGTTAGGATAACGTGGTAAAAAAAAGTCATTACATTTATTACAAAGTAACTTGTGGTGCGAAAATATTTTACATACCCCAAATCGCCAAGTAGAACCTCCATTTTGCATATGACGTATAACATATATCCCACAGTCACAAGTGTTGTCTTGTATCGGATTGAAGGCTCCATTGATAAGAATGAAGTGCCTAAACTCGAACCATTGGTCCAAACGCACGAGTTCCATATGCATGATGTCGTTAGCAAAGACCCTATCAAGGTGCCTCAACTAATGTCCACAAGTTACAAATATAGTCAATCAACATATTAAAATAATTGTTCAACAATAGTAATATCCAATAATATCCAATTCAGAGCCTTACAACAGTCTTGGCGATGACACGACGACTGTCTGTGGACTCATCAGTGGGGAGGCTGTCGTACAGCACAGCTTGCCTATTTCTGGTGTTTACAATTAGAAGAAACCAGTGATTGAAGTTTCCATCATGGAGGGGAATGAAGATCTGTCATGTAAAAGCAGTTCACATATAACAAACCATGTATATAATCTCCAAACAACCATTCAATATTGAACTACTCAAATACCTTGCTAGCCCCAATTGATGTCCCCTGAAATCGATCAAGGCGACATGTTGATCTTGTGTACTCAACCCATTGATCATAAGTTAAATTTCCCACATTGTTTTGTGCTAATTGCTGTTCAACATTGAAATAATAAGCAGCTTAATTAGTTTTTTCCACATTAAAGGCTCATGGTAAGACATGAACTAGAGGGTTGTCCATGAATAATACTTACACCAAAGTGGGTAGGGAAGAACCAAGAGCGAGAGTGTCTTTCATACATGTAAGCAGCCATAACATTAATGACCTATATAGGAAAATAAAATTCCAGATTACTCACAATCACAGATAATGTCAACATAGCAAAATAAAAGGCAACACTTACATCATCGAGTAGAGGGGTTTGTGGCTGCAAACATGCGATATCACCTCGATTTATGAGAAAACCATCACAACCAGCAACCATGTAGCTATGTAATAACAACTAGTAAGCTCATGTATATACTAACATATCAAATATGGGGAAAAGAATGTATTACCTGGACTCATCAGCAGTTAACTGACTAGCAGGGAAAAGGAATTTCAAAATTTCCTCATCCATTGCAGAGATACCACTTGTTGCATGTAATCGGCCAACATCCGAGATCTTTGGCTTCTTCTTCTTGCACTTTGTATCAAAATTATTGTTGCTTTGGGGAAATAAGACACGCACAGGTGCTTGATTTTTTGTGCGAGCCAGGCTATTCTTCATTACGGTACCACCATTTCCAAGTGGGCTGTGAGAACAATCAGACTGTTGACTCCCATTTCCCCCTTCTCCACGGTTCAATCTCACCTGTCAGTTCAAATATCAATTAGTCTTGCAATGAAAACAGAAGTCCTAGCTTAAAATAAGAAAATACTAGTACACCAAAATTCTCTCTAGGTTTTAGTATGCTTTTACACTAAATTTTTGTTCATGACCAGTAAGCTTTCCAAACAATAACTGCTGTAATTTTCACTATGTACACCAAGAATACAATCATATGCCAAATACTCTCCAGGTATCAGTATGCTTTTACATCCCAAAACCACAAAAGATTCAATATATATTAATAGTAATTTAATCAATTTTTTATTCATTTCGAAAATCAGATAAACAATGCCATTGAACCCTAACACAGCCACACTACAAGCATAATGGAACCTCCAAAGGAAAGAATGAATAAGTGCATTGTACCTCAGGTCTATGAATAACTGGTGCTTGGGGAGGGTTTCCCATGCGTGTACCAACCACAATCAAAGAATCCAATTCAGAAGGTTCTTGGTACTTGACATCATTTCCACCTTCAGATTCAATGATATGCACTACATTAGCGACCTCCATTATGACCTTTTCATTCATAACTTCATGTGCCTCTGGTTTGCTCATCAACTTAGCAACTTCAGCAACAATATTAGGAATCATCTGCTCCTTCATTACTTCTATTTGCTTTTCCAACTTCTGTAAAGTTTCTCCTACTATATTTCCCATATCTGACTTCACAGCTTCAATCTTATTCATTGCCTGTTTTTGCACATTTGAACCAATATCAATATCTTCGTCTCTTTTGGAAAAGATCTCATTGTAATCAAAAATCAGCGAACAATTAAGCCCCCCATGCTTTACAACCCATTTAACCAACCGCTTTGTCTCTTTATTACCCCATGCAACAATGGGTAGCACACACTTTTGAACATGATTCAACCTCTTAGACACCAACTCACAATAGAATAATTGCAAAAACAATACAGATCCACCAACATATCCTTCTTTCTTTTTCAGGAAATCCTTAACACCATCCATTAGTTGAAGGAAACATAAAGTAGACCAATTTCTGTGGCATACCGTGGCATGGTCAATAAGAGGCATTATTAACTTCTGATCAACTTTTGATGATGCTGATGGGCATAAAACAGTGGATAGTGCATAAAGAGCAAAACTAATTTTGAATGTATCATCAGCCTTCTTTGAGTCAATGATAATCTTCTTCAAATATTCGATACTTATCTCATTCTCTTCCCCACATAATAATTTCCACACCTCAGCACAACGTGCATCTTCAAGTTTTTCATTCAGTACTATCTCTTGCCCTCCATCCTTAATTCCCATCACATGCTCGAAGTCTGATTTACTTATTTGAAACATTCTTCCATGTATGTTAATAGTGTGGTTGGCTACATCAATCCTTTCCACAAGTTGTTGACATAGTGGCCTGCTAAGCTCAGTGCATTGCAAATTGATTAAGGAACCAAATCCCATTTCACAAATGGAAGCAACTTTTTCTCCTGATAGTGACTTCACCGTTTCCATGAAACCACTAGGGTTGCAATTTGTCAAAATCGTCAACTTCTCAAGGTCACAATCCAGCCCATTTTCCAACTTTGCTTTTCTTTCGGCATCAAGAGACTCCCACAACACCTCGATACATTTCTTTAGCTGCTACAGAAAAAAAAAGGATGAGTATGATAAATCTATTCCATATGACTAAAACACAAGTAAAAAAAGCATCAAAGATATGGAATACACATGTCGTCAAGTAAAAAGTAGCATCAACGAAAATGAAACTACATATGCAGCAAAGGTTGTTCTATTAATTAAGGTCTGTCATTAATGTAAGGCCATACATTAATCACTTACCTACCTACGTTATTAAAAAAAAAAAATACTAAAAAGTAGTCTTTTGATGAATCTAAGAGCACGTACAAACTTTGAATTAAAAAACTACGGTATTTACACATTAGTAATACATTGACAGTTGCATCTCCTAATTGCTATCAATCTCAACATACAAGCAAACTAGGCTATGCTAACTGAGTGATATTACCGTTCTGTGTCGAGGGGAGATCTTCTTCTCATTCTCATTCATCATCATTTCCTGTCCACATATCCCACAACTTGTGAGAATAACTGAAATGGATATATGAGGTTCTACAAAATGAATTAGTCAGTAATATTAATATCTCTACCAAAAAAGAAGAAATTGTTTGCTTCATATAATTGCATTGCTTTGGGAAAAATTGCAACATCTTTATGTATTTGTTTTCTTTTCCCCTACCATTCGGGATACTCTTCTATTGGGTATATATATATATATATATGTATTTTTTTTATAGGATAAGTTATATTGTGCTACTGTTATATCGACTTACCAGTTACTCCATTAAAGCTTATATGCAATGAGTATCTCACATCTGACTTTTCTTTTGGTGAGAGAAAGAATCATTTGAACAAGGGGGGTGGGCAAACCCCAGAATGCAAATAGAAACACAGCAACATATGCAAACTAACCATAGCTCAAAAACCACCTAATCCCCTAAGCAGTAACATTTCTATATACCATATTGCTTACTGATCTGTCTCGAAACCTTTACTCTATTTTCTGCTGTTGGTTGCTGGAAAATCTTGCTTCAAATCAATGAGAGAACATGCTGTGTATTCCCTCTACTGCTGCATATATATGTATATATATATAGCCTAGTTGGCTAGTCTCATGCACTATGCTTCAAAAGGTGCAGCTGTGAGACGAAGTGCACGATGCACGTGCAGGGGACGATGGCCAAACTGATGGTACTGTCGTACTTGAGTTGTGTCCACTTCGGGAACTTCTTGAGAAATACAAAACGTGCAGCTGCTGATGGTAATTCCAATCTGGGAATTTCTTGAGAAATACAAAACGTGCAGCTACTGTTGATACTTCTTCCTTTTTTTTTTTTTTTTTTTTTTTTAGAGAAGCTGCTGCTAGTACTTGGTACTTTGGTAGAGACGAAGTGCAGCCCTTTTTATTTTTTAAGAGAAGCTACTGTTGGTACTTTGGTAGAGACGAAGTGCAGCCCCCTTTTTTTTTTTTTTAAGAGAAGCTACTGGTAGTACTTCGTAAGAGACTAAGTGCAGCCTTTTTTTTTTTTTTTTAGGGAGAGAAGCTGCTGTTAGTACTTGGTAGGAGACATGCAAGAGACAATGGCCTTTGGGTCTGAGCTTGATCTCAACTCCCAAAAGATTCATTCACCCAAAATATTCGTCCACGACTACATCACAAAGAGGATGCGGGGTAGATTTAACTTTCACCCAATTAACCGAAACATGACAAACTCAACCGGAAACAGGCTAAACCTTTTCCATCTCCAATTCTTATTAATCAGCTCACACGTGCATATCACGTGTCTGAGCCCAAACACTCCGAGCATGGAGAGCTCCGAGCAGCGAAGACGTTCCCCTAAATTATGCCACAAACATCATGTCGTTGGTTGATATTAAAGAAAAGAAAGTAGAAAGTACAAACATCATGTCCAATCTCACATATTTAATAAAAAAATAAAATAGTGTCATGTCGTTGGTTGATATTAAAAAATCGCCGTTGCCGGGGATCGAACCCGGGTCACCCGCGTGACAGGCGGGAATACTTACCACTATACTACAACGACCTCGCTGATTAAAAGTGTCTGTGATTGCGACTTAACTGGTAACCACCAGAGCCTCAAATCAAAATTTTATTCATCTCTGCTGTTAAGCTCTACTGCTCTAGTTGCATCATAGGAATTACAAAAAGAAAAAAGACAAGAAAAAGATCCTTCCACCCACTTAAAAAAAAAAAAAAAAATGATGAATATGAAGTCCGTTCGGCTGCGGGTACTGTAGATTTCGCCGGTGTTATATTAAGTATCATTCTGGCTCTACCCAAGGGCTTAATTCGTAACCATTATGTGAAAACAAGTTCCTAAGACGCTAAGAGCTACAATTTCTGCACACCCGAATTTTGTGAAATCGCCGATGTATGTATATTGTTATGTCAGTAAGTCCATTTACACAGGCAACACAAGACTAAAACATGATCTTCTGCTTCTCATTTTTATTCAATACTAAAGATCCAACAACATCAATCGTACAGAATGGTACATGCTAGCAACTACATCGACTATACATCTTTTTTCTCTTCTGGACAATACAAATTTCAAATCCTAATTTTGCTTCTCTATTTTTCTTCGACCTGTTCCTTCACACTAAAATACAAATTTTGTATCTCACGATTGTAGACTGTGCAGTCTTGCTCGTGTTGACGACGGTGGCGGGAATGTTGAGGGTGTTACTGGATCATCTTCCATGTTTTGTTGGTATTGGATTCTTTGAGCATTAGGTTGTTGCTTCACCAAAGAAAAAGATCTCTTGAATAATTCATACGATGCAAAGAAGAGCGCGCCTTGTGACATATACATAACCAATCTTGGAGTCAATCCCCTGACAATCAGAATAAGAATCAATATCATAAACATGCATGCAGCAGCTCAGTGCAACTACAGTTACTTTACAACGGTTTCAAAGGACAACGAGATGAAACCAACTCATGGAACTTTTACAAGAGAACAACATAATAATGGGGTAGAAAGGAGCAATTAATACCTGTATAGGCCTTTCAAACCTTCTTTCTTTCCTATTTCCCGAAGGGCATGAATCACACTGTTATACTGGCTCACAGACCCTGGAATCTGCGTAACACCCACTTTATAAGAAGCGTGTTGGCAATGGGACATTAAATTTAAGCATATGTGCTGCAATATTCTTTGTGAAGTTCTGGCATACTGCCCAAAGGGCCACGTTACATTATACTTCCACTCCAAGGGAGGTATTTCAGAAACAAGTATAGACTATAGACAAGTGGCATGCCTCATTAATTAATGGCTGTGACATATTTCTGAACATGAACTACCCAGACCGTAATTGTTCAACATAGCACAATGAAATATAATATTGAATCAAAGTGAGAAGCGGCACCAAAATAGAATCCAAGCATAAAATTACAAACCTGCGTCTGCATTCTCGTTTTCACAACATCAAAAGGAGTAGTGAATAACGCAGCAGTAGATCCAGCCAGTCCTCCACAAACTAGCTGCAGGGATGGCAAAAACATGTTAGTGTATCTGGGATGAAAAAGAGAGCAAAAACGACATGCTAAGAGCCAGTTTCAAAGAAGGTAGATAATAGTTAAATGGAAGAGGATTGGACAGAGGGGGATTTAACTGTTTGTAATGTGGTGGGGTGATTGCTAGATTGTTCTGAAGACAACATCAATTTCTTCAAGCTTTCATATGTGTAGAACTGCAAACAAAACAAAAACCTTAAATATCACGTGCTGAAGTACAAAGGAGATGGTAGTAAAAAGTCAATAGTCGTCCAGTAAAATAACCATATAGTATCATTGAATAGAAAGTAATAGCACATTTTTTCTGACCCATTTTCACTCCCTCCATGCCCATTGTCTTTTTTTGGTACAATTCGTTTCTCAGAATGTAGAAATAACTAACCTTAACAATTGAGTGTGGAACATTCCTGCAGAGTACAGCTCCCCATCCAGCATATAATGTAGTTAAGCCACCCTTCTGAATGATGCCAACCAAAGCATTCCTGAAGAAAATGAAAGGTGAAATAGTTTTTTTTTTTTTTGAGTTTTGACAGAACAGAACTTCTATGTAGGGGCAACTAGAGTGATAGCTACGAAAAGGCTTCTTGCAAGAAATTCAAACTACATATTATTAGCAATAAACCTCAAATTTCAATATTCAGATAAGATTCTGAAGAACCCGGCAACAATACTATATGAATGGTGGTATTGGTAAAGATAATACCAGGATCTTAAGGATATACCAGCAGTTATGATACTGTGAACCAACTTGCATCTGCTGCTTTATACGTTCACTGGGAGTAAAGATAAAGGAAGTAGCAATGCTTGCACAACCACCTGCCGCACAATGGGCAAAAGAATAGTATTCCTGCACAAAAAGTAAGGAGTGAGACACAGAAAGCCTGAGAGCATTATGCTCACTCTGGAAACCAATGAGTAAAACAGTAACAATTCCAAAATATTATTCACTTTCCTTCCCTGACTCCACATGAGTATCAAACTTGTAAATAAACAGAGCAATACAGAAATGGGGAGATAGTAGCAATATCAACCGGGCAGATACAGAAGCTTATTGACAATGCTCCCGGGGGGGGGGAGGGTGTGGTTTGGGGGGAGGGGAGGGAAGGGGAGAAAGAACATATAGTAGACAGATACAGAGCAAAAGAGGTACCTTTGGAAATAAAGGAAGCAAAGATCCTTTAACTGATTCATATGTGAAAGTGTAAACTGCAGAAATTGGAGCCGAAGATGCAACGTTGGTAGCAATACCACGATAGAGTCCAGTTAAGCCTAAAATCAATATCCACCATCAGTTTTCTTAAGTATATCTCCTTCAAGAGTCTCAAAGATAGATTAGTTCTAACAGCATATATTTTCTTCCATTCCTATATATCAACTCACCTCTATCAGACACAATTGATTTTACAATGTACCATATAGATTTTTGCTCAGCCCGGCAAGATTGAATTACTGTCTTGATTGTATCAACAGGATGAAGACAAATGCTAACGAAAATTCCAGACAATGCACCTGCAAAGGCATGCTCTTGTTTAGCAAGAGAAGTACGAGGCTTATCACGTGCTAATGCACAGGGCTGCACCTTGCATCCATCTGAGATAACAAACTTGTCTGGCTGTTTCTTTTTGTTGTCAAGTAGGTCATGATCATCTATCTTCTGAAGACATTCGTGAAATCCATTACCACAGGAAGTTAAAGAGTCTATATGATAATCCGCATGAAGATTGGAACATGGAGCCCTTGAATTAATGTCATCTGCCTCACCAACTACGAGGAAATAGTCTGAATACAGAGAGGTTCTTGTATTGATCTCCACTTTTTCATCATCATCCTTATATAAGTTACTATATTTGACTGAAGCAGGGTTAGACACAGCAGTTCTGGCCAAGTCATCTACAACTCTTGTTGTTTCTCCTGAAATAGAGCTGCCTGCAACAGTGACAGTATCTACTGGAATGCAACATTGGTCATTTCTGTTCTCAATCTCAATAGCTTTGACTGGGTGGTTTGCCCCAGAAGAAATCACATCATTCATCCATCCATACATACTTCCCAGTTGGTATGAGACTTCTAAACTTGCAAGTCCTTTTCCCTTCCAAGAATCTTTAGGCACATTAGCACCACCATCCAATAACCTCCAAAATGAAGCCTGATAATAACTTTTACTGCAATGTCCAGATACTGACATCTTTTGGCTTACCTGTGTTATATCTAAACTTGGTTGTGGTATTGTTGGAATCTTATCAGAAGTCCTTAAATTAACAGACAAATTACCACTATTCTCTGAAATAAGAGCTTCGCCATCCAGACCAGATAAGATAACCTCTTTCCGATAGTTACTGTGAATGTCATCTGAATTTGCCTTGGGTTGAAATAATCCAAAAGGACGACTTGCATAATCCCATATCTGGCCAACTGCTGAGATGAGCTCAGTAGTGCTCAATATCTCAGGAGACTTGTGCTGTGATTTTCTATTCCCTTGCTCATTACTTTTACGAGAAACTGTGTTGACAGATCTTTCATGAACAAAATTAGCAAGCCCAGAGGACGCCTGGCCAATTGGGTACCACCTGTACTTGATCGAAGGTTGATCATTCTTCTGTGGCTTATTGCACCTAGCCATTTTCTCAAGCCCCCTTGAGAATACAGTATATCTTGAAATAAAAGTAACTGCAAAATGGAGTCAAATCGCATTTTGAATCAAGCTAAGAATGACATAACAAATAGTAATCTCATCACAACCTTCAAACTACTTGGCATTGGTTTTTTTGTTTCCCCAATTTTGTACTCTCACATCACAATTCAATCAATATCATGAATTATTTAACAATTTCAGTAACAACAACAACAACAACAACGCAGAAAAAGTTAAGTGCTTTATATACTATTGTTGGTAACCAGTCAATTTCTTCCCATTCTTATTTTAAACAGATTACGCAAAAGCCACTCGGCTCCAGCTTCTCCAATGAAACCAGCACAGGAATTTACAGATCAGAACAACAGTGCAGGAACCCAGAATGAGACATTATCCCATTCCCAATTATCACCATCAAACATTTAGTCTATCAAAACCCATAAGATAACCAACACCCTTTGCACCATCTACACCCACATAGAACATAATTGAATGGTTAAAATGTAATTCAAGTCAAAGTATCTATGCAATTGCATAAGCATTTCAATCGAACTATCCACTATACAGTCAATTTAACCAACTACCCAGCTGATTTTGACATACATTTCAATCAAATTAACAGCGCTAAACACAGGAAGCAACCAATCATCGATTTCTCAGGAACAAAAAACAAGAAAAATCAAATCTTTATACAAAAAGAATTGAAGTAAACGATTGAGAATGGTGAGGAAAGAAGAACCTTGACGAGAGTGGTTGCTTTCCAGGTGAAAGCAGAGTCTGCGAGTTTGTGTGGTTCATTTGCCGGAGAATAATTGAAGGGAAATTAGGGTTTAAGTAATGGGGTTTATGGACGCAGAATAAATTCAAATTTGGCCACCTTATATGCATCTATGTGCGCACGTTTACCAAATAATTCTTATTCTGAATGGCATTTTGCTAACATGCGCCGGGGTGGAGGAAAACTGGAAAGTGAATAGGTGCTGTGCATTCATAGGCTCTTTTTTTTTTTTTTTTTTTGCTCTCTGAAAATGAACTAGGCCTGGCCCCTAACTCAGCCTCGTTGCTCGGAGCTCTCCACCGTGTTGTGATATACTACAGAATTTACCCCCAAAAATGTGCGCCCCACCCTCTCCCCAATTGTTTTTTTTTCTTTTCATTAATCCTAGCTAGTGCTACAGCCTAAGATATTATAATCAAGTTTTTAGCAATTTTTTATCCATCTATTACTCTCTCATTAAAGTATCGTGTCTCTAAGAATTGGTGCCGTGTTGGAGAATAGATATGTTGGTTGGTAGTCAAAGAAATGACACTAGTTTTTAAGAAGGGGCGTCTTTTACTTCATGGGAAGAGAAGGTTACAGTCAATTTAACATGCTGATCCAACAAATCCCTGCAATGGGAAGTGGCTATATCCCAGAAGATGGTTATGGGAATAGTATGCCTATATCAGTCAGATATCCATGTAGTTACCAGCTAGTGACTGTAGTGTATGTTGATCTTGAAGCTTATGCATTTATAAAATACAATAGCCTGGGCATTATATTGAACCATAAATTTATTTCCATACAATGACATATATATAATATGTCATGGACAAAGCCCACGTTGCTTTTTTAAGCCATATGAAATTAGAGGGGAGTAGGAGCTTTGATGTCACAGGTTGTGTAGGAGCAGTGATGCATGCAAGTTCCCATCTTATTTTTATCTGCGAGAGAAAAGTAGAAGCATGTTATGGTCAGTGTGAGAGAATTCAATTAAGAATGACACAGAGAAAGGGGAGAAGCAAGAGTACCATTGCTGTGTTTGAGACACCGATCTAATGTGCACCCAAGTTTACAGAAGTCATGGTGATCCAGAGGCTTCTGGGCTCTATCACACATACAAGTAGTATACAACTCCCCAGACATATTCTGAGACACCTAGCGGCTAGCGTCACCTTTGCATTCCAGACAGCAATCATCGAAACAGTTGTTTGCCATTGCATTTCCGGCGATTAGGAAAATCACCATCATCACCACCACTCAGACAGCCTTCAACTCCATTTTCAAATATCTTTGTCAATCAGTAAATGCTCCACTTCTAAACACCTTGACGAAACCGAAAGTTCCAAAGGACACCTTCTATTGATCTCAGTGCCTAACCATTAAGTACAGGCAGGTGCATAAAACCAGATATTCATAACTCAGTAGATCTCAAGTAATATATTCTTAGGATTTTCTTTAATAAATGCAACCCAGTTCTAACTGATTTTGTCTACTTTTATTCAACTTTACAGCTAATGTAATGCGTTTCAAATTGTGAATAATAGTATAATACTGTAGTTAACTCAGAGGATCTTACGTACAGAGTTTAATAGTGTATCCTTGGGATTTTTCTTTTTAATATATCCAAAGCAAATTTCGACTAGTCTTTTACTTTAGTTTTTTTTTTTTTCCCTTGGGATAGAGGGAATTTGAATTAGCTAGACGCACAACCATTGTAAAAAGCAGGGCCGTCCCGTGACAAAGTGAGACCTAAGGCGCAGGTTAGAGAGGCTTTTCTAAAGTCAAAGCTAAAAAAAAAAATCATTTGAAAATCACTCTTCTTGCCTTTTGGGATGCAAAAATGTTGATTAAGTTATTGTATTTAAACTTTTTGAACAATTTTCAGTACTAAAACAAATCAAACAACTATTCAATTATTCAAGAATTTTAATTTCCAATCAAACATAAAACTAACAAGAATAAAGAGAACAATTCAGCCTTTCCAAAAAGATAAAGAACAAATGAACAATAGAACCTGGTATCTTCTTTTCTTCTTCCAGAGTGATGTATTGATGAAGAAAGGGCCGAAATTTTTTTCCAAAGTGATGACTGATGAACAAATGAACAATAGAAGTATAGAACCTGTTATTGTTTTACCAATACAAAATAAGAGGAAGAAATTTTGAGGCCTCAAGACAAATGAGCCGTCTTCACTTTTCAATTCTCAACAAATAATGCAATTTTTTTTTGTATTTTTAGTACATCAAAAGAATGCTGTTATAAGAACTATTGAACTAAACGGCAAGTTTTGGGAATTTGGGTTCTTTTCTTTTAACATATAATATATATACATATATATATATATACAAGAGCACCGCATGGCCGACATAATTTGTGGGAAGGTTCGTGACATAATATTTTTTTTATTAGTATATATATATATATGATAATATTTTGAGATGAGGCCTTCCCCAAGCTGAGACCCAAGGCCACTGCCTTGTCTGCCTTGGTCACGGGACGGCCCTGGTAAAGAGAGCTACTATTGGACCAATTAGGTCTTTATTTAATTTTATTTTGTGAAAGAAAATTTATTACATCCTAGGAAAATCTACTGTTATAAGAATAGAAGTCTCGGTTTTGAGCAGTGCTACATACTCCAAAAATTGAGAGAATCTTGTGTGGGGCAGCCTTACAGACACATGGTGGGACTAACCAATCACTACCCAGCATGGGGCATTTCGGGTATTGCACTTTAGGAAGCAGGGATAGTTTCGAAAAAGAGGAAAAATTTCTTTCTTCTAATTGGGTGATCCTAAAGCCATATGGTGGGGAAACCCCCACCTAAGAATTTCTCCCAAAAATTATACCAAAAATCAATACCAAATGATGTGGCACTGAGTTAGCGTCTTGCGTGTCAAAACATTCAATTTCATAAATTTTAACAAATTTCATTGATTTTATTTAGAAACTAATTAATTAGCAAAAAAAAAAATAGAAATTTGATTACGGTTGATCTTAGAAATTCAATATCTTTGAAAATAATTATAAAATAAATAAAAACAATAGCAGATTACCACTAGCTACACTTATAGCCCAGTATTTACCATTAGCAGGCCTTTTTTTTATTCCCCTTGCGGTATTGTTCCTGACCCATGCGCGAGGCCCAAATCCCGTGCGGCCTATTTCCTGACGAAAATGTCCCTAAATATGTCAATAGAAGAAGACAAGTGACAGAGAGAGAGAGAGAGAGAGAGAACAGATCTAGATTGCTATATGAGATCAAGATCGAGATCGAGATCGAAATCATTCAAATTGGAAGTTTCAATAGTACATGAGAGAGAAAGATAGAGAAGGAGAAGAGATCTAAATCGATATCAAGATTCGGAGGCAACGAATCTGAAATTCATACTAAAAAATGAAGTTTGATTTGTAAATTTAACGATTTGAGGTTTGTTTTTATTTACTTTATTTCTCACTTCCATTTCTGTTGATTTTGTTCTCTGTATGTGGAGTTTTTTTTTCCTCTTCCTTTACACACTTGTTAATTCAATTTTACTTTTGATTTTGTTCATGGTGTTGTCATCCAGTGCTAGCTGATATGTATAATCTATTATTTTTTTTCTAGCTAATACATTTGATTTTGTGCTTAATCGTTGGTAAACTATTGCTCTAGTGTGTGGTGTTTGGAGTTTCACATGAGAAACAGAAAGTACGATTCATTTAGTTAGGTATTTAACCTAACTATTGAATTTTATATTTTTGATAGATTCTATATTGGGTTGGTTGTGATTTTTGATGATATTTCAAATAGTAGCTGATAGCTTGGTTCAGAGTGCAAGGCAAGAAAACATTTTGTGGTAATTATCCCAATTTAAAATTAGTGTGGATTGGAGTTGTATATCACAAGCATTAAAATTAGTGCCTCCACTTCGGTAAAAATTGGTTCTCTCCTCTGTTGATAATTTTGCTTTGTAACAGATAAAAACACATTGAATTTGGGCATTCTTTATTTTGGTCGAAATTTTGGGCACAAACATTCTATTGAACCCTAAATTTATTCCCAGTTTCCACATTGTAACATCATATCAGATGCCACATTAATTGATGGTATAAAACTATTACAGGGGATGAGTAGGAATATGATCTTTGGTGTTGCAGATCGTGTGTGTGCAGTGATCCAGGCAACTTCCCATCTTCAACTTATCTGTCATGAAAAAACTCGTACAATTAAGCATGTGTGTGATTCACTAAAATATGGATTTTTCAAAATATCTTTTAGTCTAGAAAATGAACACCCATGCCATAATGCATTGATCTAATTGAATAGTTTATGTTAGTAAATAAAAAATATATATATAAACATAAATACAGAAAAAAATTAAGAAAATGGTGAGAATTGAATGACCTTCACCCATCACAATCGCACGGTTATGTAGGTAGTATATAGTAAAATTAAGAATAACAAGGAGAAAGAAGAATGCGTGTGTGTGTATGTGTGTGTGTGTGTGTGTGTGTGTGTGTGTGTATATATATATATATATATATACCATTTCTATATTTCAGACACTGATGATATGAGCAGCCAAGTTAACAATAGTAATGGTGATCGAGATCCTGAGGTGTTTGAGCTCGACCCGGGCACTGACCTATACATCTATAGAAACATTTATAAGCACAATCTGGAATACATTGCTCATTTACTGCATTTCCACGACTGATCAATAGAATCACCATCCTTGCAACCACAGAGACAAACTTCAACTCCATTAATCTTTTGAATTTTCTAACCTTTCAACTTATGTATATCTAATCTGGACTCTGGAGACCTTGACAAAACTACTGTAATTTCAAAAGAAATACTAGAACCTTGAACAAACCAAGGACCCAAGAACACCCTTTTATAGTTCTTATTCTCCACCATTAAGGTGTTGGAAATTTATGATTTTAAGTTGAAATATCTTTTATGTATTTTCTTATTTATTGTGGGTGTTATTTTAGTATTATGTTGGTTGTCTTATTTATGATTTTAATAGTTTTCTAGATTCATATATACAAAGAAACTTATAGCATTGGGACCAAGGAAATGCTACTAATTTAGAAAATATTAAATGGGGAAATGTCTCTTTACCCTAATTTATGATTTTAATGGTTTTCTATATTAAAATATACAAATAAACTTCTATAAATTAATAGCATTGAGACCAAGGAAATCCTAATAATTTAGAAAATATTAAATGGAGAAATGTCTCTCTACCCTAATTCTAGACACATTACCCCCCACCTAATTATTATTTATTAGTTTTCACCACCACCCTTGAGATATCTCGTTTTGTATTTTTGTTTCCCAATATCCAATTAAGTTTTTTGTGGATTATTTTGCCCTCACCCCTCACATAGAGAGAGAAGTTATAAGGGACTTTCTCAGAGGTCGTGGGACTTGTCGCCAGTTTGCCAGACTTCATCGGAGGTCCCTAAAGAGGTCTTCGGAAATCTCGTAGGTCACCGGAGAGGTCGCCGTAGACTTTTATTGCTTCCCCTCCCCCGGAGAAAAACAGGTTCATTGATCCCCAATAAAAACTTTTATTGGGGGCAATAAAAGCTATTATTGCAACCCCCCACCCCAACAAAAAAAAAAGCTGTTATAGTCTCCCAATAAAAATTTTATTTGGGTCAATAATCAGTAAGAAATGAAGATGTTTTTGATTTTGAAAATTTTAAGAGGTTTATTGACCCTAATAAAATTTTATTGCCCCTCAATAAAAATTTCATTGAGATTCATTCAACCAAATGAAAAAAACTTTAGCTAGTTATTTCCATATAACCTCAACTTAAACACATTTCTTACTTTGAGCTTATAAGTTTGATTTTTTTAGTAATTCCCTTAACACAAACTTGCCCTGGAACTTATCTCGTTGTAAATCTGCATATGACACCCAAGAACAAAATGCCCACAGAAAGTCCCCATGAACTAAGGCCAGATTGAAATTGAAGCTTAACGGGCTGCTCTATTGATGATGACTTGAAACTCAAGTAGTATCAGACATGTTGATTAAAATAAAAAAAAGCCGCGAGGTATGCCCACCACTTATTTGATTAATTGCGCCTTTGGTTTTCAATTGAAGATTTGCCTTACAATGCACTAAAATTATACCATGTACACACATTTTTAGGCTGTGAAATCTGGCAGCTAAACCATAGTCCCTCCTCATCCCACTCCCCAAATAAGGCCTAATGGTTCGAGAAAGCTACAGGCCTAGCTTGTATTTGATCAGGAAGTACAAGATTAGTGAAGTATTTAAAGATGGAAAAGAGTATGTGATCATCAAGCAGCTGGAACTTCAAACAAGACGGGAAAGAGAGAGTTATAATGAAGATCGTATCATAATAATAGTCATAATACAATTTTTTTTTAAATTAAACTAAACATTGTTTAGAAACCCCATCATAATAATAGTCTTCCACACTGGTTCTATCCAAAACAGTAAATATCTAAATCAACTGGAAGAAAAAACCATAACCATTTTAGCAGCTGGCAATTTTGTTGGATTGCAAGATATTCTCGTGGCAGAGGCTTTAGAAGCAGGGTCACATGCAGCCTGGTTACATGGACTTACTCATATTGAAGTTGAGGGTGATTCTAAACTGCTTATTGATAGTGTTACTGGATCCGGTCCAACTCCTTGGCGAGTAAAGCATGTAGTACAAGATATTAAAGTCCTTGCAAATCTCACTCAGGTGGCTGGCTTCCTTCCATCATACTAATAGAGAAGCCAATTTCTTAGCAAATGCCATTGCCAAGACTAGACATAGTACTCGAGCTCAAAGCTGGTTTCAAGCGCTACCCCTTTATGCTTCTCAAGCTTTTCTTCTGGACAACTTAGGTATTATTTGTTGTACAGGTTTTCGGTTGTAATTATTTTGTTCTTCGAAAAAAAACTATTAATATAGAAGTTTTAGAGATGCTTATTAAGTTAATTATTAACAACAATCAATTTTTTCTTTTTTGTCAATCTGAAAAAACAATCAAATTTTTTGTTTACATATTACCTATCAAAGAACAGTGTACATATCATTTGAAGCCACATTTTGTTTCTACGCCTCAGACCTATAGAATCTCAAGGCCGGCCATGCTTCAAGAGAAAAAGTTATAATACATAAATACTATAAAAAATTATAAAAAAATAATCACATGATGTGGTAAGATTGGTCGAGCTGCCTAACATGGAATGTCTAGCGTTTGAGTTCCAACTCCAAGAAGCTTTTGGCCAGCAGGTTTGAGAGGCATTAGGGTTCGTGCGCCTGGGTTTGGGGGGGGAGGGCATAGCAGGTTTGAGAGGCATTCGGGTTCGTGCGCCTGGGTTTGGTGGGGGAGGGCATGATTTGCCTAGCTTTGCTGGATTATCCTCGTGGACTTCGGTTCGAATACTGACTGGGTGAGTATGTTACTAACTTGCTTACATTAACCGAAATTGCTTGCTACCTCACCCCGATTATAAAAAAAAATTTAAAAAAAAACCACTAAGTTTATATTTGTGGGGACGCATTGTATCCCTTAAATTGCAGTAAGGGCAAAATACGTTGCCGTTGCCCAAAAGAAAAAAGCCTTCTATACATAAATTGGTAAAAGAGAGAGCCTATATATTATTTTAGTGGGAGCAGCAGCCCACACTAAAATACCAGTGGAAAAATGCCAAAAAAAAAAAAAAAGGAAAGGTTTCCTAAATTTAAAGAGAGTTCCCTTATCAAAACTGGAATACCCTGACGTAGTCACCAAGCGAACGTAGTCCGTCCATCATATCTTAGGAAAACGAAAGTTTCCCAATCATATATAGGAGTAGCATCACTCCAGTATCCCACTCACAACTTCAGATCGATCGATCAACATGGCTCTTCTCCAACAACGTCGCAAGATCCCCTCCTTGTCTTTAGCCTCCACCGCCGTCCACCACCGCCCACTTCTCTCTCTACAAACCATCCCTCGCCCCGCTGTCACCACCACCTACACCTCCTCCTCTTCCACAGTACCCATCTCCGCCTCAGACCTCGAGCGACTCCAAGTCTTGGGCCGCGGCAGCGGCGGCACCGTCTACAAGGTCCTTCACAAGCCCACTTCCACCCCTTACGCTCTCAAACAACTCCACTCGCCGGCTGCTGACTCCTCCTCCGATAACAACACACTTCAGAGTGAACTCGACATCCTCCGCCGCACAACCGGCTCTCCCTACGTCGTCCACTGCCACGCCATCTTCGAGAAGCCCTCCGGAGATGTGTCGGTTCTCATGGAGTACATGGACTTGGGTTCTCTTGAAACCTTGCTCAAGTCCCAAGGTCCCTTCTCAGAAGAAAAGCTTGCCCCCATCGCACGCCAAGTCCTCGAAGGCCTCGACTACCTTCACAAGACTCACAAGATTGTTCACCGCGACATCAAGCCCGGAAATCTTTTAATGAACGACAAGAAGGAGGTCAAGATCGCCGACTTTGGTTGCAGTAGTGATGAGTCTTGCAGTTCTTCCGTGGGGACTTGTGCTTATATGAGCCCGGAGCGGTTTGATCCGGAGAGATACGGTGGAAGTCACAATGGCTATGCCAGTGATATATGGAGCTTTGGGGTGACTCTAATGGAACTGTACATGGGTTACTTCCCCTTGCTCCCCAAGGGTCAGAGACCGGACTGGGCCTCCCTTATGTGCGCTATCTGTTTCGGAGAGGCGCTGTGCTTGCCGAAGGGTGCGTCGGAAGACTTTCGGAGCTTTCTTGAGTGCTGCATGCACAAGGAGGCCGCCAAGAGGTGGACAGCGGCTCAACTTTTGAAACACCCGTTCGTCTGCATGGTTCCATCCGAGGAATGCAAGCCAAATTTGTTTGACAAGAAAAGAAAACGTGATGATGATGGCGATGAGCGAAGTGAGAGATCTCAAAAATAATTCAAGGTTGAACTATGTTAGTTAAATGTTCATGTGTTATTAACCAAGGTTGAAGATAATTTGAATCTTTGTAAATATTTATCTTCTTCTCAATTGTATATATCAAGGACATAATGGTGCGAACATTAGCATCATTTGTATTCCATATTTCGTCTTTCTTTTGAGCAATTTTAATCTCCGTGCAATCCAAAGTTGTTAAACAAAAAGGGAAAATGCAATGATGAGCGAACAGAGAGATCTAAAAACTAAAAGTTGTACTATGACAATTAATAGTACATATACTACAAGGTGATTTTGATGTTTGAAGTTTCCACTTGTCATTTCAATATAAAGACAACTGGAAACTACTAACGGCCTAGAAGGAAGCAGCATAATTATGAATACACAGTACAATACAGTGAGTTTCTAACAACAATGCCAATTATGTAACAAACTCTATCGCTTTCCAAATTGCTTATTGCCATCGTTTGCCAGACTTCACCGACGAGGTGCTGCTTCCAGCAGTAGCTTTCCTAGGACCTGACATGAATTATACAAAGAAAGTACCAGAAAAATGAGTAGAAAGTGGGCGGCATTTACATAACTAAAAGAATAAGATTTCAGTAAATTAGAGCGGCAGCGGCAAAAGGTAGATCAGTCACTGCAACTCTAAGGTTGAATACAAGAGAGAAGAGGATTCAAATCGATACATACTCGGCAAAACCTTTGACGAGCTTCTAACCAATGATGAACGAGTGGCTTTTGTATCGACCAACTTAGGTGTTGGCTTTGGAAGTTTAGATGTTGGTGCAAACCTTTAAAACAAATTCATTAAAAAGAAAAAACATAAAAACAAAGCATTAGATTCATAGGATCTAAGGGAGTTTAATTACGAGAAAAGTCGTATAAAATTCCATTAATAGCATATAATGAAAATGAGAAACCCACCTTACAGTCGGATGGGATGGTGTCTTCTCGCCTAGAGCATTCTGAGCTTGAGTTTTCTTGGCTTCTGGAGTTTCAGTAGTTGTGTGTTCCGTTGGTTTTGTAACTTCAGGAAAAAGAGTAAACTCCACAGCAGAACTGGACATTGAACCATCGGTTTCTGTTCCCATTGAAAGAACACCATCAGATATGTCGCTCAATCTCTCCCCAGCATCTTCATCGCCAAAGCCCAAGAGCTCAAAGTCTTCATTAAAATTTTGACTTGCATCGCCTTCATTAAAATTTTGACTTGCATCGCCTTCATTAATATTTTGACTTGCATCGCCTCCAAGTTTTGATTTCTGCTTATGATGTCTAAAGTCATCCATTGACAGCTGAGAACTAACTTCAGAATGCTTATCATATGCCGCCTCCGAGAAACCATCCTTATATGGAGCCACTTTATCAACTAGGCTTGAGGCTTTTCTCTGTCGAGGACTCCCAACAGAGTATCTTCTTGGAGAGGAAGACGCAGATCTTAGTGGGCTCATACCACGGTACACCCCATTACTATTGGCCTTCAGCAATTGATCAATCTCCTCATCCTTCTTGGCAATCGTCTCTTTGAACGATGCCACCTGCAAGAGTTAAACAGATGATTACACAAACAGATAAAAAAAAAAAATTCAAATTCTGGAACACAAACAGAAATTATTAATGGGGCAATATGTAAGCTCTTGGGCTGAACAATATATAGAGTTATCGACTACTTGATGAAATTACTATACTGAAAAGTGGTAGGAAACATGGGTGGTATTATTCTTATTTATTTATTTATTTATTTTTTCCAGAAATAGTACCTGGGCTCCAGCCCAGAGTACTTTGGTTATGCAAGAGTGCAATCTACTTTTAAGAACAAATGATACATCATCAGAATTTAATTCAAAAGGCAGGACTGAATTATATAGTAGACATGTTTAAAAAGATATATCAGTACCTGGTCCATAAGCTCTCTTACATATCTTCCTTCCTTGTTGCTTTTTGCAGCACCTAATTCGACACCAGAAACCCTCTCTGCAAACTTCAGTGTACTCAAAGTTTCAGAGAATGATTGAGTATCAGGATTAAGCTGTACAAACATAAGCGTCTTTGCTTGGCCCCCTGCAGGCATAGAAAAGCAATAACAGACCATTCATCTATTGAAGATACAGAGAGTTACGGCATCGAACTTGGACTGGATCTTGTTAGCAAGTATGTAAATAATTGGACAACTACCTAAAGAACTCTGGAGCACTTGAGTTAATTTGCTATTTCTATATGGCACATGTGCATTCTTTTGCGCAAGAGCAAAGATTACATCTCCAAGGGCTGACAATGATTTGTTTATATGTTGTGCCTCCCTAAGCCTATCTCCGGTAGCTTCAGAGCGATCCACTCGTTCGCTACCAGCAAGATCCACTAGGTGTAGACTACCGCGGATAGCAGTGTCAGTCTTCAAGTCCAAGCCACGAACATGAACAGTCAGAACACTGCACCAAAGATTGATTATGAAACATAGCTTGGAAGACAACAAACATAGAAAGTTGATGAGCAGAGGTTTTACAGAAAACACAACCTGTGAGATCTGCTACTTCTTTCGTTTAGGGCGGTAGCACCGACTGCCCTATTTGCCAAGCCAATATTCATCAACTCTAGGACATCAGCAGTTGAGTTAACAAGATGCATGCTTGCATCAGGGACAGCTAACCCATTTGGTTGGGTAGAATTCCAGATCCCAAGTGTGTGCAAGTTAAGGAAAAGAATATTTTGATGCCAAATAGAAAGCAAGGATCAATATCATCATTAAGGAAGCATAGAGATGAACAAAGTTCAAACAAAGAAACTGCTACTACTGACTTGACACTCAACCACTAAAATGGCCTTAAGATGAAATAGAAATCAATGAACTAAAGGATATCTTTTTCGAGAACTATCACTTGAGAGTAAATCACGAACTTGTTCATTGTATATCTCAACCATTTGAACACCAACTTCATATTCTATGGAGCTTTTCCTGCTCTGAGATATTTGGAAAAGATCATTTAGGGCTCGATAGTTGACACCCCATTCCTCTGTTGATGTTACACTGGGCCCACTCTAGAAGTAACAAAAGAAATATGGTAAGACACAAGTAACATTATGTACACGGTTGATTTGAGAAAAGTACAGGAATTTCATACCATTGTATAGGTCTTTCCTGAACCAGTTTGACCATAAGCAAATATACAAACACTGTATCCATCAAGGACAGAACGAATCAATGGTTGGGTGTCTAGAAATACCTCCTCTGTTTACATATATCAAGATAAAATAATTCATTAGACAACATAAATCAGCAATAACAACATAATTCATTAGACACTATTAGGTAATAGATACCTTGTGTAGCAGCAGGACCAAATACTTTATTAAATTTAAATAGCTTGCGGCTGTCTTTCTTTGTTTAGAGGGATTTGCAATCACCAAATCACCATTTTCACCAACATACTCTATGGTGGTCTGCTTCTGGCTTTGCCCAGGAAGGAATGGCCTTATTCGACAATATACTCTGATATTACCTTGAAGACAAGAAAGTATCATAATCAGTTAAGGTGCATTAGAATCAGTATGGTAATAGCATGTATATTTGACCATGTACCTTTCAAATCCTGAACCTCATTGTACAGCTTTCGATTCTCAGCAAGAACTACATGGTACTTTTCGGCCGCATCTGCTAATCCTCTAAGCTTCGATCCTATTGGAGTTACAGAAGCATAGATAGTGAAAAGATGCCCAGCCCCCCAAAGAACCAAAAAAAAAAAAAAAATTGTGAAGTTGAAAATACCAAAAGCTATTAAGTATTAACATCAATCTTACCCATGCAATTAAATTCTTCAGAGTAACTTTGTTTTGCACTCATAATTTCACATCGTGTAGATTCCAAAGCAGCACTTAGTTCCTATAGAGCATCAATATATCATGCTATAAAATCAACACCAACAGACTAAAAGATTAAGACAAAGATAAAGACAATTAAGGCACACCTTCAAAGCTCCAACTTGATAATTGACAAAACTTCGGTAAGATCCTTCTTTCTGTTTCCATTTCCCTGATACAGATTCTAAAGATGTCTCTAGTTCTTTCTCATTCTTCTTTGAACCTGTTAGCAAGGACTCAAGTTCTTTCAACTTCCTTTCCAATTCAAGTTTAGCTTCTTTTGCATTTGCTTCTAACTGCAGGCAGTGGCTTTCATGTGTACTTTTAGTCGTTTGCAGTTCTTGTTTTAATGTCAAAATCTCCAAACCCATCTGATCCTTCTCTTCCTTTAATCTCAGTACATCCTGCTCCTCGATTTTCTGCTTCTCCTCTATATTGAACTGCTCAATCTGAAAGTAACAATAATTGTATTTAAGCAATAATTTACAAGCACAAGTGGAGTTTTAACAAATTCTACATTTGAAAGCAAAGCATATATATTAAAGACAATCCAAGCTTTCATTTATAATAATTAAAAATAAAAATAAAAATCACGTCCTCCATTTTATTGAAACAGACAGACCATGCCATATAAACGGATCTAGTTTCATCTTACAATGATCTAAACACAAATAACGCTTCATCAACAGTTCTGCCCAAATGATACAAGCACCCACACAGTTTAGGTTTATTTATTCAGTGCATGGAGATAATAGTATATAGAAAAATAATGCATGCTATCCCCAAAGGATATGGTAATGGCCTGTCAACCAAGGAAGCAGGCGATGTTGGGGTACATGATAGTCATATAAGACAGGTTACTACACTAAGTAATAGACTCATACAGCAGGGTTGCTTTGAGGAATCAGTTTTAGGAATGCTGTATGTATTCCTAAAATAATGCATGCTATCCCCAAAGGATATGGTAATGCCTGTCAACCAAGGAAGCAGGCGATATTGGGGTACATGATAGTCATATAAGACAGGTTACTACACTAAGTAATAGACTCATACAGCAGGGTTGCTTTGAGGAATCAAGTTTTAGGAATGCTGTATGTATTGCTTGAAATATGATTTTAGGAATCAGTACATGATAGTCATATTAGCCAGGTTACTACACTAAATACAGCGGGTTTGCTTTGAGGAATCATGTTTTAGGAATGCTATACCTATTGCTTGAAATATGATTATAGGAATCAGTAGAATCTCGCAAGTCTCATTCAATAAGGTTTGGAAAATACCAGAAATGAGAGTATTATCATTACTGTCAACTTCACATGGAAGCATAGGAATAAGGGCATCGTCGTTGTATGGGTATATGATTAACCAATGAATCAAAAACAGATAATCAACAAAAATACATAAATAAAAATAGATGACAGATTCATAAAATAGGGTTTGAACCTTCATGTTTTTAACTACACATGGAAAGCAAAATGAACACTTTGTACTTGCCGAACATGGATATATTACAACCATTCCTTAACAATGATTCCACAAAACAAACACATGCATGGTTCACATGCAGCTATATCATGTTAACTACCAAAGTAAAAGACAATAACTTTGTGGAATGAATACGACATTAACTTAAAATTAGATATTCTCAGTAACAGAGAATGCATGCATGAAGACCATGTAGTGCAGGAATCAAAGTCATCAAAATCAAGAATCAGACATAAAATGCTTTTTGATTTGTAAATTCAAGATAGGATTAAGAGATTAAAATTTCACCTTCATTTGCTTAAGCTGATTCAGAACAACCTACAGGAAGATTGGGGAAAAAAAAGGATCAATTAGATTAATATAAATCATTTGATTTTAACTTTATGAGGATAGGAATAGTCAAACATATTGCTGGGTTCACCTGAATTTCTTCGCTGGTCCCTGATGCAAGAGTTTCAAGCACTTTCATCTTCATTTGATACTTCTCCTCACGGCCCTTGTACATATTGTTTTGCTACAAGCATCCAACAGTAGAAGCACTTCAATACTAATGAGTAAAATATAAGCAAACAATATTCTCATAGGAAAAGAAACAGGCTAACAGATTTACAATTCTTAAGTTCACTGCTTGATTCGCAAATCGTTGTTCAATCACTTGCATGACTTTTCTCAGAAGATACGCCAGATGCTGAGCAAATTTGTCAAAAAAGAAAGTTAAAACTACAAAATATAATGTACAGCGGAGAACAAAGAATTAAATTTCATGTGTGCACATGATTCATGAATGCTTTAACACAACAGCATCCATGTATCCTCTTACTCCCATACTTGAGGTACATCCCCGTTATTTCTCTCGGTGCTGTCATCCAGAATCCTATTCCCAACAGTGAAAAGTGCCCGAGTAGATGCATTCTGCAGCAAAAGAGTTGCTTGATCAGACAAAAATTTGACTAACATAAAGCGAGAACTTTTCCAATAAGGCACCTCTAAGAAGCTCATAACAAGAAACGGGAAACAGGAAAAAAAAAAAAAGTCAATGGCTTACATCTAAACTGGTTGATTTGATCGATTCCAAAATCTTGACATCACAGAGATCCACATTAGTCCCCTGCTTCAATTGTTCTAGAAGAGCTGGTGGAACTAAAGACAGGGTGGGGAAAGAAAACAAAAGGTAATGTATTAACATATCAACAATTTGTATGCGAGAACAGCATGAACAAATACAAAGGCTCAAACAGAATCAGGTCCCCTATTTACTGGATTCCGTTCTCAGCTCTTATACCCAGAATAATGTACTTCTCCATTTAGTTTGATGAGGCATGCGGAATGAAAAGAAATGTTCCAACTCATCAACATTTTACTCTCTATGTCAGACTAGCCTTACAAATTTTATTAAACTCAAAATATTGACAACAATATCCCAGAGAAATACAGTCAAACCACTAGCTAGTCAATAATCTTAGAACCCTACCACAGTAACTCCTGAATTCCTCCAATTGGGGACTGAGCAGTATTGCACAGGTTATAATGTCTTACGTGCAGTATATTATATGAGCACAGACCTAGCATCATGGCAATACTGCTAAACCCCTTACCATATAATTATCCTACATACGCTCTTCTTGATCAGGTTTTCTAGCAAAGCTGAGGAAAATTGCCTAAATCTCTAATAAGAATACTCCTAAGACCGAATAAAGTAAATAATTGATCTTGAATGAACATAAGATTGAATATGTAAATATGACTTATAAAATTTGTCAATATATTGTTTATACAAGTCTATGATCTCCTACCTGTCACTTCAGAATTTGAGTCATCTGAATTTTCTGGTGTCCATTCTCTATTTTGAGTACCCTGTTGTCCGTATCTCTTGAATGATTGATTACGATCAATTTTCCTTAAATATTCTATCTCCAACAACTCCCCTCCTGTCTTTGTTTCATTTTTAGTGTTCCCTTCCCAAAAACCAAAATCAAATGAAGTTTTGAGTGCACTGAGGCACCGCATAACTGGCACCAAAGATCCCTGCAAATGATCTCAAACCATCAATTGATTGATAGATGCTGATACTACACACTGGTACTGGTCAATCCAGCCAGCACAATTCTGCATAAAACCAGTACTTAACAGTAGACTTGGTCAGAAAGATCAGCACAATATGGTTTATAATGAACAGAACATGATCAGTTGGTAGATAAACTTTCTATTTAAACCCACAACCCTGCATGCAACAGCCAAGTTGGCCACCAGATGCTTTGCTGCAATTTTATATGATGTCACCAAAGGGAAGAGGATGCTTATTTTTAATGTACCAGGTTACACGAGCTTTATGAATTTAGACAGAAATAACCAATGACAGGATGCACGAGATAAATTTAAAAATAAAATAGTAAAATAAAATTTAGATAAAATACCTGCTCTAGGTCCAAAAGCTCAAACGGAGGGAATCCTAACTCCTCCACAGCCGCCAGAAACCTTTTGACATTTGCAAAACCAGGGTCTGAACTCCCTCCCTAAAGCAGGACAAAAGGCATTCATATGAGTAAGATAGTATATAAGACCATATACCAAAACTAATACAGGTCAACTTAAAGAAATGAAAATATTTTGACAATCATAAAGCAGTAAAACATTATACAATAGCATGTTTACAAGCCACAGAGAGAGAGAGAGAGAGGAGAACAAAAACAAACAAAAAAACAGTAATCCTACCATTTCAACTGAACCAGGACAGAGCTTATTTAAAATTCTGCATAAAACAGTGCCATCAATTAAGCAGGCTCTGATTTCCTCCTCAGAAGCATCCGTCGGCAATCTTAAATAAGGAACGATATAATTTAACCATTCCACCAGAGCTAAAATCTCGTTACCTAAGCAAAATAAAGTTCAAAGGTAAATCATGGAGAAGCAGGATCTCAAAATGGAACCAGTAGCAAGCACATACTCCAGAGAGAGAGAAAGAATATTACCATCAATTGTGCTGCCGGAGCTTTCCACTAGTTTAGCATCTTTACTAGAAGTCCCATTTGAGATTTGGCATCTCCCATTTCCATCTTTCTGTGATTCTGACCCCCCATTTTCATCTTTTTGCAGCTCTGACCCCCCATTTCCATTTCTTTGTGACTCTGACTGGATGCTCATCATAAAATCTGTAGGAATGCCTGTTCCTTGTTATCAATCGCAGACGCAGAGCTACGAGGACAAAACAAATATACATTAGTCAATGAATCTACGTAATGAGTAAGGAACAAAACCTCAGGAGTGAAGACAAACACAATAAGGAAGTTTGGTATTGAGAGAGAACATGCAGGCTTGCACATGTGTGCCGCACGCCTATTATATAAGCATCAAAAGCACCATGCCACACTTGAAAAGCCATTAGTTCATAACTTCATGCCATTATACGCATTAAAGCATTGGCATTCAAACTAAGTAATCACAGCATTTAATCCGTATCAAAATCAAGCTTATACCAAATACAGCCATTTATTAATTGCTGCCATATTCAACCAATACAGTAAGTATTCCATTACTCATTCATTCTCGTCCTCGGCAACATTACTTATATACCATTTATGAACACATTTCAGCTACATCCTACTGCAATCGGCTTCACCTAAGCCTCCAAATGTACTCTCTTTAGCTTCCTGAGGTTCGTAAATTAAATAAAACACGAAAAAAGAAAAGATCCTTTTCTTCAGATACACTTCATCTAAGAAGACACTCACACTACTTCTGCTCCTTCGTCTCTTCCAAACTCAAAAACTAATAATTCTTTACTCTCTCTTTCCTACCTTACCTGACCTCCTTTCTACCTTATCCAAGCCTCAATCTTCACAAAGCTAAATCATCAACCTTCCGAAAAATCGAAAAAATCCTAACCACCACAAAACTGACATAAACCAGCTCAAATCCTCCTAAATTTTCCGATTCAACACAATTTCAAGCTGCATTGCCAATTCCTCAGCGGAATTCACAAACGCGGAGACGGAGAAAGGCAAATCGGCAACCAGATCGGGAAACATAAACCCTAGCTTTCTAGCAACACACACAACCAAAATGCAGGGAATAATTTACTGACCTGGTTTTGAAACAACACAACCAATCAGAGAGGGAGCTTCCGGGTGGCCGGAGGAATCGAAATTCCTCCGAAATGTTGGAAATGCCGGAATTATGAGGACCCGATCCGTTATAACGGAATTTCAGAACGGAGATTAAATATTTAATTTTCTCGCTGGAGTTCGGTTTTGTTTGTCCGCAAATCTGTGAGGGTTTCGAAAATAGGGGGAGTGAAAGGAAAGATGTGATGTTGTTAGTTGGGAATTGGGGGAGTGAATATTGTTTTTTTTCGGTTATTTTGGTTTGGGAAATGGGGGCTTGGGGTTTTGGGTATTTGCGGTTTGGTCCCTCCTCTGGTTTCGGAGTGTAGTTCCCGCCTTGTTATTTTTGTCTTTGTTGTTAGCTTCCGGATTTTGATTTTGAATTCTATAATTCCAAATTAGGCCTCTCCGGCCAACCAATACAGTGTGGGACTCATTTAATTGGTTTTTAAATTGGGAAAAGTATGCAACGCTGACGGGTTAACGGGTACGGTCAGCGCGTGGATGTGGATGTGCCGTGACGTCAGCTGTTCAGTGTAATGACGGCAATGATTTATTCCTTTCTTAGAAATTAATTCTTGACTCATGGTCATTAACTCATTATAATAGTCCTGTGAACAAGACAGTAGAATGGAATTGTTTTTTTTTTTTTTAAACTTGAGTGAAATTGAAACGGTTTCAAGCTTTTATCATTTTATTGTTATTTTTGTTATGAGTTTTTTTTTCTTCTTTTTTAGTTTTAAGGCGTTTTTCTTTGATTTGTGATCATGTTTTTTTTTTTTTGTTAATGAAATACTTCATTATGGGACAAGCCCAAAGGCCCAGTAAAGCTTAAAAAAATCAAAAGATTACAACCAAATAGGAGCAGGACATCTCCAACTAGATCCGGACCAAGAACTAGAAATAGGAAAAGCCTACTAACAAAAATGCTGACAAGCAACAACTCCGATCACCTCTCAGCCATGGGGGGGCAGGGGAGGCTGTCGTTCCTTAGAACAGAGGTAAGATTTTGCCCACATTGTTGGTTTATAGTTGATAATAAATAATTAAATATTTTGATTTATTGGAAGTTGGATTGTAGTCTTCTTAAGTTTCCTAGGCCGCCAACTTCACAGCTCACATTGTCTTGTTTTGTCACAAATATTGATATAGTCACTGATACAGTACTTCAATGACAAGTTCAAACTATTGATATAGTCATCGTCCTAGAAAAGGAAAAAACAAATAAGGAAAAAAAAAATTGAGTCACTCAACAAAAGTTAGATCTTTGATAAAAAACAAAAAACAAAGTGGAAGCATGCTACAAGTGGGGGCGGACACTGCATGCTTCTCCTAGTAATAGGAAGTCTCTTATTCAAACCCGAACTTGTGAAAAACATTCCTTGGGGAGGGGCCATACCCAAGTTGCTCATGGTCCGGAGTGGTAGCTCACTTAGCCACTATTATTTTATTTTTATAAAAACAAAAAACAAAAGATCGAGCCCTAGGTTCAAATTTTTTATTGTAATTGTGTGCATCGGCTCTTTAAGAGGATAGATCATGATGTATAATTTTTGATAAATTGAAGTAGGCATGGGCATTTTAACCCGAAAACCCTAACTGGACTGATCTGGACCGTCAGGTTCGGGCTGGGCTTTGAGAAAAAAATAACAGAAAAACAAAAGGCTAGGACCGTTAGCTTTTTAATGGGTCGGTCCCTGGCCTTCGGATCCAATGACCCTAAAACCCAGATTCAAATCAATTCGTCAAACCCATTCTTCAATCCCATTCAATTCCTTTTCTGACTTCATCAAATATCTGATTTTCCAATCCTATCCTTAACCCCAAACCTCTTTTTCGAAGAACAAAACTTCATAACCCTCATTCCTAAATGGAAAACGCAACTTCGGTTTGTGGGAGTGAGATGGTGGTGGCTTTCCGTCATTCCAACCAGATTAAAGGGTTTGAATTTAAACTATAAAACTCTATTTGTTTGTAACTTTGAAGAAACTTTGAAGATTGGATGCTATTTTATTCGTTTTGTATCTTAGTTTGTGATTTGTATGATGGGTTAGGCTATGCTCTGAACCAAAAAAATCAGAAACATGATGAAATTGTGGAGAAAATGAAGCCAAGCCAAACTGGACTTTTGGGCTTGAAAAACCGGAAGGACCAACCCTTTCATTCACGGTCCGGCCCTAAGACTGAAAAATGTGATTTGAGCTCGGCCCGTTCAATTCAGGCTCGGTCCCGAGACTTGGAAATGTCACGTCAGACTAGGACCGTGCCCAAGCCTACATTGAAGGGCCAAAAGGCCCACATTGAAGGGCCCAAAAGTATAATTCTGTTTGGATAGAGCCCAAATGTATAATTTTGCTACGAATATGTTTTTTTATTTCATTTCTATTTTTCGTCTCGGCTTTGAGTCCCTTGACACCATGTAATTAAAGCAAAAAAGGCAGCGTTAAAAGAAACCCTTCCGCAAACCCTAGATACCCTCATACACTCCTTACGCAATTCGAAAGCAGCGAAAAGTCCAAAACTGTTTCAGCTCTCTCTCCAATGGCAACCGAAGCACCGGAGCAAGTCCCCGCCGACGAAATCGAATCGATGTCGATCGCCGACTCTCAGTCGCAAGACCAGCCCGGAAGCTCGTCCAGTCCATCTGTCCCGTAAGTCTCCCTCGCTTTTCTTCTGTGCTCTTTCATCTTCTCTATCATTCTTGTTAACTTCAACTCATTTCGAAACTGTGTTTGTGATTATGGTGAAGATTGAGTTTGGATGAAAGGTACAACCTACTTAGGAGCATCGCAGAGGAGTGTATCCAAGAAGAAGAGCTCAAGAATTTGCTGGATAAGAAGGCCGAGCCGATCTGCTACGACGGCTTTGAGCCCTCCGGGAGAATGCATATCGCTCAGGTAATTGAACTCCGGAGCTTTCAGTTTACGAATGAGAATTTGTTTTGTTAAGGGATTCGAATCGAAATGTTTGTGTTTATGAGGTGCAAATGTGTTGTTGTGTAGGGAGTTTTGAAGGCAATTAATGTGAACAAGATGATTGCCGGAGGCTGCAGAGTGAAGATATGGATTGCCGATTGGTTTGCGCAGCTAAACAATAAGATGGGGGGTGATTTGAAGAAGATTGAGACTGTGGGGAAGTACTTCATTGAGATATGGAGGTCTGTGGGGATGAATCTGGACAGTGGGAAAGTTGAGTTTTTGTGGTCTTCTAAGGAGATCAATGCCAGGTCACATGAGTACTGGCCGCGTGTAATGGATATTGCCAGGAAAAACAAGCTTCCGAGGATCATTAGGTACTTAGAATATGTGATTCTCATTGTATTGGATCTGGTGAATTTCGATATTAATGTTTTGTGCTTCTAATGTTCAGGTGTAGTCAAATTATGGGTCGAACGGATCAAGAAGAGTTAACTGCTGCCCAGATCCTCTACCCGTGTATGCAATGTGCAGATATTTTCTTCCTGCAGGTGGTTACTGTTTTACTTTTGAATTTGTGTTGGGAGATATTTTTTGACATTGACTTGTGTTTGAGGCTGAATGTAGGTTTGGCTTCATTGTTTTCTGAATGTTGTATGGATTAGGAAGAAGTCATGCTAGTTTTAGGAAGTAAAGCATATGTTAGATCCACTTATTGGATGATATTGCAGTATATTCTACTTCAGTTCTTGCACTCATTTTAGAGGAACTTACCTGAATATACAAAGTTTAATCAATAAAAACTGCAAAGGGCGAGAAGTTCATAAAGCCAATTAAAGGAGGCCAACATGGCTGTCGGGCATGGTACTCAATTATCTATTAGCTAGTTATCTGTTCTTCTGATCCTACATCTGACCATAGCACTTATATAAGGAACACTGCTTGGTTTTTGTTATATGGCTCAAATATAAACCATTATATGATTTTTGGAGCTTTGAAGGTAGGATTTACCTACTCTTAGGTTCACCCCTGGCAACATATCTTGAAAAAACTAATCCAGCAGGTTTTAGACTTCCAGTTTGCTAACTAGGTTTTATAGGAGAACTGTTGTTAATAAAACTAAAATGGAGATGCTTAGTTTATAGAGATATGTCGAGTTGTCCACTCATACACGCCTTATACAGTGTTCTGATTCTCTTGTGTATTCGTTCATTTCTTTGAGTATTGTTGTCCTACCATCTATTTAGTCCTCACTAGGGTTTGGATTGCCAGAACCACCTACAACAGCGGGGAATTAGTATTAACATTTTGAGTTTGTGCTGCTTGCAGACTAAATGTGATTCATTATGTCTATTATTTTCTGATCTTCCCTTTATTTCATTACTTTGATTTTCCAGTCTTAGCATACAGAAGTGTTCATCAAATAATAGATAGATGTTTTCTTTGACATAAAAAGAAGAGGAACGTATCTATATTGAAATTTAACTAACACGTGATGATATGTGGAATCTTTTTCCTTATAGGCTGACATCTGTCAACTCGGTATGGACCAACGTAAAGTGAATGTGCTTGCACGAGAGTACTGTGATGACATCAAGAAGAAAAACAAGCCTATTATCTTGTCACACCGTAACATCCTAATTCTGTTACAGCTATTGCAATGCTAATGTTTTATGCTGATATATGAAAGTGGTAAGTAGTGACATGTTTTTTGTTTATTTTGCTCATGATGATTTGTAGATATGCTACCTGGTTTACAGCAAGGGCAGGAGAAAATGTCAAAAAGTGATCTATCCTCCTCCATATTTATGGAAGATGAAGAGGTGGGTTGGTACTAATGTTTACTAAACTTGTATTTTGAGGAAAGTTAGAGTTAATTAACCTCTATTAGTTGCCAATGAAATGGAAGGGAAAATATTTAAGTTTTAAATTTTGGTAGCTATTCTGGTATGCCACTTGAAATTGATTAGTTTGAATAATTTAATTTTTGATATTTGTGACTGAATCTTAGGCGGAAGTGAATACAAAGATTAAGAAGGCTTACTGCCCTCCAGAAAAGGTCGAAGGCAATCCCTGTTTGGAATACGTACAGTACCTCATTTTCCCTTGGTTTCATGAGTTCACTGTAGAGCGCAGTGAAAAGAACGGTGGAGATAGGTAAGTCACAGCCTCGAATTAGTTTTATGCTGGTTGAAGTTCCCTTAGCAAATTTAATTTCCCTCAAATTCTGCTGAGAGTGCCATTTTTAAAAACTGAGTGTTGTTGTCTTGAGCTGTCTTCCATAGTGGTTTTCCTGGAACCTTGGTAACAAATACTCTGTTTGTGCCATATTCCATTCCTCCAATACAGGACTTTCACGAAGTTTGAAGAATTAAGCGCTGCTTATGCAAAAGGTGAGGTGCATCCTGGAGACCTCAAACCATCTTTGGCAAAAGCATTGAACAGAATACTGGAGGTAGGTTCATATGTTTATATCGTGTACGTTTCAATTTTTTTTTTCTCTCCTGAATTCAGGTTCCAATGCCAATTATTGTTAGTAGTCCTTCCTATACTCTAAAAAAATATTGTAGTTTATTAAAAAAAAAAAATCTGATATAGGGTCATTCTCGCTAAAAAAATAAAAATAAAGAAAACATAGTTGATCCTTCATTTAAAAGTTTATGCCCTCATTTGTAGGATCAAGATCTTTTGCAATTACAACATATAGTTGACCTATTGTGTCTGTGTGTCCTCTTGCTAAGGAGCTGTGCAATTTGTACATGTGCCTTCTTGTTTATTTCTGCTAGGGTTAACTTTGATTTTCCTTTGTACAGCCTGTACGATCCCATTTCAAGAATGACAAGGCTGCTAAACAGCTATTACAAAGTGTAAAGGTACATTTTGGTTTTACCTTGGGATAAAATATAATGTGCTTGGTACATAATTCAAAATTATAAAATCGATGTTGCCTCAATATCAGTTTATTGATTGGAAGAAAAACTAAACCTTGCTTTTCTTTGGTTTTATAGAATTATAGAGTCACCAGGTGATGACAGTAATGGAGCTAGGACTTCTCACTGCACTCACTTGCAATTGTGGGGTGTAATGACCCGTTTCTTCGGAGAAGGAGGATCCTTTCCTTTGTGCTCATCTTGAAGCGTTTTTTGTTCAGGGTTTATTGACATTGTAGGGAAAATATACTCTCAGAGAAAAGAATCAATATCCTGTGTTTTAATTTGATTTCCGTTTCATATACTGAACAAATGACCTGTTATCGGAATTTCACATATATCAAACTTTTCTAGTTTCACAGTTTCGTATTTGCTGTTTCTTTTCTGACAGAGAGAAAGTTAGCTAAGGCCATTGTGTATGGTGAATAAAAAAATTCTTGGTATCATGTTAAAAAAAAAAAAATCATGGTATAAATATGTGATGTTCAATTCTTTGTATCTTCTGAAAATTCCTAGTTCAAGAATCAAGTTCTTTGTGTTATTTAAAATTTCGTAGTTAAAGAATCCGTTCTTGTTCAGGAGGGGCCTGAGCCAAGAAAACCGAGTAATTCTGCAATTGGATCTTTACACATAATACAATGAGTAATGTAGCATGGACTTTTCGAGCACGCTTCTCAATCAATCGCACAACCGTGTAAAGTTTGGAGAAATTATTGCCGAGCTACTCGAAAGATAAGTATGTAATGCAAGCAAAAACAAGTGAGTAATGCAGCAAACATGTATAAAGCAAGGGAGCTATAAGCCCCAACTGTTAATGATTGTGATTTGTTGAACCAAGGAGCCAAAGTTGACTTAATGGGTTGAATTAACTTGTTTAACTATGATTAGGTGCTATTGTTTACAGATCTCTATTTTTATTTTCAATAAATTTATTGACATTTCCTTCAAAGATAAAGTAGTGTAGCTATTGGCCATTAATTAGCTAATTGCTATACATTCAGATAGGGGTCATCATGGGCCGGGCCAGGGCCGGCCCTACCATAAATTTTAGGGCTTAGGTTAGGGTAGGGTAGGGCCTAGTCAAAGTTAACGACACTTAGGGTCGGGCCAGGTCAAGGCTTCAATATGTAAGCCCTTACCCGCCCTTAAGGCCCTTCTCGTAAGGGTCAAAAGCCGGCCCGGCCCTCCAAATAGGGCTAACAAGGGCCGAAAAGGGCCTTACTTTGTTTGATAAAAAAAAATACATCATCTTTTTTTTTTTTTTGTTATTTTTTTTGACAAAATGTTGTTCAATGTTGTATGACTTGTATTGGTAGGTAATTCAAGACTCATTTTTTGTTGTTGACCCTATTTAATATATACATTTTGTTTAAGTTACCATAATAACATTTATAAATATTAGTTAAAATAGTTATGTAATCTCCTAAATTAATTGTTGTTTAACGAAGAAAATAATAAAGAATATAAATCTTCCTAGATCAATTACAAAATAATAAAGGGATAAGTTGTATGATAAAAAATGATGAACATATTTAGAAAATAGAAAAAATAAATAATTTTTAGGGCTCGTTAGGGCGGGCTTAAAGGGCCGGGCAGGGCTTGGCCCTAATGGGCTCAAATGGGCCGGGCCGGGCTTCATTTCCATGGCCCTTACCCTACCCTATTTGAAAAAGGGCCGGGCCGATCCGCCCTAAAGTAAAGACCGGGCCGGGCTTCGGCCCTACCGGCCGGGCGGGCTTGAAATGGGCTTAGGGCGTAAGGGCCAAATGATGACCCCTATCTGAATGATTCAGATCTGGGTGTTGCCTTTTTGTGCATTAATTCATACGTTTTCATGCTGTCAATTATTGGTGTTTTATGCAGTGCATCTTTTCCTCATACATTGTCCAAAACACCAGAAATAAAACCAACTCTTGCACTCCTATGGTTTTATTACATTTTCATGATTTTGAGTATATATGGTTCCAGAGTTGAATTAATCGTTAGAAGTACCCCGAATTATTATGTATTAACTGTTAATCAATTGCCACTACTTGTGAAGTAATGTATGCACAAACGCATGAACCCCTCAATTCTCTAGGAGCCTCTTCACTAACCCAACCACATAACGTTTCTGGAACCAATTGCCGCCTCCTTCTTTATAAACTCTTGCTTCAGTTTGTTCCTCTACCCATCTCTCTCTCTCTCGATCACAACTTGAAAATAAGATAATGGCTTCCACTTCCAAGCTCTTCCTTCTCATAGCTCTTTTGGCCATGGCCATGCCATTCATGGCCAGTTCTGGTCCTTTGGTGAATAACCCGCGAACTGGGTCGTACCCCCGGAACCTTGCAACCAGGTTGAATCTGGTTGGAGAATCATCAAACTGCTGGGACTCTTTGCTTCAGCTCCATGCATGTAGTGGCGAAGTTGTCTTGTTTTTCTTCAATGGTGAGACTTGCTTGGGCCATAGCTGTTGTGAAGCCATTCGGACGATTGAGCATCAGTGTTGGCCTGCCTTGCTCGGCACGCTAGGGTTTACCACGCAAGAGACGGATGTACTCGAAGGTTATTGCGATAAAGCCGATCAAATTCATTCTCCTCCGTCTCCACCATCCCCAGCCACCCTCATTTGATGTTACTTGAAGAATTTGATTTTGTTCGTTTGAAATCATCACTCTATGTTCACTCTTGCTAGCTATGCACTATACTTATGTATTAGGGTGTGTTTGGTTTAAGTTATGCCTAGGAATGAAATGAAACAATAATTTTATTTGAGCTTCAAAGTCTATGCAAACCATTCTAAATACATATAGTTGTCTAATTTCTATTGTAAATCCTAATTCATTTCTCAATTACTCTCTTTCACTACTTGAACTAAACCAATGGTTGACCACTACATTAAGCTATTTAATTTTGTAATCCCTTACATATGGGAAAAGAAAGTAAGAAACTATTCATTTTCATTGTATTCTTGAACAATTATATCCTAATACAATCTAAATAAATAAGATATAGGTTTCAATTTGATACTCTGATTATGACCGGAATTCAAATTCTGGCAGATGGACCAAACCGCTTAACTATATAATACAACTTATAATAAACGGGGAAAAATTAAAATGGAAATCATTTAATTCAAAAGCTTGAGAATTTGAGATGGGATTTGAAGTGGAATCAAAGCAGTCAAGATACCCAAACTACAGCTATGTATCGAACTCTAGAAACATTAAAAAGAACTTAGAAAACCAACTTACTAAACGACACAAATTAAAAGTACTTAGAAACCCTGAAAATTACATAGAAAACCAACTTATTAGACATCGCAAAAGTACTTGGAAACATTGAAAGTACTTAGAAAACGAACTTGTTAGACGATTTGAAAAAGGCATTCTAACCGTAGCCAATTAAGCTAGTTGCAGCTCTGATAAACAACTTCACATACTCAATCAACTACTATCCAGGTTACCCGTCTGAGAACAGAAAAGATGAACTTGAACCTGATACAGTCCGATTTCGTCCCCATCTTTCAACTTTCTCCTCTTCACAAAATCCTCTCTCCACTTTCCGATCAAGACATAGCTAGTGGAGGAGCCCCGTTGTTTCAGAACAAATCGATGGTTGGTTTTTGTGTCCGAGACTCCGAGTCATAGATAGTCACATTTAACCCCTGACACTTAACCCTATGGGGAAACTTGTCACCCAAGAAAGGGAATTCAGGGTTGTTTATCAGGTATGATGGCAACAGCAGCCTGCTCAAGTTCAAAAGATCACTCCTGGTCAGCATTTTCTTGAGTATCCAAGGGTCAGACAAACACAACTGAGTTGAAACCCCCCAACAATGCTCTTTCATTAACTGCCTACGAGTATAAAATCTCAATCGATCAGCAATCTTGGCAGCTGTGACCTCATTTCTTTGCTTGGTCAACTCAACCACCATAGTACTTGAACATGAAGATGGAAAGACTTCATAGAACAAAGGTGTCGATGGTGCTGAAACATTCTCTTCTGGGAACGATTTAGTTGGAGCCAAAGATGACATCCTTTCTTTCTCGTTTGTATAGTTCACCTAAGGAGATTTGAACTTAGGATCAGTAAGTAAGTTGTGGTATGTGAGCAAAAAGAAAACAGAACGGGCACAAAACATAAATCGCACTTTTTGGATACTTCAGGAAATGCATTTTCTGCTCATTGATACATTAAATGTTATTTTTATGTGTTTATCCATGACGAGTACTCTTTCTATCTTTTTTTTTTACTTTATCAAGGGGAACCCAAAAGCTTCCTATACCCAAGATAAACCCATTAGGCGCATGTGAAATACTCAAACTATGCATTGCAGCGTAGTGCCTGGCCATTTTGACATCTTCGGGGTTCGAACTTAGGTTGGGGAGCACACCCAACTAGGCAATAACCACTAGGTCACTTGCAGTGGTTTACTCTTTCTTTGCTTGGCTACACGCAAACCATGTAATTTTACACCCAATTTCACATCAAGTTATTAGGTTAAATTCAGTTATTTTTCTTTTCAATCTACACCCAGTCCACCTCATCAAACATTCATTTCTCAGTAGATTGTCAAAGATTGTCAAATTAATACAATTTTCATCAATTTTTTTGGTTACCACTGTACCCTTTAGTAGCTTGTAGAAAGTTATAGAACAATTCTTAGGTTCACCCCTAGGGTGAACGAGCATATTCACCCCCATTGTCGATTAACATACTTGTACTTAATAAATTTATAATCTAACGGTCCATATCTTAAATAAGCCTTTAAAGATCATCTCTGTAAAAAATCAATCAAATCAGAAATCATTTAATTATCTAATTGAATCAAACAAATGGATGGTTCTAACAACACTTACTACTATTATGATGAACCGTCAATATATTTCATAGAAATGAATAACTAAAAGGTCTTCAATTTGATTAGTTTTTTACAGAGCTAATCTTTGTGTTACGTTATACAACATGAATGGTCGGATTAGAAATTATAAAGTTATTATGCTTTAATCGCAAGAGAGAGTGAATATGTTCATTCACCCAATGGGTGAACCTAAGAATTGTTCATATCTGTATAGTTTGAAATCACGGTGTTATATATATATATATATATATATAAGCGTCCTCAATGAAAATTTGATATCAAAGCACGAATTATGCCGTAAAACATATTACTTTTAAAATACTAGGCATATAGATTAATCTCTTTCCATATGACTTTGAACAATTCTTATGTTCACCCCTTGGGTGAATGAGCATATTCACCATCTCTTGCGATTAAAGCATAATAACTTTAATTTCTAATCCAACCATTCATGTTGTATAACGTAACACAAAGATTAGCTCTGTAAAAAACCAATCAAATTGAAGACCTTTTATTTATTCATTTCTATGAAATACATGGATGGTTCATCATAATAGTATTAAGTGTTGTTAGAACCATCAATTTGTTTGATTCAATTAGATAATTAAACGATTTCTGATTTAATTGATTTTTTACAGAGATGATCTTTAAAGGCTTATTTAAGATATGGACTGTTGGATTATAAATTTATTAATTACAAGTATGTTAATCGACAATGGGGGTGAATATGCTCATTCACCCTAGAGGTGAACCTAAGAATTGTTCTACATATATTAGTTCAGTTCTTGTAGACCATAAAAGAAAAGTTCAAATTGTTGTTGTGTATCTATACATTCATGACCATATTCTCTTTTTAATTTTTGGCTTTCAAAAGTATGTTATCTACTAATAAAGGTATGTTATTCATGAGATTTAATTTTTCAAATCTTTTCTTTTGTCATCATTGTGCACTGAATTTCTTATGGTAAATTGGTAAAGTATCTTGCATGTTCTAGGTTTGAACTTTTCCTTTTGTATATTGTCATATTAATCTGATGGTTTTTCAATCTGAATTGTAACTAATAAATAGGTATATGCATAAGTTAGAGACTTTCAACCTAATAATTAAACAATAACCATGGTCAGAATGTACAATAACTAATGCATAGTCAAACTTGGGACTTTTAGTATTAATATCACTGGACCAAATGATGGTGGGTTTTATGCCTGTTTAAATTGAAATTTAGCTTAACTTTGTTTCCAATTAAAAATAGTCAAATTGACAAAATTATAAATTTGTCCATAACTTGGGAACCCCCATAACTTAATTAGAAAAAAAAAAACTTAAAAGTAGCTTCGCATAAAGAAGATAAAAAAATAGTAAAATTTCAAGGAGGAATTGACCAAAAATTATGTAAACTTTTAAACTTGAATTGCATATGTTTGAAACCTAGATATCTAATGGTTATGGGGAATTAGGCTAAGTTTAAGAAGTGAGGGAGGATTTTTTTTTTGGGTGGGGAGGCGCTCCAGGGATGAGCAGAAAAATAATTTTTTATTGGTTTTTTTTTTAATAAAGAGAATGAACATTTTCATCGAAGGACCAGAAATAGATTGGTCTAGGCATCCTACCGGAATGATTTAGAAGATCGAAAACCAAAAATAATGGTATTTGCTAGCAACAGCATAAAGAATTATTACAATTTGATCGATACAAAAATGTTATTTTCACTCTTAAATCTCATGATAATGCTAATAATTATTATTATTTTTGTTCACATTGTTCTCGCATATTTTGGCCCCTCGTTGATATATGTCTGGGTGCCTAATTCGATGCCCTTATCAGGATTCGACATGCTCAATCTCTGAATAAAATATATTTGTCAATTCTATGTACGATGTCATAATACAAATATGGCCTGTCTGATCACTCAAAATACATCTTCAAGTCTGGATACTTAATGAAATATCAAAATCTAAGAAGTCAAAGATACCTACCTAATTGGCCGATCGGGAGAAGAAATATATCACACCACCAAAGGACAGACATAATTAGGAAAAAGAAATCCGAGGTTGGCCGTCGATGAGATTTGGATATGTAACAAGAAAAAAGGCTGGCTTTCTTAAATATTTAAGAAATTAAGCAGAGGGGGAAATGATTACAGAATATTTAGAAGAACCATTTTCCAAAATCTTTGAGAATTGTGACAAATATAATCAATTTCTGGCCGGCACATTTGGAAGGTATACTTATATGGTAAGACAATGAAGTACTTGGTAGGCATGCATGCAGATAAGGTTTTCATTGATATGAAATGCTTTGTATGATCTCCCCAATTTTTACTACTGATATGAAATGCTTTGTATGATCTCCCCAATTTTTACTATTGATATGAAATGCTTTGCATCCTCCCCAATTTTTACTTTTACTTTAGGCAAAAATTATAATGCCAGTGTAATGTTGAGTGGCATGTGCACCGTGGGAGTGGTTTCTCGTCTGCCGGTGAGGGAGGGTATGGTCACCCACCCACCCTTATGCCGCCGCATCATTCTTCAAGTTAGGCCTAGCCACTGAGGTGTTAAAATATTAAAAGGGTTTCATATTAAATTATTAACATCCTTCATACATGCTCTGCATGTGTAATAGTTTTTTCTTTTTAAAAAAAATGAAATAAGATGGCTTCTATTCTTTTTTTTTAGAGATAAGATGACTTTTATTCGGACCTTTTAATTTGGTATTTAGAACTCCTAATTTTTTTTTAAACTTAAAAAGAAAAAAAGGTTGTGGGATCATTTCTTTTTAATTCTCTTAATAAAAAATTATTTTATAATTTAATTTATTCTCAAAGTTTTTTAATATTCTAGGATTAAATTTGTAAAATTTTCAGTTTTGGTTAATAAAACCTCTTACTTTAATAATAGTATAGATGAAGAAATAACACTATAACAGTGAAGAAACCTTTCATGTAAATAAGCTATGCAAAATAAAAATAAAAAATTGTTTATGAAGGAATAATAGTGAAAAAAAATGTCAGGTAAATAAGCTTTACAGATGCAAAATGTAAAAGAAAAAAATGGCCCATGCAGGTCTCGAACCTGCGACCTTCGCGTTATTAGCACGACGCTCTAACCAGCTGAGCTAATAGGCCAGTTGATATGTTCGTTTTGATTTAAGAATTGTTATCTGTAAGTTACTACCAACACAGAAAAATATAAACTAATCATATGAGAATAAACATTTATAAAAATAAACACACAGCATGAAAGCAAGAGACAGACCAACACAAACTCAAAAAGAAAACAAGCAAAGCTTTTTCAAGATGAATTAATGCCTCGAGCCGTTTTTTCTCAATACAATGAGGGGAAATCTTAAGCTTGTATGTGGGGAATAATCAGTTAATCACATTACTGGAGGTACTTGAGCATACAGAATACAAAGGTGAAGCTGCTGCCAAAGTGCATAGGTAAGCTGCAAAGCTTAAAAATCCTGGAATCTGAAACAGTGTCGTGTATGAAATACCAGTGAAGGGGAATTAGCTTCTAAAACTGCGACATATTTTGGCCTCCTACTGTGAACACAGCATAGCCTTCAGCATGAGTTTTGAAGCAAGTGAAGATGAAGATGGTGTAGGATGCTTACCAGCTTTTTTTTTCCTGGTTACAAGGATGGTTATCAGCTTTGCTAGAGCTATACCATGTGGATGCAAACCAATTGTGACCACAGCACATACTTCAGCATGAGTTTCGAACGAGTAAAGAAAAAGATGGTGTAGGATGCGTATCAGCTTTGCCAAATCTATACCATGTCGACGCACCATGGAGGGATCAACCTAATCCGAGACTTGGAAAGGTTGAGGCAGTTGGACATAAAAAACTTGTAGTATAATCCGTTTAGACCCGACCTGGATGCATTGGATTTCTCTACTTGAAGGGTTGTCTACAGAAGTTGCCAAGTTACATTTCTAAGCTTCAACCTCTAGTCAAGGAATGTCCGGTAAAGGATGAGAGATGCCAAGTAGTTGGTCACCAATTACTTGCTGACGATTTCTATTTTAGTTCTTGCTACTAAGAAATGTATCTAACAAACAGATGATGAAACTAAATTTTTGGTCGATATTATATTTAACATAGTTGTCTAATATGCCATTTCTTGTTCATATTTCTGAAGCCTAGTAACGTAAAATCAAACTGAACTTATTTACACATCAGCAAAAGCAAATCTTTATAACCAAAACACGAACACTATCCTTACAAGCATACAAAGTCTATTGTTGAAGGCACTTTGAGCTGCCGAAAATGAGCTCTTACTTGTTCTTCTCTTCTCATTGCATCCTTCCTTTTTGGTATTCTATAAAGCCAATTCCGGGCAGGATCGATAACAATTTGTTCCAAGTTGATCGCAGTTTTTGTCAAGTACTTGACAATTTCATCTTCGCGCGTGCTGCCATCATAACCTACCAATTTCACGGCCTTGAGATCTGCATGGGAGCATTTGGCAGCTTTCTTATTCTTAAAGTGGCATTTTTTTCGATTTGATATTGAGTAGTGCAACTGTAACAAGAGACCAAATTAGTATGAGCATGCAACAAGAGCCACAAGTTCATCGAGCCTATCAAAAAGAAGAAATCCCCTAGAACGAGAAACAATATATATAGGCAAAACAGTATAGGTAGAGACTGAACACACTGATAATCAATGTCAAGAACTTGCCTAGTTAAGTTGAAAATTTAATTTTACATCCAAGTGTTCCATTACAATGGAAATTCATCTCTAAAAGGGGGAAAATATCTATCTTCATTTAAGGATGCTTCTGCTCAAGGGAAACTATTACAAATAATGGGAACACAAATTAACCTAAATAGTGTTTGATACAAGGCCAAAGGGTGCCTGCAACTGACATAAGGGCATTTTAATCTACACAAAGAAACAAAAATTCGACAAAATATCATAACCAAACAATAAGCACACATTTAAGAAAAATCTAAAATTCTTTCATCTTGTTTCATTCACAACATTCCAAAACATCAATGAATCTCATAAACAAGATCACAAGTAACAATGTATACATACATGTATCACGAGTCTTTCAACGCAAGGAGATGCTTTCAAGAAGGAAGCCAATTGCATTAGTGCCTCATCATCTTTAAAGGATAATCCCAAAAGCTTGAGATTTGGTAACATAGGAACCATATAACTCTCCCTGTAGTACTGAAACGCAAACTAAAGGTAAGGAACTAAGATATAACAAACAAACAGAACACAAGAAAAAGATTAAAAGAACAATAACACATACTGACCAGTATCGTATTATTCATTTTCAGAATCTCCAGCTGAGAAACACAGGAGGAAAGGCTGGCAAAGAGAACATCAATGCTTAAGAAAGAGTAATATTCACGGTGCTCATAAATGGATACCTCAACAAGATGCGGTACATTCTCAAGACGCAAATGTATTCCCTCCCCACCATCATAAGTAAATGAAATGACATCTGCATCAACTATCTCAATGCCTACGACGTTGCTACACCTTTGTATCACTAAGTGCTTCAATGCAATTGACGGACCGACAACTCGTAAATACACCAATGTTGAGGAACCATACACCGAAACTCTTTCCAGAACCGGACAACTGCGCAAAAAGTACTCAAGAACCTCTCCCGAAATGTCAACACATTCCAAGGTAAGAACTCTGAGTGACTTCAAGCCAACGCACACGCAGGGTTGATGACTTGGACCATCACGACACAAGTGCTTCCAAGCAGACTCTTCACCTTCTCTGTTGAGACCCAAAAGTTGCTGGGGAAAAGGATATCCCGGTTTGATCTTGCAATAATAGACATATTCCAACAAGTTCAGCTCCAGCATTTGAGCACCCTTTTTCAGTGCAAACTCAACCCACTTATCAATAGAACTCGAAAAACTCTTGTCTAGATAAAACGAAACACGGAACTGGTCAATGCATGGGGCTCTATGCTGTGCAACCACGCTGTTGACCCACTTAGCATACCTCTTGATAAGTCCCTGGTCTCGTTCTTTCGGCTTCAGACCCTTCAAGGTGCTCAACCTTTTCTTGGTGTCAAAGTTGAGAGTCATGAGAGACGCCCACACATAATGCCATCTCCTAGACAGAACACAAGTAGCCTGTGCTTCCTTCAGCGGCAAGAAAGACAATATACTCACTAGAATTTCATCCGGCATTCCACTGATTCTATCCACCAAAGCACATGTTTTCCTTCTCTTCCTCAAATTGTAACCACCCTATGAATTTTTAACCAAACAAAGAAACAAATCAAATGTTACCCTAATCATAAAATCAGATACCCAATTTACATTAGCCGATTACAAGTGAAAATTGCTCATCTATGAGAAATATTGTACAAAAACATAAAGGGAAACAGTGACACCAATGAACAACGAAATGAAATGAAAACTGAATTTGGTAAACCATGAGGAAAGAAATTGAGAAAGCATTACCTTGTTGCTTGGTTCGGCCATCTGGGTTTGAAGGCCCTTTCGCTCTGATCGGCCGTCTTCGTGTACAGTGTTACGGTTAGTGAGTAGGTGAGCGCTTATATTTGGGTTGGCTTCGGTGAAGGCTCCACTGGTATAAAGGGCGAGGGGTTTCGATTTTGAATGGCTATTATCACGGCATGAATAGATAATTAACGGACCTGATTATGGTCAGTTACTATTTTCTCCCGGATTTTAGGTTTACACTATTTTGATTTTATTCAAAATTGTAATTTTTTTTTCTTTTGATGAGAGAAAAGAACAAAGAAGAAAAAAGATTTGAGTGAACTTGAAAGGCTATAATCGAGGGACTAGGAAATTAAGCGATCGGATATTGAAAAAAATGAAAAGTAAATAATTAACTGTTTAGCCTTGATTCAAAATTTCAAATTGTGATAATTTGTTTAGCGGGTTAATTATACTTGAATGCACTTCACTGTGCTCGAAATGTTATTGACTTTTTGTAATTGATTTGTTAATTTAAATGAGTTAAGCTCAAATATCAGTAAATTAAATAATTATTGCGTGATAGCGAATTACTAAATAATGGTTTGAATGTTATTAAGACGGTTCAATTGACGTGAATATAAGAGATAAAGAAAAAAGAAGAATTGTTGTGATAAATGATTGGTTAACGTGATTCGGATTAAGTCTCTTGTGGTCTTAGATTATTTTTATAGTGCTGGATTCACTATAATTTACAAAATAATTAATTTTCAATGAGTTTAAAGTCTTTTTTTAATACGAAAAATAAAATTACAAAATAGAATCTCTAATACAACCCGACCCTCTCTAAGCAGTGGAATAGAACTGCATTCAATGAATTCAAAGGAAAACTTTGCCACTATTTTAGGGAATCAAAAATTGAGAGAAATTCGCTGTGTGTATCTCATTGATAATAGGGGCTTCTTTATATAGAGGGTTACAATGCATAGAATCTGAACGTACAAGGAAAGTAATTCTACATTGAATAGGATTCTAAATCCTTCTATAACCCTATTACCACTAGATCAAGTAACCTAGAGTTTGGGCCAGACTCATAATCTGGATTTCCTTGAACACTCCCCCTTGTGTCGCCCAAACGTGGTGCTTCTCTCGTTGCCTCATTAAAAACCTTGCCGAGTAACAAAAACCCAATGAGACAAAAATAACCTCCATCGAAAGGGAAAAAGAGTACAACACACCCTTCACGTTTCGAGACCATACATGTATACATCTCCCCCTGATGTCTGCACCTCCCCCTGATGATTACGATCATGGGAGTTCAGATAGTTTCCGCAAGCCAATTCTTGCCACATGTTTCTCGAACACGGATTTAGGCAATGACTTAGTAAACAAGTCTGCCACATTGTCCTCAGATCGAACCTGGTTTACTTTGATCTTGAGGAGCTTCTGTTGTTGTTGATTGTAGAAGAATTTGGGCGATATATGCTTGGTGTTGTCGCCTTTGATGTAGCCTTGCTTCATTTGTTCAATGCAAGCAGCATTATCCTCATAAATTCTTGTTGGCTCATCTGTGGTAGACTTCAAACCACAATTACTTCAAACATGCGTAACTATGGATCGTAACCATATACATTCACGAACTGCTTCGTGAAGATCAATAATCTATGCATGATTCGAAGAGGTAACGACTAAGGTCTGCTTTGTAGACCTCCAAGATATCGCGGTGTTTCCCATGGTGAATACATAACCAGTTTGGGAACGACCTTTGTGTGGGTCAGAGAGATACCCAGCATCAGCAAAACCTTCCAAAACACTTATATCGTTTTGGGATGGGGAGAGGGAACGCAGTCCACCATGTGTGGTGTTCCGGTTATTTGATGGGTCCGAATCCATCATCTCTCTATAGGGATAGAACAAGCCCATATCGATCGTACCACTTAGGTATCGAAAGATATCTTTAACACCAGTCCAATGATGTCGTGTTGGCGCGGAGCTATATCTAGCTAACAAGTTCACAGCAAATGAGATGTCCGGTCTCGTGCATTGTGCTAAGTACAATAATGCGCCTACCGCACTTAGATATGACACTTCTGCCACTAGCACTTCTTCGTCGTCATCTTTTGGACGGAAATCTTTCTTTGGATCAAGACTACGGACGACCATTGGGGTGCTTGAAGGCTTAATCTTATCAGTATTGAAACGCCTAAGCATCTTTTGGGTATAAGCTGATTGATGAATCAGAATACCATCTTCACGGTGGTCAAGTTCCAAACCGAGGCAAAACCGTGTTTTCCCAAAATCTTTCATCTCAAACTCGGATTTCAAGTGTTCAGCGGTTTCCCTTAACTCTTTAAGGGTGCCAATTATATTTTTGTCATCGACATAGACCGTTACTATTGCAAATCCAGAACTTGTTATTTTTATGAACACACATGGGCATAGTTCATTATTGACATATCCCTTCCCAATCAAGTAGTCACTCAGACGGTTATACCACATCCGTCCGGATTGTTTCAATCCATATAGTTAGTGTTTTAATCTTATAGCCAACGCGCTCCGTGGTTTAGAGCCACTTGATTTGGGTAACTGAATTCTATCTGGAACTTTCATGTATATTTCCGTATCTAGATCCATATATAGATACGCTGTAACCATGTCCATAAGCTGCATGTTCATTTTTTCAGAAACTACCAAACTGATAAGGTAGCGGAACATAATGACGTCCATTACGGGAGAATAGGTCTCCTCGTAGTCGATTCCAGGGCGTTGTGAGAAGCCTTGCGCCACAAGGCGAGCTTTGTACCTTACAATATCGTTTTTCTCATTACGCTTTCTAACGAATACCCATTTTTGACCAACTGGTTTGGTGTTAGGCGGTATTGGTATAATTTTGCCAAATACCTTTCTTTTCGTTAGAGAATCAAGTTCTGCCTGGATCACATCTTTTCATTTTGGCCAATCAGCTCTACGTTGGCATTCATCAACGGAGCGTGGTTCGATGTCATCGGTCTCAATAATCTCACGCGCTACTGAATACGTGAATACATCATCAATGGTGATGGAGCTTCTTTCCCACGTCCCATGTACACTAGTGTAATTCACAGAGATCTCTACGTTCTCAGGGATAGGTTCTGACATTGAGGCGTCCCCCAATGATGTCTCTTGGACATAACCATAATCCGAAACATTCTCGTGGGATGGATTTTGAGTATCGATGATCAAAGGATTTGTTTGTGCCTCATTCGCTCTTTTTCTAGGGCGAGTATCCTTCGAACCAATTGGTCTACCACGCTTTCTTGCGGGACCTGCAGCCATAGATGCCACATCATTGCCATGCTGGGCAATGGCGCCATCTCCTGGTGTCACGGGAGTGGCGTTATGTCCATTATTAGGGACATCAATCCTTGTAGGCACCTTTGCAGCAGGTATGTGTGATCTTGTCACTTTGGCAACATCAGGAAACGAATCAGGCAGAGTGTCTGCTACGTTCTGAAGCTCGATTATTCTTCGCATTTCAAGTTCGGACTGTGCGGTACGGGGATCGAGATGAGACATAGTGGGGACAGACCACGACAATTCCAATCGTTCCTGTTGAACATCTATGTTCTTATCTCCCCCTAATGACGGGAAGACTGTCTCATCAAAGTGACAATCCGTAAATCTAGCCGTAAAGAGATCGCCTGTCAAGGGTTCAAGATAGCGAACGATAGTTGGAGATTCATAGCCAACATAAATTCCCATTCGTTGTTGTGGACCCATCTTTGTATGCTGTGGCGGCGTAATATGCACATAAATAGCACATCCAAAAATGCGTAAGTGCGAGATATCAGGCTCGTACCCAGTCACTAGCTGTAACGCATAATAAGATTGAGTTGCAGTAGGTCATAGATGAATGAGCGTCGTTGCGTGGAATATTGCATATCCCCAAGCAGAAACAGGAAGATTGGTGCGCATTACCAATGTCTGAGCTATCATTTGCAGTCGTTTGATAGCAGCTTCTGCGAGATCATTTTGGGTATGAACATGGGGAACTGGATGCTCAACATCAATCCCCAATGATATGCAATAGTCATCGAATGTTTTCGATGTAAACTCCCCAGCATTATCAAGTCGAATTGACTTAATTGGATGGTCGGGGTAGTGAGCCCGTAGACGGATAATCTAGGCAAGGAGTTTAGCATAAGCAGCATTGCGAGTGGACAACAGCGCGACATGTGACCAGCGTGTCGACGCATCAACCAATACCATAAAGTATTTAAAATGTCCGCATGATGGTTGAATTAGTCCACAGATATCCCCTTGGATTCTCTGTAAGAACGGAATAAGTATTTTGGGATCCCTTAGTCCTAATTTCCTGAATGAACAGGCTTTGCAGAATGAGCGAGGGGCCTTAGAAGCAACCAATGAGGATTTTGGTTGGGCCGGAGCGTCTGTAACGCTTTTAGAAGCAAAATGTGTGTCTACATATCCCCTGATGGCGTTAGAGCCATGTAAATTGGTGTGTGTGGCGTCATTGCCACTAGGAGGAATTACCATGGCGTCATGCTCATGGTTGGCACCATTTGTGACGTCATCACAAGGGACAAGAGCGGCCTTGCGACGACCCAAGACAGCAGCAGCGCCTGAAGCTGCAGTTTTTGCGGTCTTGCTAAGTCCGGGAATCAATGTTTGATTCTTGCTTCTTCTCATTCTGAAGAATGGATGCCCATGTGAAGTCTTTAGTATACGGAGCATCATATCACGATCGAGATGTCATAGTCGGTCATGCCAAAGCCAATATGTGTCTGAATCCAAGAGATCTTTTCTTATGACATTATTGGATTCAATTGGTCGAATTGTAGTGACATAAAGTCCACTAGATTGACACGTAAGCTTCTCTAATATGCGCTTTCTGCCGCAATCATTAGAGGTAATGCAAAGGAATTCTATTCCGTTCTCATTATGCGTTTCCGCATGGAATCTGCTGGCTCTTATATCTTTAAAACTCAATAAGGTTCGATTTGCCTTAGGAGCGTAGAGAGCTTCAGTGACTTTAATCAAGGTGCCATTTGGCAAAAGGAATTGGGCCATTCCATGTCCTTGAACTAAACCTGATGGCCCAGCCATCATAGTCACAGAGGAATATGTAGGCAACATCTCTAAGAATAATTGCCTATGTCGTAGAATGGTATGCGTAGTCGCACTATCTGCGAGACATTGTAGTTCATCTATTCCTAAAAGAAAAGCTCATAATTAAAAAAGGAGTCATAAAGAAAAGAACTCAACTTTTATTGATAAGCCAAACGGAATTACATCATCGTTTAATCAAAGAAGATCTAATCCAAAAAGAAACTAGCTAATGCATACAATGGCAGTCATCTAACTTCTTTCGGTAATTTCAATGTAAATGTGACCAGATGAGTAGAGAGATGTCGGTGGAGCAAGGCTCGCTTAAGTACCACTTATCTCAAAACCTTCCTAGACATCACATTTACAAGGAGTACGCCTACTTTGAAGTAAGATTAAACCATTGGCATTTACTACAAATAATATGGCAATTGCCTACATCTCTTGAAAAATAAAAAGACTTAATCAAAATCGCCAGTTTCTGGGTCTTGATCTTTATAGTCTTCCACCCTTAGATCGAGATCGCCATCTTGATCTTCTTGTTCCATGTAATTGGCCTCCCTTGCTTCACGATACATTTTGTATGCGTTCGCAACGTTCTGGGATGCACTACACTTCTTTGCCCAATGTCCACTTAATCTATATCGAAGACAAACATCTTTGGTCAGGCTCCCTTGATCGAGGTGCATTTGATGCACTAGTTGGACTGCCATTATTCTTGGTGGTGTCGCCACCATGGCCGGAGGCTCTGCCTCTCTCTCTCTTCACACATTGACCTCCACGGTTCCGTGCACGCCTATCTTGGCGATTTCCTTCCTCTTTAGGGCGAGAATATGAACCAGAACGTCCAGAATTGTTCCTACTCTTAGGGTTTCGCTCCTTGCATCCTCCCTTAGGGGCGTGACTATAATTAGACTCCGGAATAGACTTAGTTCCCACAGGTCTAGCATTATAGTTCTTCATAAGGATATTGTCGTGCTTCTCAGCTACGTTCATAGCGCCAATGAGCTCATGAAACCTTGTGATACGTCCTGCATTCACATCAATCCGATAATTCTTCGAAATCATCAGGGTAGAGACGGGGAAGGTAGAGAGAGTCTTCTCGATCAACATCGTATCAGTTATGGTTTGTCCATAAAATTCCATCAAGGACTTGATACGAAGGGCTTCCGAGTTATAATCAAGCACGGACTTGAAGTCACAGAAGCGGAGGCTATGCCATCTCACTTCTAAATCAGGAAGCAGGGAGTCACGAACGTTGCCAAATCGCTGCTCAAGTTCCACCCATAGTTTTCTGGGGTCTTCCTCATTGAGGTATTCACTTTGGAGAGCATCATTCATGTGCCTTGTCATGAGAATTATGGCATTGGCTTTATTTGCTTCGAAAGCACCAAGTTGCTCTACAGAAAGCCCGTTCTGACTAGGCTCTTGGATGGTTTCCAGAAGTCCTTCAGCCTTAAGATGTTGGCGCACATCTCGGACCCACCTATGGTATCCTGCCCCAGTTGTCTCTAGTGGAACAAAGTTCAACTTATTCAGGTAACTCATCCTGAAAAACAACGCAAGATTAGGGTTAGTTTCGGAGCATAAAAGGCTACCACGAAAACAATAAGAATTTCTGAGCGTAGTCGCTTCCAAGAAATTAGGGATTTCTGAGCGTAGTCGCTCCCAAGAAAATCCAATTCCAAGAGGGGTTTTGGATTAGATCGAAACAATGATGTATGTGGTCGATCGTTTTTCTTCTCAACAAATTCTAAGCTTGGAGGACACTACAAGCTTCAAGCTTGGAGTGAGCACGAATCCCCACAGTTCAGCTTTAGGCCTCCCCTATGAAGAAGAAAGGGGGGTAGAAGAAAGGGATGTTGTAAGTCCCCGAGAAAAAGAAAAGAAATTGAAATTACGGAAGCAAAAGAAATTAAATTAAAAAAAATAATACCCTCGAATGTGGGTGTGGACTTCCTCTCCTTTTTTTTTTCCTTCTTCTTCTTTCCGGGCTGCAGGCCTTCCCCCCCCCCCCCCCCCCCCCCCTTCTTTTTTTTCTTTCTTTCCGGCCCACCTCTGTCTTTCCCTTTTTTTTTTTTTTTGTTTGGCAGGTGCACTTGGGCAGCGGCTCGGCTGCTTCGAGTGCGACTGGCGGCTTGGCTACTGCACGTGGGCTACTAGTGGATCCGCTTCTGCTTTTGGGGTTGGGCTTCGCCTGCTGCTGGGTTGGACTTCGTCTGCTTTTGGGTTGACTGAAGCAAGGATGAAGGTCAGGCGGCGGTTCAGAGCAGGGTGGCTTCTGGTGAGCGGTTCAAAGACTTTTAGGCCGGTTCCGATGGTTAAATTTCCGGTTCCGGATGTCTGGGATCGAGACGCTGCAGATGGTGGAGTATGGCTGCAAGGAGCGGTAGATAAGCCACTGAACCGGGCAGACAGAGTTGCGTCACTTCCGGGGGCTGGTTTGGTGGTTTTCCAGTCGGTTCTGGGGGTGGGGCCGCCGGTTCTGGACTCTTAGGGTTGAGATCTTCAAGGTAGGCGGCGGTGGTTTCTGAGAGGCTACGAATTTAGGTTTCAGGGTTAGGGTTTCGTGCTGATAACGTGTTTTAGGGAATCAGAAATTGAGAGAAATTCGTTGTGTGTATCTCATTGATAATATGGGTCTCTTTATATAGAGGGTTACAATGCATAGAATCTGAACGTACAAGGAAAATAATTCTACATTGAATAGGATTCTAAATCCCTCTATAACTCTATTACGAGTAGGTCAAGTAACCTAGAATTTGGGCCAGACACATAATCTGGATTTCCTTGAACAGCCACCATTTTTTTTTAATTATTCTGTCACGAGCTTCAAACCGGGTTGTAATAGGCCCAAATCGTTTGACCAGAAAAAAATAATAGACCCGAACGGAATAACTGAGCAGATAATTATCAAGTCCAAAAACTAGCCCATATAGTATAGTTGGGCCGGACTGCAAATAGGCTAAAGCTTCAGTAATATGGACACAAACGAACAGAGACCGCGGGAACAAGATGGAGGAAGACGGAGGAGATCAAGCTCCGCTGCCGCATCCGCCGAGCTCCGAAACCCCAATCTCCGACCCAAACCTCGATCCACCGTCCACGTGTCCCGATACCACACTCGCTCATGCTCAGGACGACGGCTCCGACTCAGAACCCCAGCTGAACCAGACCGAGCTATTCAGAGCTCTCGAAGTCGTCGAGAGGGACTCCCTCGCTATCGCGGACAGCTTCACCTCTCTCTTCTCCTCCCTCCGCCTCGCCCTCTCCGAGGTCCGTGCCGCTTTGATTTCAATTTCTCAGTTTCAAATTTGAATCACCGTCGAATTTGAATTTTTGTGATTATCGAATTTGTGATGGAATTGTGTAGGTTACTAGCAACTCGGTTGATCACATGCATTGCTTTGGCGACGCCGCCGGCCGGCTTCAAGAATCCGGTATGTGTTTGTTTGGAGATTTTGATCATTGTCATGAGTTTTGAGCAGTCGTTGCGAGTGGTGGTAGAGAAAGGAGAGATTGCTAACTGATTGGATTTTTGAATTGCAGTGCTGGATGCTGCTACGAAGGGGAATCGGTACATAAATTCATGTCTCAGGTACTTGTTCCTATGATTTAATTGATGTGGAAACTTGAAATGGCTTTGAATCTACGATGGCTCAGAAGTTTTTGTGCTTGGTAAAGGTTTTGTACTGTGAAGGGTAACCGGGAATGGTGGTTTTTTTGAAAGAATTAGTTTGTTTCGATATCAAATGATTGATGCGTTTTGGGCCTGAATTGAATCTACAACATGTTTCTCTATTTTTTATTATGTTCATGTCGTGTTAGTATTTATCTGATTGTTAATAGATATATGGCATCTGTAAACTTGTGCATTCTGTGTGTGTGAGTTTGGAAGATGTAAAAGTTGTCAAACTCTGTTTGCCATTAACAGTTTGGACACACATCCTTGTGATGACTGGCCACATTGCCACAACAAACTTTCTTAGCAAATCTGGTGATTCCACGTAGTGATGAAAGGATGCCTATGTAAAATCAAGTCTCGGTACCTATTGGGCGTGGTCTTAGTTTAGGTCAATCCTATTATTTTTTGGGCTTGAAGATGGGAGGGTAATTTACTGTCATCTAATAAAACTAACAAATGCATTTGACTTTTGGCAGATTAAATGAAGAAATGAAGGGTGTTGATAGTCTAGCCTCGCAGCTGTATCCTTAACATTTGTTTCTGTGTATACCTATAAATGTGCTTATGCTTTGGCCTTCCACCTTCCTAATTATTTATGCTTAAATCTTGGATGGATCCTACTCTGTTTTGATGGATGCTCAGTGGGTTAGAAACTGTTGCTAGTTGAGAAAAGTTGCATACCAACCCCTGGATGCGAACACAGTTATGAGTTTGGAATCCACTGGAATGCTATACCTCTAGATTGTGGATTGTTTTGCTTTTGTGATGTTGGTATTGTTGTTCTGGATTCCTTAATCCACATTCGTCCAGAAAAATCTTGAGAAGAAATGTTGATGCTCTAGACTCCGGAGTCAACAGGCTCCTTCGCCTTCCATGATGTCGACCTGCCTGACTCGCTACCTCAATTATGGATGTGGGATCTTCTCTTCCAACATATTTGCTAATTTGTGATTGTTTCTTGGAAATCATAGTCATTGTCAGGTCATGTTTGGATTTTCATGGAACATTTTCTGCACTCATGAACTAGTTGTCCAGTCGGTGCAAATCATTTGACAATCTTGTAGGTGTAGAATTTTGAGAGCATTTGGGAATGTTTCTGTGGTAAACAGCTATTTACGTGTATATTCTTTGTTGCTGCTTGGAATCGAACGTGTTAGTGGTTGTCTTTCCCAAGTTGCACTTACCCTTAATTGCCTAAATTTTTGGTTTCTGTACTGTTACTGTATGATTTCCTAGGGGAAACTGCAATTTGAAAACTTCCCTTTTTCCACTTGTGGGGTAAATACATAGGGTTTGAATGTAGGTGGCCAATTGATTCTTCTTTCTAGTTTTACTTTGTTTATTCTTAGTAACTTAGCTCTTTCTGGTTTTCCCTAGTTTTTGTGCTGGGATGAATATTTAGGTACTAGAGTTTGACAGCTAGGTTTAAATGATGAATTGAAAATGTAATGACCTATCGGATACCAAAGTGATCTGGGATATAAGGTTCTTCTAATCATATAGAGCAACAATGTTTTTACGCTAATTGATTGCATCCTTAGATACACATCTTCCTATTTCATGCATGGTTCAAACACATGCTTGGTTTAATTTGTTAAACATCGCAAATCTCTTTAACTGCAGTAGTGATAAGGGTGAGAGAAAGTAAACAATTAAGTTTTATGAACAGATAAGAGACTAGTTAAGAACATACTTGGCAAATAGTACATAATACTCCTTCTGAAGGATGTAGTCATGTTGTGCGTTGTTGATCGACTAACGTAAATCTGGATGTCTAGCTAGTGTTCTAACCTCTAGCATCATTTATCACATTGGCTGCTGAAGCCGCTCTATGAGCCTCGTACGCAGAGAGGCTTGCAAGCTCCCCATCGTTTTGTTAGCCTCGAATTCCCAAAATCGTAGGGCCGGCTCTGGACTATCGCTCACTGTAATTCTTACCAAGGTCCCGGAATGATTGAATGAAATGTCACGAGTCAGTTCGAGTGTATACACACCTTCAATGCATCAATTATGTATCTAACTATAGCTCGTATGTATAGGAAAGATTCTGTATTTTGTCGACAATGATGATTCTCTGGGGTCGACAAAAACTCGAACTCAGCCAAGTGGGAGGAATATATGTCGAGTAGAAAAACCACAACTGTCTTTGCAAGACAAAACAAAAAACAGTACGTGACTTCCGTACACGATTGTCAGCCATACACGTACCCAGTACATGATGTTCGAGCACTCGACTAGCTAATAATTTAGCTTAAAGCAAAAGGGTAGAAAGCGAAAGGACTACTATCTCTGAAATATATATGGTCCTTACAACCAAAGTGCCTCTACATACTTGGCATTCCACGTTTGGTGTTGTTCTATCGCTTGCGTTTGTTTTTAGAATATGAGTTAACCCTTGACTCTTGATTTTCAGTTGATTTTGCCTTGTGTTCAGGAAAGTATATATGTCTATGATCTTTTCTTCCGGTTTGAGGATGCATCTGCTTCATTGACTTATGGATGTGATCTCTGAAGGAGATACGTTACGCTTCTCGTTCTCAGGGTTTTGATTCTATGTCTCCCCGAATTCCCGATATTCTTAAACAAGGCAACTATATGTATCGGGCCATCAAATTTTCTAGTCTAGACTCTCAGAGTTGTTCTCGGACATAGATCTCTGACTATATGTAAATAGAAGGACGGAGGCTTCATGATTTTTATGGTTCGCTTCCGGACCATATATTAGGCCGGGACGAGCATTCCGTGGACCATGACGTCAGATGTCTCAGGTTCCAACTCACTTGCATGCAGCTAATTTGATATGTTTCACATGCAGGTAAAGTAAACATGAACATCTAGCTAGCTTGTACGTTCGGTGTATGATGAATCAGCTTGTCCGTTCAATGTATGAGGAATCAAGGTATGCCACCAAACGTCCAAACGGGTACTTGTGTCCAAAACCCTACTCTAACAAATGCCAAAAAAAAGAAAAAAAAGAAGACCTACTCTGACTTTGATATATAATCATGGATCCTACACAATTACCACCATGCATGTATATGCAAGTATTTTATGTGGTCATAGAGAAAAAGTGATATGCCTGGGAGATAAAGGCCGGCTTGCAAAACCATCTAGACCATTCCAGGAAAGTAGAGAAGCTGCAGAATGATTGCTATTTAACAGACGCAAAAGTCAATCAATCGGGATCCAGCTCGAATGCTGCATATCAGCATATGCATATAGCTAGTCAATGAATTCCAAAAGATGCATCATTGAGTTTGTGAATTTTAACTTTGTCTATAAAGCTATATTTACACACCTATGTCACATTTTTTTAACTGTTATATATGTAACAAATTTAGATATATAAAATCACTGATATGCATTTTGTATCATGTGTATAGGGATGAAGTTGCTACCCGGGTCTTGTCCAGATATTTGTTTTTTTATTTTTACCAGACGCGTCACAGTACTACAAGTTTCAAGTTCAAATTTATTGTAATAATGGGTTTCAAGATTTATACATGGTTTCTAAATGTGTCTTTTGCTAACGCAGATGAATATATGGGTAATTTGTGCTTACTAAATGTCTTTTGTGCTATATATCACCAAATGAGTTAGTTAAATTATTATGTAGTGGCTCTTTCGAATGTGTACTCGGAATAAATTATTTATTTATAATTTTGTATTTATGAATGAAACAAACCGTCATTTCCTTAAAAGACAATGATATACACCATATCTACGTATCATTTCCCCATAATACATATTCGTGTGTGTGTGTGTGTGTTTTTTAACGCACACTAAAAATATTACTTAAAAAGTCATTTTACAATATTATAAATCTTATATATATAGAGGACCCTTCCACTACGGGATCTCTTTTTTTGGTCTTTTATAGGGATATGCATTAGATAAACTTTTTTATTATATTTCGGCATCTCAACCGTTCATTTTTTAGATCCTAATGTGTAGATCACTTACGTAAATTCTCAACCAAATCGGTGATCGTTAAGGCATCCAAAATTACAATTTACATGAATGGACCGAATCTGTCGAACCGGAACCGTTCTTGTTTATAATGGTAAATTGCAGTTTTAGATGCCTTAACGATCATCAAATTGGCTGAAAATTTGTAGAAGTGATCTATATATTAGGACATAAAAACTGAACGATTGAGATGTGAAAATATCATCGAAAAGTTGGTATAATGTCATATCCCTATGAAAGACAAAAAAAAAGATCTCTCACTAAAAGGATCATATATATATATATATATATACACACACACACACACAACGCGCGCGCGCATATGTATAGCATAATTCTTTTTTGTAGTGACACGGCCAAATAGATACTAGAAGAACTATGTATGATCTGCGTTAGTTGGAATGTTAAGATCATGTGCATGGATTATTAATCAGGCAGATGAGGTTTAGTCAGAAAACTAATGTTGAACAATGTAGTTTGTCTCTCAAGATTAGAAGATCCAAAACCACGTAATGAAAACGTATCAAATCTTGCATTAATTGCACTGACCGGTATTGATGAGCAAGAGTTGAAAAGGACTCAACCACTCCCATTGACAATTTGACATATATGTTAAATAAAACAAAGTCCAATTTTCACAATCAAGTTATTCAATGTGTGAGAAATTGTGTGCAATTTTCAATCACCATTGGGCAGCATCGAAACACTGTCAATTTTTGCAATAATACCGCCAATAGAACTATATAAGGGTCCCCAAAATCTCTGCTGAACTTTAAAAAGCTCCTTCCACACCTCATCTTGATTGTCAGGGACGTTGTCTTTTAATGGTAAGTCTCATTTGAATTATTTTCGGTATGGTAATTAGGTATAGTAATGGACCAGTACAAAATTTTCTAGGTTGAGGCCCAATCTATCTAGATTTATACTTGAGGTCGGGTTCGGTTGCACTTAATTGAATTTTGAAACCCTGAATTTTTGTTTCTTTTAGACTAGTGTCAACCGTAATATGTGGTGCAAAGCGGATAAGAGTTTAGTAGCTGACAAAGTGTACTTGGGTACTTTTATAACTTCTTGAACTATCTTCGAATTGACACACACACGACTATTGTAGTAAGAGATATCTTTTTATGACTATTTAAAGGGATCATTTATTAAACTAACTTTTCGAATCACATATGAACATATTTACTGTTTAATTTTTGAAGTTTATATCTGTAAATTTTCAATCAAATTGATCATCATTAAGACATTCAAAATTGTAATTTATAATTATAAACATGAACAGCTCAGGTTAGACAAATTTAATTCGTCAATCGATTTGATCTAGTTCACGATCCTTAAGAATCATCAATTCAACTGAAAATTTACATAGGTGATCTATTCATGAAGTCTTAAGAACTGAACGGTCGAGATGCTGATATGTAATCGAGAAAGTAAGTCTCACAAAAAATCCCTTAGATTGGCCAAAAAAATATCCCTTAATGTGTATGTGCGCGCGCGCGCATATTTTTTGCATGATTTTTGTTTTTTATAAGAAATTGAGTGATTCTATTTAGATCTTCAAATTTGTTCACTTGAAAACTCACTTTTACCCTTCTCAAAAAGTGTGTGTGTGTGTTGGGGGGGGGGAGGGGGATTTTATCTCACATGACTTCAACCAATGGATTCTATCTTTCCGGATTCCCTCTTGAGTGCAGCGCTATTCATTCTTCTTTTCTCCTCTCCTCCATCTCAGGCTTGAGCATGCATAATCCAACATAGAACAAGTTGTCTTGGCACAAATTTGAGTAAATTATGATGGTGAAAAGAAGATGTATAACATTGTATGTTTTCATTGCTAAGAAAGGTTGAAAACAATGGAATCTAGCTAGAGATTGTGTTTGTCTAATCTGCTCCCAAGATTGAAAAGGACAAAGAATCATCTAGGCAGATTTTACTGACAAAAACAAAATCAATTATCTTTTGATGACACGTATCAATATGGAAGAACTTGACAGAAGTAATAATTCATTGACTAGCAATGTGTTGAGCACCTTCAATTGTATTAGAAAGTTAGAAGATGCAACCAATGGTAGCTGGGATTAGTTACCTTTTTTATTTATTATTTTCCTTTAAGAAAAAATTTGAAGGGTAATTTTGGGAGTTTGGGGAGAATATGTTGAAGGGAGGTCAAATTAGAAACTGTGGAGATCCCAATAAGAATTCTCAAAAAAAAAAATGTATTGAAAGTATAATATCAAAACTCGTTAATTACAAAAGAGAGAGAAGAGTAGTTCACTCGAGAATTAACTAAAAAGTTTTTTGTTTTTTGTTTTTGACCAAAAAATAATGAGTTTTATTCATCAAATATGATTTAGATCATACAGTAGGGTATCTGAAATAATAGTCAGAGTTGAAGTGAACCACTCGATTTGAATTTTGAATAGAAGATTCAAAACCAAGACTAGCCAACCTATAAGCAACTAAAGAGTTGTGGGTACCGATTGTACATGTTGCGGTGGTTAATGCACTTAATGGAAACATGGAGGACTCCTCTCAGGTAAGTTGCATTGTTGAAGATTGTAAAGCATACCTGAATGTTATTCCTTCTTTTTCTTTACAATCTATTTATCGTGAAGCAAATGGTGTAGCTCATACATTGACACATCTTGCTAGTGTTTCTTACTTAGATGATTATTGGTTAGATAAGGCTCCTGTGATTATTCACAATGTACTCTATGAAGATTCTTGTGCTAGTACACTAGGTATAGGTAATATGTCCCCCTCGCTATACAATCATTGTTCTTATATTAATAATAAAAATGGGAGTGAGGTTGAGCCTCCCAGTTAAGCTGGATTCCAAATCCATTTAAAAACAAAAAAAGTTGTGGGTACCTCCATGTTGTATAGTATCTACGAACAATTAGTTTTCTTTGAAAAATATATATATGTTGAAGAGTTTTTTCTTAGAAAAATCTTATGAAATAAATTCATAAAGGCAAAAAAAAAAAAAACAAACAAACAAACGAGCTTGATAAGAGTCTCCCAAGTATAACGACACCTTGTAGCTAGCATAAAACGAAATTGAGAAAAACATGTCGGTAAATCGGGAAATGCCTGATCCCAAACGTAACAGGAGCCAATTAATGAATAGGTTAATGGATCCGTCGGCCTCCACCGGTACACGTCAGCAGACACCGCCGGGCTCTAATTGAAATTTGAAAAGGACTCGTCAGCCGCCGTCGGGGAATGGCTTGACTGGTAGGTAGCTAACTACCCCGAAACCCCCCAAATAGATTTTCTGTACAATTAATGGTCCGGGGCCCACCAATGCCTTTTCATCTCCTCCCTCATTTGCCCTTTTTCTCTTGCCCTTTTTATGATGATTTGACAGTCTGATTTTCATGAGCCGGCTAAATGCTGTTGGGCGGCTTCTGAGCCATGATGAGCCTCTGAGTATTTTACTTTTGCTTTCTTAGCAAGCAAAGGAGAAAGGAATTCTCTTGGAGACTAAAATTTTGTCAAATTTTTACGGAATGGTCATTGAATTTTTTCTGATGAACGGTAATGAGTTAAATGTAAGACAGTGTTGAAGGTGAATGATCAAAATGAAATTTTTGAACATTCAATAAGTTATGTATCGAATACGTTAACTTTCAGTAACTAAAAGTATAATAATATTTTTTTTACTTTATATTTAATTTTCAACCAAGATGGTAATGCAACTAATAATGTGATCGAGAAAAGAACTTTTACTATCCAATTCAATTTTTAGTTTTACTTGTTAAAAAAAATTCAGTTATAAATTTATAAAAAAATTTAGTAAGATTATATTTTAAAATGATGGTAACATTTCATTTGGTAAAAGAAACATATGTCGATCTCCAATAAAATGTCAGTAATGATTTCAAATTGGTGTGTGTGTGTGTGTGTGTGTATATGATTTTTCTCAGGTAAGGATGTCCTTACCTAAGGTTTAGGTACGGATTTGGTGTTTTCACCCACTTTCCGATCACATTTTCACATCTTAACCATTCAGTTTTTAGAGCCTAATGTAGACTCCCCTGCAAAATTTCAGCCAATTTGGTGATCGTTAAGGCATCCAAAACTGCAATTTACAAGAACGGACTGAATCTGTTGAACCTGAACCGTTTGTATTTATAATGGTAAATTGCAGTATTGGATGCCTTCACGATCACCAAATTGGCTGAAAATTTACAGAGGTGATCTATACATTAGGACCTAAAACCTGAACGGTTAAGATGTGAAAGTATGATCAGAAAGTGGGTAAAAACCGGAAATCCGTACCTAAAAAAAACTAAGGATGTCCTTAGTGTAGCCTGACTGTGTGTGTGTATATATATATATATATATCGATCTTATGTATCGTAATTCAAGGTAAAACTTCCTCTAGTTAATGGAATCAAATTCTCCCATCATGGAGGAAGCTTTCTTTTGTTTTTTTGGTGTGTTTTGTGATTCTCATTTTACATGTTGAGAGATGAAAATCGCTAAGGTCCGACCCTGCAGGATAAAGTCCAAAATCCACCTTCGCAGGAATGGCAGGACTCAGAGTTGGACACATTTCCATTGATTTGCGCAAACATGTGGATCACGCAGACTGCTCAATGCCCTAGGAGGAGGGCAAAACATGTCACATGGAAACCCAGGAATTTGGAATCATTTCACCAGTGGTCATCCTATTCTATTCTTTTTTCGATTGAAAATCCTATTCTATTCTTATTGTGTGCCACTCTATGGAACTCTTTTTCATGATTTAAATAAATAATCATTTGTAAAGTGAGAAGGCAAAACTAAATGGTAAGAGTCACTCTAATAACATTATTTCAATTATTTTATTTTATTTTATTTAAAAATGTTCCTAAAAGCTTATTTTGCTAATTTTTTTTGAAATTTTTTTTTTTGAAATAAAGATTCATTACATTAGATATCCAGGCAAAAAGCTAGAGTCTAACATACACTTAAAGACAGAAAAAAGGCGGGGTAACAACCACGCTCCTATCTAAGTAATGTAAACTCATTACAAGTCAATTTTGAGCCCGCTTTGAAGCGAACCCATAAACAAATAACAACTCCGTATCTTCTAGGGCAAAATCATTGACTAGTATCCCCATTAGCCAGGCGTGCAATTGCTGTACCAATAAAAAACCACTTCCTAGCAAACAAATAGGAGTTAGTTCCTCATCCATACACAGCTTCTTCCAGTCCAACTGAAGATAATTACCAATTCTGAAAAACTATGATCTGAATTAGGACTGACACTTTATAAACCTTAAGCCCTTAGGTTTTATAGCCCAACAACCCAAGTTTGAGCCCACGCCCAAAAGCCCAAGCCCAAACCCGAGCAGCCAGGACAGCAGCCCTAGTCCCTAGTAGCCAAGCCGTCGCTGCCGCCATCCATCCCTCCGGCAGCCGACCACGACCTAGTTTGGCCATGGTGATCTCAAGCCGCAAACCAAGTAAGGTCTCCGAGCACATGCACTGTACCCCGGGAGCTATCACCTTTGCTGAACAACCCAGCACCAACAACCGAGATCGAAAGGCGATCAAACCTGGTCATCCCACAGAACCCAGTCACGCACCCGCCTTTCTGGAAGCAGATCAGACATGCCCCCCTCTCAAGAGGGACCACTATTCGTCGCCCCCAGTTCTTGTCGGACCCGAACATGCCCAAACAACCAAAGGAGATGTCATTGTTGCTAGATCCAACAGAGCCTGCAAAGACTGCTGCCGTTTTCTCTACCACACACTCAGGAAGGCTCTGTCGCGGTGCTATGCCCAGAAACCTAGCATGGACTTTGTTATTTTTTTATTATTATTTTTGAAAACCTACTCCAACAATATTATTTGAAATTTAGCAAATTTATATACTTTCTTGGTTATGATATATTAATGAAACCAAACTATTAAATATTAAGTAATTAATCACATTTACAACTAAAAAGGAAGTGATTAATTACATGACACAATTATATTGGCTATTGATAAATTTAAGTGATTTCCTAAAGTAGAGAATGTGATAGGAATTTTGTTGGAGTCAAAATTTTTATAAAAAAAAATCTTTATATTTTAAGTAAAAATAATGCTTAGCAACTCTGTCGAGTAGGCTTGCTATTTTACGACTTGGATCAATCAAATGTGTTTGGCTAATAAATCTTTAACTTGATCTCCAAAGTTACAAACTTTAGCAAATTTGATGATCTCAAATTCTCAATCACCTAGCTAATTTGTGTTCAAAATCACATTCAATTTTAAAGTATTTATTGATTCAAGTATATGCATATCTAAAGTATTAATCGATATCTTTTCATAGACGGATCATGGACGGAAAATATTTGTGACGTAACTATAGGTTGAGAATCTACACTTCTACTTTTAGTCTATACCATCAAGGTCGACCCTGAAGGCTGCCGCTTGAGACGGTTGTCTCAGGCCACCGGTCTCCGAGAGCCTTCGAGGTTTAATTGTGTATATACATATTACTAATATATTTTTGTCTTGCTCTAATAAGCTGAGAGAATCGTCTAACACCAACAGTAGCCTTATTACTCAATCTTACTACCTCACAACCTGGGTTCGATCCCTAGCTCTAACATTTCACTTTTTTTGTTTCATTTTCAATGAATTCACTCAAGTAAGTCAATAATATCTCCTTTCCTCACAACCTGGGTTCGAACCTTAACAAACCCATGAAAGGCCAAATTTTAATTATTCGCCTCAGGTCGTTAGAATCTCATAACCGACACTGTATATCATTTTCCAAGCAAAAACTTCTTTAGATACTAATGCCAAATTGTCAATCGAATGACCTCTGTATGATTTCTAATCACTACTCGTGCATGAAACGCCATCAAGTGAGGTCGTCATTGCAAATATAGAGTGATACGATTTCAACAATTCATAATTGTTAATAATTAATCTTGTAAGGTAGTGCAATCAAATACTGGTGTTGAGGAACATGTGTATTCCCACTAGCTCTATAATCTAGCCAGCTAGCTTTTTTGTTTGTTTGCTAGTCCTTTAATTCATGAATCCTACCCAATTAGGCCATTAAACATATGCTTTCAAATTAAAAAAATGCCAAAATGGATAATAAATTAAGTGATCCAATAAAATAAAAAAAGTCTCGTAAATAATAATATAAAGGATGGTGGCTATATATTATGATCGAATGGTTGTTTTCTCAAACCCCCGAACCCAAAATTTTTTTGGTTGCCGCTCTCAGTGTCGTTAGCATTCCATTTGGATCAGTTGGGAAGAGACGTAGATCGTGAATTTGTTTTCTAGTTGTTTGCTTTTTCCTGTCATCGGAAAGAAAAAACCCCAAACCCAAATTAGTACTTGTGCTAAAGAAGGATCATGCATTGCTTATTTATTGTTAAGCAGTTATTTAATAAATGAACAGGTGATATCCATGAATCCTATACTTATCGCCCATTTTGTAAACCCCTCCCCCCCCCCCCCCCCCCCTCTCTCTCTCTATATATATATATATATATGCCCTTCTTTGATCTTTTTTTTTGTCTTTTATAGGGATAGACATTAGACAACTTTTCGATTATATTTCAGCATCTCAACCGTTCATCTTTTAGGTCCTAATGTGTATGTTACTTCTGCAAATTTTCAGCCAAATCATTGATCGTTAAGGCATCCAGAATTGCAATTTACACAAACGGACCGAATTTGTCGAACCGGAACCGTTTGTGTTTATAATGGTAAAGTGCATTTTTGGATGCCTTAATTACCATCAAATTGGCTGAAAATTTGCAAAAGTGATCTATACATTAGGACCTAAAAACTGAACGGTTGAGATGTGAAAATATGATTGAAAAGTTGGTCTAATGCCCTATCCCTAGAAAAGATAAAAAAAGAGGATCTCTCATTAGAAGGGTCATATATATATATATATATATATATATATTTATGTATATGCTAGTAACATATATATGTATGTTGATGACTTCATTCAAAGAGGTAATAGAAGGCTCCAAATAAGCAAATTGACATATACGATCAACAATTTTCTAACAGTTAGGTACTAGATTGTATGGCAAGTTATGTGTCTACATTATTGATAACACAAGAGAGTTTATCAATCAAAATGAGAAAATCATGGGTGTCATAGGAAATAAAAAGGATCAGGTGTACATGTCATTGTAGTGTTAAAGAAAACATTGTAAAATCGCCTCGATAATACCAGCTATACCAGTGGTTGCGATAGGCCGAATCATCGACCGATCAAACCAGACTGAAGTTGATGTAATGCGATTCCCCGTTGGTTATATTTTTCGGGAGAGGATCCTCTCCTGAGCTCATTGGCTACGTTTGGGGGGAACTTTTTGCTCCCTCGCTTATAAGCAGAAGAGATAGAGCAGTTTGGTAACTCAGCTTATCCTCAAATTTTTCCAAAAGCTGCTGCGGCTTCTACCAAAAAGGAGAAGTAGGCTCCCCCTGCTTTCAGAAGCCAGAAGCTGCTTTGAGTACTGTGGTGCTAGTTACTGTATATTAATTAGTTTTGCTAATACCGGTTTCTACCCTCCGTTAGTTGAAGCAAGTACACTTGAATTCCATGAAACCCTCGATTGATATCTAGATGCCGCATCAGTCTCTCGATCTCCCTCTGATCACAGACGCCATTTAAACCAGAAATCGACCTCAATCGACCCAAACTCAGTTCCCAGAACTCACTGCCGAGACTGGAATGGTGACGAACATATGATCTTCACTCCAGCAACTCAACCAGCTTCTTGGTTGTTGGCCTGTAGGTGCAGCCGAGCAAGAAACGAAGCCCAAAAAGGCCGGGGAAGTCACCAGATTCGGTGACGGCGTCGAGCCGAGGAGAACCCAGAAATGAAATTGTCAAAACTCGATCAAATTCAAAATCTAATTGTACAAGCTTGTAGAGTATGCCGAGGAGATGAGATTTCATGCTAAATGCAGCCCATAAGGTGGCCGGGGTGGCCGGAACTCACGGAAATTGCCGAAGAAGTCTCGGAGCTTCCAGTCATCGATTCTTCCTCCACGACCAACGAACGGTCGAACCCGTGCCATGGGGACGTCAGGGAGCACGAGACGAAACGTTTGGCTTTGGTGAACCGGTCAGAGGTGGAACGACGGCTGGTCGTTGTAGCGGGTCGAGGGCTGCAGAAACGGGTTGACGGGCTGGGAGCCTTCTGGAACGATCTCCCCCCCTTTTCCTCTGATCTTCAACCCCTTTTTACACTCTCTTTAAATGACTTTGGACGGCTCAGATGGAGCGATGGATATTTTAGACGGCTAGGATCGCACCACCAAATTTTCCTTTTTCCATTTAATATTTTCCAAAATCCCAAAATTTTCAAAATTTGTAACCATTAGCTCGGGTATCCAAAATATTCACCGAAAATTCTCACGGGCTCGTCACAACGCGTACTTTATCACAAAGTCCAGATTTTGAAGACTTCACTTTATGAAATATTTCGATAATTATTCGCGAGGACCTTAATAATTACCTAGATCGTAAAATTTATTCGAAATGATCTCTCCTTATCTTGATAAAGTTTTCCGAAGCTCACATATTTTCTAAAGTTAGCTAATATTACAATAATGTAATTTAAACAAATTTACCTCGGGTGTTACAATATTAAAATCCCACAACTTCAGAAATTTGCTATATTAGCTCAAGAATACCATAGGCGCGTAATAACGTAAACATTTGAATATGTTATGATATTTTTTGTGGTTACTTGTGATCACCATGATTTATAAAAATTGAAATTTAACAAAAATTAATAAGGACATAATAAAGATTAAAAATAATAACAAGAGCATTTGAAGAAAATTGTGTTGCCAAACAATCAAGGCAAAATAATCTCTCATGTCCAATTTAGTCATTCTACAAACAAAAAGCACAAGTCAGTTTGAGTTTACCAAACACTTTGTCACTGTTTTTGTCATTGACAGCTCTTATAAAAAGCCAGTTTACCAAACAATCAGCTACTTTGTTTTTCAGCCACTTACTCTCATAAATAAGCAGAAGCTAGCTTTTTTGAAAAGCCTAGTCATACCAAACATAGCCATTATTAACCTAAGCTTCCTGAGCTTCGAAGCAGATGACGACACGTGAGTTTATCAAATCTAACGGTTTATGATTCTTCTTTTCCTTCGGTCACTTCATTCTTTCATTCCTCTCTCTTCTGTTCTCCCCTTCCTTCACTGCACGTTCTTCCTTTCCTTCCCTTTCTCTTTCATGTTCTTCTTCACTCCATATCAGATTTCATCAACAAAACCTCTCTCTTTTAAATCTCTATTTTTCCACACCTAAGCTATCATCTTCTGCTCTAAACAGTTATTTCTTCTTCCTCTTCACCCTCTTATTTCCCGTCAATTTAAGGTCCAGCAATCTTTCATGTTCACTCTGGGACTAAGATTCAATGGATGAGTTGGGTTGGCATTCAATTGATGGGTAGAATTTGGGTTTGGGATTCAATTGTTGATTTCAATTTATGTTTATTCTCTCTAATACCATTGCCTAATAATTGAATTACAAGAAGTAGAGCTATTTTTTTAGTTGATCAGAAAGTTGTAATAAAAGTTGATTTCAATTGTTGTTTTGCATCCACCCCTCTCTCTCTCTCTCTCTCTCATCTTCAATCGGCTTCAACTTCTCATTCACATTCGCTTGGAGAATCAAATCAAAAACAAAGTAGAGAACCCAGATAACCCAGGTCTCGAAGGATGAACCTCAAAAGATTCAATTTTTATATTCTATTTCTTAGAGATTTCGGTTGATATTAATTGAAAATACGGTCTTAATTTGGTCTGGGTACTTGGGTAGGAAGAGAAGAGAGAATGCCAAGGGTAAAACCTGAGATTCGATTTTCATTTAGATTTGATTTTGCTGAGGTTGAATGCCAAGGATTGCAATTTTGGATTGTCATTTTTTGGGCCTGTATGAAAGTCAAGAGAGGAAGAAAAAAAATCAGAATGATCATGAAGAAGGAGAGAGATTCAGTGGAGATAATGGAGGTGGAGGACTGCAGTTGATTGAACCGCAAAATGGAATAAGAAGTTGAAGAAGAAGAAGAAGAAGAAGAGAGAGATTGAACAGAGAGAGAGAGAATGAGAATGTTTTCATCGTTCGATTAAGCTGCAAAAAAGGAAATAAGTACAACAAAATATTGGAGCCGTTAGATGTGTTTTTGGACACGTGGCAGCCTATAATGATAAGCTTAGAGCAAGTTCACCCATTGGATCACCCACTATTCACTGCTTTTTAATGTTTATTTTCACCTTTTAGGTTACGGGCACAGTTTTCAAGCTGACCTGGGTCACCAAAATCACGTTCTGGGTCACTTTCGTGACCTGCAAATTGACCCAGTGACCCAGGTCAATTTAGAAACTTTATCGGTGACTCAGAAAGTGGAAATAAACACTAAAAAACAGTGAATAATGGACGACTTAGTGACCCAATAGGTGAACTTGCTCTTGAAAAGCTCAGGTCAATAAAAAGCTCAAGAGAGGATCCTCTCCCATATTTTTCTCATATGACTGCAGAACATCCCTGACTAGTTATTACTTAACGTCTCATTATGTGTGAAGTACGGGTCATCATTTGGCTCTTAGGCCCTAAACCCGCTCTAAGCCCATAGGGCAGAAGCCCGACTGGACCCTTGCATTAGGGCGGGCCGGCCCGACCTTTTTTGAAATAGGATAGGGTATGAGCCATGAGAATGAAGCCCCGCCCGTCCGAATAAGCCACAATAATTTTCTATTTTTTTAATTATATTTCTCTTTTTTCTATAATATGCAATTTATGTATTTCTTTGTAATTGATTTCTTAAGCTTTGTTTTCTTTAGTTTTTATTTTCTTTGTTACATAACAATTAATATTAGGAGATTTAGAGAGATAGTTAATTGAATATAATCACCTTAACTAATATTAATAAATGTTATAAGTTAATTCTTACACACACATATTAAATATGATCAACAAAAAACAATGTCATGTATTACATATATAATCATTGAGTCACATTTTGAAGAAAAAAATAATGTAAGTTTTTTTTTTATTAAACAAAGTAAGGCCATTTTTGGCCATATTCTGAAGGTAGGTCCGACCCGATCCTTTCGGTCCTAATAGATTGAGTTTTTAGGGTGGGTAAGAGTTAGCATATTTAAGCCCCAGACCGATCATAAATTTTGTTGACTTTGACTAGACCCGATCCTAAACCCTAAAATTTAGAGTAAGGCCGGTCCTAACCCGACCCATGATGACCCCTAACCGGTGAAAGTTAGTGAGCAAACGCATGACGTGGCTTTACTTAACCAAACGAAATGACTTCATTCAAACCCAACATATTGGAACTTGAATAGCTGCTAGAAATATCATATAATAACTAATCCACACCCTGAGAAGATTAATTAATAAAATGAATATGGACCTGGACCTTATGGCTTATGCTGGTGTTTTTCTTGACAATGTCAAAGAAGTAGTTGAATATTTGAAGCACACAGACTTAAACTAAATTAATCCAATTACCAAAAAATATTAGTACAGAATACCAAGATCTATGACAACACTTTCTAGAGAAATTTAAATATTTTACATTACATGTTTGACAATACGATAGAGTATATGATAAAATTCTGATAAAGTAAAATTTATATAACAAAGATGAAAGTTATTACTATACATCACCGTTATTCTACTTTGACCACATGTTTATAAGTGAAATTAAACAAGTAACATCAGGTCGAGTACATCATTTGAATATAACTAAACAAAAAAGGGAACATGTTGTTGGGAATAAGATCATTTTAAAATTAATGATGATGTTAATTGATTACCAAAACAAGCAATACTATATGGGTGGAAGTGATACTATTCTGATCTTCAACTTAATCCTGTCATCGGCCAGTGATAATAGTTTGATTTATGGAAAAAAGAACGATTTCAAAAAAATAAGTAAATTAAGATATGTAAATTTGTGACGAAATTTGTCCTTGTTTGAATTGAGAATTGAGACCTAGTATAATTTTGCGTTGAGATTCTTGCACCCATATGTTTAGGCATTATGTCTCATCTTTGTATTCGACAATTTCATTAATTAAGGTCAACACTCTGCAAGAATACAGATATACAATTATTCATATGTAATACATGCATCCAGAATAATAGCACGAGTACTATTCTCTAACCAAACTCTCTGTCCTCTCAAGCAATACCTGGCTAGTGCTCGATTGTGATTTCGGTCAAACAACACGGTTGGATTCGCAACATAGAATTGAATGAATATATACGGTTATAACAACTAACACCCCAACAATTCTCCACAATAAATCCGGCCACACTTGGTAGAAGCTTCCTAGTTTCGGGACAATGATAACTTCCTAGCTAAGCATTTCATAAAATAAAGTTAAGAAGAGTTCACTTTGATAGTTTTTTTTTTTTTTTTTCATAGTGAATTAAAGGTAGTTAAGTAACTGGGCATGATGTTGTTCTAGCTAGTTTTTCTTTTCTTCTCTTTTGGTAAAATAAATGTTCTAGTTTTTCCTTTTTGAGGGATATCAAGTAACAAGTAATGTTGATGATTGGGTAAATGGAAAATCGTACCGGAAGCAATGGAGTCAGAAAAGAAACACACAAAGACAAAATGGGCAGAGGGTAAAACACACCGTCCCCATAGATGAATAAAGCAACCAGAATCTGAAAAAGTGAAAAACAAAGGCCATCAAACTCATAATGTGACAGAGGGGCTTCATAACAAGACGATCAACATCTTTCATCAAAACAAGACGATCAACATCTGGGTAATCAGTCATGCATAAATCCCAATCTTATCAGATACTCACAGGAGATGGATTCACAGAAGGCAATAATTCATATTCAGATCAGTTCGTAGCTCTGCAAATGTCGTTGAGTACGTATTTCACTATTACTAGTTTTAAGTGGGACTGTAGGAGAAACAAAGCTGAAAGCTCAGGTATTATATGTGTTCGATTGTTTCTGACGTATATTTTCTTCAATATTTTCACTAAAGAAAAAGCCGATATACGGCCAGAAAAACGAACAGAATTGGACGTCAGGATATAATGGTTTGTTATGAGATCTGGGGTTTTTGTTTTGTTAAGTGACCTTTATGAATTTTTCTTTTTAAACTTAAAATATGGTTTTATAATCATTAGGGAAAGAAAAAGAAACCTGCGATGAAAATTGCAAATGATGGTAGATATCTTATGTCCAGGAAAATGATGGTTGATATCTTCTTTTCTATTTTTTGTCAGTAATGGTAGATATCTGCATGTGCAGCATGTTGGAGAAAGAACTAGTGCATTGTTAAATTAATTTAAGCGAAATAATTGTTTTTCCGTTTAAGAAGATTAATCGAATTGTAGCATGTTGGAGTTGATAAGCTAATTCCTGTAGATGTCTATTTGCCGGGCTGTCCACCCAACAATGGTGACAGTGATTATGCAAAGAGAAAGGCATAGGTCATTATAGGCATTTGCATCATCTTGGGAATGGATTCCTCGACTCCTCATGAAACTGGAATCCTGGGTGATGGTCAATGATCAGCTTTGAAATAAATCTATCAAATTGGGTTTAGATTTGGAAGTGTATTCAGCTTTTGGTTTTTGAACCTCAGCCAATCTGCGGACGAAAAAAAAAAAAAAAAAAGCCTTGGCCAATCTGAGTTTATGAATTATGATTGATCACTTGATTCACACTTTGTTTGTGTTTTGTGAAATCACTGAGGCCATATCTTGGTTTGTGGATCTGGTCAAAATTAGAGAAACTAGTAATCGATCACGATTCACGAACACATATCTTTTCTTTTTTTGGTCATATTCATCAATGTTTGTGGGGATCTGCTAAAAAAAATAAAAATGCTAGACCACGAACGCAGAAGATGATCGAGTAAGAGAAATTAGAGTGAGAGAAGTAAATTATTTTATCAAGATAAATGATAACAACAAAATTAAAATTATTTTTTTTCTTACAAAATATAGAAATAAAAGATTTATCTGATATCATATATGTCATCATTCATAATCTACACCGTGAATTGTCATAAAATCTAATGGTTAGAAATTTGTGTAAAAACTTGTGTCATATTTTGTGGCCATTGAACCTAAACCAATATACATATACCAACATGGAGTACTATCATAACACGATCAGAATATTATGTGAGCTGCTAATAATATGAAAGAATTATACACATTAATAGTATTTAACTTAAAAGTTAAAACATTGTAAGTTGCGAATAGACTGTGACTATTTGAGAGATGCAGATGTATCATTATCAACATAAAAAAAAAAAAACGATGTATCATGCATTATCATAAACCAAATGAGTTGACATATTCAATCTATATGACAACGGCGCACTCAATTTAAAAACTTTCCTTATTTATATCATACTAATTATCGTTTCGTAAAAACGAAAATCTTACAAATAATCACAGCTGTGCAACCCCTCTTCTTTGCAACCAAGGTCAACACTAGAGTGACTCTTTCTCTCAGTGAAGTGTCTCTTAGTAAATTTTTTCTGCTATAAAATAACCTCTTAAGCAAAAAAAAAAAAAATAAAAAAAAAAAAAATAAAAATCTCTGGCCAACTTTTTGGGTAAAAGGCTTAAAGGCATCCTGAATTGGTCATTTTATTTTCTTTTTGAAGGATTTCTCATAGAAAATTGGTAGCTAGATTTAATTTAGGGTGCGTCTATTGCCACCCTACAATTTTCTTAGTTCACCTTACAAACATTTGAATTATTGAAAGACTATATTACCCAAGTATAAAATGACTACTAAGTACATTAATTTTTCAAATCCAAATCTGTAATGAAAAATAAATAAATAACCAATGAATTAAATAGAAAGATTACTTAATTTTTCATTGGATAACATTAATCTTCATCTTCTCCACCCAAATTTCCATTTATTACTATTTTTTTGTCTTTTTGTTATCTCTTCATCATGAATTCGTTATTTAATTCATAAAATCATTAGCGTTAACTACATCAAAATCTTTGTAATAACTTTTGAGAACACTTAAAGTAAAAATTTAAAACACACAAGAAAAAATCTTAATATCTTCTTCATTGCTCATAATTGTTGACTAACTAATATTATGACATAGATTGAAATATATGAACATTGAAGCAGCAAGAAAAAAATTTAAAAAATGGAAGTAAATTAGATTATGATTTTGTTAGGAAACTTTAATATATTATAGTTTTTTTATTGGTATAAATTAAATGTGAGATTATCATTAGAAAAAAAATTTCTTTTAATTGGATATGTCATATAAGAATATTCTTGGAAATAGAAATGAGTTACATAAGTAGATTTAATAATTGAAATTAAAATATAGGGTGCAATGCGTTAGTAAGGTGAACAAAGAAAATGATACGGTGGAAATAGCCACAACCTTTAATTTATTTGCTTTTGGAGTTCTGAGATGCGCCCAGCCGATGAAGTTAGCCAGCTCCAACAATATGTTCCACCACATCCACATGCTTAAATCGAAAGGGCAAATTTGGAAACAAATTTAACCCAAAACCTAAATTTATTCCTCGCAACACTCCAACATCTGCTTCCGGTACACCTCTAATGAGCGCACGACCGCACGTGCAATAAGGAAATATGACAATATGGTTAATTGTGGTAGGAACAAGAAGAAATGTTGATTAACATTCTTATTTTCTAACTTTTTCAGTCATCACTTATGTAATACTGTCCGAATCTTTCATCATTCCATGATGGAATGGTTGATTGTTTTCCTTGCCTTAATAGTTGAGTGATACTCTGATTTGCTACACGTCTAATATTGGTTCCTTCACATGTCAATATTCAAGCAAAGCTTACTTTGCAGTACTTACCAATCAGTTTAATTAATTTCTGTTGTGCCGACGAGGTATATTTGATTGGTTTGGCAAAAGTTGCTACTATATAGAAGGAAGATCTAGAGAATATATTCTTAAATTTAAAATGTCAGGATATTTTTATTTTTAACATGTAGCTTAATCCTGTAAATCATTCATTCTCTAGTTACATACACACATATGATCATCAGTCAATTAATTTGAGTGTTGAAGAGTTTTTAATTGGTATACACCAACTCCTTTGATCGTATCTTTGTATTTTACAGGTGTATTAAGAACAGTCTTAGAACTTGTATATTTATTTACGACTCTTTTAAATTGATTTGTTTCCTGTCGCTTATTCGGTTATTTTTTTTGTCCAACTCAAAAGTTAAATTTCTAAAAGGAAATTAAGATCCAAAATGCCGATAGTCCTATTTTGCTGTTCAGCTGTTCCCACTCTCCGGTTGGAAGCCGGTGTGGACTAGGCGAAAAAATTTAATCGTTTGGTCTCCTAAAGAAAGAAAGAGAAGAATAAGTAAACAGAAAGAAAAATCCAACCAAAAGAAAAAAAAAAAAGAAAAGAAAAAAAAGAGAGATAGAAATACGAACAGTACATGGAGAACAATAATTAGTCTTGTTTTCTTGTTTATTAATAATATTTGTCCCACAGTGCCACCATTAAAAGCAGATACGGACGACTTAGAGCAGCCACTGCTTGCTGGTTGCTTCAGCTCTGTTTCATGTGGCCCTTGTCACTGAACCACGTCTCTTTTCTCCTCCTCTACACTTCTATCTGCATTTCCATGCAGCTTGGAAAAAAAGTTTGATATAAAAAATCGACAGGAATCTTTCTCATGCCATTCTGTGATTTGTCCGTACACACAGTCCTTTCTTTGCTTGGATTGATCAAAAAATCCATGAAAGCATTAATGCAGTGAAGCTGGGAAAGTGTGCTGAAATGTGTGCATTGGAATCGTGCCTGTTTTGTGTTCCAAGCCCCTTTCACGAGTTTGTGATTCTGAGCTAGTTTCCTTTTGTTATTTGAGTGAAGAGAAACCCCAATTTGGGAAACTTGGTGTTTGGTTCTTGTTGGGCCCAAGTGTTTCAATTTTTGGGGTATCAGAAAACCCAGATCTTTCATTGGTTTTCTTAACTTGTATTTCATGTATGAATGTGTTGAAGGCTCCAAATTTCTGGTGTTCACCCCAAGTCTTGCCACCATTAAAGAGCTAGCGCTTATCCTTCTTGGGTTTGGTAACAGATTAGCTTTCTTGAGCAAAAATTCAAGTAGCTCATTTATTAGATTGAAACTAGGATATTGTTTCTTTTAGTTTTTCTTGTTATTTTAGTGTATTCCTTTTATACTGGTCCAGTGATATTGATTCCAGCACTCTTTAGATACCAGCTTTTGGGTTTTGGGTTCTGAATTTTGATAAATATAGGCATCAGCTGCTTCTCTTTCTTCTCCAAATAACCAAATTTCTCACCGAAGTTGCTCATCTTGAAGTTGTGTCTCTGTTTCACTAAGAAGACCACTCTGGTCCTCGGTCCCAGTTCTGAGTCAAACCATATGGGTTATTGCTAAAGATACCAAGTATTATGAATTTGAACTGAAAAGCTAGTACTTTCAAGGCTCTTTAGTGGAATTCTTTTGTTTAAGAATAGAAACCAAGATTTGGTTGTGGTGCCCAGAAATGAAGAATCAAGGAAGAGCCCATCTGCCTCTGTTCTGATTCAGTGTAAAGCCTCCTGTTTCAATTTTGCAAAGTCAAAGTTTTGTGCTTGAAAATGGGTACTAGGCTCCGGAACCAGGAGGGAGTGCCAGAGAATCTGAGAAAACAGCTTGCTATTGCTGTGAGAAGTATCCAGTGGAGCTATGCAATCTTCTGGTCCATTTCACCAAGACAACCAGGGTATTCATTCTTTCATCTTTTGCGCTGTTTGGGTTATCGAATTTTCATGAACTGTCTATCTTGGTCTCAGTATAAGAAAAGGACAAAATCTTTGTGGAGACGTTCTTGCATATTGTTTGGTTGTCTGTGTGGCGGTGCTTTATTTTTCTTAATTTTTTGCTACTTGGACCGCTTGAGATTCCCAGAATTTCTATAATGGGGGTGGTCATCTGGATTCAGGCACGTGTTGGTCGGTTTTAAGGGGTAGTTTTAGCCCCTAATCTTTTCTTACTAACAGTTCCAAAAACTCTTCTTTGCTCCTGCATTTGCATTAGCAGCAGTGAGTTTGGAAATTCGGAAACTGAAATTGATGTTGAGATGTTTACTTTCTTTGACATTCTACAAGATGAGGAAACAAAGTAGTATTTTTTTTTCTTTCTTTTTTCACTGTTAAATTGTATAGATCTTCTAGTATCTCATGGCATTGTCCTTGTTTGCATGTATTTTACTTTACAGGGTCTTGGAGTGGGGTGATGGGTACTACAATGGAGATATTAAGACAAGAAAAACAGTTCAAGCCATAGAACTTAACGCTGATCAAATGGATTTGCAGAGGAGTGAACACTTGAGAGAACTTTATGAGTCCCTCTCAGCTGGTGAAGCAAGCCCACAGGCTAGAAGGCCTTCAGCAGCATTATCTCCTGAAGATCTTGCTGATACAGAGTGGTATTACTTGGTTTGCATGTCTTTCGTCTTCAACATTGGCCAAGGGTAATTTCTTTCCTCACAATTCTTATATCAGATGATCAACCATAATATACTTTGCAGTCTTCTTATAACATCATTAATCATTTCTTTCCCCAAACTTCTTCAGGTTGCCAGGACGAACGTTAGCGAATGGCCAACCATTCTGGCTATGCAATGCTCATTATGCAGATAGTAAAGTGTTTAGTCGCTCTCTACTAGCAAAGGTAGCTTCACTGCTTCTTGGTTCATTTAACTATCATTGAATGAATTCTGGTTTGTACAAGTATCCTTGCGTTGACTGAATTCTGGTTCTGTTCTCTCTTTTCTTCGTTCCTTGCCTGGATTTGTAAACAATGTCGACCTCAGAGCGCGTCCATTCAGGTATTACTACCAACTCATCCGCACTAATATAAACATAGTATACATCCAAAAAGTTTTGTATGGGGGAAGCATGAAACTACTAATGTTTACGTATATAAGTTCTCCTTTCACCTTATTGAATTAATCCAAGTTCTATTTTGCAAATATGAGAGTGATCGGTGATTCAGTGTACAAAGTTTTATCTCTTAAAGCTAACCATGCTTTCTAATGTTTTGCTTTCCAGACTGTGGTATGCTTTCCTTTTATGGGAGGTGTGATAGAGCTGGGTGTGACTGAGCTGGTAGGTACTCTTTGTTTTAGAATATGACTTCGATATATTCAATTAAAAGGTCACATTCGTACCTATTTAAATCCACTATTTACTTTGCACGTTGTTTTTGAAGGTTCTGGAGGACCCTGGTCTCATTCAACATGTTAAAACATCATTTTTGGAGGTTCCATACCCCCTATGTTTGAACACAACCAATCCTAGTGCAGGAAGCTATAGAAATGACAATGATCTTGCCAGCTCTGCGCTTGATCAGGATGCTATCGACACGAAATTCATTCCAATTGTAAGATGTGAAGAAATAGATGTCACTTACAGTTCAAATGGGTTCGGGCCAAATCAACCAGCTGAAGATTCATTCATGGTTGAAGGGATGAATGGGGCAGCTTCCCAAGTACAGAGCTGGCAGTATATGGATGATGAGTTAAGTAACTACGTACATCATTCCATGGATTCGAGTGATTGCATATCTCAAACATTGGTATATCCTGAAAAGATTGTCTCCGGTCCTAACAGTGAAAAGGTTGTCTCTGATCATTTTCTGCAAGACCATAAAGAGTGCAATTCCACAAAACAAATCTCTTTGGCACCTGAAAGCAATGACTTGCATTACCAGAGTGTTCTTTCTTCCCTTCTAAAGAGCTCACACCAATTGATTTTGGGGCCACACTTTCAAAATGGTCGTCAGGAATCCAGCTTTGTGAGTTGGAAGAAAGGAGGATCTGTAAAATGCCGAAAACAACGAATTGGAAGCCCGCAATACTTATTGAAGAAGATTTTGTTTGAAGTTCCTAAGATGCATGTAATTTGTGTTCTTGAGTCCCCAGAAGATAATGGTGATCGAAATGGAGTTTGGAGACCAGAAGCTGGTGAAAGTCTTATCAACCATGTATTATCCGAGAGGAAGCGAAGGGAAAAACTAAATGAAAGGTTTTCCATTTTGAAATCTCTGGTGCCTTCAATTCAAAAGGTCGGTAAAACTGCATAATCTGATATTTGCTTACAGACATTATTAACTGCAAATTTAATTGTTTTGTTTTCACTCTCTTTGCACAGGATGACAAAGTATCTATACTTGATGAAGCAATAGAGTATTTGAAAGATCTTGAGAAAAGGGTCGAAGAGTTGGAAACGTCCCAGGAGTCAACAGATTTAGAGGCAACAATAAAGAGGAAACCCCAAGATAATAGTGAGAAAACATCTGACAGCTGTTGCAACAACAAAATGAGTAATGGGAAGAAACCATTAGTTTACAAGAGGAAGGCCTGTGACATTGATGAAACAGAACCAGAAATCAACCATGTTGCGTCGAAGAACAGTTCAAGTGATAATGTAAAGGTGAGTATGAACAACAAGGGTGCTCTAATTAAGATGAGGTTTCCTTGGAGGGAGGGAGTCTTGCTAGAAATCATGGATGTCACAAGCAGTCTCCACTTAGATACTCACTCAGTTGAATCATCCACCACAGATGGGATTCTTTCTCTGACCATTCAATCAAGGGTAGGAACTCATAGTTACATCCTCAGCATATTTTCTTTAGTGCTTTAAGAAAATTTGTATTGTTCAGTATATACTATTACTAGTTATTGACCATCAGCTTCTTCTTAATCTGCAGTTTAAGGGGTCTAATATTGCATCAGCTGGGACGATAGAGCAAGCACTTCAGAGAATCGCTAGGAACTGTTGAAACTGGTGTTCTAAATGCCATAGAGGGTTATTTGATTTTCTCATGTACAATTGTGCAAAGGATTTTAGATTGTCACTGTAAGAAACATGAGTCTTGGAGGTTTATTTTTTGCTGCAAGTAGTCACTAGTCTAGTAAGAGGAACTAAGCTTCCTGCCAAATGTCATAATTTTGTTCCAAGTTTATGAAATATAATTCTGTACCTAACAAATCTGACCTTTGACTTTTAAGCATACGATAGAGGATTAGTATATTCAGTAAGATGTGATTTAACAACTTTAAATCTGTCAATTCAAGGAGAACTATAACAGAACCAATAATTTTTTGACAGAAACAAGGTTTCATCCTTTTAATGAAGTAAGCACTTTCTCACCTATAGCTAATGACCACAGATTGTTCTAAAATATTCCGGAGCACTACGGAACTTTCATAATAGAGCTACAGAACTTTCAGAATGACCGAAAGATGAAGTCCAATTGGATTTTGCATATGGGATCTGGGAAAATAACTGGTTGGAAATTATAAATGCAGTTGGGGAAAAGAAAAATGTCAAAAATAATAGCTGGTGTCATTTATTATCCACAGTCTTCTTGGAGGTGGAGGCCATGTTCCAATAATGTGTCTGTTGCCATTCATGATGGGATTCTGCAACTTCATAAATTGAGGTCCAAAATAATAGGTGGGATTTATAAATACCTGCATCTTCTTCTGCTACTTGGTTTCTGATCACACAATCACACTGGCATTGGATCCAAGCAATCAGATTGAGGATATGAAGGACAGATATCTCTCTTTTAGTCCCAAAAAAGTGATATTGGTATCATTTGGATAGTCAAAAAGGAGCAAAGAGGTAAAATTTGGTATTGAGATAAAATAGAAAAAGGCTGGCAAGTAACGAACAGAATACAAAAAGTTAGAGCTATATAAAGTTGAGCAGGTAGCCAATCAAATTTAATATGGAACATAGAATAAGTATATTTCTCTCATTCTGTAACAAAAGAGCTTTGATCACATGGCTTGTAAAATAAAGGTAGAAACACTTTTCGGTGAAAGCGAGGCTCTATTCTTGATAAAAGTGGCAGCTACTGCAGTAGCCTGAGTAGTTTACCAGATTTCCCATTTTATTCTTTCCCTCAAAGAAAATTGTCTTAAACAGAAGATATAGTATTTACTGACCAGATTTACCTTCTGGTCTCATAATCTTAACTAATGTCCAGAAAACCAACTCATAAATAAGGAAGCTGGACTCATGAGTAAGAGTAAGTGCACCCGTAGTTAGGAAAAGGTAAAGTCGAGAAGTCAAGAATTCGACCAGTTAAGTTACTATTCACTGTCACTGGACATAGGTTTACACCCGTTGTTTTTCTTGTCCGGTCAACACTGTTCACTGTTCACAGTACTGTTTAAATTTACTGTTCATTTTTGGGTGTTCATAGGATTTTTAAAAAACATTAAAAAATAAAATATATTTAATGATAATAATGAATATTTATGGATAATTAATGTCATAATTATGTAATTTAATTTTTTCAAAAATATTTTTCGGTGGACAAATTATGAAAATTGGTGTGCTTTTAATGTGGGCAATGTCTATGTTTTTTATGTCAATGTGATTTGAATTTGGCCTGTATTATGTTTATTATGTGCTATGATTTTGAATATAAGGTGTGTGCTTTAATACGTGGAATTTCGAAATACAACTTTTATTTCATTAAATTGTCGCTTACATAAATGAAAAACTAGGAAAAAGTACAATACAATTACAAACATGCATAATAACCTAATTATTCAAATCATAATCCTCATCCTCTCTAGAAATCCAATTTGTGTTTGAAGGCTCATCATTAGGGTTAGGGTTGGTGGAATCACCCGTAGAGAAAGGTGAAAATTGTGGTTGTGTAGGATATCCCCCGGGGTAAGGTGGTTGCGGATAGTATCCACCGGGGTAAGGGGGTTGTGGGAATCCACCGGGGTAAGCGGGTTGTGGGAATCCACCGGTTAAGGGAGGTTGTGGGAATCCACCGGTTAAGGGAGTTGTGGGTATGCACCGGGGTAAGGAGGTTGTGGGTATGCATCGGGGTAAGGAGGTTGTGGGTATGCACCACCAAAATTGGGTTGCGGATAGTATCCACCCATAGAAGGTAGTGTCTGCTCACCAAGATCTTCTTTGTCTGTAATCTTCTTTTGTTTTCTTGACCAATAACGCTTTTTATTTGACGTCATTTTACTTGTATCCATCTCCATAATACGCTCTTCCCTCTCTTTAATTCGATCTTGCCTTTCTTGAAATAGGAGTTGCTCTTTTCGCATTTCGATTTGCAAGAGGATACATGCTCTTTTCTCTTCTTCTTGGAGACTTCGAGCGAATTCGTCATCGAGTTTTTTCTTGCCCTTGGTTGCCTCTATTTGCTTGTTTGCTATACTCTCGAGACTGCTTGACAAAAGACTTTGATCTTTCGCTGCCTTCTTTCCTTTCCGTATTGCTTCTTTCGCAGCCTTCCTTCCTTGAGGCCTCACATTAGGATCTGCAGTTTCACGAGCAATTACTTCATCTACATCCAGGTCCAAGTTGATGGGGGAATTTTCAGCAATTGGTTGTGTGTGCTGGTGATGACTTCCTACATTTGATGTTCCTCCGGATGTATGGCTAGGGATGTCTTTAAATTGTGCAAAGCCCTCCACAACAGTGTAACTATCAAAGCTCTGAAAATTGTGTCTTTTGGCCTTCCCAGTTTTTCTCTTCATCCCGGCATGCCACAATTTTTGTGCTTCATCTTGCTACGTAATTAAAAAATAAATAAATAATTACGTACAAATATAAATGTCATAATTTTAATAAGAAAGTATCTCACCGTTTTACAATAAAACTCAATAAGTACAAATATAAATATCGTGGTAATTACATCATTATTTATCAACTAATTATTTTAATTATAGCGAAAAACAATTATTACAATTAAAATGATATTATAATTACTATATTATTTATCAAGACATATTTTATTATAATGTATCAACAAATTAAATGATTTATCAAAAAATATAAAGGTCATAATTTTAATAAGAAAGTATCTCACCGTTTTACAATAAAACTCAATAAGTACAAATATAAATATCGTGGTAATTACATCATTATTTATCATGTAATATTTTACTATAATGTATCAACAAATTAAATGATTTATCAACAAATACATACCTCATCAACCGCATTCGAACCGCTTTTGTACCAATTTTTCGCTTGCCTTAATGCACAATGCCACTCATAAAGTTCAATCTTCAAATTTTTCCACCTTTCCTGCAAAGATTGGGATGATCGGCTCTTGGGTCAATTTGCGTCAAAGTGTCGCTTCACGCGCAACCATAATTCTTTTTTTTTTTCTGATTTGTGCCCACAGCCGGACATTGACTTACAACTTTCCAAGACTTGCACAATTGAACATCTTCCTCATCCGTCCATCTCCGTTTATCTTGGGTATCTTCACTTTGATCTCCCTCTTGTCCGGCCACTGGACGTGTGTTTCCCCTTTGTTCGGTCATAGTGGATAATTAAAAATATGGATGATGAGAGCTATATGAAGAGGAGGAAGGTGTAACTATGAACTCTAGTATTTTGGGTGTGAGATGTTAGAAAAAATTGTAGGTATTTATAGAGAAATTTTTTGTATGATTTTTAGAATTTTTTACAAATTTTTTTCTGCCCGTTTCTTACCGTTGGCTATATAACATTCATATTAATTTGGCAGCCGTCAGATCCATTTTTGCTGTTCAATCCCACCGTCCAGATGTGTTGACCGTTGGGTTCAAATTCCCAAAGCAGCCAACGGGTGTGAGCCACGTGCGCCCACAATGGAGGATTCATTGTCGCTACACGACAAAAAACGGAATCAAACGCGTCAGCCAGCTGGCGCTCCCCCATTCGTCCGTGCTCTTCACGTTGTGTCTCTTCCGCGTCACCATATGACGTCAGCCACGTTCAAGGGCGGGCCGAGTTGGCAGTCAGCCTTGCTTGGGCAAGAAAAATGTCATGGGCTTGCCCATTTTTTTGACTTGGGGCAGGGAAAGGCAAAACATGGCTGGACAATATTGGCCCGGTGGAGTTGCAAAGTTTGTCTTGCCCGGTCACCACATCATCATTCTCCCCTCTTGTCCGGGCAAAAAGTAAGACCGGTGGCCTTGCTCTAAAGAATTTACGAAGCGGTAGTCAATCCGCCAGTGTTTTAATTTGACTACAAAATAAAGAATTTACTAAGCGGAGTTACCTTCTAATCTCATAATCAGGACTCATTTATAGAAAACCAACTCATGAGTAACAAAGCAGTCAATGACGGATCCAAGAAAATCGTGAAAACATGCTAGATATGACCCTTTATGCGTAAATGATAATTGACAAGGTTAATTGTAGTGTGATAGTACTAACCAAAAAACAAAAATCCTAGTATAATATTTTTCTTCGTGGTCTCAAAAGCCAAAAACATAGTCTTCTGTCGGGGTTCTTTTCTCTGTTAGCCAAGAAATTAATGTTCTTTGTAAGTTGTAACTAGTATATACCGGTGGCCCTCAAGAATAATGGGTAAACACCATTTCCTTCTTCACATTCTTTAGTTTCAGGATCCTATGATCACTTTTTATGCTGGAAATACTAGTATTCGACAGACAAAAGATTGTTTTTTTGCACAAGCTCAGTCAGATTTCCAAAACCTCTGATATTTGTGCATTGTATGTAGTTTTGTTCTGCGAGATTTCATCGTTACGAAAGACCCCCACACCGTAAATGCAATGAAGTAGAGAAAGAAATGGTTGCACAAGCTTCGATTCAGTCAGATTTCCGAAACCTCATATATTTGTGGCATGTATTAGTTTTCGGGAAAAATTCACCAACGGTGTCTGGACACTTAGAAGACTTTTAGAATGATACATGAACTTACAAAGTTATTAATGTGATACATGGACTCATTTTTTTGTATCAACATCGTACATACGACCAATTTCAGTCACAGAGCCGTTAAATTTTGCACGTGTGATGCACGTGAGTCACTTAATGAAACAAAAAGACCGATTTACCCTCAAAAGTTTATTTGAAAAATTCACCAACGGTGTCTGAACACTTAGGGAACTTTCAGAATGATATCTGAACTTATAAAGTTATCAATGTGATACCTGAACTCATTTTTTCGTATCAACATCGTACCTATGACGACCAATTTCCGTCACAGAGCTGTTAAATTTTGCACGTGCGATGCACGTGAGTCACTTAATGAAGACAAAAAGACCGATTTACCCTCAAAAGTTTATTATTATTTTTTTCTTTTCTTTTCTTTCTTTCTTTCTTTCTTTATTTTTTTATTTAATTTTTTTTTCTGGTTTCTTGTTAATCAACCTCCACGATTTCGCTGGCGGTGGAGGAAGAAGCAGTCTTTATCCCCAAACCCAATCGAGAAGCAGTGGAGGACGACGTCGTTGCACGGTGGTGGAGGTTGTTGTGGCTCTCCCCCATTTTTCTTTATGCAGATTCGATGGTGGGTTCTTCGAAAGCGGTGGCGTTGGCAAGGAGAGAGGGAGAGAATAAAAATCAACCTCCATGATTTCGCTGGCGGTGGAGGAAGAAGCAGTCCTTATCCCTAAACCCAATCGAGAAGCAGCGGAGGACGACGTCGTTGTGCGGTGGTGGAGGTTGTTGTGGCTCTCCCCCATTTTTCTTCCTGCATATTCGATGGTGGGTTCTCCGAAAGCGGTAGTGTTGGCAAGGAGAGAAGGAGAGAATAAAGAGACCAAAAAAGAAGAAGAGAGAAAGAAAGAAAGAAAGAAAAGAAAAGGAAAAAATAATAATAAACTTTTGAGAGTAACTTGGTCATTTTGTCTTCATTAAGTGACTCATGTGCATCGCACGTGCAAAATTTAATGGCTCCGTGACGAAAATTGGTCGTAGGTACGACGTTGATACGAAAAATGAGTTCAGGTATCACATTGATAACTGTAAGTTCAGGTATCATTTTGAAAATTCCCTAAGTGTCCAAACATTGTTGGTGAATTTTTCAAATAAATTTTTGAGGGTAAATCAGTCTTTTTGTCTTCATTAAGTGACTTACGTGCATCGCACGTGCAAAATTAAACGGTTCCGTGACGGAAATTGGTCGTAGGTACGACGTTGATACGAAAAAATGAGTCCAGGTATCACATTGATAATTTCATAAGTTCAGGTATCATTCTAAAAGTACCTTAAATGTCCAGACACCTTTAATGAATTTTCCCCTTAGTTTTCTTCTGCGAGATTTCATCATTCCGAAAGACCCCCACGCTATAAATGCAATGAAGGAGACGAACTGAAAGCAACACATAGGTCAATGGCATGGCTAAATCATGTAAGCATACTTCACACGTTGACGTCCAAATGCATCACTAGAAAGAAATGTAAAATGTGGTTTCTAATCATGATGTTTCCATAGACATGTTTATGGAATTGCTATCGGAAACATAGTTCCTTTGTCTAGACCAGATGACTTCACTACCAGTGCAGAGCTCAAGCATTTGGGTAAAAATGGCAATATTCCCACCCCATAGTTGAAGGAGGCTTTGATGTGATGTCCTAAGTGGCTAAGTTACTCTGTTTATACTACACTGGCAAATCTTTCGTGATACATCATCATAGAACTCATGTGTAAAGTAGTACCTGGAAATTTCGTACACAACAGTATGATCGTTCACTTTTGACTACTGTATTAAGACAAATGAAATTAATTAGCATATGCCCAACAAACAAGTGAAACAAGATAAAGGTGATAAAACAAAAAAGACAACATTTTCTAGCATATATGAAGGCATGCCATTCGGCTGTCATCCCATCTTGACTTGTTACAGATCTGAGACTAACAACATGAGAATGTGCTCTTTGATGACCTTAAACTCCAACTGATCTTACAGGCAGAAACACTGCAAGTGCTTGCCAAATTACATCATATTAACCCAGCATCTTTGATTGATTGTATAAATATCTCGTCAACCTGGAAAGAAATAGTCTTCAGAAAATGTGAATATAATTCCAAGAAAACCAAAGTAGTCATGGTCTCATGGATTTAACTCCATGGACAAACTTATATTCCAGGCGGAGGACTTCTAAAGCATTGTTCAATCACATCCGGATACAGGATACCTTGGACTAAGTAACAGGGTTTCCTCCCTAATTTTTTATCGATCGAGTTCATGCACAAAAGCATAAAAATTGCAGATGAACTCTTTTCTTATTATTTTCCTTTTCACCTCAGGATTAACAACACCTTTAAGCTTCCGAGGCATCCACACAAGTGACAGGCAAATGACGATCTCTCTCAAAGGTTTCCATCACACTTTCTTTCTCCTTATATCTACATGAGAGAAGAAATTCCTATCAGGGAAGCACAAGAGACACAAGTGAAGTAAAAAAAAAACAAAAAATGTAATAATCAACACCTCCTGTGGACACAATGATGCCTATCACTAATAGTTATGAAAAAGAGTGGTGGCCATTGTGGAATCAACACCTCCTGATAATGCGCGTATGATGTGATCTTTGGAGAAAACAATTTGTGTTGTGTTATTGTAATAAGTCCATAGAAAAATGTTTATCTGATCAGTAACTGAAAATTTGTCATACAATTAAAAAAATTAAAATACATATAGTTTCAGTTTGTAATTTAAAAATTGAAATTTATGTTTGTTTTTATCGTAAAATGAAAATGGAAGGATAGGCTACATTAGTTGGACATGGACTTGGCTAGCCAAAGTTTGAGTATAGACTTGGATTGCCTGCCCTGATCCTATCTTAATTACAAGGAATTTTGAGTGTCAATACTAACAAAGTAAAAAATAAGAAAAATAATACTAGACTATTGTTTTAGGAAATCAGAAAAGAATGAGTTGTGTCTTTCATTGATAATAGGGGCCTCTTTATATAGAGGATTACAACTAGAGAATATGAGCCTTACATGGAAACTGAATCATACATTGAATAAGATATCTCCAAGAATATATGTAAAACTATCCCTATTACAACTCAGACAAGTAATTAGAGTTTAAGTCAGACATATAAATTAGATGTCTTTAAACAACTACCTAATTAAACAAAAAAGGACGTGCATCCAGAAGTTTTTGGTAGCCCTTGGCTTTTATGGTGATAAAATTAAGGGCTAAACTCTGTTTAGTCCCTGTACTTTGCCTCTCTCACCGTTTCAATCCCTGACATTCTAATTTAATCTAAAAACTCCCTAACCTCACAATTTCCCTCCAATAGGTCCCTGCTTTGGGAGAAATGTCCAATATATCCCTCAGTTATTTCTTTTTTCTTTTTTTTTTCCTTTTTAATTTATTTTTTTCATTTTATTATTTTTCCTTTTTTTTTATTTTCTCCTTTTTAATTTCTTTTTTTTCCTTTTATCCTTTTGCTTTTTAATTCTTTTTTTCCTTTTTTCTTTTTAATTTCTTTTTTGCCTTTTCTTCTTTTTTTTCTTGTTCCTTTTTTATTTTTTTCCTTTTTAAGTTCTTTTTTCTTTTTCGTTCTGCCTACTTTCTACTTCCTCAACCCACCAATCTCATTCCGATCAAACTCCACAACCCATATGTTTCCTAATCAGCCTACTTCTCTCTCTCCCACTCAAATCCCACTTTCTCTCTCCATATCAAGCCTCAATTTGGAAACTTTTCACTGAAAATTACCATTTTTTAACTTTTCACTGAAAATTACCATTTTTTCAAACTTTGAGGTTTTTGGGTCCTGCGTGGAGAACAAGAATTGGGGTTTCGGGTCGACCTGGATTGGTTCGTCAACGTGGCGCTACTGATGCAGCAGAATACGATGGTCATTAAAAAGGAAAAAGAAAAAATAAAAAAAAGGAAAAAAGAAATTAAAAAGGAAAAATAAAAAAGGAAAAAAGAAATTAAAAAGAAAAAAAAAGAAATTAAAATGGAAAAAGGAAAAAAAGAAAAATAAAAATAAGAAATTAAAAAGAAAAAAGAAAAAATAAAAAATAAAAAGAAAAAAAATTAAAATGGAAAAAGGAAAAAAAGAAAAAAAAAGGAAAAAAAGAAAAAAGAAATAACTGAGGGGTATATTGGATATTTCACCCAAGACAGGGACCTATTTGAGGGAAATTGTGAGATTAGGGAGTTTTTAGATTAAATTAGAATGTCAGGGACTGAAACGATGAGAGAGGCAAAGTACAGGGACTAAACAGAATTTAGCCCTAAAATTAATATCATTTGACTTGTTTTTGTATGTTTGTTGAGGTTGCCATATCGATTAAGATTGTCAGAAAGAACCAAAATGTCAAAATAAAAGTAAAATTTAGAACACATATAATTCAATGAATTCAGTATGATGTATTCAATGAATTCCTAAATGCGGTGATTCTAAAATGTTGGGGTTTTTCTTTATAGTCCAGATTTACTGAGTTAAGAACAAATCTGTTCAGTCAATATGTTCATTGTATGAAAAACAAGCTGAAACTGAAATGCAATTTAGAGGAAAGGACGTATTTAAAAAAATCAGAGCAATTAACATGTTTGTAAGTTTAGCTATATTTCCCTGAAGCATAGACGGATTGACGTACTATCAAATTAAACAAAAAGTAACTGCCTCTAATTTTTTGTGTTATGAATAAGAGCTTTCTAGATCCGAATTTATGACCTGCCTTGAATGGTTGCATAATGAGACCTATAAAATGCGTGCTGGACTCCTGGTAGTTGGTCAATCAGGGTGTCGTGCAGAAGCATACAACACATAGCTTCATCATAAGTAAAGAGTTTATTCATTCTTAAGAAATTTTCAGAAATGGAGTTGAAGGGTGTCTCTTTGGTGGTGATGATGATTCTGCCAATCACCCGCAATGCAATGACCGCCGATGATTTTTATACGAACTGCCTTGCGGCTTGCCCTATGCCAATCACAGAATCGTGCACCGATTATTGTAACAAACTGGCACCTCAGGAAACTAAGGGTCATCACCATCACCATCACAATTGCAAATCTGATTGCTCACACCACTGTCACAAATATCACGATGGTATATCCCCCTCCCTTCTCTAATCTCTATATCATTTTTTCCTCTATTATAATTATTCTGAGTTGTAATTTTGTATTGCAGATAAAAGGAAACTGGGAAGATGTGTGCATCACTGCCACAAAAAATGCAGCATCAGAGCTTGTAGTTCTAGTCCAAGTACTAGTTTCCAGTAGTTATTAGTGTATCCACGTAAGCTTGTCCATGCGACATTTAAATGAGGTTACTGTACGGAATAAGTTTATGGTTGAATAAAATGTCTGAAATTTTTTAACGTGTTTGATGTAGTTTAATGTCGTTGCTGTAAAATTAGAGATTAAGAGCATTTATTGACATGTATGTTTAACATTTGAAATCCTAAACTCTATTTACCTAACTTATTTACATCACAATGTTCAGTCAAGAGAGTCAAGTCTTGTCTACTAAAATTTGTCAACGGTGTACTTAATTTTGATACATTAAAATCTACAAAATCATATATCTATTCAATTTTTTCTCGTGATAATTTAAGAGAGAAATTAAGTTATTGAGAGATGCATGCACGACAACAAGTTGAAATTGAAATTAGATTATAAAGTAAATGACTTTAGTAAAAAGTCAACCCAATTAACCTATTGGTAAATTTAGCTATACTACCCTCACGGTAGTTTAAGTGGTAACGGAGAGCGGAGAATTGGTGCTCAAGTGCAATTAATGTCATTGCAAAGTCCTCATTTTCTCATGTGCATTCAAATCCATAGACAAAGACTTCATTTTCTCATGTGAGATTCATATTCTCAACACTACATCATCATAGAATTGGTGCTCAAGTGCAATAATGTCATTGCTCATCAGACTTCTTGACAAATTGGGTAATGACTAGCTTGGCGGTATGAAAAAAAAATTGAAGAGTGTATGGACATATGATAAGAATGAGATATCAAGAATCAAAATGATGTTAGCCATAAAGTAAAAAAAAAGAAGAAAAAACACGATTTTAATACAAAAATATATAGTTTAATGGCTTCTAATACTTGATCCAATTCTGTTGGTTGCTATCTCTTAGCGCACACAAGAAACAAATTAATAAATTTAATTACTTAGAAAGTTGCTTGTTATATTAGCCAAGGAAAATCTCATGGAAAGAATGAGTTTTGTTTTTTTGAAGGATAAGAAAACTTTATTAACTAGATACGTTTATAATCGTACATGAGGACATCCGGTATAAATTTTAGAGCAGTAGTCAACCATTCAAGATGAATATTTGATTCAAAACTATGACTAGCTAGGCGATGAGCTACCATATTTGCTTGTGTAGGAGTGAAACAGATTGTAACCTCCCCTATGGCAGTCACTAAACCTTTGATATCAGAAATCAACGCTACCAATTCAGATAGATCCCTAGCCACAGAATTAATGGCCTGAACCGCATGTAAGCAGTCACTCTCAATCACAGCCCTTGTAACATACAAGGCCTGCAGCAACTCCAAACCATACTTGATAGCCATCAGTTCAGTATGCAACGGAGAGTTGACAAGATCTGATCTGTAAGAGAATGCAGCAATGAAGCCTCCATGAGGATTCCATAACACTCCACCCGTACCTCCATACTGAACGGAAGGAAGGAAAGCCCCATCTACGTTGAGCTTGAGGCTATCTTCCATAGGTGCAGTCCACATCTTTCTACGAGAAGGTCGACTTTGCTCCATAGCATCAGAATCCCTATGAACTCGGGAATACTCCTCAAAGCAGGCCATGCAGAGGCCACAATACCAGGCCCTGTTTGTGATCGATCCCTCCACATCTTCCCATTCCTATTCCTCCAGATACTCCACATCAGAACAAGTAATTTATCAAAACACTCGGGAGTCATAGAAGTGGCTCTATCTAGAAACCAATCCTTCAAAGACGCGGATGAAGGCTGAATATAGAAAGGAGGAGCACCTAGGATTGCAGTAGTGAAGGTACATTAGCAGAACAAATGTTCCACAGTTTCAATAGCATTGGAGCAGACAACACAATGCAGATCACCTGAATACCCTTTGGTGGACAAAGCAGCACGATTAGGAAGAAGATTTTGCATCGCCCTCCACCCAAAGATAGAAAGAATGAGTTATTTAATAAATAAAAAGTGTAAATAATACTATTAATCGATGGCGGTGCGGGGATGCGAGGCTTGGATAGAGGAGGGGTTTTTCGGTGGTGATGCAGGTCGCGGCGGCGTGACTCGGGGCAGTTTGGATCGGTGGGATGAGATGACATGGCGGTCCGAATCGTGGCGATGTAGGTTGGATGGAACTCAGCCGGACCGTGACGTACGACAGGGTCATGGGAGGAGACGATTGACTGGCCCAAACTAGGATAATGGGCCTGGAGGATTTCGTTGATGAATACCCTATTGGACTGCGAGTTGTTGGGCTGGGTTCTGCCTTAGTCCATTGTTAATTCGGGTTAGGGTTTAGGCCCTTGACCCAACCTATGTTTTTAGCTTTTTTTGTCTAATTACAATAATTTCCTTGTATTAGAAGCCTAAATCTCTAGAGTCTTCGGTGTAGTGTCAATTGAGGATCTCTGCCACCTCTACGTATTTGATTGTATAATGAGACAATGAGTATGTCTATTTCTATGTACCACTGTGGGTACTACCACTATCTTCTTGTCTGTCTATGTTCTTAAATGGCAGCGGAATGGTATGTAATGACCTATTTTAACTTGTGATGAATATATTATTTGGCCGCTGGAGCTTGACTCAAAAAAAGAAAAGGAAAGATTGAGGAGCAAACCTTTAGTAGTTCAGATTTTTTCAATCATGAGAAAATTTTCCATTCATGACAACGTCTATCTTTAAAATGGAACAAAAAATAAAATAATAATAATAATAAAAATGTAAATTGGTTGAAATTCGCTGGCATTAATTAGGAAATAGGTAGTGAGACTTTTGAGTTATTACAATATCTATCCACATCTCATTTTATATGCACCTAATTAGTGATTGGTTTGGTGAAAGCTTATTTCAATAGTTTCATCATGGTATCCCAGATAAAGATAAGCTCAAATTTTAATTACGAATATTAAGATTGAAATTTCAAACATGGAGTTGAAGAGTCTCTCTGTGGTGCTCATGATGGTGATTCTATTCATCAATACTGGAGATGCAGTAGATGAGAAATGTATCCAGGAACGCGCTTATAAATGTCGGTTCAACGAAGTATGTTTCTATAGGCCTAGCTCAGATACCTCTAGAGCATGATCACCAGTACTATTGCAAACTTGGTTGCTCGTCAGCCCCGTGTCTCAAGTATAACAATGGTACATCGATCACCTCTCTCTCTCTCTCTGTACTGATTAACTGATATACATGCATAATTCTGTATTTGATGGCATATTAATTGAAGATGAGAAGTTGCATGGATCACCGTAGATACACAATCTGCAATATTGAAGCTCTTAATCCTAGTACTCATCAGTAACAAATGAATCGATTAATGTGGGCCTGCCCATGTCATGATGTCATTGGCTCATTGCATGGGAGTAAGTTAATTTATGATTCAATAAGATGCCCAATTTAATTTTTTTTGAGGGCTAGAAATGATACTCCTTATAATTAAAATCGAAGAATACTTGGAGACATAAAGCCTATATATATTTATATATATCTTGTAAATTATAATAAATTGCAAGAAAAGTATTGCGAATAATAACATGATTCTATCTCTATTAAGAACAAGTATTATTATGTATACAGACTGGCATAATGTACATCTTGGTTTGATGACTTTCCAAAAGGATCACTGTGGTGCTGGAACCAATAAGACACACAGAGTTCATTGACAAGTACAAAACCTTATTAAAGCTACCAAATAATGGTAATGGTATCGAATTATAAAAGTGAAAAGCAGAACTTGAGAAACAGTAATATATGAAGTAAAACAAGATAAAAGACATCCGCTAAATTTAGATTCAAAGACTGAACTCAGGCCCAATATCCATGCCCACCCTCACCCCTCCGTAACCACCACCGTCGCACCTCCTCAAGTATGATCGTTGACGACCAGTGGCTCTGGGGTCAGTGGGTCCTGTGACCCACCTTTTTTTTTTTATGGGTTCTGAACTATATATATATATATATATATTTTGGTTTGGATAACTCATGAATGGCTTGTTTAGCAGGTTGGGCTTTTGTTTTTGTACGCAACACTGTGGTCCTGGGTTCGGACTTATTAGTTGTTTTGTGGGTTTTGATTTGTTTTTTTATTTTTTTTTGTGTTTTTATTTAAACCCATCAAATTTCTCAGTATACCCTGTAAGGAAAAAATTCTCTTACATTTTCCAACTTGGCCCTCGTTACAATACACCGAGCAAAGTTTTATATTTCAAGAACCTCCTCTTCGAGTTTAATACTTTAATTTGATGCTGGTACATACCCAAACAATAATGACGATTGCTATTGTTTGCCGAAGACGACTTGAAACAAAAGAAATCACAGAGATCGAAACGGTTCCTATTGCCCTTGAAGGCTTGAACTGAAACTGGCTGATCCACCAAGGATCTGGTGCCGTTAACCAGGGCATTTCTTGCTTCTTGCTGATAATCAATTGCAAGTATATAAGAAGGAACTCTCCATAAACATCTAGATGCAACAAAGCAAACTAAGTTTCATCAAGAATCAAGTGGGCATATGATTGCATTGCACTAAGCTTTCAATGATAAACATATATCTGTCCATCTAGTTTTGACCAACTTGAACTATTAATCTATATAGATGGGCCAATGATCCGAGGGAGAACACAAACTGTAGTTTGAAAGAATTGAAGCTGGGTGGAAGTGGAATCATGATGATGGAAGGTGGTGCTGGGTTCAATTAGGGGTAAAGTTGGAAATAAATGATAAATTTTTGCTTGCTGGATATACTAAGAAATTTGCTAGGTTTATTTAGCAAGACCATTTTTTTTTCTTTTAGACTGAATATTTGTATTTTTTATATATTAACACTACTAGTTCTACTTTTGAATTAATTCTTTTTTTTTTGGATATTAACACTAACAGTTATAATTTAGAATTAATTTTTTAAAAAATTTAATATAATTATTAGCTTATTGCTTTAGACAATTTACAACAAATCACTTTTGTCATTTTTATTTTATTTTTTTATGAAGTATTATTATTTTGTAAGTGCCCCACCTAAACAAGGGGAGGATTGGCTTTGTGTTGGAAGGAGAACATGCATGTTGTTTTGGATGCTACTTCTGGCTTTATTGATGCTATGGTACTAATTGATAATAAACAAGTCCGTTTGATTGGCTTCTATGGTAATCCGGAGAAGGGTGAAAGACACCATTCTTGGGTTGCCTTACGGCGTCTTTCATATTTATTTCCTCATGTTCCATGGTTCGTCTTTGGGGACTTTAATGAGATTCTGAATGATGGAGAGAAGCGTGAGGGGAGACTACGACGTGCATGCCGGATGGAAAGATTTGGTAGAGCTATAGATGATTGTTTCTTACAGGAGATTGAATTTTCAGGGCCTTTGTTCACCTGGAGCAATGGTATTGTACATGAGAGATTGGATAGAGGTTTTATGAACAATGAAGCGGCAATTGCTTTTCCGAAAGTTCATGAGTTTCATATTGATGTTGGAGTGAGTGATCATCTCCCACTTGTGTTTGATTTTATGGGTGTTGGTTTTCCTAAGAAACAAGGGGGAAAGCATCGGTTTCTCTTCGAAAGCTTTTGGGTGAAAAAGCAAAGATGTGGGGAGATTATAAACGATGTTTGGGAAGGACAAACTAATCTGGAAGATAGCTTGCTGCTTAAACTGAAAAGGTGTGCTGCAGAACTCTCTGATTGGAACAGGAATGTAGTTGGTCACGTACCAAGGAAAATTGCAGAACTCAAATGCTCCCTTCAGAGTTATCCTATTGACGTTAGTACTGAGGAGGACCGGAAGGAACGTAATTTGATAAAAACGGAATTGGAGAAATATTCAAGCTTTGAGGAAGCTTTGTGGAAACAGAGATCAAGGGTGGATTGGTTACATAAGAGTGATAGCAACACAAAGTTCTTCCATGCATATGCGAAGAGTAGAGGCCGATAAAACAAGATAACAGGGGTCTTTGATGAGAATGGCACTTGGTGCGAAAGCATGGCTGACATCTAATTAGCTTTTGTCTCTTACTTTACAAATCTTTATAGTACTGAAGGGTGTGAGAATCTTGACCTTATCATGGAGAAAATTCCTAGAAAAGTTACTGATGATGTGAATACAAAGCTGCTAATGCAGTTTGAAAGATGGGAAGTGGAGGTTGCACTAAAACATATGGCTGCTCAAAAATCACCTGGATTCTATGGTATGTCAGCCATATTTTTCAAAACTTATTGGTCTGTGGTGGGGGACTCCGTTTGTGAGTTTTGCCTTGGCCCTTGGGGTTTTGAATGATGGAAAGGATATTATGGATTTCAACCACACACTCATCTCCTTAATTCTAAAATGTGCAAATCCTAAGCACGTGACATAATTCCAGCCTATTAGTCTCTGCTCCATTATTTATAAGCTGATCTCAAAAGTAATGGCTAACCGACTGAAGAAATTTCTTCCAGACATTATCTCCTGTACCTTTGTGCTTGGAAGAAATATCCAAGACAATGTCATTGCAGCTTTCAGAACAGTCCATACAATCCGCACACAACGAGGTACGACCTCTCCTAAAATGGTTCTTAAGTTGGCTATTAGTAAGCTGTATGATAGGGTGGAGTGGAGTTTTTTTTAAGGAAGTCATGCTGAAGCTAGGGTTTGCAGAGAACTGGGTGGCCTTGATTATGAAATGTGTTACTTCTGTTTCATTCTCGGTTCTATGGAAGGGTCAGCCGATTGGAAATTTCAGGCCAACAAGAGGCATTCGTCAAGGTGACCCCCTTTCACATTATTTATTTCCTTTTGTTTCAGAAGGTTTGTCCGGATTACTACATCATGCAGACTCTATGGGAATGATATAGGGTGTCAGGGTAGCACCCACTGCGCCTTTTATCTCACATATACTCTTTGCATATGATAGCCTCTTGTTTATTAGTGCAACGGTTCAGGATTGTGTTTCTCTAAAGCAATGCCTACTCCTATACGAAAGTGCAGCAGGCCAACGTATTAATTTCCAGAAATCTGCTTTGTTGTTTGGATCGAATACAAATAGCTAGGTTATGAATGAGGTGAAAGACATTTTGAATGTACCAGTTGTTGATTTTCATGAGAAGTATTTGGGTCTACCAACTACGATTGATAGAAAGCAGAAGGAAGTTTTCAAAACGTTGAATGAACGACTCTATTTTCATCTCCATGGTTAGCAAGGGAAGTTCCTCTCAAAAGCGGGTAAGCTTGTTCTAATTAAAGCTGTAGCTCAGGCGATCCCCACTTATTCTATGAGTGTGTTCCAATTGCCTATTGGAGTATGTAAAAAATTTCAATCAAAAGTGAGGAAGTTCTGGTGGGGAAAAGGTGGGGAGACTAGGGGAATCCATTGGTGTAGCTGGGATAAGCTTTGTAAAAGGAAAGTAGAAGGTGGACCGGGTTTTAGAGACTTGAGAGCATTTAACCAAGCAATGTTAGCAAAGATAGTTTGGAGGATTTTTTGGGGTAAGCATTCTTGGTAAGCAGTTTACTCCAAGCTAAATATTTTTCAGATTCTTTGTTTTTTTGATGCATCACTCCCTCTGCCATTTGGAGGCGATTACTATGGGGAAAACATGTGATTGATGGGGGAACTCGGTGGAGAATTGGGAATGGGAGAAGAGTTAATATTAGTACTGATAGATGGCTACCTTGTCCTATTGGTTTTAAAGTAGTGAGTCCAGCTATGGTGCAGGTACAACAGAAGGTTGAAACATTATTCGGCTTCTGGAGCTTGGAATGTACCATTAATAAAATCCAGTTTCCTATCTCTTGAATCTGATATGATTTTAAGTATGCCTATTGGGCTCAGACCAATCCCTGACAAGCTTGTATGACACTACACCAAGTCTGGAATGTATAGCGTGAAATCGGGGTATTGGGTGGCTAGAGAGATATAAAATAGGAGGTCTGGACCTATTGCAAGTTCTAGTAATGATGGCAACAGGAAATTGTGGAGTAAAATTTGGAGCTTGAATATACGTCATAAAGTTCGAGTATTCGTTTGGAAGGTAGCACATAACTACTTACCTTGTGTTGCAAACTTGAAGAGTAGGAGAATTGTTGAGGACCCGTGTTGCTGGCAGTGTGGAGCCCCTATTGAAGACGTGATTCATGTTCTCTGGTATTGTCTACGAGCGAAATAATTTTGGAAGAAGATGTTCCGGAAAGGAGTGTACAAAGTTTGGCAGGAACCATCGTTTTTTGAGCTGCTGCACCATGCCAATTCGACAACTACCGAATCTGAATTACAGACTTTTTGTAATATTTCTTGGTGGCTTTGGCGTAAGAGGAACCTTCATAGGCATGGGGAGAAGTGCCTAGCACCTAATGAAGTGATTTATGTGCCAGGAGAGTGGCAATTAGAATTTGAAAAGAGAAGTCTGCCACCTCCAACTAATGTGCAAGTAACAACTCATAGTTAAGTCAACTGGCAACCACCTCAAGGTGGATGTCTCAAAATGAACCTTTGACGGAGCATGTGATTAATGGTCTAAGTGGGCTGGGAGTCATTTTCAGGGATTGTCAAGGAGTTATGAAGGGAGCATTGGCAGTCCCACAAGTGGGGAATCTCCCACCAAGATCGGTGGAAGCCTTGGCCTTACTACATGGTCTCCGGTTCGCATTGCATGTGGGATTTTCCAACATCGAAGTTAAAGGTGATGCACTCTCGGTTATTAACAGTTTGAATAGTTTTGATGATCTTAGTTTTGAGGGTCATATCATTGATGAAGTTAAGTGTTTAGTTTCGTCCTTTAGTAGTTGTAGAGGCCGCTTTGTGGAACTGGAAGGCAATAAAATTGCTCACTGTTTAGCAATGGAAGCCTTGAAAATCAGTCAGCCTTTTCTTTGCTTACAGTGTGTCAATATGGACTTTCAGTGTGAAGTCTAGTATGAGAAGCTTTCTTGTAATCTCTACCTCTTTGGTGGTTGATTATTGAAAGTGTTTCCTCAAATCATTGTAATCAATTCATTATTCAATGAAGTTCTTATTTGATAAAAAAAAAAAAGTTAAATCATGGCTTCACCACTGCTAATAACCAATAAGAACCTGACTAGGCGACCACCTCACAACAATAAGGCAGTTTCAACAATCAATGTTTAGCAAATTCATAAGTGAGAAATGAGGCAGAGAATGTTGAAAACAGAGAGAGAATGAATTTACATATTTACATAAAATTTTAGATATGTTTTTAAGTTTAGTTCTTGGAAGGAGACTACAATAAAAAGACCAATTAGCCAACTATGACACTCAGATGTGGCAATGAAGACTGCCACATCGGACAAAAACACAATGGCATCTCTCTAGAGGATGGGAAAATTATAATATATTCCTAGATCGTGGTATATGTGGTGGTTCGGATTGATGTCATTAGACCTTATGATTTGTATTTATTTCTGATTGGTCTTATAATTGGGTGCGCCTATTGCCACCCTATCATTTACTTTGTTCACCCTACTTACTCATTACACCCTACATTTTAATTTCAATTATTAAATTTACTTATCTAACCCATTTCTCTTTCCAAAGAGATCCTTATATGACATAACCAATTAAAAAGGAATATTGCAAAGATTTTGATGAAGTTAACATTAATGATTTTGTGAATTGAATAACGAATTAACCATGAGGAGAGAACAAAAAGACAAAAAAAAGTAACAAATTCAAATTTGGGTGTAGAAGAAGAAGATAATGTTATTCAATGAGAAATTAAGTAGACTTTGTATTTAATTAGTTGGTTATGTATATAGTTTTCTTTACAAATTTAGATTTAGAAATTTAGTGTATTTATTAGTCATTTTGCACTTGGGTAATATAGTCTTTCAATAATTCAAATGTTTGTAGGGTAAACTAAGAAAATGGTAGGGTGGCAATAGCGGCACCCCTTATAATTTTATTTTATTTTCACCTCCATGCAAGATCCCCACCAAATTTGAGTGATATTATTGACTCAGACCTCTACATGACAATGTGGTAGTGGGATCATAGAATAATTTCTCCTAGAGATATTCTCGGATCTCTCCTTTTAGTTTTTTAGTCTTGGTGCAGTTGCTCATGGGTGGTTGTTTATTTTTTAGTACCTAAAAGCAGCCTGTGATTCTATTAAATGCAACCTGAAACAGCTATAACGGTTTCAAACATTCAATTAGTACAAAGAAAACTGATATAACTGTCATTTCTTTTCATAACTAGACTATTTTCACCTCTATGCAAGGTCTCCACTAAATTTGAGTGATATTATTGACTCAGACCACTACATGACAATGTCACATAGTAGTGACCATAGAATAATTTCTCCTAGAGATATTCTCGGATCTCTTCTTTTAGTTTTTTGGTCCTGGTGCAGGTGCTTGTGGGTGGTTGTTAATTTTTTTTTTTTTAGTACATAAAAGCAGCCTGTGATTCTACTAAACTCAACTTGAAACAGCTATAACTGTTCCAAAGTTTCATTTGGCACAAAGAAAACTGATATAACTGTTATTTCTTTTCATAACTAGACCATTATTATTTTATGATCCAGATAAAAAACATCATATTGAACTTTGTTTCCTATGTTTGGTACACAGAACCTCTCTAAGCATCTCTGTGCACAAAGTAGAGCTTTTCATGACATGAAGAACAGCAAGAAAGGCATTGAAACCAATGCTTGTGGGTGGTTGTATATCTATCTTATTTTATCTTTCTTGATTTTGGGAGGAGGGGAACTTAACTATTAGGAGCCGCCAATCTTTATGCAGAGAAGTACGTACTATAAGACCAATTTTGTTCGGTAGGTTTTGTCATGTTTCTTTAGTTGATGCAGTTCTCCATGGTTGGGAACTTGGGGATCCTCTCCTACCATTCTTCGAAATTATAAGGTCCAACAGAACCGATTTAGGAAGTCTTTTTTTTTTCCCTTGATATATAATACTATTTAGAAAATTATTTGCTGATATATCTATTAAAGAATTGAAAATCTCAATGGCCGTTACTCCTTTAGTAGTTGAGATTTTCTGAGTAATGACAATCTCTCTAGGGTTCAAAGTTAAAACAAAATAAAACCAAAAAGACGAAGGAAAGGCTAGTGGAAAGTCGGTTTGCACTTATTAGGGAAAATCATAGGATAGCTGCTGAGATCTTCTCAGTTATGATAATATCTTTAATATCTGACACTATGCACGTAACATTAGTAATTGTGCAAGTAGTTTCATCGAGGTGTTCATTACATATAATAAGCTGAAAGTTTATTTACTACTATTACGAAATTTCAAACATGGAGTTGAAGAGCGTATATGTGGTGCTAATGATGGTGATTCTATTCATCAGTACTGGAGATGCAATAGATAAGGAATGTCTCGAAGATTGCCGCTTTAAATGTGGAGGCGAAGAATTTTGTTTCTATAGATGTATAATACAGTGCCCGGGCCGAGCTCAGATGCCTCTGGACGATCACGCTCCCCATTATTATTGTAAACTTGGCTGCTCTTCAAGCCATTGTCTCAAAAATAGCAATGGTGCACATTCGATCTCTCTCTCTCTCTCTGCGCTCTCTCTCTCTCTCTCTCTCTCTCTCTCTCTCTCTCTCTCTCTCTCTCTCTCAAATACATACGTATGCTTAGTTGTGTTTTCATGGCAGATAAACTAAAGATGAAAAGTTGCATGGATCACTGCGTATACACAATCAGCAACATCAAAGCTGGAGCTCCTAGTCTTGATTAGTCCGGCAGGTTAATTTTATATAGTATCATTGTGATCGGGCTTGTCCATGGCACGATGTCAGTGCATGATGGGAATTTAATCAATTTATGGTTCAATAAAATGCCCTTCTAATAATAAAATTAGAAACTTCCAAAGTTTGTATCTTATAGTTCCTTTTTCTTGTTGCAGAGAGGATTTCTTTAAATTTAAAAGACTATTTTCTTAAATTAATGTGATTTAATAATCAGTATCATTCATTTTTTATTTCCCTTACAATTAAGCATCAATACTCCTACAAACAAAACATATGAATAGGAAATTGTTTATCCATGTGATAAGCCTAATTTAGTTATGGGTCTTTAGTTATACTATTACCAGATAGACGTATTGTTGATGAGCCAGAGCTTCAACCATGTATTTTTAGTACCCAGGAACATTAATTCGAACAACATTTAACATGTGATCAATATTACATTTACTTCACTGCTAAAATCTATAATATGCGAAAAGATCAAAAAATGAATAAAAAATTACATAGTAGCACATGACCGAAGATGTAAATACAGAAAACCTACTTTCAAAAAGATTTATATAAATAAGGATATGAGCGCAGACCTAAAAGTCAAATAATGCAAGCCTGACTCCTAGTATTAATGTAAAATGACTAAAATGTTCGAGTTTCATCACAATTTACGGGCATTACCACTGATCCAATATCAATACCCAAAAACAGCCAACGCCAAAACAGAACTGATCTATTACCGCTTTCAGCGACCCCATTAGGGTTTCAACTCGCTTCCTTCTTACTAATCGATCCAATTTCCAACAACATATGATGAAGAAGGCTAACCGCCGACGATTGCGAGAAGTGAGTTCACAAACTCCAAATCGAAAACAAAGCCTTTCAGGTCTCTATTTTAATCTATTTGTTCTCGTTTTTCTTTTCAATTTGGAGAATCTATTTGGCTTCTGAGAAAATTTGGGGGAAAATTGATGAACTGGATGAGCTTGATTTGATATGGTTTAGTTTCGGAATCAGTGTTATGCATGTGGATTGTGTTTAGCTTGTGAGGAATGTAATAGAAGAGTTGGATTTGAGTATCTCAGTCTATATTTGTGTGATGTTGATTTTAAACATGTCAGAATTTGATTTTGGTTTAATTTCCGGCGTTATTATTCTGGTGTCTGTAGAAATGGTTCTAGGAGGACCTCATCTCAGAATCCTACCACCAACAGCTTCAGCAATCTCAGATATGCTCCAAAGGCTACTGTTTTTTGAAGTTGTGGTGATAAAATGCCAGCTACTAGTGTTGCTTGAATGTTTAACGAGAGAGACAAAGTGAGAGTGCTGAAAGTGTGGTATCACTGTCACTGCTGTTTGCATCCTCAACAATCACTCTTTCTGAGAAGCCACTGATGTATTATTTAAAATGACAAGAATACTACTTTGATGGGATGTGTCTTGCTTTTGTATATTCGTTAGCTATATTGTGTTCAACAATCTTGCTCATAAATACATCTAAAGTTCCAAAGTTAAATGGTTGGTTGGATATCTAGGAATCACATCGATTGTCCCAAGTTTGTATATAGTAGGATGTTTCACATATCATGAGTTAATTTACTGCTACTACTTCTGCTACTACTTCTACTACTGCTACTGCTACTGCTACTGCTACTACTCCTGCTACTGCTACTGCTCTTGATACTGCTACTACTCCTGCTACTGTAAATAAAGCTACTGCTACTGCTCCTGCTATTGTAAATAAAATTGGACAAGTGCAGTAGTTGGATATCTAGGAATCACATCGATTGTCCTAAGTTTGTATATAGTAGGATGTTTCACAGATCATGAGTTAATTTACTGCTACTGCTACTACTTCTGCTACTGCTACTGCTACTACTCTTGCTACTGCTACTACTCCTGATACTGCTACTACTCCTGTTACTGTAAATGAAGCTACTGCTACTGCTCCTGCTATTGTAAATAAAATTGGATAAGTGTAGTAGCAGGATTAGGCGATGACGATTACAGTAGTAGAACATGAGTATAAGTGTAGTAACATAACTGAACGAGTATGAGTACAACGAGTGCAGTAGCAGGATTAGGCGATGACGAGTGCAGTAGCAGAACTGGATGAGTATGAATGCAGCGAGTGCAGTTGCAGGATTGGACGAGTGAAGTAGTAGGGTTAGGCAATGAGATGAGAGTAGCAGGAAAGTAAGGTTTTTTGAAGTAACATAAATGGATTATTCTCAAGAAAAAAAAAGAGTAATATAAACCGATTGTTCTAAAAAAAAAAAGTAACATAAACGGATTGTTCTAAGAAAAAGTAACATAAAAGGATTATTCTCAAGAAAGAAAAAGTTATTGTAGAGAAATGGGAATTGAGAGGAATTTGCTGTGTATTTTCATTGATAATAGGGGTCTCTTTATATAGAAGATTATAAGACATAGAGTCTGAATTACATAAGGAAAATAATTGTACATTGAATATGAATCTAAATCCTTCTAATATAACCATATTACCACTAGGTCAAGTAACATAGAGTTCGGGCCAGACACATAATCTGGATTTACTTGAACACTCCCTCTTATGTCGCCTAAACGTGGTGTTTCTCTCGTTGCCTCATTAAAAACTTTGCCCAGTAACAAAAACTCAGTGGGACAAAAATAACCTCGGTCAAAGGGGAAAAAGAGCACAACACACCCTTCACGTTTTGAGGTGAACATGTAGACATCTCCCCCTGATGTCTGCGTCTCCCCCTGATGACTACGATCATGGGAGTTTAGATAATTTCCGCAAGCTAATTCTTGCCACAGGTTTCTCGAACGTGGATTTAGGCAATGACTTAGTAAACAAGTCTGTTACATTGTCCTCAGATCGAACCTGGTTCACTTTGATCTTGAGGAGCTTCTGTTGTTGTTGATTGTAGAAGAATTTGGGCGATATATGCATGGTGTTGTCGCCTTTGATGTAGCCTTGCTTCATTTGTTCAATGCAAGCAGCATTATCCTCATAAATTCTTGTTGGCTCATCTGTGGTAGACTTCAAACCACAATTACTTCAAACATGCGTAACTATGGATCGTAACCATATACATTCACGAACTGCTTCGTGAAGATCAATAATCTTCTCATGATTCGAAGAGGTAACGACTAAGGTCTGCTTTGTAGACCTCCAAGATATCGCGGTGTTTCCCATGGTGGATACATAACCGGTTTGAAAACGACCTTTGTGCGGGTCAGAGAGGTACCCAGCATCAGCAAAACCTTCCAAAACACTTGTATCGTTTTGGGATGGAGAGAGGGAACGTAGTCCACCATGTGTGGCATTCCTGTCTTTTGATAGGTCCGAATCCATCATCTCTCTGTAGGGATAGAACAAGCCCATATCAATTGTACCACTCAAGTATCGAAAGATATCTTTAACACCAGTCCAATGACGTCATGTTGGCGCAGAGCTATATCTAGCTAACAAGTTCACAGCGAAAGAGATGTCTGGTCTCGTGCATTGTGCTAAGTAAAATAATGCGCCTATTGCACTTAGATACGGCACTTCTACCTCTAGCACTTCTTCGTCGTCATCTTTTGGAAGGTATGGATCCTTCTTTGGATCAAGACTACGGATAACCATTGGGGTGCTTGAAGGCTTAATCTTATCAGTATTAAAACGCCTAAGCATCTTCTGGGTATAGGCTGATTGATAAATCAGGATACCATCTTCACGATGCTCAAGTTCCAAACCGAGGCAAAACTGTATTTTTCCAAGATCTTTCATCTCAAATTCGGATTTCAAGTGTTCAGTAGTTTCCCTTAACTCTTTAAGGGTGCCAATTATATTCATGTCATCGACATAAACCGCTACTATTCAAATTCAGAACTTGTCCTTTTTTTTAACACACATGGGCATAGTTCATTGTTGACATATCTCTTTCCAATCAAGTAGTCACTTAAACGGTTATACCACATCCGTCCGGATCGTTTCAATCCATATAGTGAGCGTTTCAATGTTATAGCAAACGCGCTCCATGGTTTAGAGCAGCTTGATTTGGGTAACTGAATTCCATATGGAAATTTCATGTATATTTCCATATCTAGATCCCCATATAGATACGTTGTAACCACATCCATAAGCTGCATGTTCAGTTTTTCAGAAACTACCAAACTGACAAGGTAGCGGAACGTGATGACGTCCATTACGGGAGAATAAGTCTCCTCGTAGTTTATTCCAGGGCGTTGTGAGAAGCCTTGCGCCAGAAGGCGAGCTTTGTACCTTACAGTCTTGTTTCTCTCATTACGCTTTCTAACAAATACCCATTTGTGACCAATTGGTTTGGTGTTGGGCGGTATTGACACAACTTTTCCAAATACCTTTCTTTTTGCTAGAGAATCAACTTCTGTCTAGATCGCATCTTTTCATTTTGGCCAATCGGCTCTACGTTGACATTCATCAACGGAGCGTGGTTCGATGCCATCGGTCTCAATAATCTCACAAGCTATAGAATACGCGAATACATCATTAATGATGATGGAGCTTCGTTCCCACATCCCATGTACACTAGTGTAATTCACAGAGATCTCTATGTTCTCAGGGATAGGTTCTGACATTGAGGCATCCCCCAACGATGTCTCTTGGACATAACGATAATCCGGAACATTCTCATGGGACGGATTTTGAGTATCGATGGTCAAAGGATTTGTTTGTGCCTCATTCGCTCTCTTTCTAAGGTGAGTATCCTTCGAACCAATTGGTCTACCACGCTTCCTTGCGGGACATGCTGCCATAGACGCCACATCATTTCCATGTTGGGCAATGACGCCATCTCCTGGTGTCACAGGAGTGGCGTGATGTCCAGTATTCGGGACATCGATCCTTGCAGGCACTTTTGCAGCGGATATGTGTGATCTCATCACTTTGGCAACATTAAAAAACACATCACGCAGAGTGTCTGCTACGTTCTGGGATCGATTATTCGTCGTACTTCAAGTTCGGACTGTGCGGTATAGGGAACGAGATGAGACATAATGGGGACAGACCACAACAATTCCTGTCATTCCTGTTGAATATATGTGTTCTTATCTCCCTCTAATGACGGGAAGACTATCTCATCAAAGTGACAATCCATAAATCTAGCGGTAAAGAGATCGCCTGTCAAGGGTTTCAAGATAGCGGACGATAGTTGGAGATTCATAGACAACATAAATGTCCATTCGTCGTTGAGGACCCATCTTAGTACTTTGTGGTGGCGTAATAGGCACATAAATAGCACACCCAAAAATGCGTAAGTGTAAGATATCATGTTCGTACCCAGTCACTAGTTGTAACACAGAGTAAGATTGAGTTGCAGTGGGTCGTAGACGAATTAGCATCGCTGTATACAGTATTGTAAATCCCTAAGCAAAAACAGGGAGACTGGTGCGCATAACTAATGTCCGAGCTATCATCTGTAGTCGTTTGATAGCGGCTTCTGCGATACCATTTTGGGTATGAATATAGGGAACTGGATGCTCAACATCAATCCTCAGTGACATGCAATAATCATCGAATGTTTTCGATGTAAACTCCCCAGCATTATCAAGTAGAATTGACTTAATTGGATGGTGAGGGTAGTGAGCTCGTAGACGGATAATCTGAGCAAGGAGTTTAGCATAAGCAGCATTTCGAGTGGACAACATGGCGACATGTGACCAGCATAATGGCTTTTGCTTCATTAGCCTCTCTCGTAGCTCGATTTGCTTTAAAAGTTGTAGCTTGTTGAGGAGTCAGCACATTCTGGCTTGGCTCTTGGATCGTACTCAGGATCCCATCAGCCTTAAGATGCTGGCGCACATCATGGACCCACTTGTGGTATCCTGCGCATGTTGCCTCTAGTGGAGCGAAGCTCAACTTGTTCAGGTTATTCATCCTGAAAAACAACAAGAAAATAGGGTTAGTTTCAGAGCTAAAAAGGCTACAACGAAAACAATAGAAATTTCTGAGCGTAGTCGCTTCCAAGAAATTAGGGTTTTTCTGAGCGTAGACGCTTCCAAAAAAAATCCGATTCCAAGAGGGGTTTTGGATTAGATCGAAACAATGATGTGTGTGGTCGATCATTTTTCTTCTTAACAAACTTTAAGTTTGGAGGACTTTTCAAGCTCCAAGCTTGGAACGAGCACAAACCCCCACAGTTCGGCTTTTGGTCTTCCTTATGAAGAAGAAAGGGGGGTAGAAGAAGGGATGGTGGGAGTCCCCAAGAAAAAGAAGAAAAGAATGAAAACTTCAAAAAACAGGAACTTTTAGAAAAGTTTACCTTGAAAATTACCGGAAATTAACCGGGAAAAGTTGGTGAAGTTGGTGAAGTTGGCTAGAAAAATGTTTCCGGGGTCACCAGAAAACTGGCCGGAAGCAGGTGGTGACCGGAGCTAGGCTGGGTTGTGTGGGGCTAGCATGGGCTGTCGACAGCAAGCGCGCAGGGGCTTGGCAGATGCGCACGGGGCTTCTCGGCAGGTCTCGATAGGAAGCGTGCAGGGCTCTAGGCAGATGCTTACAGGGCTGTCGACAGTGGCTCTGCAGCACACGACAGGGCACGTAAGGGGCAGGCACAAGGCAAGGGCCAGTCCGGATTTTCCGACACCCGGTTCGGGTGGTTCCTGGCTGGTTCTGGGTTTCTTAGGACTAGGGCTTCGATGTGTGAGGCGGTGGATGCTTGGATTTTAGGGCTACGAAATTAAAGTTTCAGAGTTAGAGTCTCGTGTTGATAACGTGTTGTAGAGAAACGGGAATTGAGAGGAATTTGATGTGCATTCTCATTGATAATAGAGGCCTCTTTATATAGAGAATTACAAGGCATAGACTCTAAATTACATAAGGAAAGTAATCGTACATTGAATAGGAATCTAAATCATTCTTATGTAACCCTATTACCACTAGGTCAAGTAACCTAAAGTTTGGCCAGACACATAATCTGGATTTACTTGAACAAAAGTAACATAAAGGATTATTCTAAAAAAAAAAAAAGGTAACATAAAGGAATTAAAAGTCAAAAGCAATAGTTAAGGGTAAAAAAGTAAATTAAATCATGACATGCGGCAAGTGGAGAGCAAATATTCCTTATTTGTAAGATTTAACCCTTATGAAGAGATTAAAAGTTAAAAGAAATAGTTAAGGGTAAAAAAGTAAGTTAACTCATGACATGTAGTAAGTGAAGAGCATATTGTCCTTATTTGTAAGATTTAGTCCTTATATGTTTAGTTCAATCTTTAATGGATGTATTTGTTAAGTCATCATTTGTCAATAACTTATATGCAATTTGTTAAAAAATGAAATGGCAGCCTATAAAACCAGGTTAACCAACAGAGAAATAAGAGCATTTCCAACCCTTTAGTCAAAAGCCAAAGTCATTTGGAAAATTTGACACCTCTAGTGTCGTTACTATTCATTCAAATTTTGCATTTCCAACCCCCTTTAGTCAAAAGTCATAACCATTTCATAATTTTAATTATCTAAAATAATTGTTTAACTACAATATGAATTTATATATCATACATAATATATCGTTGTTTAAAATTTTTTTAGAAATTATTATTTTATTTTTTCAAGTTTTTTTCGTTTAAAACTACATTACTTTATTATTAGCCATTGAATTTAATTCATCGCATTTTTCTGACCGTCAGATTAGAAATTAAGTAATTATATATTTATGTTTTAATTTTTGGTATCAATTAATCTTGACCTCCTTTTTTAAATCGAGTTAATGATGTGTGAATCAGAGCCACTCATTTTAAATAGTGGAAGGTGAGGCTTAGCCTTCTTCTCCTACGATATTTTGGCTTTCTACCTTCATTCCTTAGTCATTTTAACTTAAGATATGACTCAAGAACCATTTTGACACCCTTTTGATTTGAGTTGAGCATCTCCAACGGATTGGTTAAATCCATGTGAAGACCTCTCCAACCCATGCTTCAAATCCTACGTGGATTTGACATATCAAATAAATCTGTCAAATCTGTCCTTTTTTTTTATTATTCTCTCCTCTCTCTTTCCTTCTTCTTCGTACTGAGATCAAATCAAAATCAAGAAAAAATCAGACCCATTCACCAATCTGTTTCACTTTTGTTTATTTTCTAAAGCTTTTGCATGATCTATGAAATCGAAAGGGTTAAAGGAAGAAGATGATGACGCAAGGCAAAGGCACGCCACCACTCACAGTTTTGGAAGGAGCGGAAGGAAGGGGACTTGGAAACAAAATTCGCAGAGAGACATCTACGGCCAAAATAGTATTACCGGAATCACTGAATGCACTTCCATTTTCAGGGCCTGGTTTCTCTGTGTCTTTGGCCTAAAATTGGTCTTCTTCTTCTTCTTCTTCTTTTCTGCAGCAACCACTGTGTGGGAAGAAGCCCCAAATGGAGCATGTTAGTGTTTAAGTCTAAAGGTGGACTTGGATTCCTGATAATCTAACCAATTTGTATTCGTGATCTGACAAAGAAGGTAAGAAGATAAGGAAGAAACAGAAGAAGCAGAGATAGAAAGAGATGAGATGCCGATCTGTTTGCAATTTTATTTTTATAAAAAAATCAATTCTACAAGCCAAAACAAAATAAGCAAAAACAAAATAAATAGAATAGAATATATTAAAATAACAAACAATTTTGAAATATTGGTTGGAGTAAGATTAGAAAAAAATGAATGTTGCCATGTCACACGTCAGATTTGAATTTGACACGACCCAAAAGAAAAATTCATTGGAGATGCTCTTAGTTATTTTGGCTTTTGACTCTATTGTTGGAGATGCCCTAACAGTAAGAGTTAAGTTGTTATTTGTAGTACAAAAGAAAAATGGCCCACCCACGTGGAAATTGGACTTTAAAAAATAATATTATCCAAGAAACCAAAACTATGATTTCTCACTTAAAACTGTAGGGACTTTAACACACCATTTTTGCCCAAAATTACATTTTCATATTTTCTTACAAAAATTTATCCACTGTAAAACAATAATTTATAAGTACTTCTCACACTAACATAACTCAAAAATGGAGATAATTTTTTGTTACAATTTAACATAGACAGAAAACAATATATATGGTGGTGTAACTCTGATATAAAAGAGTGGAATGACCGAAATATCTTCAAGAAATAAAGTAGAAAATAATATATATATGTATAGCTGAAATATTCGGCTACATATATATTGGGAATGGAATGGCATGAAGAATTATGCTAAATCTCAACTACTAAAGGAGTAACGGCGATATATATTAATGGTGGAGAGATATATAATGGAATGGCATGCTGAATATTTCGGCATTATGCTGATATATTCTTTTCTACTCCTTTATCATAGTTAGACAACCTCAATGGCCATTACTTCTTGAAGATATATATATGATTTAGCATATTTCGGCATGACATTCCATTGCACACAATCCCCTATGGCACCTTCTAACGCGCCAAACCATGTCAAATCTCATTTCTTCAAGTTTTTATGTTTATCAATCTCAACATTTGTAAAGCGTGATTTTTAGAATGTGTTCCAATTGATGGAATACCAAAATCTCTAACGATATTTTTTTTTAAAGATTTTTCAAAATTGAACATAAGAAAATGTATTTTTGAAAAAAAAATTTAGTATTTCACAGGTTTAGACACATTTTGAAAATCATAATTTATGAATACTAAGTTCATGCACACAGCTAATTTTCAATACATATATTTGGATCTAAAAAGTCTTTGAGATACCGCGAACAATCCAAAATGAGTGTCAAAAAAAAAAAAGTAAGTGAATGATCTGTAATTCTGTATCCTCGTTGGATATGACATAAGCAACCAATTAATGACCAGCAAACTTTTGATACTACAATTGAGATTTTCTGAGGGAAATCCGTCCACTATTACACTAGAAAAGAAAGAAAAATCCAGTTGAAAGTGGCTTTTCTCTAATTAGGGTAATTACAGTAATCAGATTTTCTGAGTTGTGATTTATATGTCCGTATCTGATTTTCACCAACCTATGATCAATGGCAGGGGAAAGACAACCATAAAAGGTGTTCTCGGGTCCCTGGTTTGGTCAAGGTGTATTTCAGTAGTATTCTCATCAAAGGATTCAGAACCTGAAACATATATATTACTATATATTACGAAAGTTCAAATTAAGATGGAGTTCAAGAGTATCTCTGTGCTAATGATGATGATGATTCTATTCATCCATACAGCAAATGCAGATATGAAGTCATTCAATCCAAATGCGGATGCGAAGAAATGTATATTTGATTGCGCTGATAAATGCCCAACAGGAGACGATCTATGCTTCTTGAACTGCCTACAAGATCGCCTGAAACAACCTCAGACACCTCTAGATCCCCATTACTACTGTAACCTTGGCTGCTCTTCAAGCCAGTGTCTCAAATTTAGCAATGGTACCTCTCTCTCTCTCTCTCTCTCTCTCTCTCTCTCTGCTTGGCTAATTGTGTTTTTCATGGCAGATAAACTGAAGATGGGAGATTGCGTGGATCACTGTGCAGACGGTATCTGCAAAACCAAATAATTAAGATCCAAGCCCTAGTCCTCTGTGTTAATTTAATATGTATCGTTGTGGCCTTGTTATACCATATTATATATGATGTCAATGATGTATTAGAATAAATTTCCGATTGAATAAAATGTCCAATTAAAATGCATTTTTATTAATTTATAATAACATTTGAAAGAGAGAGGACTCAGAGAGCCAGAGGAAGGAACCAACATTAATTTCTTTTCAGGAGTGAAGGCTTCTAATTTCATCGTCATTGATAGGACACTTATGACATGTTTACTTACTTTGAATGGAAAATAATCATGAATCAGAGACAACTGGAATGAGAGAATAAAGAAATCGATATTGATTCCAGATGAGTTGATTCCTAAACCCATCTCCCCCCTTCGTAATCAAATTCCTGAGTATTCAGGAATCGATTTCTTATAAGGAGGTGGGACCTACACCCATTCCGATTCTTTTATGTGTTAGTAAACGCAAAAATACTTTTACCCGGAATCATTCCAACTCCTTTATGTGTTAGTAAACGTAGGAGTAGTTTTACCCCTTAATCATTCTTTCCCATTCCAAGTAAGTAAATGTGCCCTTATCGTATTGCAACATTCTTTAAAAAGGGTTCTTGTTCTTACTATTTGGAACTTAAAAAAATGAAAAAAAAAAAAAAAAAACAAAGTTCTTTCCGTCATAATTTGGCCTATATATATTCAGAGGTTGTGGAGTTCAGGATCGATTATTATTGTTCTGGGGAAGCCCCCTCTGCGTTGGGTGGTTTGAACTCAACTAGCTCGGTTAATTCTCTATTAGTGTTAGGTTACTTGTTTATTTGAATTACATATATTGCTATCCAAGGCGTCATTATTTAGGGTTTAAGCTTTCTAGGCTCTATGTAGCAGCTCGATTTTGATGGGCCATTTATGGGTGGGTTACTATGTATTTTATGCCTCTCTCTACTTATTTAATGGATTGGCACCCGTTTTTTTTTAAAAAAAACAAAACAAATAAAAGAAACTTTTTTCTTGGGAGAAAATAAAAGATATTATTATTGAATAAGAGCAAAAGTTTTTTTTTTTGTCAATTTGTTGTCAATAATAGTGATTTGATATGAGAATATATGTCATTTAATAATTTATAAACAAAAAAGATAAAACCAATAAAAAAGATACGATTCAACCTCAAACTCATTTGAACGTAGCGGGAAGAAATATCAAATGAGTAGATTCAGAGATGCATGAAAAATCAAAAGGTAGTTAAAAGTCGCTTTGCATCAACTAGAGAAAATCAAAAGGAGTTGATGTCCTCGAATTTTTTTGAGTTATGATTATATCTATCAAAGTATCAGTAACAGATTATATAAACTCTTCTTTACTAATGGCTGGGCAAGGAGAACTATTTAAGTTGTTCATGGGGCTTCGGTTTGGTGAAGGCGTGCTTGGGAAGCATATATAGTTGTTTCGTCGATCGGGCTCTCCAGCTTAATTAAATAGAAGCTGAAACTTGAATTCCTAGTAGTATACATCAAATTCAAAGATGGAACTGAAAGCAGGTGTCTCTCTGGTGGCAGTGATGGTGATTTTGTTCATTAGTACTGGAAATGCAAAGCATGAGGTGGCGTGATTATTATTTTGTGTTGACAAATGCGGACCACATGCCCCTGAATGTGCCCATCAATGTTTTCAAGACTGCATCAAGCAGCGACCTCTGGATCACGTTACTACTGCAGACTTGGCAGCTCCACAAGTTGGTGTCTCAAATTTAGCAATCGTGCACCACCTAAGAAATGGGTAAATGAAAAAATGGAAAGATTGGATTATGGGCAGACATCTAGTATCTGCAAAACCAAAGCTCCAAGTCCTTGTTCCGGCCGTGTGTAGATTTAATTTTTATTACTGTGTGCTTGCTCATGGAGGGCATGCTATATGATGTCAATGTATGAGAATAAGTTTATGATTCAATAAAAAGCTTAATTTTAATGTTGTTTTAGGAAATCAAAAATTAGGAGAGAATGAGTTGTACTTTTATTAATAATAGGGGTCTCTTTATATAGAGGATTACAAATAAAAAATCTACTGAATCTTATAATGATTGAAATATTTCAGTAGATATAGGTAAGACTAACTCTATTACAATTCAGACAAGTAATCAGAGTTTGGGCAAGACACACGAACTAAATGTCCTTAAACACTTCCTCTTGTGTCGCCCAAGTTGCCTCGTCAAAACCCTTGCTGAGTAACAGAAAACCAATGAGACAAAAATAACTTCGGTCGAAGGAGAAAAAGAGTACAACATGCCCTTCACATTTTGAGACCATACAGGTAGACATCCCCCCTGATGTCTGCATCTCCCTCTATTGACTACGGTTATGAAAGTTCGGATAACTTCCGCAAACCGATGCTACCAACATGTTTATCGAAAGTGGATTTAGGCAATGACTTAGTGAACAAGTCTACCACATTGTACTTAGATCGAACCTAGTTCACTTTGATCTTGAGGAGAGCCTGTTGTTGCTGATTATGATTGGTGTTGTTGCCTTTGATGCAGCCTTACTTCATTTGTTTAAAGATGTATCGACAATGGTCTGTTTTGTAGACCTCTAAGATATTGCGGTCTTACTCACAGTAAACACATAACCAATTTGAGAATGATCTTTGTTTTGGGTCAGAGAGGTACTCAGTATCAGCAAAACATTCCAAAACACTAATGTCATTTAGGGATAAAAGAAGTAGGCCAGTGTTGGCGGCCGAACCATCATCTCTACGTAGGGATAGAACAAACTCATATCACCAGTCCAATGGTGTCGCATTGGCGCAAAGGTATATCTAGCTAACAAGCTTACTACAAATAAGATGTTTAGTCTTGTGCATTAAGGTAAGTACAATAATGCACCTATTGCACTTAAGTATGACACTTCTGCCTCTAGCACTCTTCGTCATCATCCTTGGATGAAGATGATCATTTTTAGAATCGAGACTTCGGATAATCACGGGTGTGCTTGAAGGCTTGACATTATCAAAACACCTAAGCATCAACACGGTGCTCAAGTTCCAAACCGAGGCAAAATCGTGTTCTCCCAAGATCCTTCATCTCAAACTTGAATTTCAAGTGTTCAGCGGTTTTCCTTAACTTTTTAAGGGCTTCCAATGAAGATCATGTCACCAACATGAACCGCGATAGAATATAAAACTTGTCATGAGAACGCCCGAGCATACCTCTTTCTAATCAAGTAGTCACTTTAGTGAGCGTTTCATCTTTATTGCAAACGCGCTCCATAGTCTAGAGCCACCTGACTTGGGTAAATGAAGTCCACCAGGAACCTTCATATATATCTCATGTCTAGATCCCCATAGAGATACATAGTGACCACGTACATTTGTAATCTGCATGTTCACTAGGTGATGGTGATGGTGATGCCTTTCTGTGTGGTGATGGTGATTCTATTAATCGCCGGAAATGCAATGGCAGATGATTGTTTCGATTATTGCTTTCTGTAATGCAAAGGTGATACTACGTGTATCAGAACAATGAGAACATCTGAACATATTTGGCGCAATTTATGGGTCAAACATCTGGATCACCATGACTTCAGTAAACTCAGGTGCACATTAGACCGGGGTCTCAAATATTGCACTGGTACCCTTCCTTCAATCCTCTCTCTATGTGATACCATTTAAATCTGTCATACTCTCGCTCTTTTTATCTCTCTGATCATTATAATGTGCTTGTGTTTTATCATTGCAGATACAAATAAGATGGGACTTTGCATGAGTCACTGCTCACATACAAACTGCGACATCAAAGCTCCCCTCTAATTTCATCTGTATCAAACTATCAATGCGGGCTCTTTCCATGACATATATGATGCCAACAAAATGCTGAAATTCAGTATGTTTTTAACATGAAGAGCGGACCAAATTTCTACCTTCATCCGGTCATATTATTCCTTTTCTTTAACTGTAAATTGGATATGGGGGGATGAGGCACAACAAGAAACAAGCGTACAGCAGAGGACTGCAAAGTGCAAACTATCCGAACACATAGAAGAGCCTAGCCACCCCAGCAAGATCTTTCTTTAAAGCAAAAATTAGTACCTATATATAAACTATACACAATATACAGGAAACTTGAGCCTTCTATTGGATTCAAGGGTGTACCGCAGAGGTGCAGACCAATCGTATGTACATCTGGCCATAAAGATGTGTTCAATGGTATACGGCAACAAGAAGCTTCAGAAATCCTCCCATATCGTCATCTTCCCATGTTGTGGTCAACTTGTAAAACTGTGTTTGCATGATGTGTTCAAGGAATCCAAAGGCATTTCAAGTATAACTTAACACCCAGTTTTTATAACCTACTGATGCTTAACTAATTTCCTTAGTCCAGCGCAGACAAATGTGCGTCTATATAGCAATATACTATTCTTCTGAAGGGCAGCCGCTAAATTATGGTTTCTATTATCAATTCTTCTAAAACATCTTCTACCATCTGAAAAACAACATCCTCAGCATCCTTCCGGATATCTATCCATGTTCCAGATCGTGCTATATCCATCTGAACAACCTGGTGCAATGTCCGGGGTGATGGATGAAGTGAGAGGTACCAGTCAACATACTTCATCACCTTATGAATCACAGTTTTCTCAATCGGAAGTTGTCGAACATTTGGCTTGATAAATGACAGCCAAGGGGAATATCGAAGGTCACTGTGGTATACTTCGACAAGGACTTCATCTATACAGTCAAAGAGGAGCATGCAATCACCTTGGAGTTGGTTTGCCTGCAGCTTTACTGTGTCAAACAAGAACGGGTCAAGCAGTGGGTCTGTTGAGTCGCACATCATTGAGATTTCATCCCAATCTAAGCTTGCAGCTCGCAGCACTGCCTGAATATACTCGGAGATCAATTCATGTTCATTCAAAGAAGGGGTACTGCTACTGTCAGTGTCCGTAGGGGACCTCACAAGAGGAGCAGAATGGTGCTCTTCTGCTGCACGTATATTTGGCGTAACTCAATTAGAAGAATTGAATAGAGACAGATAAAAAGAAGAGAAAGAAAGGGGAAATGGTAGCACAGGATGAAGGCCTACCAGGTTCAGATATGGTATCTACAAAAAACTGCTCAAGTACAGAGACCGGACTTGGATGCTCTCCTTTATCTTCGATGCTAGCAGTATCTTCCCCTCTCTGAATTCTTGGAGGTGACTGGAAAACATCAGGTGAAGATGTTGATGGCTGCTGCTGAAATGTTAATCGAGAACAAGCTTAAGATCAGTAGCGAAACAATGTAATTAAAAGCACATGAGTTTGCAGCAAAAGTGAAACCTTCTACATAATTTGAGAGACAAAATCAATTCAAGTAACTTACCTGTCTGGAGGTCCTAATATATTCATCTTCCTCGTTCAAGTCGGCTTTATCTGTACTCCAATCAAGAGCCTTGTCTTTGCAATTTAGTTCAGACAGTGTCTCTGCAGGATCAGTTTCTCCTTGGTATACAGTATCACTCGTTTCTGTGGTACTGGTCTTCCCCATGCAATCGGATCTTCTTAGAGCTCCCAAAGAACTATTTTCTCCTGGGTGGACAGTATCTTTAGTTTCCACAGTACCATTTCTGCAAGCGCTTTCTGATTCAGAGGGCTGTTTTAAAGAATTGATTTCTCCTTGGTGCATGGTGCGATTATTCTCTGCAATTCAGGCAGATGATTGATAATTAGCTAAACAAAAGAGCACATAAGATGACGCAAAATCAACAATTAGTAACTTCAAACCTGTAGGACTTGAGCAGCTGGTTTTTTCTTTCTGAAGCCTCCATTTGTTCTCATATAACAGTTGGCAGTTGCTGTTGGGTGAAAGTCCTACAGGACTGCGTGTAGGCAAGAAGTCGTGCTCAGGAAATGATATCACCCTTTCCAGGGTTTTCAGTTCCTGCTTTTTGTGGTTTTTGTCCTTGTTTCCGCTGTTTAACAATTCCAACAATCTAGCCTCCAAAGAACTTTCAGATTCCTTTAGCCTAGGATGGCAAACAACCGAAAAGTTTAAGTTCCCAAGACCACTTCCACTGGTTGATGCAGTTTCACACTGAATTTGTGATTCACATTCTCTCCCCTCGCTCATGTTGTCTCTTTTCTTTACATCAAGAGAACACATTATCATTCCTCCACCAGGTGAATTTCTTCTAATGATCTCTACAGCTTTTCCTTTACAATCCTCTTTCGAGCCTTCATAGGGAGATCCATGTAATGTATCATCCATTGACTTAGAGTGTGGCTCTTTTCTGCTTACCCCTATAGCATGTCTCAACTTCTTCTTTACCTGACTAAAAGAAATATTCGCAGGCATTTCACTCTGCCCGTTATTTCTCAAGCTGTAATAAGATTTCAGAGAGGAACACTTAATATTGTCTTCAGCACTTTGCATGCTAGTTGGGCCGGGTTTCAAAACTACTATTCTGTCTGAAAAATGGGAATCATCACTTTCCTCAGAAGAGTAGGTATCACAGGATTTCGACTTCTGATTACCAGTAGGACCATCACATTGCCTTGGTTCTGAAACATTGACGTCAGAGGGAGATTTAATCTGATGTTTTACTGCCTGAGATTCTTTGAGGTCTTCAATATGTTTTGCTAGAAGAGAATTTGGGTCTTGTAGGAGCTTTATGAATAATTCTTTATTAGAATTCAAAATCTCTAATGCATCCGATAATTGTCTAGACTGGTGGTTCACCCCATCTGTCCTGATGTACTTTTCATCAATGAATTTCTGATTTATGATGGCCTCAGCTGCATTCTTCTGTACTTGAGGAAGAGTAATCTCATAATTAATACTTTTACAACCAAATCCTCTTCTCTTTTTGCCACGCACCTCTTTTGCCAATGCTGCCGAGTTGAGCTTGTTTAAAGATGTTTCTACTGAAATTGAATAAGAAGGTTTCCCATTCTCAGCTTCACTTTTCAGACCCTGAGGCGAAAGAGGATGAGATATCTGACTAGTTTTGCTAGCCTTTCCTTTCTTAGATAACTGACAAGCAAGTTTTGAATTGGACTGCATATGTTTCAATTCATCAGAATCAAATTTCTTATTCATCTGCAGCTCAGTGGATAATTTTTCCCCCTTATGCTTTCTTTTACTTGCCATACCAGAATCAACTGTTTGAGTTTTGTTCTTCATTTTGTCCTGGAACAAGTAAAGTTGCTAATCAGCCAATCAAGAAATCAGTAGTCAATTACGTGAGAGAATATTAAAGGCAAAGAAAGCAAAAGTAATTAAAGAAGAAACAAGCATGCGTAAAAAGTTGATATAAAACTGCTAAAAGCTATTGCATCCAAAGACATCAGTCTGTTGAAGAGGCATTCGGAGTACTTGAAAATATACGCCAAATTCATAATAAAAAGAGTTAGGTATAACTTACGTCCATGCTTTGGCTCTTCTCATCCAAATTGTTAAGCAAATCCAACTTGGTCTTAGAAATTCTATTATCTGCATACAAAGGGAAAAAAAAATATATATATAAAGCTTTGATCTTATTGAATATGAAACGGGAATTTTAACAAATGCATGCATTTAACGAGAAATCAAGAAACAGTAGAATAATGGTGTATCTTTTCCAGTACTTTTAGCAATTATGATTAATCAGATGTGGTAACTGGGGAGTAAAAGCAGCTCATAAGGACTTGCACTTGCCATCGTTCAAAATGATTCAAAAGTTCTTACCAAATCTGTTTGAATGCCTCTTATCTGAAAGCAGCTTCTTATCAGAACGACTTTGGCGAAAGTCGAAGAGGCCATATAAACGCCACATACAACCTGTCTGGTACTTCTCACATGCCATAGGGCTCTTTGGTGGTGTCATCCTTGCCATGATGACTGAACTATGAGAGCTTGCCTATAACAGACACCAAATTTACAGCGTCAAACTAGGAAATAAGTAGAAACTTCATAGCATACAAATTTTCTTCATTTGAAATCCAATGATCCAAATAACAATCCTTTCTTTTGGGGCTGCATATTTGTTCTGTGCCCTGGAATGTAAGATTAGAATAACATAATTGCACACAGAGAAGGTTTGCATGTAAAGGACAAGGCTTTCTAGTATCCAAACAGATATATAAGTACAAATAAATCTATTTGTGGGCTTTAATCTTACTATAAATATCTAATATAATTTTCAATTATGGATGTGTTAGAAAGAGCATGATGTAGGTGTGACGGAAAGAAGTGGGTCTGTGCTGAGAGAAAGTGGGGTCTTCTCTACATTTTGTATAGCTAATTTGTCTTGTTTTAGTTTGTCCTGTTTTTATGCATTGTATTTGTCCATATATGACCCACCATGTGTTTTCTTCAACAAATCATACCTAATAAGATTTGTTTATTGAAGAAAAAAGGAAAATTGAAGCAACCTTTTTTTATTATAGAACATAACCCTCAAGTCATGACTCAAAACTTTGAGTGACAGAAAAGCCATGAAGATGTGAATTCATTTTCGAAGAAAGATGGGACACTTAAAAGAAACTCTTCCCCAATAAATGGCAAATAAAGAACAAAAAAGGAAAAAGAGGAAAGTCAGGCCACAATATCTTTAACTGTGTTACCCAAATCTTAGTGCTGTTCCATCTGTCCCTATAAGGTGATTATCAGCTAACTTAATCACCAAAATTAGCATAAACAGGCATTTCTGTATGTTTCTGGGGAGAGTTTCTCAGAAATGAAAATTTGTCAAACAACCAAAACAATTTTACTTATATGAACTACCCACAATTTCATAAGTCAGAAGCATCAAAACCCAGAAACAAAAGTTGCATAAATTCCTCATGAGGTAAAACATAACAAAGTGAACAGAGAGAGAGAGAGAGAGAGAGAGTACCTGAAACAATTAACTTGAAGATCCTGCTCAATTGTTGAGAAAAAAATGAAAGCTTTTTGCTTGGACAGGACAGAGAACACAGAAAGCTTAAACCTTTAGCTCAAGGACTTGTTGCAGTAGCATACCAAGTTCAAATTTTTAGCATCAAACTGAAGTTATAAGAAGAAACCCAGAAAAGTTTAATGTTGAATGGGAGCTTGAAGAGTCATGGAGAAGAAATTGCTCAATGCTTGAGAGCAAAATGAAAGCTTTCTGCTTGGATTTGACAAAGAAGCAAAGAAAGCTTAAACCTTTAGCTAAAGGACTTGTTCAAGTCCCATCCCAATTTGGAGTTTTTAACATGAAAGAGAAGCTTATAAGAAGAAACCCAAGAAAAGTTAATGTTGAACGGGAGCTTGAAGAGTCAAGAAGCAGAAGAAGAAGAAGAAGAAGAAGAAGAAGAAGAAGAAGAAGAAGAAGAAGAAGGATCGGAGAATTCAATGTGGGATGAGAAATGTGAAAAGGAGAAGAAGAAGATAGGAGGGTTGGGATTTATGGTGACAATGACTGATAATATTGCAATTTGGCAATGATGACACCAAGATGGGATGAGGATTGAAGACTGAGAAGGAAACCGGACAGCCTTCAACTGAAGCAAAAAATAAGTTCAGTTGCTTTCTTTCCCACCCCTCTCTCTCCCCTTTTTCTCTCTCTAAATTTGCAACCTTCAAATCAAACCGTCATTAGAGACCCATCACCTCCTTGCTTTCTCTCTCCCTCTTCACGTTAAGCCAAAGAGAAAGAGATGTCAGTTACGTGTTTGGATTTTTTTTAACATAAGATTTTCTGGTCTGCCATAAAGAATTGCTTATAAGATCAACGCAGCAAAGGAAAATAATATTGTAGATGAATAGATTAATATATTGGAGGTATTTTTCATGAGGTCCAAAATTTGTATCGCTCATCCCCTCGTATTAAAAAAAGTAAGGAAAAAGAAGGTATCGGGATCAGAAATTGGTATTGATTGGAATGAGACTTGAGACAACGATCTCGTGAAAAATATTAATTAAAATAGATATTATGAGCGATTGTTAATAGGCAATATTGTATCTTCTACATTGTGCCAACACGGAAACAAGGATGTACAAGAACATGAGCCGTCTGCTCTGTCTAAATTCTAGCCGTTATAGTTTGGGTTCCGTTGATGTCGCAAGGCGTTGGTTGCAGATTAATTATTAGGAGATTCTTTCTCCGTCTTACATTATCCATTGGTCAGCGCTAGCGTCGATCAGTGTCAGTAGCATCAAGATATGTGCGTTAGTTTCAAGATCACCGTGGATTGTTGCACCACCAAAATCACATCTCATTGGATTAGAAGTGCAGTCGTCGGCATGTTTGTTTTCGGGCACTCAAATTTGGCAGCCTTAGGCACTGGGCAACAAAGCTGGTATGGAGGCTTTGTCCACACAAAGAACGTCTCAAATATGATCATATTTGCCTGCAAAATCAAGATTGGATCTTGATCGATGTTCCAAGTCCTTTCCGGATTTGGACCTGGAATTCGGGTCCTGCAATAGGTTTGATTCTATTTTAGTTTTACCCTTCAATTCATCTGATGAACATTAGTTTTGATGCTTGTTTATTTGGTGGATTGATGAATACTACACTATGAATCATTGTATCAACATGCGGTGAGTATCACAATTACGTGCTTAGACGAGCAGTTCAAGTTGTGCTGGGGCAAGTATAATATGGATACGTCTGCAGTTTTCTTCTTTAAAGCACCTCATAGTTGTTTAATTCACAACTCTCAAAATCATGATAACTCCACATTCTTATTAGTAATGATCTTGGAGATGTTGCGGATTCATTTGGCTTTTGCTCAAATCTACATAGTTGTTTTAGAGTTACGTTCAACTTCCCCTGTAATAGGACATGCTATTGGTGTAGTACATCTTTTAGTGTGTTATACATTATCTCCAGCTTCAAGCAGTTTGTGATTTATATCTGCTCCCAAAGTTGTTTGGGATGTCATTCTAAACGATTAAACGATTGTAATCGCTAAAAATTTTAATAAATTCTTCAAAAAAAACATGGCAACATGGTTATACAATTAAGACATTCAATACAAAACCAATTGATCACGTGGTGAGAAGTTAAAACATTATAAATTGTGGTTGTAGTTTATTTATTTTTTTAGAAGAAGAAAATTCCATTAATAACCAAACAAATTACAAAGCATTGGATTCGTAGTTACGGGACTGTCAACATAAGTGACTTCCATAAGCCAAAAAGGGTCCAACCCCTAACCAAATTTTACGCTCATACCCGCGAGCTACAATGAGTAACAACCAAACTTGTACCGATACAACCCAGCCACAAACATTAAGATGACCTGTTTTCACCCGTTCGGACACCGCGACCCAAAACTGTCATACCACGTGTAAAGGTGATTCACCATCACGTTGATAACCAAAAAGCACCGACAAAAGACCAAAACATTACACAACAGAACGACCACGACACCAAAACAATGGCATCGACCCTACACTAAAACAACCAAACCCTCGCTCAAAAGAGGAGGGACTTATTAAGCCTCACCACGAACTAAAAAGTAAAACCCTAAAAAAATAAGATGAGCTGCCATAATGAACTTTCAATCTCCACAAAATTGACTATAGCTTCCCAGAAACCGCCACCGTAAAGTTGGGATGGCAGTTGTGAAACTCGACCCCCATATTCCTCCAACCAAGCCAAGGACAATTCCACCATGGAGAGAATTCCCAAACCTCAATCCCAGCGCCACCGAACCAGGCTTCACCAGACATTAGCGTCAGCCTCCAATCGCACCAATCCAGACCGTGAGGTCGTGGAACTTCTAGCGACCTTGCCCGGCACCTCCAGCTCTGATGTCTCCCTCTATTATAAACCCAGATTCCGAAAAAACTCTCCGACCCAACACTGTCCCAACCAAGACCTGATGCCATTATGCCTTGCAACCATGCCGAGATAACCATTCCTCGCTGCCCCAACCATTCCGTTGCAGCCCGCCACCAAGAGGTAGGCGACCTTGTGGTCGGATCAAAAGTTGAAGCCCAGATCGACCACGTAGTCCCTTACCAGCGCCAGACCACAACGGATCTGCAGTAGAGCACCGATCCGCCATTGCCAACATCTGCGAGAAAGAAGCAGTCTCCTGTTGCAGTCCCCAAACTTGATTACCTCTTGCTGCTGATCGAAACCTCGCCCATTCGGCTGCACCCATCACACATCGATGAGGCTGGAAGCCGTCAACGAAGGGAGGGCGCAGCCGGAAAAGCAACATTGCCTCCTTTGTTTTTTCCAAACCCTAGATCGCTCCTATTTTTGCGGATCCCCTACAACTCCCTTGATGTCTAACTATCTCTATGGTTGTAGTTTATGACTTTACACTTCAGTGAAGGAGATTCTAAAATCAACACATTTTGTCAACTTTAGTTAGATTTTTTTTTTATGAGGCAAAAAAATTGTCCATATATTACCCGTGTAAACGCTGTTGATATCTATACTCGTACCAATTGCATATTCGATTCATGTGTTTCTATTTATATTGTAATTCCGGTCACTATGTTTATTGATGTGGATTGTGGAACACTAAATTTGGTCATTATAACGTCGTAAAAAAAGTACCATTGTTACTGTTAATGTAAGAGCATGAAAAGCTGCAGTTTTTTCTGGTCAGGGATCGGGACTTGTTCTATGGTAACCCTTTTTCTCATGAAATAGGGTGCGTTTTCGTAGTTTGTGGAAGTGTTGTCGTCGTAGGTGACAAAATACACTGATTAAGTTCTTGTCAATTTGATGGTAGCGTGAAGCAGCCCCTCCCATAGATTTGATTTACTTATGTGTCTCTACTCTTCAAAGCTTTTGAAAGTTTTGTCTTACTTCTTTTTGAAATTTCAACGCCCTCGATTTCATTTCACTATGAGGATACCGGATTGGCAGGCTGGACTCTCTTGCCTTGGCACTATCTTCTTTACTGTCAAAAACTCAGAGAGAACTCATATCTCCGGTCAATTTTGGTGTCAGAAATAGTTAAGGCTCTCAAATCTCAATGTTTGAAATTTTATCGACTCCATATTTGAATGTGTAGTATCATATACTTATCTTACACCACGTAAATACATTTCTCTGACAAATGAAATTATGGTCTAGAACTGATCGAACATATTAGTTCATTTGTCTAATATAATGGTTCTCTTTATTTATTTGACAATTTATTGAAAACTACATTTTGCATGATATTGGACCTTTAGTAGTGTTAAAGCTTGAAATAATTTGGCGTGGATTTATTTCATAATAATCTTATAAACCTTAAAGATCACGTGACGTTAAATTGAAATGGAAGCTGTGATTTTCTCAGCAGCTGTGAGGGTTTCAAAATGAGCTAACTAGCAAGCTGTCGATGGTTGCCACACCACAAAATGTACGTGATGGTCCCAAACTTGAGAATGTAATCAAGTGTCTTCTAAGTTCATATTCGTGAGCCAACAATGAACTGTTCCAATTAAAGACAAAGGGAAAGACATGCTTCTTGGCTCATTCAAAACTAATGGCTCCAATAAGTACTACGTACATAGCTATACAATTCCAACGAGAACAAGGAAGATATGGGGACTAATCAATTTAATCAATTGAAGATAGCTATATCAACTTCTATGATATCACATCCACCGAAATAAATTAGATACTCGTTTGAGGTGCGGGTTTAAAGAGTGTAAACATAGTAACTATCCAAGAATATCCTTGGATAGCTAACTATAGTTGAGCTACTTATATTCATTTTTTTAATTAAGAATCGAGGGGTATGTGGTAGCTACTCGATCAATCAAATTAATCAAAGTTCAGCTCAATTTGTTTATGATGAAACTAACAGTCTTGGTGATAGTTCAATCACTGTAATCATATATATATTTGAAGAATATTTCACTGTAATCATATGTATTTGGAGAATATTTCTCCCCAAATTACCTTGTAGTATAATTAGGATGTGAAGCATTCACATGACTTATTAAAAATTAATTTTAAGATAAAACTTCACACATATTGTTGCATTTCAATGTTGTTAAGCGGAGATATGTTCGTACTATATTCATAATAAGAGTTAGAACGAAGGTCACACATAATTCGCTGCACAATATTATATTTGCCTGATTTTAACCGTTAAAAAAATTGCATGTTACTTTTAGTCATTACATTGGTTAAAATGCTTTTAGGTTTAGCTAACTTGACTTCACAATTTTACCGACCATTCAAAACAACCTACTTGAGGAGGTCGATCGAATCTACTGATATGGCCATATATGCATGAGAACCGGACAACGGACTTCATTATATATAAACATATAGACACCCTATAGATAACAAAAACTAGATAATCAAGACGATGATTATAATCATATATATCAAGAAAGAAAAAAGTCTATGAATCATAATGATTATATTGATTTGAATGTATGGAACTAGTATTGGCAATTGCATCGCATGCGTCGGCTACTTCGGGTTGGGAAATAGGCCAAATTGGGGAGAGTACCAACAACCACATGACGATGGCAACAGAACGAAGGAGCATCAAAATTGTGATGGTACAATATTGTTGTTTGTTCACACAAGAAACAAGAGCGTAGTCTTATTCTAATTTACATACGGTCAATGCCTGTCTAGCAATATATACATAACAAATCTTAGTTAGATAATAGGGGTTGTTGGTGTTATGAATGACAATTGACCTATGACCATCCATATTAGTGATTATAATAATAGGTAATTTTTTTATTTTTTTTTGGTTCCGGTCAAATATACATTTTTATAAAAGAATAGAAATCACTTATTTTGGACACACTCAACATAAAAGTCATTATAAAACAGCTTCATTCATTCACTATGGTGATAACTCGTTTGCGAAAACAAATTAAAAATTCTAAAATCAACTAAGAACTAATATAATCTGTTTATTTAATTTGAAAGCGAAGCTTCGCTTTCAAATTATATAAACGGATTATATTAGTGCTTGGTTGATTTTAGAATTTTAATTTGTTTTTAGAGTGCATATTTAGAGTTTGTAAAATCAAACTAAAAATTCAAAAATCAATTAAGAACTAATATAATCCGTTGATATATATATATATATATATATAATCGTAAATTATAACCAACAACCCATTAAATCATTTTTCAAAAAGATTAGGAAGACAGAGCAATGTATCTATCAATTATTGCATAATGGTATTGTTGGTCACTTGGTCTATTGTTCCTTCACTTTAATATGAATTGTGTCTTTATCCAGGTGGATCCCCTTATTATTGTCATGCAAATACGTCAATATACAAATTAAAATCAACATCTAACTCATATTTATTGTTGATTAATTTATATGATGATATTATAAGTTAAAGTCGTTGTTTGAGAGAGAGAGAGAAAACATGATGATCGAGGATAAAGTTTGGAAGTTACATATACAAAGAAAGAACAAGGATAGAAGTTATGCATATTGTAATATATCATTCAAACATTGAAGTCTGAAAATGAACATAAAGGAAAAGGCAAGAAAAACTGCATGCATCTAGAATATCTATGAAGCTAACGATGAAGGCTTCTTTGGTCATATTAGAAGTAATCAAACCATTAACCCTGTGATCTATCCATTCTTTTGTTTGTTTACACGGTTTGAGGACTTGGAATAGAAATATGTTTCATTTTTCATGTTTGGTAAGGGTAATATAGAGAAAACAAAAAAATCCTCATACAAGAAGAGGGAAAAGGTCAAACTTCCATTCTTTTTATGATTTAGGGGACATAATGCTTAAATGGCAAGCAACATTACGATCATCCTCCATGAGAACTTTCAATATAAAAATGTAAGTATTTATTTATTGTCAAAAATGATAACAACACACGAGAGCTAATATATGAGTCACACCATTTAGTTTACATAAAATATGACATACATGGATAAACATATTATATTTAGATAACTAAAGCACAACTATCTTCTTTCATTTCATCATATATCAATAGTATCTTCCCAATCACCGGTGACACAATCACTCTCACTTCAATTGACATCCAATGGTTTTGACGAGCGAACATAACACCTTGCCCTAAGAAGTAAGAACAAGCTAGGGCTCCACTTAGTAGTGCCAACCTCACACAATAAAACCAATTACACCAATGCAACCAGGACTTCCACCCTCACCGTTCCGGAACCACCACGCATCCACGCCACCCCCTTCCCTCGGAAGAACCGGCCTTGAAGCCACCACCAAGATTCCTTCCCCTCGGAGGGTGTTTACCCGCCAAAAAACTTGGGGCCCAAACATTTTACAGTCCTTCTCCGGCCCAAATTCTCAAAGAAGCCCAAAAGTTCAAAACCCAAACCAAAATGGAAAGTCCGACCCAAAAAAGACTTTACCCGCCACGCCAGCAATAAACCTCCCTATCCAAAATCTTAAACCCCTCTCTCTCTCTCTCTCTCTCTCTCTCTCACGCTCTGCAACTCCACTCTCTGTCTCTAATGGCCTTCACTTTCCTCTCAATCCCTCACTTCCTCTCTCCCCAACCCCACTTTCTCTCTCTAAAACCCCAATTCGCCTCCCTCCGACCCTCCATCTTCTCTCTCCCGGCCCGCCCACTCAAACCCGCCCACGCAATCGGCCCCGACGGCAAGTACTACCCGGACCCCTCCGACGACGACCCGCCCGAAGCCCCCGAAGACTCCGGCCACGGCGTCTCCAAATTCCAGCAAATCCAGCGCCAGGCCTCCCGCCACCAGAAGGTCCAGGAGGACGACTTCAAGAAGCACCAGAACACCATGCTCTCCGCCATTGCCGACGTCAAGGACCCGCCGGAGAACCCCGGCTCCGGAACTACCCCCAGCTCCGGGGACGATTTGTTCGGCGACATCGACGAAGCTATTGCCTTGAAGCGCAAGGAGTTTGTCAAGCAAGGGCTTTTGAAGCCGAACCCTAAGGTGGAGGCGGTGGAGGAGCTGGAGCCGGAGGAGGTGGTGGACTTGGAGGAGATTGATGAACTTCAGGGGCTGGCGGTTGTGAGTGAGGATTCGGATGAGGAAGGGACTGAGAAATTCGACTCAAAGGTTAGTGATTTGGATGAGAAAGATGGAGTTTCGGTTTCGAGTTCTTTGTTTGATATGGATTTTGATAATTATGGTAAGACTAGGGCTAGAATTGTGGAACCTAAGTTTAAAATTAGCTTAGCTGAGCTTTTGGATGAGAGTAAAGTTGTGCCGATTTCGGTTTATGGTGATTTAGACGTGGAGATAACCGGAATTCAGCACGATTCGAGGGTGGTTAGTGCCGGGGATTTGTTTGTGTGTTGTGTTGGGAGAAAAACCGATGGTCATTTGTATTTGAGTGAGGCTATTAAGAGAGGAGCGGTGGCTGTAGTTGCTAGTAAGGAGATATACATGGAGGAAAGCTTGGGGTGCAAGGCATTGGTCATTGTGGAAGATACCAATGCGGACTTACCGGCATTGGCTGCATCGTTTTATAGGTATCCGTCGAAGAATATGTCGGTGATTGGGATAACGGGGACGAATGGGAAGACGACGTCAGCGTATTTGATAAAGGGGATGTATGAAGCGATGGGATTGAGGACGGGTATGTTGAGCACGGTTGCGTATTATGTACATGGAGATAATAAGTTGGAGTCGCCTAATACAACCCCGGATGCTGTTTTGGTTCAAAATATGATGGCCAAGATGCTCCATAACGGGGCTGAAGCAGTTGTCATGGAGGCTTCTTCTCACGGGCTAGCTCTGTCGAGGTGTGATGAAGTTGATGTTGACATAGCGGTTTTTACAAATTTGACGAGAGACCATTTGGATTTTCACGTGACTGAGGAGGAGTATAGGGAGGCAAAGGGTAAGTTGTTTTCAAGGATGGTTGATCCAGAACGGCACAGGAAAGTTGTCAATATTGATGACCCAAATGCACCTTTCTTCATTTCACAGGGGAACCCAGATGTTCCAGTTGTGACCTTCGCCATGGAGAATAAGAATGCAGATGTCTATCCCTTGAAGTTTGAACTTTCCTTGTTTGAGACACAGGTTTTAGTCAATACTCCGAATGGTATATTGGAGATATCATCAGGGTTGCTTGGACGGCATAACATTTACAATATACTGGCTGCAGTAGCAGTCGGGATTGCAGTTGGAGCACCACTAGAAGACATCGTTAGGGGAATTGAAGAGGTTGATGCTGTTCCTGGGAGGTGTGAGTTGATAGATGAGGAACAGGCGTTTGGAGTGATTGTGGATTATGCTCACACTCCTGATGCCTTGTCCAGGCTATTGGAGTCTGTACGGGAGCTTGGTGCAAGGAGGATTATTACTGGTATGCTTTTTAACTTCTAATTATAGATTCTCAGTTCTACAGCTCGAATTCTTGTTTAGTTGCATAATTGCAGTAATATATCCATTAGTCCGCCCTTTCAAAACTTTGCTTTTTCTAATAGGAAGTGATAATGTCTAGGCTGACTAAATAGTGGGGTTGAAATCATTTTGTACGAAGATGATGACTATAATAGCATGTTCTGTGTAAAACAGGCATTTTGTCCATAATTTTTTTTCCTCAGTTTTGTTGATTAAAGTGCAATTATTAATAGTTTGGCAGCCTAGAAGTACTCATCTGAAATATAGAGTTTGCAAAGAATGCAATTCTTTTTCCCTAAAAAAAAAAAAAAATGCAATTTTTTTTTTTTTAAGCTGACTGACTTTTGGTGCTCTATGTGAAGTAATCGGTTGTCCTGGGGAGAGTGACAGAGGGAAAAGACCTATGATGGCGAAGATTGCAACAGATAAAAGTGATGTGACAATACTGACGTCTGACAATCCAAAGAATGAAGATCCATGTATGTATAGCAAACTCCAGATTATAAAACTATGATATAGTTGTTTTTGCATGCTACCATTGATGTTGAGGGAACAATTAGTTGACTCTTATAGATGTTCTTTTTGATAGATTGTGCAATTTTCATAAGTTTTGCGTGGCTCTTCATTTAGACATGGCCTGTGGAGGTTCATGTCTTTAAAAAAGCTAGTTTACAATATTTAGCCTTTAAGATCAGATGCTTACTATCCTAAATCTTACGCTTACATCTCCATCAGTGGACATCTTGGATGATATGCTGGCTGGGATAGGATGGACAATGCAGGAATACTTGAAACATGGCGAGAATGATTACTACCCACCTCTTCCAAATGGTCATAGGATTTTCCTGCATGATATAAGACGAGTAGCCGTACGGTGTGCTGTTGCCATGGGTGAGGAAGGTGATATGGTTGTAAGTTCTTGAAGCCCCAATCTACCTCTATGTGCAGGATTTATGTATAAACATTAGAAAGCAGGAAAGAAAAAAGTCACACCAAATTATATATCCACTCTCTCTAATACTGGAAAGAAGTTAATGCTTCATATTGGAATTTTAACAACAGAAACATTTGAATTTAAATGGAAAAAGATTTTTTTTTCTTTCCCTTTTCTGGCCTCAACATTATCAGTTGTACAAAAGTTTCAAGTGGATGCGCACTGCATCTAGTCATTTCAAATCCTATATCTTATATTGTCAATATGTATCAAATACATTTTCTGGTGATTGTTTTTTTTTTCTCTGACCACGGAAACAGATTTTCTCTTAATATTGAATCCGAACCACTCTCTTAAATTTTGCATCCAACTGCTCAAGTTAATGCTTCATATTGGCATTTTAGCAACAGAAACCTTTGAATTTAAATGGAAAAAGATTTTTTTTTTCTTTCCCTTTTCTGACCTCAACATTATCAGTTGTACAAAAGTTTCAAGTGGATGCACTGCATCTAGTCATTTCAAATCCTATATCTTATATTGTCAACATGTATCAAATACATTTTCTGGTGATTGTTTCCTTTTTTTCACTGACCACGGAAACAAATTTTCTCTTAATATTGAATCCGAACCGCTGTCTTAAATTTTGCATCCAACTTACTTTTGTAAGATGCAGGGTTGTATTCATCATTAGGTTTTGGAAGTACCAGTTGAAATGACTAACAAATGTAAACATTTTGAGAAAGAAATAAGCTTCTGGAATGCAGTGAACAAAGAATGATTACTCTAGTAACTATAATAATGATGAAAAAGGAAATTCTGATTTACTTTCCTTTTTGCTTGTGGTAAATGATTTACAAACTGTACCCTTCCTTTAGTTTTTCTTAGATTATGTTGCCTTGCTCCAGGTGGTTGCTGGCAAAGGCCATGAAGCGTATCAGATAGAAGGGGACAAAAAAGAGTTCTTTGATGACCGGGAAGAGTGTCGAGAGGCATTACAGTATGTTGATGAGCTTCACCAAGCTGGAATTGACACAAGTGAATTCCCATGGAGGTAGGTTAACTGTGTTGCATTTTTCAAAGCACGATTTATCTCTGACTTTCAACATCTCTAAAAGATTGAACTATTCCTTTGAGGAACTATCTCCATCAATGGAAAACAGAAGGCTTGACTAATAGTTTCAGTCTTGTAAAGGATAAGTTTATCCTAAGGTGCACCATGCACTGCACATCATACAGAATGATTTATTCATTTGGACTGACAAACAGCACTACTAGCCTCTCTATAAGAGTCTATTTTAAATAACTATGGGGCGCTTTTTCAAGATTTTTCAAGTGAGGTATCATCCATGTAATGTGTTGATCAATCTTTGTTTTTTTTCAGGTTACCAGAGAGTCATTGACCTCTTCCAAAAGGAGTAGGTGAGTACAGGCAAATTTCAGGGAGCATTATGCGCACATACTGTTGGTTGCAGTCAGGCGATTATTGCTGGAAACACACGAGCACATGTGAACCAAGTGTATTAGTCAGGGTTTGTAGGAGTGAATGATGTAGAATTTGTGTGAAGGTAGTCAGATAGTGGATTCTTGGTTATGAAAGAATGGTATAATTCTACTACATAATCTTATTGCCCGACTTTTATTTTCTTAAAAAATACAATGCTATATCGTAACTCTTTATTTATGCAGGCTTGTGAGCTCTTGCTCTCAGAAGGGGTGTACTTTTGGAGAAGGCTGAATATGTTCACCCTTGACAGGTTATAGGTACAATTTTGTAGGCAGATGTATCTGTAGGCTGTACTGCTTTGTAAACTGAAATCCTGGCAGATTTAAATTAATCAAACTGGTTGGTCCAGTTAGTTTAAATATAGCAAGTTTCTGTATAAAGATCAATATGGAGCAGTGCTTGTGGTCATTACTCATGAGAACTTTGTCGTTGGGGTGACAGAGGATCAATTGGTTGGTCCACAAAGTTGAGTATGCTGTGATGGTTCATTTCTGTAGCGCATGTGTTCTTAGAACACTTACCTATGTCTCTCCAACACAAACAAGTCAGCAAATTAAGTGTTAATGTCGTATAATTTTCGGGTTTGTACTATGTAAAAGTTGATATCGACCTACAAATAGTAAAAATTTCAATCTTTGGACTAGCTATGTACGGATGTACCTGTGGGTTGGATGAGTTACTGGCTTACTGCATATACATAATATGTGGTGAATAATGAATAATATGACAGTTCAGAATATTAGCACATATAGATATATTGGTCTACTCTATATGTAGTGAGTCTCATGTGTTCTGTGCCGACCTGTGATTTATAGTGGTGCTAGCTTTATGAAACAAAAAGATGGTAAGCAAATCAGTCCTTGAATTATTTTAATTAATTCGATTCATTATATAATTAAGGGAGCTTCTATTCATACCTTCTGCCTTCTTAATTTGGATCTCTTTCAATTTCTGAAATTATCTTTTTTCTATAATACCCTTTGAAAGAAATAAAAAAAATAGCCAGAATCCTACCCAACCACAACCTCATCTCCAGGTCTATTTCTCCTTCAATCTCTTTGTTTCTCTTTCTCTCTTCTTGCATATAATTAAATTGCCGAGTAACCGAATACACCATTAATATTATATCCATTCATGATCAAATCCTTCCATGATAAACAATCGATAAAGTTTTATTATAAATATGGTTCAATTGATTGCTTAGAATCAACCAGTTACTAAAAAAAAAAAAAAACAACAACGATCTTTATGTGAGTAACAGTTCGATGAGATAGGAAAGAGAATGAAAATTATGTCTTTAGATAAAGGATGTGAGGAGAGTAGTGCGATGATTAGAACTGTGATAATGAAGGTGAAGGTGGGAGAATGAGAGTACAGTGAACTTTTGAAGGTTAAGAAGAAAGCATAGAAGCTAGCACACAGATGAGGTTTTTTTTTTTTTTTTTTTGAATAGAAACACTATAACTAAATCAATTTCAAAATAAAGCATCAAATATACTCCCAATTGTGTCAGCCTGGCTCAGATTTATTTTCATTTCTTTTCTAAAGGAGGATATTACCTACCTAAGATGAAACGTATTTCCAATTATTTCACAGCCCAAAAAACGTTTTTGAATAAACAAAAACTCGAAATAAAATGAAGAAATGATAAAAAGGAGAGACCTGCAAATTTTTATAACCAAAAGAGAACAAGGAACGGCAGGAGAAATTCTTGGTAATGCAAACTTTGCCTGCCATCATGAAACGAAAAAGAGGGGTTGGGTGGAGGCAGATATGAAGTGTTGGGGTTATGAATTTGGGTTCAGAAAATCATTAACCTATTGCTAAATAAACTATAAACTACAATTCACTTACCAAACCCAGAGCAATTACCCACCTCCATAATATTCCTATTCCAAATTATATTATTGGAAATATCAAATGCCCAATAGGAAACACCACCATAACTTTCTCTCTCACTTCCCTCCCCCAACTCACTGAGCAACACAGACTGCACGCAGTGCCTGACACAAATATTAATAATCCTCACAGCCCACAGATACTGTTGCTTTCCTTCTGAAAAGACCCAGAATGAGAAATCATATAGTCTGAGGCAAAAAAGCTACTTTTGAACATGGAGTTATGGATTAGGATGAGCAGAGAAAGTACATGCTTTCATCAACATTCCATCCACTGATGATTTCATGGTTTGTCTTTGTTATCTTCCATACTATTGTTGATCATTTCATCAATTATTTGATTCCAACGTTTCATATTTTTGTGATCATGTTTCTGGGTTTTGGTGATACTATGGGATTGTGCATATCAGTGTTTTTTTTTTTTTTTGAAATGATCAATGTTTTCTTAATGGTTTGTTGTTGCATTTCTCTGATGATTATTGGAGATTGATCCACATCAGTTACTTTTTGCATGTGAGTTTTGCAATTTGATTATTGATTACTATTTCCAGATTAATGTTCTTGAGCTAGTGAGGCTTTTACATATTGATAAAAAAAAGGTAGCATTCTGTGCATGTCTTCCTTGGCTGTTGTAGCTTTTGTGTTAGATATGACATTCTTAATCTGATTGTTTTTCTTGATCATTTGCATTAAATGTGCCCCTCTGTAGAAATTGAGATTTGTAGCAGTTCAATTTCCTCCATATCATGTTTTGTTTGCATGGTATATGAAATATTGCATCTACTTATTCATTTCTGGATGAAATTTCTCCATGTAACTAGATTTCTGCTATTTTTTTTTTGTTCATCCATGAGTATATTGAGGTTGTTTTGTACTGTTTGATTCTGATTCAGCTATGTTTCTGATGACTACTCAATCTGTATATCAGTTATTCATTCAAATTTGCATTGGCTTCTCATTTTGCAGGTTTGAGAAAGTAAAGTAAGGAAAGATCCAGACTAATTCGACTTCTAGATAGCCATATCTCCAACTTGATCTGGAAATGATCCCAAGTGGGTGGTAGTGTTGTTAACCAAAAAGTAATGTGCTTCAAGAGCCAATTGGGGTATTGATAGGCGGGCCTCATATATTTTCGGGTGTTGGGTTCATTCACGGTTCTTTAGTGGTACCAAGCGAGTAGCGCTTATCTGTTGCTACCCTGCTCTATCATGGGTGGTGACCTGAGGTGGGAGTTTAGGAGGAAGGACAATGGTGATGATTCTTCAAGTGATGAATCTAAATCAAGTAGTGAGGCAGCTCACGAGAAGCATAAACTGGTTTCCTCTTTGATTTCGGTTGAAAATGATGAAGAAATTGGAACTCATGGAGTCAAGCAGAATGTCACGAGCAGTCCTCATACTGAGGTTAAAATCATGTCTGGGAAAGGGAAAAATGTGCACTCACAAAGGAGTGGAAAGGAAAGTTCAATTCATGATGGCAAAGAGAGGGATTCTCATGAAGAAGGCAGTAGAAAAAAGAGTAAAACTAGTGTTTATGAGCCTGCTGCCATGGATGAGGTTAAGAGATTCATGGAATCCTTATTAGAGGATCTTAAAGTGACAAGAGAAAATTTGTTTTCATGGATGAGGCAGGAAATGAAAAAATTGGTGACAGATGATACTCTTCCACCTCTTGAACGGAGAGAACGGAGAGAGAAAAGTCTCCTAGTGCAACATGGAGAAATCGTTGAGAACACCACCTCTAAGGAGGATAGACAAGTGAATAACAAAAGAAAGTTTGAAGAGAATATTCAGATTCATCATCAAAATAACCCTTGGAAAGATGTTCTGGTGCCTCATGAAACCAACTTGGAGGATAATGTATTTGCACGACATCATAACAACTTAAAGGAGACAATCCAAGTGCAGCATCAGAACAACTCCGAAGAGGCAGATGTTCGAGTGCAATGTCGAAGCAACTTTGAATCTGGCATGAGAGCTCAAAAATGTACTATTGGATCTTTGGAGGGTACTGCTAGAAGCAATCAAGCAAGTGGTTATGATAATGGCTATCAAGTACTTGGAAAACAAGTTGATAATGTCCAAGATACTAGAGCCTTGATACCAAGGGAAAAGTTTGGTTCACTTATCAAGCCAAATTTTCAGTCCTGTTCCACAGAAATTAATGTCCAGATGCAGCATCAGACGAACTATCTATTAGGCATTGGACCTCCAAATTACAATTGCTGGTCTTTGGAGAGTCCTTTGAAAGGCAAAGAGAGAGCTCAATCTAATAATTGCCATCCATGGATCGAACAACAAGTTGATTGTGTTCGAGGTGTTCGAGATATTGGACCTGTTGCATCATCTGGAATAGAAAGAGGAGCGAGGTTGACAGTACCTACCGAGTCAAGTTTTTCTTCCAATGTGTCCAGTCAGGTAGCTTCTTCCATGTATTTGACATTACCCTCTGTGTTAACTAGGCCCTATGGTGAGGACCCTATCCTTGGCACTTCTTCATATACTTATATTCAACCAACAGCTGCCGGAAACAGATTAGGCATGAACTATGAGAAAGCAAACACAATGCTCAAAGTAAATGCTCATTATGGTAACTTTACAGGCATGAGTCACCAAGTAAGAAATGGAAGCATTGCTCAAATAGGGTCCCGAAATGTGAGTTATAGTGATAGGCAAAGCATCCCTAGTTCAAGTATTGGAAGTGGGTTCCCAGTTGCACTTCATCAAGGTATGGATTTTGGTGTTAGCTTTCCAAGCCAAGCAAGTATCGAATATCTTCCTCGAGATGAAAAGAACATAAGGGGTTTGAGGATGAATGAAGGAGCCAAAATGTTCTCCGGAGGAAGCAATGCTGTACCTGAAGACCATGTTTCCAACAATTTTTTCAGTCGTTCTATTAGTAAACCTCAAGGAACACTTCAAGCATTTCAAAAAGAAAACCTTGAAAAGGGCAATATGTTCCCAAAGTAGTACGAGTTATAAGAGGTTTGAAAAATGGACAGGATTCAAACTTGTGTTATAGAATGCTTTTGTATAAACCAAATGGTGCTTTCTCTACTTGGTCCTTCCCTTTTTGATGTCCTTGATCATTTTGATATTTAGATCAAATTTTCCTTTGTTTTCTCGATGAAAAGCTTAGAATAAATTGCCTTTCCCAATCTCATTGTAGGAGAACTGGAGAAGTCTTCTTGACAAGTGGATGTTGATCTTTGTTGCCGAGAATCTGAGATAATGGAATAGTGGGTTGTGAATTATTTTTTAAGATTTGGACATGATTTGATAGTGACAGTATTCCTGTTACTTCTGTCAAACTATTGATCTGTTCTGTACTTCTGTGAATCTTGAAATTCCCTACAACACTATTTGATTGTCTAGCTAAAATCTCTTATATACTTGTTTGTCTGCCACTAATGACCAGCTAGGATCCAAAAATATTGGTCGTCATCCTTGATCTACTCCTCATTTTGGAGTGCAACAGGGTCGTGGCCGACTTTTGAAATGAAACTCCTCTGATAAGATTAATAAGAAATTTAGGGGAAAAAAAAAATTTTAAACACCTTTTGTCCCGACGAGACTTTCGTCCCCAGTAGTCGTGCCTCTATTTTATTGTATTTGTTCATTAAATTTCTATTTCGGCATATGAAATATTTAAAAATATCAAGGTGAATGGTGTGCTAGGTGTTCAAAACTTGTAACATTTAGGTTTGCGCCACAAAAATCATTTCATAACTGGCTTCCATTCAATCTTCGACATCAAACATAGTTCCTAGACTTCATTTACAAGTGCAAGTGTCAGAACAAAAAGACTGAAATAGAACTCAATTTAATGGAGTTACAATTTTTTTTTTTTTACCTGATTTGTACTTATGATTATCTATTTCTATTTTCACATTCGAAATGGTCAAAAAGGTAAATCATAAATGTTATTGTCTTGCTTAGTGTTCGAAGTCCTTATAATTTCTGAAGTTTAACCTTTCATGAGTAATGAATATTATAACACATAAGCTAATAACTGTATCCTTCAATCATAACACCTATGCTATCATTTTTTCATATGATCAACCTATGAAGTGAGTTATTTGCAGAATGAGTTTTTCTTTGTTTTGTTGTCAAACAACGTTAAGAGGTGGAAAATTTATTGACCAACAAGAAATATATTCAAAACTTTAGAGTTTAAGAGGGGGAATTTGGGACTCTTGAAATATCTATGCCGTTGAGACTTGAGACGTCAAAAGTTGAGTTGAAGAGGTAAATATTATTGAACTTGTGACGCCTCAAAATTACATACCCTTACATTTATTATTATTATATATATTTTTTATTTTTCTGTATGTTCTTCAGTTCAGTGTTTCACTCAAGATTTTATCACTTTCTTTTGTATGTATCAATCAACTAATGGCATTTTATATCAATTTATGTTGCACCTATAGACATGGCACATGGCATTTAAAAAACAAGAAAACACAATGGCCAGTCCCAACACGTCTCCTTTTCTGGATCATTTCTGCGAAGAAAGATAATGGAAGTGACATGCAGTAAAGACAAAAACTCTCTTATACATCAGAACACTAGTAATAATTCTCATCATCTTTTAAGCAACTTGGATTAGACCATTGAAAATTTTCTTATATTAAAGTGGAATGGTTGAAATTTCGTCTGATCACAAATTACATTAATTTATACTATTATTAAGAAAAAAGAATTTATTAGCTATCATCTAAAATTTTGATAGATTCTAGAAAATTAATAAATTTTGAGAATTAATTAAATTCTAAAGTCAATTATGATATTTAAAAAATATATTTTTATTTAAAAAATAAATAAATAAACATATTTATTACAATAACCGTTTATCTCTTCTCTCCCATTATCTCTTCTCTGAAATAACCGTTTTCTTTTTTATTTTTAGAAAGAAAAAAAAATACTTGTACATGCGGAACATGTATGGAGAAATGCTAGTTATTAATTAAGTCTTGATTCTTGACAGATCTCACAAGTTTTTTATTTTTGAAATTCTCAACTGTTTTAGTTACTCATTGCATAACTTATTGAATTACATAAATTTTATCATTTTGTGCATGATTTACAAGGATATTGAGAGAATTTTTAATGAGTATATTATAAGAGCTTATTGAAAACTTTGAAGCTTAACAATTAAAATGAGTTAAATATTAATGTTTAAAATATAACCAAATAAGTGAGCATCATTATACTAGTGGAAATAAGTGAGCATCATTGTACTAGTGGATGATATCCGTATTCCCTTACCTGCTTGACTATTGAATTATGGTACAAGTATGTGGGGTTTATTTATATGTGTCGTTCTCATTTTGAGATGAAATGAATTCTCTATTAAGTACTTTGTCAAAGAAAACATCATAACTGAAAATTTTGACACTAATACCCTATAAATAATTTAAAAAAATATAGAAAATCTTTTTTAAAATTTATTTTCTAACTAGTATAGAAAATTTGTTTAATATGAAGTGTAACGTCAGATAAAAAAAAAAAAAAAAGTAAAAAATAACCCTAACCTCATCGAGTGTGTAGAGATTTCTAATAAACATATAATTAACAAAAACCAAACCTGAACTAAATGCATGTTCCGGTGTCTTGATCTGCGTGAACGTACGGAAACCCCAATCATTAACTAATCGAATCATTCCAAAACAAGACTCAGGTTGTCAAGGCAAAACGCAGCGTTTGGTTCGTCTCTGTTTTCGGGTAAACGTCACCCCCCCCTGCAACATAGACACATAGTAGATCCAAGGCTCAATTTTTATTTCACATTTATTCCATTTTGGCATTTTCAATTTTTTCTGAGCTAATACTAAACCTCTTTTCTGTTAGCAGTAGCATCACAAAACTCTAAAGTCTTTCACTTTTCTCTGTTTCTGTCTCAAAGCTTGGAGCTTTGATGCAGAGGAAGAAGACCCAGAAGGGTTCTTGAGGATTAGTGAGTCATGAATTTGCAGAGACTTTGTGGGTTGGTGTTTGTTTCAGCTTTGGTTCTAGTGGTCTGTAATCCCAGCTCTGTAAAAGGTGGGGATATAGTGCATGATGACAATTCAGCTCCAAAGAAGCCTGGTTGTGAGAACGATTTCGTTTTGGTAATCTAATGTTGCTTTTTGGCTCTCACCCTTTTCTTGTTTTTGGGTTTTGGCTACTGGGTCTTTGCTCTTTTTGTGTATGAGGGTTTGTTTGTGGAAGAAAAATGATATGGTGACTGTAAAGAATTGATCTTTTGTGTGGTTTGGAGGTGGTAGTGAACCTCATGAAGTTGGAAGTAATAAATTTGCATTTGGTTTCTGTTGTTTTTGGATTGGAATTGGATTGTGGTTCATTTAATTAGGTTTACTCAATTTGACATGGATTTAAGTTATTATGTAAGTATCTATATTATCCCCATCCTGGTGTAGGACTCAGGAGCATACTTAGGTTTCCTTCCATTTTTCCCTCACCATCAGAATGTTGCTCTTTTGGGTTTGGAGGAATTTGGGCTTGAGTTTTAGTTGTATACCTTTAACACACCATTAACTTTGGTGATGTTCTTAGGTCCTGTACAATGATTATAGATCAAGAACTGGTAGTGGCAATGGTATACCAGGCAAAGTTTAGGAGTTTTTGAGAAATAGAAGAGAGAAACTATACCTAAGCTTCTTAACTCTTTTGATTCAGAATCATGGTATTTCTGTTTGTTCTCACTTCTCTGTTGGTTGTTGTAATTGATTTCTGGTCCTTTGTGATTTGGTGGGGATATTTGCAGATGTTTCCGTCAAATACGCCTTTCCTATAAGGTTTAGTGAAGTCTATTCTGGATGTATCATATCTTTCACACGACCTTCAAGTTACTGATATGTCACAAACTGTATTGCAGGTAAAGGTACAAACTTGGGTAGATGGTGTTGAGGCTAGTGAGTTTGTTGGTGTGGGTGCTAGATTTGGAACTACCATTGAATCAAAAGAGAAGAAGGCAAACCAAACTCGCCTTATACTTTCAGACCCTCGAGATTGCTGCAGTCCACCGAAAAATAAGGTTTTCAGAGTTAACCTATATTATTTAGACATTTAGGGCCATACGCATAAAAGAAAAAAATTATATGTTTGTCAATATCAATGTTTTTCATTTATATGTTGTGTAGATTGCTCGGGATGTCATTATGGTCGACCGAGGCAACTGCAAATTCACAACCAAAGCAAATTATGCCCAAGCTGCTAATGCCTCAGCTATCCTTATTATAAATAACCAGAAAGGTAAACAATATATGTTTCTGTTGTACGATACATGTGTTGACTATTAATGGTGTGTCAAAGAAGCTTCAGTATCCTGTATCCATATTATGTATACAGGAAAAGGTTCAGGTGCCAAAGTGCAAAGATGCACGGATCGTTCCAAGCTCAAACACTCAAATCTTTGGGAGTTTGAATGCTCAGTGCATTTCGCACAGTCATGCGACTGTCAATTTTATATTTAGATTATTGCCGTTGTTCCATTTTAGGTATATGATTATTAGAATATAAAATGGAAGTTCAGTCTAATTTTCATATCAAACTTGTCTTTTTACTTCAGAACTTTACAAGATGGTGTGTGAGCCAGATGAAACTGCTCTGGATATACACATACCTGCTATCATGCTCCCACGGGATGCTGGCGAGACCTTGAAGAAAATGTTAACGAGCAATTCAGTGGGTAAGCTCTTCTATACTCTGATGATGTATATACCACACAAATTGTAATAATTTATTGCGTTAGCTTTTCAGCAGTCAGATGATTCTTAAGCCAATTTGTGCTTCGAAATAATCAACATTTGTCTTAGCTTTTCTGTTGCTAGGTATTTATGTACTAGTTGTTTTTTACTTGGGGTATAATATTTTTACGATTTTTATGGGAATCCATGTGCATGTTATATGGTTTTTTAATTTTACTTTTCTACAGTGTCTGTGCAGTTGTACTCTCCACAACGGCCAGTGGTTGACATTGCGGAAGTATTTTTATGGCTGATGGCAGTCGGCACCATCTTGTGCGCATCTTATTGGTCTGCATGGAGTGCCAGAGAAGCAGCTATTGAACACGAAAAGTTGTTAAAGGTTAACTTTTGGCAAACTTAGCTATATAGGTCTCGGTTCTTTTTATTTTTTTTTATTTCCTTGCTCATAGTGGTGTTTGGTTGACCATATTTTATTGTGTATTGTTTACAATTTTCTCTGTCTTGTAGGATGCTGGTGATGAAATTCCAACTGCGAAAGCTCCTTTAGGTGCCGGTATCGTAGACATTAGTACAACATCAGCAGTCTTGTTTGTCATTATTGCTTCATGCTTCTTGGTCATACTATACAAGCTTATGTCAGCGTGGTTCATTGAGCTTTTGGTTGTTCTTTTCTGCATAGGTGGTGTAGAGGTATGGGTGATCCTGATTCTAATTATCAACTTTTCGTTCATATATATACTAAAATTATTCAGTTTTATATATATACTTGGACAAATTTATCTCAACTTCCATTTTATATATATGCACGGTAAATGTTTATGGTCCAAAGTGTGGGTGTTCTACAGGCTGTGGTTTCTTTATTTGAACGTATTTGGCATTATGTAACTTGTACTTATTGCTTTGTCCAATAATTTATTCCGCTTGTTGGATATCTTACTTCATTGTTTCTTTGTATCCAGGGCTTGCAAACATGCTTGGTGTCTCTCTTGTCAAGGTACGGATTACTTCCTTTCTTATTGGGATATAATGGCTATAATTATATGAAGATTTCTCTTTCGAATACCTAGCTAACCGCAGTGCACGTGCTGGCTGTTAGTTCCAATTCTTGTATGTTACTTGGGAAGATTAAAATGGGTGTCATTGGTGTGATTGTTTGCGTCTTAATCAATTTATATATGTAATTATTTAAATGTCCCGTTTATCTGGGAATGGTTTTTTATACACATTCAGAATTTGCTGTCAATGAGGAAGTTGTCATTTTTCTGATTTTCTTATTCTTTCTTATTCTCTTAATGTGTGCATAAGCATTATGAAAGGTTTTGGGGTATTAACTAAACTCTTAAGCTGCTGTAAATTTAGCTTTGACATTCATCGACTGAATCAATTCATAAGTCAAGGCAGACGAGAAAACTGGTGGTGCATACTTCTCATGCAGTGATAACTTGTTTTAAGGCCTTAAACTAATTCTATACTTCTGCAGGTGGTTTAAACGTACCGGAGAGGCGTATGTTAAAGTACCTATCCTGGGAGCTATCTCATACCTAACTTTGGCTGTTTCTCCATTCTGCATAGCATTTGCTGTTCTCTGGGCAGTTTTTCGCACTGTTTCCTTTGCCTGGATCGGCCAAGATATACTTGTAAGATATATTTACCATCCAAGAATTCTTTTCTGTGGAATCATAGTCTTCTTTGTGCACTTAAAAGTATGGCTACTGCACGGCTGTAGCCACACATGCCCTCCAAAGAGGAGCCCAAGTTCAAGTTTCCCCTTAAATGTTATAAAGAAGAGAAGTCTGGCTATTACAAATGCTGAAAAGGCAAGAGATTGACTATTCATGGCTTTACTTTCAATGATTCTTTTGATCAGGGAATTGCACTGATAATCACAGTTCTGCAAATTGTTCGTATACCCAATCTCAAGGTAATTATCCAACCTTGAAGATTCTTCAGCACTGGGTAGTAGCTGTTTATGTCAAAATCTTTAATGAAATGAATGTTGATTATGTGTGTACATTCCTGGAGACTGATTTGGGGTACTTTTGTTAATCAGGTCGGTACGGTCCTCCTCAGTTGTGCCTTCTTGTATGACATATTTTGGGTGTTTCTTTCTAAGAAGGTGTTCCATGAAAGTGTGATGATTGTGGTAAGTGATCCTTGTACTTTTCTCTTCTTGCTATAATTAATCTATGCCTGCATATGAGATGGGTTGGCTATTCAACGAGTTAAATGCTCGAGAGCTATTAACGCCTTTTATTTGTTTTGCAGGTAGCTCGTGGTGACAGAAGTGGAGAGGATGGTATTCCAATGCTACTCAAGATCCCCCGCATGTTTGACCCATGGGGTGGTTACAGCATAATAGGATTTGGTGACATCCTGTTACCAGGCCTGCTTGTGGCATTCTCACTCAGGTTTAAGCTTCAGCCTATCTTAATTTGCGGAAAAGACTCGTGCTCAACTTTGCTCCATAAATCAGATCTTGACACAAAGTAGTACTGTTGATTCTTTATTGCAGGTATGATTGGTTGGCAAGCAAGACTCTGCGAGCTGGTTACTTCTTGTGGGCAATGATTGCTTATGGATTAGGTAACAAATTATAAACAGAATCACATCACATATTTCAAAATACATATTTATGGACTGGGAAACTACTTTATAGATTTCAACAAAACTACTTGATTAAGATCGCTTAGATGTGTTTTCCCAAAAAAGACATACATCTGATTCTTCCAATTCTATCCCAGGTCTTCTTATAACATATGTGGCATTAAACTTGATGGATGGGCATGGCCAACCAGCACTGCTTTACATTGTTCCATTTACGCTAGGTAACCCATTTCTTCCTGGTTCAGTAAGAGTATCATCCTATCATTCAAAATTTAAGTAAGATCAGCCTGCGCAATGATACCAGAAGCTGTTGGTCTTTTTATAAGATGGGCATGCAAGGTGGTGTAATCTTGAATTATACTGATCTCACTTAAATGCAGGAACCTTACTGACATTAGGGAAGAAGAGAGGTGACTTACCGATTCTGTGGGGTAAAGGAGAGCCGGAAAGGCTCTGCCCGCATGTTCGACTTGAACAGAGTCGAGAACTGAGGGAAGAATAAATAGTAAGAACACTTGTTCTTTGTGTGATAATGTAGTTTTGGCAATGTATAATCAGTAGAAATCTGGTAAAGAACGGTGGCACAAGAACTGCACTTTACTGTAGTTTTGCTGTATGTAAGCTTATATTATAGCCTTTGAAATGAACAAGGGGGCTCTTTCTATTAATTAAAAAAGAATTCATTTGGCATTTTCAGTTGGTCACCTCCTTGATGGATTATTAGAGAGAGAGTTTTAGTGCAGCAACCTGCACTTGCACCAATAAGATAGAGGGCTGGATAACAGGGGAAGTGTATATTTTTTATTATTAAAAAAAATTACCTATAAATATTATTCCATACTAAAGTTTCATCACATATTATGTTGATGAATATGAATCATAAAGTTTGTACGCGTCCTCATCAGGAAACATATGGAAAGTTCAAAAAGTAAAGGAGCAAAGTCGCAAACAGGACTTAGTCCCAAACGGGCCCATCTGGATTAGCACACCATAGCACGGCTTATGAATATTATTGTTCATAACCTTATCATTTATGAAAGGGATTGAAATGCAAATGAAGCCGAATGATCTCAACAAGAATGTAATCCGGATATTATGTGCTTATTTATGCACATTTTTAATCTTATAGAACTATAGAAGATGATATATTCGTGAAAACTATCAGGAGGAAAATAAGAATATTGTGATTCCATCACTGGCATGATTGTTGATTGGTGCAACAGTTCAATGATTCCTCGTTACCGCTTACCGGAATAGCCCACTTCAATGTTTGGCAGAAGTGTATCCATTTATATTTTATCTTTTCATGGAAAGTTTACGTTGTCAAAATTCTATCGGTGCAAGTGCGTTTCTTTACATTATATTTTGTTGGGAGACTTTTAGCAATGAAATATTACTTGACAACTCTTTAATGTTATTTTTAATGGTAGTCTTTTAGCGACAAAGTTTTTTTAGCGACAAAGTTTTGCCAATAACGCTACATCTTTTGTTGGTTTAATTTTTTTTTTTTTTTTACAGGAGACTTGCCTGAAAAAAAATGTTGGTCGGTAAGTTTGTATCTCTTTTTATATAGAAAAATTTGTAAGATTTATTGGATCAGAAAGTTATAGGGATAACCACTAAGGTTATGACGGGGTGGTCGAGCCTCCATATTATGTTGATGAATATGAATCATAAAGTTTGTACGCGTCCTCATCAGGAAACATATGGAAAGTTCAAAAAGTAAAGGAGCAAAGTCGCAAACAGGACTTAGTCCCAAACGGGCCCATCTGGATTAGCACACCATAGCACGGCTTATGAATATTATTGTTCATAACCTTATCATTTATGAAAGGGATTGAAATGCAAATGAAGCTGAATGATCTCAACAAGAATGTAATCCGGATATTATGTGCTTATTTATGCACATTTTTAATCTTATAGAACTATAGAAGATGATATATTCGTGAAAACTATCAGGAGGAAAATAAGAATATTGTGATTCCATCACTGGCATGATTGTTGATTGGTGCAACAGTTCAATGATTCCTCGTTACCGCTTACCGGAATAGCCCACTTCAATGTTTGGCAGAAGTGTATCCATTTATATTTTAGGGTTTAGGGTTTAGGGTCGCGTGAGTCCCACCACCATATCAGTGGCCACTATATATGGAAGGCCATATGAAATTTCCTCTATAATCACTTATAAAATAATCTCAACCCTTGATATCTTGATATTTATAATTAATATTTTTATAATTGGGTCATTTGCAACGTCGGTGTATAGAATAATTTCATTCATTCAATATAGAAGACCTCTACAGTGCATTATCTGGATGCCAAACTTCTGATATCACCAGACATAAACATCTGTGACATAAGGTGTACAACTTGCTCCACAAGGACCACCAACCCTGAAAAGTTCAAATCACTTGCACAAACACAAAACTTAAAGCCAAACGGGTTTGGCTTAACCTTCTTTCCTTTCCTTTTGTTTCAAACTCTGAATTAGTTTGGCTCCAAGCAGGTGTCTATTTGGAACAGTGAATACAGAAGATGCACATCAAGAAGGCCAACTGCCATGTTAACAGATATCTCTTCTTGATTCTCCCTTTTTTCTTTATGGGTTTTTGGGATATATACAACCTTTTCTGTGTTGTTCATTTCATAAACTAGTTTACAATTCCAAATGACAAGGGTTGGTCCCCAGAAAGAAGAAAAGGTGCATGGCGGGGTAGGGACGAAGGCATGCCCTTGCGTGCAAATCTTGTTAGGTATTATTACAACTGATCAAGTGACAGGTAGGGTTTTCTTACTGAGCAATTTGATATGAATTTAAATCAGTCATTCATACATAAATGTGAAAGACTCAACTAAACAGAGTTGAGATTAATAACATGACGATATCAAGTGGATAGCTAAGAGAACAAGTACCTACATCTCATTTCACAGGAATCCAGAACATTACAACCTTGATGGATAATCTTACTCCATACCGCAACCTATCTCCGTAGCGCATATCCATTGCTTAAACAATCGGTCTCATGCTTACCCTTTCTCGACAATCATTTTTTTCTAACAGAAAGGAGGAAAATGTCACACTCCGATCATCTGAAGAAATCAGGATCTTATACTTCGAAGATGGAACATAATGCTTCACTAGTGCACACCAATAAATGATGGTGAAAGTTTCGTCACCGGTTAGGTATCACATCTTTTTTTGAGTGAAGTAAAACTGTAAAAACTTGGCCAGTTTCCCAAGCTCACCTTTGAATTCACCCTCCCTATTTCTGCGAAGATGGACCTGGACCCGGGTACATGTTGGGCGACATAGATACCACTGTAATATCCGCAGGTTCATGTTGTCTTGTTGTGTCCACGTGCTTAAAAAAGTGATGTCACTTTCTTAACGGTCACAGGAAAATTAAAGCGCCAATTTCTTTAGGCCATACAATCCTCCCTCCATCCCGTTGTGCTTTGTAGTTTTCTGTGCCCTCTGGTTTTCGTGTCCTTCGAGACAAAACCTAATCACCTTCTTAGGTTCACGTTTTACTGTTTTAGGTTTAGCCCCTTCGTTAAGGTTAACAATATCCAAGAAGAGCCTCTCTCCTTCACAAAAACTAGTGATCGATGATGACCAAACTGGACCACTAACAATTTACAGAAAATCAAAATAATGAGGATAAGAACAACATAACCAACCAGCAGGCACAACGTACATGTCAACTACTTCCCCCTCCGGTTTCTGCCCTTTCCAGAACCATCCCCTAAACCCTAACACCCTCCCCAAAAATTATTATAGACATTACTTGCTAATAATGGCATTAGTTTAAGGCAATGCCACACAAACTTTAAGGAAATTTAAAGAAAAAAAACAGAACGTCCCATTATTTCATGTGTCGTAGTAGCAGTGCTAGCCAGACACCTCAGCTATAAAGCTCTCCCCTTATCTACTCATTTGTAGCAACACACACATTTAACCTCTGCTTTGAGTTTCTATAGAGAGAAACAAAGCTAGTCAGAGAGAGAGAGAGAGAGAGAGAGAGCAGCAACAATGGAGGGTAAGGAAGAGGATGTTAAGGTTGGAGCCACCAAGTTCCCAGAGAAACAACCTTTGGGGACATCAGCTCAGACACACAAGGACTACAAGGAGCCACCACCAGCTCCATTGTTTGAACCTCATGAGCTCATCTCATGGTCTTTCTATAGAGCTGGGATTGCTGAGTTTGTGGCCACATTCTTGTTCCTCTACATCAGTGTGTTGACTGTGATGGGGGTCAGTAGGGAACCAACCAAGTGTACCTCTGTGGGTGTTCAGGGAATTGCTTGGGCCTTTGGTGGTATGATCTTTGCACTGGTCTACTGCACTGCTGGTATCTCAGGTATTTTTAGCTTCTCTTACCTTTGCGTCTCTTTATTTTTGGAGTCTTTAATTGAAGTTGATAACTTTAAGTGAAATTGAACTTCCTGTGTGTCTAAGTTGATGTCTTTTTACTTTGGGTATATTAATATGGTGGCTGGTTTAACTATCTTTGATGTGTTTTCTTTGTTGTCTTTAATTTTTAGCCATTTAATACTTTGTCAACTTTAATTGGCTTTGGGTTCATAAGTTGTTTTTCCTGTGCTTCAAAGTTCATCTTTTTTTTTTCCAAGAAATTATTGTTTTGGGTTAAATCTTGTGGATTTCATTTACCATCATTCATCTTGCCTCTTAGAAATTGTTTATTTTTTTAGGGTTTAATTTCTAATGTGTATTTGCATCTTCTGAAGTGCAATTCTGTCTAGTACAGCCCATGATGCTTAGAAATTGAGGTCCTTTATTAACAAGATCTCTGTTACTTACTGTGTAAACAGGTGGACACATTAACCCAGCTGTGACCTTTGGTCTGTTCCTAGCAAGGAAGCTCTCCCTCACCAGAGCTGTTTTCTACATCGTCATGCAGACCCTTGGAGCCATTGCTGGTGCTGGAGTTGTGAAGGCCTTGCAGAAGACCCAGTATGAGCATTTGGGTGGTGGAGCCAACTTTGTGAACCATGGCTACACCAAGGGTGATGGCCTTGGGGCTGAGATTGTTGGCACCTTTGTGCTTGTTTACACTGTCTTCTCTGCTACTGATGCTAAGAGGAATGCTAGAGACTCTCATGTCCCTGTAAGTAATTCTTTAATTTAATCAAGTTGTGAACTTCATGTTAAATAACTTAATATACATACTCTTTTTTTGCAGTTTCTGGGTTCTTAATTGTTTTGTAACTTTGACCCATGTGTCCATTAGAAATTAATTATTATAGTTGCTACTTGCCTGCAATTTCCAGTGCTTCAAAAGTTACCCATTTTTCATGGGCTAGCTGCTACTGAATCTTTTTGGTTGATTTTCTAGTTTTTTTCATTCTTTCATAGCTTTAGAGGTTTCATATTGTATATTCTGAAATTGGGTATTTTTATTTCCATTGAAGATACACTCAAATGGTTGAAATGGGTGTGGATTGAGTCATTAAACTGGACTGTGCAATTGAAATATCTAGAACGGGTAAATGATGATACTTGCATGTGCTTGCTTTGTTAGCTAGTGTCAATGGTTGGTGTAGTAGTTGTGTCCTTTATCCGAAGGGTCTCCCATCAGATAGTCACATGCATGTAAGAGTAAGACCCACTGGTGTGGGGTTAACAGTGCGTCCCGGGACAAAGATACCCCCTCCTTTAAGCCAATGTGAGTATAAAATATAAATGCTGTAGGGTTAATAGCGCCTTCCAGGACAAATGTTCCTCCTCCTTTAATGCAATGTGACCACCATGTAAAATTTAACACGATATTGTTTGAACTGTGGATCTACTCATTTGTCCATAGCAATATTGAACAACTCCTTGGCACTCATCAGAGTTGTTATTCCTAACTTAAACCTCAGCACTTTTCTTTGAACTCAATGAGGAATTTTGTATTTTGGACAATGTTTTAAGTAAAATGCAGACATTTACATAGCAATGTTAAATTTGTTAGGAGCTGAATCAAAGGAAGTTATTTGGACTGTCTTTTTAACTTAGAATTAATGTATGGATCCAGATTTTGGCTCCTCTTCCAATTGGGTTTGCTGTGTTCGTGGTTCACTTGGCTACCATCCCCATTACAGGAACTGGCATCAACCCTGCCAGGAGTCTCGGAGCTGCCATCATTTACGACAAGGAGCGTGCTTGGGATGACCAGGTATTTTGTTAAAGCTAAAACATATTACTTGTTCATTTGAATTTTTATTGAGTTTATGTCAAATGTATAACAATGTACTTTTTTCTGTTTACAGTGGATCTTCTGGGTTGGACCATTCACTGGTGCTGCACTTGCTGCTGTGTACCACCAGATAGTCATCAGGGCCATTCCTTTCAAGTCCAGGGCCTAATCTTCTTCTTCCTACTCACTCTAGCTAGCCCTACCTTTCAAGTCCCATCTTTTAGTCTTTTTAGTTTTTAAATTCGGTGCCTTCTTTTCTCCTCCCTTAATGTGCATTGCATTTGGTGTTAATGCGAGAGATTATGTTTGTAAATTATGCAGTAAGCTTGAGACATGTTTTGAATGGAGAATATGCTTAATCTTTTTAGTTGATTATTTACTGCTGTTTATTGCTGCTTATGATGGTTTGTGTATCATTTGGGCTAGGCTAGACAATAATACTGATCGAGTCCCGTGGACCATGTGAAGTTCTAATTTCGATAGGATGATCTTTGAGGGCATGACGAGCTTGCATCCTGATTTGATGGCGTACCAAATCCGGCATGAAGAGCATCCTGATTTAATGGCGTACCAAATCCTCCACAACCCAGCAGAATTCTTAAGAACTCTAGAAGATTGAATTGAGTTATACTATTTAATTTTGTCTACACCATTGGTATCTCCAAAAATTAGCAGCGGCGCTTTCAAGTCTCTTTTATATAGAGTTTAAAAGAATTGTTTAAGAACTAGAGGAATTGATAAACAGAATAGGAGAGTAAAATTTCAGAGAGAATGGGGATTTCAATGTGTTTATTCATCTCATACAAAGGGGGTATTTATAGGATTACATTGAAGTGTGAATGCTCAAAGAGAAACTCAAAATGATAACCATCTTGATGATGATTTTCTGCCATGCTTGTTGCCCTTTGGTAAAGCATGTTTACATAAGTCTTCATACACTCAAGTACCTATGATTATACACTCAAGTACCTATCTAAATACTTTTACGTATTTTGTTACATGATATAGACATATACGGTATATATATACGATTTATACTACAACACTCCCCCTTGGATATTTCATGTTCAATAGTATTGTGTAGATGGTGCGCATCGAAGTTGCCTCGTTAAAAACCTTGCCAAGTAATAAAACCCTGTGGGAAAAAACAACCTTGGTCGAAAGGGAAAAAGAGCACAACGCGCGTTAAGTGTGAAGTATGTTTCTGGATACTCCCCCTGATTTAGACTCCTCTTGAAGATTGTGGGAGTTCGGATATCCTCCTCAATCCGATGCTCCTTACACGTTTCTCGAAAGGGGATTTTGGTAGTGACTTAGTAAATAAGTCAGCTACATTATCTTCTGATCGGATTTGATTTACTTCAATATTTAGAAGTGTTTGCTGTTGCTGATTGTAGAAGAATTTCGGCGATATATGCTTGGTATTGTCGCCTTTGATGAAACCTAATTTCATTTGCTCAATACAAGCTGCATTGTCCTCATAAATGCATGTAGGTTCATTTGTGGTGAATTTCAAACCACAAGTTCCTCGAATGTGTCTATTTATAGACCTTAGCCATATGCACTCACGCACGGCTTCATGTAGTGCAATTATCTCTGCATGATTTGAGGAAGTAGCAACAAGAGTCTGTTTTGTAGATCTCCAAGATATCGCGGTGTTTCCCATGCTAAAGACATAACCTGTTTGGGAGCGACCTTTGTGAGGGTCAGAGAGATACCCTGCATCAGCAAAACCCGTCAAAACATCATTTTGATGGAGGGGAGGAGGAGAACGTCGGTCACTATGGATAGTGTTGCCGGCGCTCACATTTCTTTTCTCTCTGTAGGGATAGAACAAGCCCATATCGATCGTACCTTTTAGGTATCGAAGGATTGTCTTTATACCAATCCAATGGCGGCGTGTTGGTGCAGAACTGTGTCGAGCTAACAAGTTTACTGCAAATGAGATATCCGGTCTTGTACATTGAGCTAAATACAATAATGCGCCTATCGCACTTAGGTATGGTATTTCAGCTTCTAATAAATCTTCGTCCTCATCCCTTGGACGAAACGGATCTTTCATGGGCTCAAGACTACGGTTGATCATGGGAGTACTCACAGGCTTTGCTTTATCTTCATTAAAGCGCCTTAGTAACTTTTGAGTATATGCTGATTGATGGATTATGATCCCATCATTACGGTGCTCGAGTTCTATTCCGAGACAGAACCGTGTTTTCCCGAGATCTTTCATCTCAAATTCAGATTTCAAATATGTAGCAGTTTCTTTTAACTCATCTAGAGTTCCAATTAAGTTCATGTCATCAACATAAACTGCTACAATTGCAAATCCGGATCTTGTTCTCTTAATGAACACGCAAGGGCATATTTCATTGTTAACATATCCCTTCCCAATCAAGTAGTCACTTAGACGGTTATACCACATCCGTCCGGATTGTTTCAATCCATATAGTGAGCGTCTTAATTTTATTGAAAACGCGCTCCGTGGTTTAGAGCCACTTGATTTGGGTAATTGAAGTCCATCTGGAACCTTCATATATATCTCTGAATCTAGATCTCCATAGAGATATGCTGTAACCACATCCATGAGCTGCATGTCAAGTTTTTCGGAAACTACCAAACTGACAAGGTAGCGGAACGTTATAACGTCCATTACGGGAGAATATGTCTCCTCGTAGTCGATTCCAGGACGTTGTGAGAAACCTTGCGCCACAAGGCGGGCTTTGTATCTAACAACCTCATTTTTCTCATTACGCTTTCTAACAAAGACCCATTTATGGCCAACAGGTTTTATATTTGGTGGTGTCAGTGTTATAGACCCAAATACCTGTCTCTTTGTTAGTGAATCCAATTCAGTCTGGATCGCATTTTTCCATTTTGACCAATCTGCTCTACGTTGGCATTCTTCAACGGAGCGAGGTTCGATATCATCGTATTCTATAATTCCTTTTGCAATATGATATGCAAACGCATCATCAATAGCCATAGAATTTCTGTCCATAATTACATGTATACTAGTGTAATTCATGGAGATCTCTCTATTCTCTGGAATTGGTTCTATTATTGGAGCGTCCTCCAATGATGTCTCTTGGACATAACCATAATCCGGAATTTTTTCATGAGATGGATTATTTATATCGATGATTAATGGATTATTTTGTGTCAAGCTCGCTTTCTTTCTTGGGCGAGAATCCATCGAACCTATAGGCCTCCCGCGCTTTCTAGCAGGAGCCATGGGTCTAGCCACTGCATCACCCATAGAGGGGATGTCATGTCCTTTATTTTTAGGAACATCAATCCTTGCAGGTACGTTTGCAGCAGGTATGTGTGATCTTGTCACTTTAGCGATATCAGAAAACGCATCAGGCATTGATTCTGCTACGTTCTGAAGATCGAGAATCCTCCGCACCTCTATTTCAGACTGTGTGGTTCGGGGATCAAGATGAGATAAAGTGGGGACAGACCACGACAATTCCTGTCTTTTCTGTTGATCATTAATGTTCTTGTCTCCCCCTAATGACGGGAAGACTGTCTCATCAAAGTGACAATCCACAAATCTAGCGGTAAATAGATCACCTGTCAAGGGTTCTATGTAGCGGATAATGCTTGGAGTATCATATCCAACATAAAGGCCTAAGCGTCTTTGAGGACCCATTTTGGTGCGCTGTGGCGGCGCAATTGGCACATAGACTGCACACCCAAAGATGCGTAAGTGTGAGACATTAGGCTCATACCCAGTCACCAGTTGGGACGCAGAAAAGGGTTGGGTGGCAGTGGGTCTCAGACGAATGAGCACAGCTGCATGTAATATTGCATAGCCCCAAGCAGAAATAGGGAGATTGGTGCGCATAACCAATGCCCTGGCAACCATTTGAAGTCTTTTAATGGCAGCTTCTGCGAGTCCATTTTGGGTGTGTACATGAGGGACAGGATGTTCCACCTCAATCCCAATGGACATGCAATAATCATCAAAGGTTCTTGATGTAAATTCTCCAGCATTGTCAAGACGAATTGACTTAATAGGATGATCGGGGTGGTGAGCCCTTAATTTAATGATTTGTGCTAGGAGTTTAGCAAATGCAGCATTTCTTGTGGATAAGAGCATGACATGTGACCAACGTGTCGATGCATCAACCAACACCATAAAATATCTAAATGGTCCGCAAGTTGGTTGGATAGGTCCACAAATATCACCTTGTATTCTTTGTAAGAATGGTATATTTTCTTTAGTGTCCTTTGCATAGGATGGTCTCGATCCTACCTTTGCTAAAGAGCAAGCTTTGCAAAACGAATGATACACTTTAGAAGTAACTCTTTGGACCAATGTTTGATTCGTACTTCTTTTCGTTTTGAAGAATGGATGTCCGTGTGAAGTTTTTAATATACGGAGCATCATGTCACGACCTGGATGTCCCAAACGGTCGTGCCAAAGCTTGTATGTGTCAGGATCCCATAATTTGTCATTCATGACATGGTTGGATTCAATGACTCTAATAGTGGTTGCATACAATCCACTAGAGCGACACATAAGTTTCTCTAAAACTCGTGTATTTCCGTAGTTTTTAGAGGTGATGCAAAGGAACTCTTGTCCATTCTCACAATGTGTTTCCACATGAAAATCATTGGCTCTTATGTCTTTAAAGCTTAATAGGGTCCTTCCGGCCCTTGGAGCATATAGAGCTTCGGCGACATTAATATTTGTGCCATTTGGTAACAAAAATTGAGCTGGTCCCCGACCATGAATCAATTGTGATGGTCCTGCCATCGTAGTTACTGAGGATCGACTGGGTGTCATCCATAAAAATAATTGCCTATGTCGCAATATCGTATGTGTGGTGCCACTATCAAGAAGGCATTCCAATTCTCCGGAAAACATACTGAAAGGAATAAAGTTCGGAATATTAACACATGTCCATGACATTGAATGCGATACTTTATTAATGGGAAAATAGCCAATGATTACATCAAAGTTATTCATAAGTCTATTCCAAATATCAAACTCTAGACAAATTGCTATCACTCAATCCGTTTGGTAATTCCAATGGAATATGACCAGGAAAGTAGAGAGATGTTGGTGGAGCGAGGCTCGCTTAAATACCCCGATCTCAATTGCTTTCCTAGACATCATACTTCATTGGGTACGCCACATAAGAAGGAGTTTAATACAATTGTTATTTATTGACTAAGGCACATTTGCCATTCTTGGAAAATAGAAAGAGGATTATTCTAATCAAAGTCTGTGGCATCCTCGTGCTCTTCATCTACAGCTTTGAAGTCCTCAACAGTGAGATTGACATCTTCACTATTTTCTTCTTCGGCAAGGTTAGCTTCTTGCTCTCTTGCTTCCCTGTACTCCTTGTAGCGTGCAGCTAATTGGGTACTTGCATGACATTGTTTAAACCAATGCTCGATTGATCCACATCTATGACACATGTCATTGTGGTTCCCTCCCTTCATTTGAGGTATAGGTTGTGCAGGTTGTACAGTTTGTACAGGTTGTGCACGTTGTGGATATCCCCTAGGAGGGTTGCTGCTACTACCACGGCGCATGGTGCGACCTCCACGGTTCATGGTGCTATTTCCACGGCCGGTGTTGCCATATCTCCCTCTTCCACGTGCGGAGTTACCATCACGTGCGCCCGCTCTAAAGTTGCGGTTTCCTTCCCTGTTGGGGCGGTTATATGGACCTGTTCGTCCTTCATGTCCCCTATTATTAGGGTACACATGTCCCCTATTGCTGGGGTACCGCTCCCTGTGCCCTCTTTTGGGTGCATTATAATTTGCCTCACGAACGCTCTTGGTTCCAATGGGTCTTGAATTATAATTCTTTACAAGAATGTTGTCGTGCTTTTCGGCTACCGACAAAATATTTATGAGTTCATTGAACCTCGTAATTCGTCCAGCATTTACTTCAGTGCGATACTGCTTTGATAGCAAAATTGCTGCAACAGGGAAGGTGGAGAGAGTTTTCTCAATTAGCTCTTCTTCTGTGAGGGGTCTTTGACAGAACCTCAACATGGATTTAAGACGAAGAGCTTCTGAATTGTACTCAGCAATAGACTTGAAGTCTGAGAAGCGTACATCGTTCCACTGAACCTTCAAGTCAGGGAGGAGAGAATCTTGGATATTGTTAAAGCGCTCTTCTAGTGCTTCCCATAAATCCTTTGCATCTTTGATGGACATGTACTCTAGCCTGAGTGCTTTGTCCATATGACGTCGCATCAAGATGATTGCTTCTGCATGCTTCTTGGGTGATCGAGGGAACACAAGAGCCGGATTTGGTTCATGGATGATGGGCAATATCCCCTTGGATGTGAGATGGTTCTCAACGTCGGTTTTCCAGCTATGGTACTCCGAACCTGTTGAGTCAAGGATTTGAAAATCGAGTCTAGGTTCATTCGACATCCTTGAAGATAAGAAGAAAATATTAGTTTCGGAGTTAAAACTTCCACGAAAAATAATAAGATTTCCGAGCTATGCTACCAAGAAATCAATTTCCAAGAATCATTGTGAACACTCTTAGTTCATTTGGCGTGAATTGCTCTAATTCCGCTTTTGATTGTAAGTTCCCGAGAAAAAGGAAAAAGGAGAGAAAATAAATAAAAACTCAAAAACGGGAACTTTTAGTAAAGAATACCTTGGAATAGTGTTGCCGGAAATTTTTGACCGGAAAAATTATCGGAGTTGACCGGAAAGATCGTTGGAAAAAGTCGAGAAAAATCGTCCAAAAAGTCGCCGGAAAAGTCGCCGGAAAAGTGTCGAAAAAGTCGTCGGAAAGTCGCCGCGCAAATCTGTCGACAGATGTGTCGACAGCTGCTCGGCAGCTGCTCGGCAGCTGCTGCGCAGGGTCTCGGCAGCTGCTGCGCAGGGGCCTCGGCAGCGTCTCGGCAGCTGCTCGGCAGCTGCTGCGCAGGGTCTCGGCAGCTTCTCGGCAGCTGCTGCGCAGCTCTCTCGGCAAGTCTCGGCAGGTCTCGGCAGCACCTCGGCAGCTGCTGCGCAGCTCTCGGCAGCACCTCGGCAGGTCTCGGCAGCACCTCGGCAGCTGCTGCGCAGCTCTCGGCAGCTGCTGCGCAGCTCTCGGCAGCTGCTCGGCAGGTCTCGGCAGCACCTCGGCAGCACCTCGGCAGCTCTCGGCAGCGGTCCGGCAGCGGTCCGGTTCGGTTTTTCGGCTTCCGGCGGCCGGTTCAGGCCGTTTCCGGTCGGTTCCGGTGAATCTGAGACCGGTTCCGGGCTCCTGGAATCAAGGGCTTTAATCTGAGCTAGGGTTTGGGGATTTTTTGTAGGTTTTGAAAAATGACTTCTATCGATGAAGAACTCTTCTTTCGTCAATTTTTCGATTCTAATTCTAGAGCAACTTCGTGCTGATAACGTGTTTAAGAACTAGAGGAATTGATAAACAGAATAGGAGAGTAAAATTTCAGAGAGAATGGGGATTTCAATGTGTTTATTCATCTCATACAAAGGGGGTATTTATAGGATTACATTGAAGTGTGAATGCTCAAAGAGAAACTCAAAATGATAACCATCTTGATGATGATTTTCTGCCATGCTTGTTGCCCTTTGGTAAAGCATGTTTACATAAGTCTTCATACACTCAAGTACCTATGATTATACACTCAAGTACCTATCTAAATACTTTTACGTATTTTGTTACATGATATAGACATATACGGTATATATATACGATTTATACTACAACAAGAATGGATTTTAAATGTTATATTCCTTAAACTTTTGTTGAGACTCGCAATTTATCAAAGCAAATGCCATATAAAACTATACTAATTGTTTAAGAAAAATAGAATTGAGAGAGCTTGATGAGAGAATTATATTTCATTATTGAGAATAGGAGTCCTATATATGGATTACAAAGTACATGTTCTAATGATACAAGGAAAACTATTCCGAATAGGACTATGAATTCTAGAACATTCTCTCCTATTATAATCATGGAACTATCTCTAGTTTGATTAGGCACACAAAGCTGATTTTCCTTCAACACTCCCCCTTGTACCCCTCAAACTTGATGGTGACGCTTCATCTGTTGCCTCGTTAAAAACCTTGCTCGAGTGAAAAACCCTGTGGGATAAAAACAAGCTCGAGGAGGAGAAAAAGAGTACAACATGTCCTTCACTCTTCGAGATCGAACATGTAGATATCATAACTCCCCCTGATGTCGATATCTCCACCTGATTGCTACAATCATAGGAGTTCGGATAACTTTCTCAATCCGATGCTCTTCACATGTTTCTCGAAGGTGGATTTAGGTAACGACTTAGTGAATAAGTCCGCTGCATTATCCTTTTATCGGATTTGATTTACTTCAATCTTTAGAAGCGATTATTGTTGCTGATTATAAAAGAATTTAGGCGATATATGCTGGGTGTTGTCGCCCTTGATGAAACCTAACTTCATTTGTTCAATACAAGCTGTATTATCCTCATAAATGCATGTAGGTTCATCCGTGGTAAAATTCAAACCACAACTTCCTCGTATATGTATAATTATAGATCGTAGCCATATGCATTCACGCACGGCTTCATATAGAGCAATAATCTCTGCATGATTTGAGGAAGTAGCAACAATGGTATGTTTTGTAGACCTCCAAGATATCGCAGTGCTTTCCATGGTAAAGACATAACCCGTTTGGGAGCGACCTTTGTGAGGGTTAGAGAGGTACCCTGCATCAGCAAAACTCATCAAGACATCATTGTCATTTTGATGGAGGGAAGTAGGGGGACGCCGGCCACCATGGACGGTGGCGGCACTGGCGGTGGCAACATGGCCGGCGACAAGGTTTTGGATAGCGGCGGTTTGCCTCTTGGTGTCCGATCCCAAATTTCCGTCATTCCTTTTCTCATAGGCCCATATCAATCGTACCTCTTAAGTATCGAAAGATTGTCTTTACACCAATCCAATGGCGGCGTGTTGGCGCAGAACTACGTCGAGGTAACAAGTTTACTGCGAATGAGATGTCCGGTCTTGTGCATTAAGCTAAGTACAATAATGCGCCTATTGCACTTAAATAGGGCACTTCGGCCTCTAATGATTCTTCGTCCTCATCATTTGGACGAAACGGATCTTTTCCGGGCTCAAGACTACGGCCAATCATGGGAGTACTCACAGGCTTTGCTTTATCTTCTTTAAAGCGCCTTAGAATTTTCTGAGTATATGCAGACTTGTCACGCCCCGAATTTTAAATAACAAGTTCAAAATCCAAAATATGAATTATTACAACTCAGCAAATAACGTCCTGAATTTTTTCTTAAAAACAAACACACCTCACACCACTCCATAGTACATAACCAAATCCTCAAGGAGTTTATTTATTACAGTACCCTCACTCCTAATATAATGTAAGCTCAGCTGAGCATAACAAACCTCACAGCATGAATAAAATCAAACAACACTGCAACTCGTAACCAGCACGTACTCCTCCCTGATTATCCTGACCTGCCTGTTTTTCCTGATCTGCATGATTATCCGCTACACGGTTTGAATAGTGTACCGGGATTGCAACAACACAAAACCCAGTAAGCTTCTGAAAGCTCGTATGAGTAAACAAGAAATGAACGGTTGATTTATTAAATCACAATTCTTTTAACTCAAGTAAAAACCAACAATCTCGACAAACACAGTGAACACATTAAACAACTCACGGAACACAACAAGGAATACATTCTCACTAACCCCTAGCCGTAAATATCACCACTTTGGTCCCATCCCACAATGCGTTAGAGCTCTAACTACGTCGTTACATGTCACCTCGACCGAGGTTCAAATAAACAATATACGTCTTGGTTATTGTTTAACCGTCGAACTTCAGACTTTCCCCCTCGTCCTCAGAGCATTATATATAGGTTATTATTTAACCGTCGAACTTCGGACTTTTCCCCTATCCTCAGAGCACTATGTCTCGGTTATTATTTAACCGTCGGACCTCAGACCATTTGGCCTTCGGAACACTACATCATTATAGATAATATAGCACAATGTCATCTCAATCCATATTATAACTAAAATCATCACAATTCCACACTCTTCAATGTCATACATTCCATATATAATCACGTAAATAAATATATATATATATATATATGTACGTAATCACCCGCTCAGGAATGACCACTAATACCATCTGTAGTTCACAAAAGAAAATCATGAAATTCATTTGTATAATTAAAAATTATTTTACTTACCTACGGACCGTAGTTGATCAAGTCCATGTGATTTAAAACAAATATTTATTCCATAATATTTTCACACAATTACGATAAAATAAATTAATCAGAAGTACTCGGTTCGTAATATGAACCAAGTGAGGTTTACTCACCTCGATACTCCCGCTGCGTCTTCAATTTAACACAACCCACCCCGAAACTGCTCACCCAAGCAAAAATCGTCAATCACCTAATCAAATGTGACTTAAATTTAGCCAATAATTTCAAAACATACTTAAACTACCATCCAACGATCGGATTCTAAGTTATACGAAAATCCGACAGACGGATTCTCACGAATCACCTCACGAATCATAGTTTTGCAATTATACGAAGATTCAATTCTCGGATCTTCACCTATGATCACACAAAGCCACTGGGATAGTCATATGATCAACATATCAAAACTACAAGTCCATCGGACGGTCCTAACTTCACAGATCATAAATCGAACGATTGAAATCGATCGAAACGTAAAAATTCATAACTAAATCATACGATATCTGAAAAATGAGTATAATATATTGAAATGATCGTATTGGAATCTAGAATCTTAAAATGCACAGAACCTGTATTTTTGACCCCCTGGAGGTGGCCGAAAAGGGCCGTCAGAGTTAGTGGCAGAGTCGCCGCCGACCACCGTCCAATGGTGTTGGCGCCGGGCTGCTGTTATTCATCTTAACATGCTGATCATTATTCATAACTAGCTCAAGATCATAAAATAACGGGAAGAGGTCGAAAATTACCACAATAGTCACGGTGGCCGGAAAATCTGCAGAAACCGGTGAGCTCGAGTTCGACGTAAAAACCTCCACTACTCGCTTCGATCCCTTCTAGAGATTTGTTCAGAAACTCAAGGTGAGCTCCCCAGTTCAAGAGTCACCTGAAACGAAGCTCTACAGCTCGAGATATCCAGATTGAAAGTTCTGTTCGATCCGATCAGGGCAGGCTTCCAGCCTCCACCACAGGCCACGCCGCCGTGAAAGATAGCTTCTGGGAACTTCAGGAGGTCGAGTCAACGTAGAGGGAGAAGTTTGGTGTGGGTTGGTGGCTGAAAACACGAGGAAGATGGTTTGGTTCGGTTTCGGGTGCAACCGCATCGAGCTGGTTTGTGGAACCTTGAGGCCGTGCTGGAGGAACGACGACGTCTAGCAGGTAGAGTGACTTGAGGCGAAGCCAAGGGGAGTGGTCCGACGTCTAGAGGTGGTTGGTGGAGGGAGAACAAGGCTGGAGAAGTTTGCTCTGTTTCGGTTTCGGACGAGAGAGAGAGAATGAAGACGAGAGTAAATAGTGACGGCGACAGAAATGGAAACCATAAAATGGGAAAGTTTCTGAAAATATATATACCAAGTTGGAAACTTTTTCTAAATGCCGTAACTAATTCATAAAAAATATGATGTTTGTGTTCCGCATATGCACAGACTCGTATCGATGAGCTCTACAAGTTTCATGAAGGAAATTTTCCCAAATTCTATACGTATAAAAAGTCGATTTCTCAAATCGAACATTTTGAGTTTTTTTGTTAAAACGTAAAGTTTCAGAACTTCAATAAATCAAAAATGAGATATTTCAAGTCTAAAATTCGTGTAAAAGTACGTTAATAATTCCACACAATTACACGAAATAAAAACGCAATTTTGCGGTTATTACAAGACTAATGGATCAAAATACCATCACTGCAGTGCTCGAGTTCTAAACCGAGACAAAACCGTGTTTTCCCAAGATCTTTCATTTCAAATTCGGATTTCAAGTATTTAGCAGTTTCCTTTAACTCATCTGGAGTTCCAATTAGGTTCATGTCATCAACATAAACTACTACAATTGCAAATTCGGAACTTGTTCTTTTAATGAACATGCATGGGCATATTTCATTGTTAATATATCATTTCCCAATCAAGTAGTCACTTAGATGGTTATACCACATCAGTCCGGATCGTTTTAATCCATATAGTGAGCATTTTAATTTTATTGAAAACGCGCTCCGTGGTTTAGAGCCACTTGATTTGGGTAACTGAAGTTCATCTGGAACCTTCATATATATATATATATATATATATATATGAATCTAGATCCCCATAGAGATATGCTGTAACCACATCCATAAGCTACATGTCAAGTTTTTCGGAAACTACCAAACTGATAAGGTAGCGGAACGTTATAACGTCTATTACGGGAGAATATATCTCCTCGTAGTCGATTCCAGGGCGTTGTGAGAAACCTTGCGCTACGAGGCAGACTTTATATCTAACCACCTCATTTTTCTCATTACGCTTTCTAACAAAGACCCATTTATGGCCAACAGGTTTTACATCTGGGGGTGTCTACATTATAGGCCCAAATACCTATCTCTTTGCTAGCGAATCTAATTATACCTGGATCGCATCTTTCCATTTAGGCCAATCCGCTCTTTGTTGACATTCTTCGACATAGCGAGGTTCAATATCATCATATTATATAATTCATTTTGCAACATGATATGCAAATGCATCATCAATAGCCATAGAATTTCTATCCATCATCTCATGTACACTAGTGAAATTCATGGAGATCTCTCTATTCTCTGAAATTGGTTCTGACATTGGAGCGTCCCCTAATGATATCTCTTGGACTTAACTATAATCTAGAATATTCTCATGAGATGGATTATTTACATGGATGATTAATGGATTATTTTATGCCAAACTCGCTTTCTTTCTTGGGTGAGAATCCATCAAACCTATAGGTCTCCCGCGCTTCCTGACGGGAGGCGTGGGCCTAGCCACAACGTCACCAAGGGTGGGGACGTTGGCTCCATGCTCAGGTATCCTTGAGATAGCATCATGTCCTCTAATTTTAGGGACATCAATCCTTGCAGGTATATTTGCAGCAGGTATATGTGATCTCATCACTTTAGCGATATTAGAAAACGCATTAGGCATCGATTCTGCTAAGTTCTGAAGATCGAAAATTCTCCTCACTTCAATTTAGGACTGTACGATTCAGGGATTAAGATGAGACAGAGTGGGAACAGACCACAACAATTCATGTCGTTCATGTTGAACATTTATGTTCTTATCTCCCCCTAACGACGGGAAGACTGTCTCATCAAAGTGACCATCCGCAAATCTAGCAGTAAATAGATCGCCTATCAAGGGTTCTAAGTAGCGGACAATCGTTGCATAATCATGTCTAACATAAATGTCTAATCGTCGTTGAGGATCCATCTTAGTGCACTGTGACGGCGCAATTGGCACATAAACTTCACACCCAAATATGCGTAAGTGTGAGACATCAGGCTCATACCCAGTCACCATCTGGGACGCAGAAAAGGGTTGAGTGGCAGTAGGCCTCAGACGAATAAGCACAGCTGCATGCAATATTGCATAGCCCCAAGTAGAAATAGAGAGATTGGTGTGCATTACTAATGCTCTAGCGACCATTTGTAGTCGTTTAATGGCGGTTTCTGAGAGACCATTTTGGGTGTGAACATGAGAAACATGATGTTCAACTTCAATCCCAATGGACATGCAATAATCATCAAAAGTTTTTGATGTAAACTCCCCAGCATTGTCTAATCTTATAGACTTGATAGGATGATCAGGGTGGTGAACCATTAACTTAATAATTTGAGCTATGAGTTTAGCAAATGCAGTGTTCCTTGTGGACAATAGCATGACATGTGACCAGCGTGTCGATGCATCAACCAACACCATAAAATATCTAAATGGTCAGCAAGGTGGTTGAATAGGTCCACAAATATCACCTTGGATTCTTTGCAAGAATGGTATATTTTCTTTAGTGTCCTCTGCATAGGATGGTCTCGATCCTAATTTTGCTAAAGAGCAGGTTTTGTAGAACGAATGATGGGCTTTAGAAACAACCAATGAGGATTTTGGTTGAGCCATAAAGTCACAATTTACTTTAGAAGTAAAAGGAGGAGTCAAAGAAAGGTCCATAGCGTCAAAGCCATGGTGTTGCATTAGGGGGTAGACGGCGCCGACCCTAAGTGGCCGGTCTTGCACAGTCTTGGCGCCGTGAGGCGTAGGTACATCTCTTCGAACCAATTTTTGGTTCTTACTTCTTTTCGTTCTGAAGAATGGATGTCCGTGTGAAGTCTTTAATATACGGATCATCATATCACGACCTGGGTGTCTTAGATAGTCATGCCAAAACCTATATGTGTCAGAGTCCCATAAATCATCTCTCATAACATGATTGGATTCAATGATTCGAATAGTGGTTGCATACAACCCACTAGAACTATACATAAGTTTCACTAAGACTCTTTTATGTTTGTAGTCATTAGAGGTGATGCAAATGAACTCTTGTCCATTCTCACAATGTGTTTCCACATAAAAACCATTGGCTCTTATATATTTGAAGTTCAAAAGGGTTCTTTCCGCCCTAGGAGCGTGGAGAGCTTCAGTGACATTAATGATTGTGACATGTGGCAACAAGAATTGAGCTGGTCATCGACCATGATTCAATTTAGATGACCCTGCTATTGTAGTCACTGAAAATCGAGTAAGCGTCATCTCAAGAAATAATTGCCTATTTCGAAGTATGGTGTGCGTAGTAGCACTATCCACGAGACATTCTAGCTCTCCGGGAAACATACTTGAATAAAGTATCAAAATTGACACTTTATTTCAATGAAAGCCAATGATTATATCAAAAGTTTCCAATCCAAAATAGTCAATATTTGACTTAATGGTTTTTACTCAATCCCTTTTGGTGACTCAAATTGAGCATAACCAGGAAAATAAGGGGAGATGTCGGTGGAGCAAAGCTCGCTTAAGTACCACTTATCTCAACTATTTTCCTAGTGAGAAAGAGCTATAACCAATGTCTTTGTTGATAGCTTTCAAATTTTGGATTTGGATTGACATTTGTATGGTCAAGTTTTACTGCTCACGAACGCTCTTAGTCCGTGTTTATGAACACTCTTAGTTCATAATATTTCGATGCTTGCGGACGCTCTTAGTCCGAAGTCTACGAACACTCTTAGTTCGTATAGTGTGAATCCCCACGATTCCGCTTTTATGGAATCGAACCCATGCTATAAGAAAAGTGGGATATAGAAGAAGGGAGGTTGGATGTCCCTGAGAAAAGAAGAAGAAATTTAAATTTCAGAAAGCAAGAACTTTAATCTGAAATACTTACTTGTTAAAATTTGGAACAGATTCACTTTTGAACAACTCCAGTTTCGATTGGTGTACATGTCTCAAAACGACTCTAATAGGGCTGAAATTTGGAGGTCAAATAGAAGAGACATAGACGAACAACTTTGATGAAGAAAGAATTTTGATCCGAGATCCCGAACTAGAGGTTTCGGAGCATGCAATCAGACTGATACGCACAGGAATGTTTCTGCCGATTTTTCTCAGGAGGACCAGTCAGTTTTGCGGCCGATTCGAGGGCTTTCAAACCGGTTCTTGCCTTTTCTCTTCTGGTTCCTGAATCGTGGGTTGAAGGTCCTTTTGTTTTCAAAATTTGGTGACAATTGGATACCCGGAAAATGGTGAACCGGTGGAGATATCGCAGCGGATGGTTTTTGGGTTCCGGTGGCCGGTTCGGTGTGTTTCCAGCCGGTTTTGGTAGTGTTGCTGCCGGTTCCGGACTCCTGACGTTGAGTGCTTCAAGTTGTGTTGCGGAGGATGAAAAGGTCTCAAGGTTTTGTATTTGGATTTAGGATTTTGGCTATTTGTGATTATGACTCGTGCTGATAACGTGTTTAAGGAAAATAGAATTGAGAGAGCTTGATGAGAGAATTGTATTTCATTATTGAGAATAGGAGCCCTATATATAAGGATTACAAAGTACATGTTCTAATGATATAAGGAAAACTATTCCGAATAAGACTATGAATTTTAGAACATTCTCTCCTATTATAATTATAGAACTACTCCTAGTTTGATTAGACACACAAAGCTAATTTTCCTTCAACACTAATATACCAACCTAAAAAGAAAAGTCGAGAGCTTCTTCAGCTTTATGATGCAAATAATAAATCATGAATTTCATAAATTACTCACAGAGTCTCACCCTTGTTTGCTACGTTTTATTTCTTCTAGTTGATGTGTCATAGATTGGCCATGGATTGGCTAAAGGAACAAATTACATAGATTGGCCGAAAGAAGAACTATATCCTCCTAGGATCCAATGCTTGATTTTTTTATTATTTTTTTGATACAAAATTTCAATTCAATGCTTGATCATGTCATAACCTACCATAGTCATTAAAAGAAGATCAACGGCTAGCAATTGTCCATCAGAATTTCAAAACTGTCAAAGTGGGATCCACACACCGCAACCTCTAAGGGAGATCAAGAATCGGAACCCTATAAAGCCCAACTTACCAACAGCAACAACAGCATACATGACCCTGAAGGAAGAAGAAAGTAGCAGTTTGTTGAATAATGTGGATATTTGGGTGGAAAGGGCCTTCTGGGTTTTCAGCCCGCTCAACAGCTGAGGATGTTACTCAAGGGATTGATGGAACTGGCCTCACTGCACTTGTTACAGGTCTTTCTTTTTGCTCACAATTTATCACATGTTTGATTGCTGAGACAAGAAAGTTTTTAACTTTATCAGTTTCCTTTGACAACCCATTTGTGATTTGGGTGTTTATGATTTCGTGGTTTATTGTTTGGTGTTTCTGTGGGTTGGTATTTTTGATTGAAGGTCTGTGTAAAGTTTAGAGCTTTTTCCAGGTGGTAATATAGTTACTGAGTATTGATAAGATGTAGTTGTGAGAGTGAGGACCAAGGTGACTATTGATGCTTTCTCTTATACATATGCATACAAACTGATTGTTTAAGTTTGTAGCGAGTGTTTTGATTTGATGAAACAAACGTGTTGCATGATAAACCTTATTGTAAAGACTTAATAAACAAGAAGTAAATGGAGTTGATCAAAGTTTTGGTCAAGTTGAAATCTTTGTATTTCAGTTTTTTTTCGCTTTCATTTGGATTGTTGCCCTATGAATCCAGTTAGAAAGAAGAAGATAAATTATACTGATATTGACTTCTTTACCTTGGAACTTTATAAACGCTTTGCTTTTGGCTTGGAATTGGTGAAATTTGCACACTAGGCCTTATGTTCTTATACTGATGTTGGATCTCAGGAGCTTCAAGTGGTCTTGGTTTGGAAACAACACGTGTTTTAGCATTGCGTGGTGTTCATGTTGTCATGGCAGTAAGGAATACAGATGCGGGTAGGGATGTCAAAGAATCAATACTTAAGGAAGTCCCCACCGCCAATATTGATGTCATGGAACTAGATCTCAGCTCATTAGCATCAGTAAGAAAATTTGCATCGGAATATAAATCATCTGGTCTTCCATTGAATATCCTGATGTAAGAAATCTAAATTAATTACTTATGATTACTCATGTCACATTTCTTATAGTTAAAAATGATGAAAGTTTATTTTGTATAAGAGTTCAACAATTAGGAGTTATAATTTCTCCTCTCTTTGAAGTAATAATGCAGGTGTTATGGCAACTCCATTCATGCTTTCGCATGACAACATTGAACTGCAGTTTGCAACCAACCATCTAGGTATACAAAGCATTAAATTTCTTTCATGTTCTCCTGATGAACTTTCATGAGGGAGCAGGGTTGAACTATTGGACATAAATAAGTTCTAGATGAGGAATTTCAAATTTTATGTTTCTATTTTGAGGAATCTTAGTTAGACTGCAACTTTACCTTATTTTTTGGCCTTCGATGACGTTTCTGTTTCTCATTAGAAGAATTCTGGTGATTTGAACTGCCCTGTCATCATCCCTTTATAAATTGGAATCTTAGAGGTCTTAGTTCTTACCATAATTTACCATAATTTGCAGGTCATTTTCTTTTGACAAACCTTCTATTGGATACCATGAAAAAGACAGCAAGTGAAAGCAAAAAAGAGGGAAGGATCGTGATTGTATCATCAGAGGCTTATCGGTTTGCATATAGTGAGGGGATTCGCTTTGATATGATCAATGATGAATCAGGGTAACATTCTATTCACCAAGTGCTGCTAGATAATGCATTATATAGTTTTATGGTTTGAGATGTTCACATGATGTACTGAGTTACTTGTATATCTACAGGTACAACAGTATGTATGCTTATGGACAATCAAAGCTAGCCAACATATTGCATGCTAGTGAGCTTGCAAAGCGCTTGAAGGTACCATTGAATTTATTTAAAGAACCTGATACACAGTTCTTGATTTTTTGTTTTTTTTGTTTGTTTTGTTTTCGTCTGGAGTACATAGTTCTTGTTGGTTGGTAAATAATAGGCTAAACAAGTTCGTTGGTTGGTAAAACCATGAAAGTATTTAAGAGTCAAATCTTTAAGCATCTGCAGGGCCCTGGCTTTATTACATCTCTTTTGGTCGATATAAGAGAAAAGATTAATAGCCTACTTTTAGTGCGAGTATTTTCTTCTTCCTAAGACATCTATACTTAATTAAGTTTGTCATCTGAGGGTCAACTACTCTCAGTTCACTGAAAGACGTTGCAGATGGTTCTTCCCACCTTCATTCTAAATTTTTAATTTTTTTTTTTTTTTTTTAAACAAAAAACATGAGCAGTAAGTATAGGGCTCTACTCTGCTGGGGTTTCCAACATTTGCAGTGTTACAGTTAACGCTCCAAATGAGCCATGTCCGCATGCAAGAGAAATTCTAATATTGTGTTGGTCTCTGTATTATTATGATTTTCTCATCTTTATAATTTTTTCATCATTAACAGGCAGAAAGGGTTGATATAACTGCTAATTCCCTTCATCCCGGATCAATTGTTACCAATCTTCTACGGTACCACAGTTACATTAATGGTAAGTTTTTTAATTACTGATATGCTTGGAATTGTAATTTGTATCTGGGTTGTTGGGGTTCACATGAGAAAGTTCTCGCTTCATTGATTGGGGATTAAGGTCATGCATTCTAAGTTTAATTTGTACAAAATTTTTATAATTATCTGTATCATGTCTAGTTACAGACCCTTGGGGAAGAGGGTTGTATATTATGCCATTGACCAGGACATAGGGTCTACAGCTCTACCACATCTGTTCAGTATCAGTACATAATGACTAGGAGAACAAACCATTCAATGATATGTTCTATGTGCATATGCTATATACAATGAAATAATGAATTAATACTAGTAAGGTAAAAGGAAGGACAAGTGAAGGCTCCTTTTAGGTATTTTGTCAAATTGGTTATTCAACATAGTTCTTAACTATGGCAAGTGCTTAATCAAGCGAAATTTATTGTGTCAATGGACAATGATCTTTAGTATGGGTTTCTCTGATAAACCATCTTGCAAATTGGTTATAACTTCCATCATTTCCTGCAAGTTTCTCGGTTCATACTAAGATATTCATTGTTTTGGCCTAATGCAGTTGTTGCTAATATGGTTGGCAAATATATGCTTAAAAATACTCACCAGGTATGTTACTAATCTGATACGCCCAGCAAACATTAAGTTTAATGTTTATCTTCAAATTTAATATCCTTGCTCAAGCAGCTTCACTGTATTGTAGCTGTCTTCTTATATTTATTCAACATAATTGCAGGGAGCTGCGACTGAATGCTATTTGGCATTGCATCCGCAAGTTAAGGGTGTAAGTGGTGAGTATTTTATGGACAGCAACGTTGCCAATCCAACGGTTCTGGCTAAAGATGCAGAATTGGCAAAGAAGTTATGGGACTTCAGTTTGAGCCTGACAGAACCGAAGTAATTGGGTATAAGGCTTCAACTAGTTTGAGTAGATTTCTGTTGTAAATCGCAAGTCAATGTACCTTTTACTGGTTTTGAGTAGCCGCTAAAACGTTGAATGACCATGTAAATTAAAAGCTGTAATTAAAGATGGCACATGAGCAATGTGTTGTTTTAAAACAAGGCAGTGGAATCTATTAACAAATACTGGAGGTCTATCTAAGCAAATGAAAGGGTTCAGAATCCATTTATTATTTTTATTATTATATTTTTTTTCAGCAAGAAACATAGGCCTTTCTTCTTTGGAGATTTGGTCATGTTCTTTAAAGTTTGGGAATCTCTGAGAAATCTTCCAAAATGTTAGCGTTGTAATCCAAAAAATGGTCGCCATATTCCTATGCTAATTTACATTACTCTCATCGAATTTGACCCTTTTGTATTCTTTAGCAGAGCAATATCACAAACGTCATAGCTTATTACAATTGCAAGAAAATTTTGCCACCTAAGAAAGACCATTATCTATTCTATTGGTATCTAATTATCTATATTAAGTGGTGCACTCATGGCATCACATTGTCCTAAAATTAGCTGTCACTCTACGTGCAAATATTATAAGAACAGTGGTAAAGACCTGAGAGTACTATATATATTGCTTTCTGTGTGTTGAAAGTTGAAACCCGAGTATCATCTGGAAAATTTAATGGGACTCTTCAGCAAGAAAGGGCCTTCTGGGTTTTCTTCGACTTCCACAGCAGAGGAAGTTACACAAGGGATTGATGCAACTGGTCTTACTGTCATTGTTACAGGTTAGTCTCTATTTTACCTTGACAGATATAATAAGAATTCATTTTGAGGGCAATTGAAATAAGTAGGTATGTAGGAGATGAAGTGCGATTCAGTGTGTTCCCAGAAAGTAAAATGATCACTGATTTCAAGTGAACTTCACTAATGCTTGGTGAGTTACAATGGTTTTTTTCTTGATTAATATATTGGATGATCATATGTTATATTCTGAAACTATATGAAAGAAAGATGGTTCCTTCTATTCAACGAGTTTTTTTCTAATTAGATAGAGATATTCTCTTTTGGATCTTGGATGTATAATACATTATTTATGATCAGTGTGAAGAATTTTCATTATTATTTTTCCTTTTCTAAATTTACATGTTAATGAGCATTTCTACAAATATTTCAGGAGCCTCTAGTGGTATTGGCACGGAGACAACGCGTGTTCTTGTGTTGCGTGGAGCTCATGTCATCATGGCAGTGAGGAACAAGGACGCTGGGACAAATGTCAAAGCAGCAATTCTCAAAGAAATTCCGGATGCTAAAATTGATGTTATGGAGTTAGACCTCAGTTCATTTGCATCTGTAAGAAAGTTTGCAGAAGACTACATTGCCTTGGGTCTTCCATTGAATATTCTTATGTAAGTCAACCGATTGCCATTGTTAGTACTGCCACTCAAAAGTTTCCATTTAGTGTGTTCTGTTAAACAATGTAGATAGTATACTTGCGAGTTAACATGAATACATGATAAGTGATGAGTGGTTCTGATGCCATAATCGACAACTGCTTGCCCCTAAAAGCTTGAACTATCCTTTCAAAAAAAGAAAGAAAAAAAAGAAACAAAAGAAGGAATAAAAGCTTGAACTATTAAGGAATAGATCAACAACGTCTAATTGTATTAAAGCTAATCTGTATGTTGGTGCTAGCTCTAACTTTCATACATACATAGATTGCAGTTGAAAGGTTATATAAACAGAACTTACTTTTATTTTTGTGGTATATGAAACTAAGAATAAGTTGAATCTTTTCTTTGTTAAAAGTAACAATGCAGGGGTTATGGCGAGCCCATTCAAGCGTTCTGAAGACACCATTGAACTCCAGTTTGCAACTAACCATTTAGGTGTACTACTGCTACCTAACAGTTTCTTTGGATTTTGTCATGTATGCCAATGCATAAGTTCTCTTTGAGTTTCTTTGATCAGTTTTTTGGTTACTGATATTTTCATCCAATCCGCAGGTCATTTTCTTCTGACAGATCTTCTATTGGATACCATGAAATGCACCTCAAGAGAAAGCAACATTGAGGGGAGAATTGTTAACTTATCATCACTCGGCCATCAATACAGCTACCGCGAAGGAATTCGTTTTGATGCAATTAATGATGAATCAAAGTAAAACTTTGGCAGCATTGTTCTGATGAATCCTCTCTAGGGAGTCTAGGCTACTCTCTTTTAATTGAGGTGCCTTATATACATGTCAATAATCTGTCCTTTTAACGTGCAAATTTGCAGATACAGCAAATACTATGCTTATGGACAATCCAAGCTTGCAAACATACTGCATGCTAAAGAGCTTAACAGGCATCTAAAGGTATTCAATTGCTGAATCAAACACGTGTGTTTTCTATGAAATGATATGTACCTCTTGGTTGACTTGGTATATGTTTGGAAAACTAACTAAACAGGAAGAAGGAGTCGAGATAACTGCTAATGCTGTTCACCCTGGAGCAATTCTTACCAATCTTATGCGCTATGATAACTTTTTACATTGTAAGCTTCATCTTCTCTACTTTATCAGTGTCAGTTGATTCTTTAGGAGAATTTGCTGCAGTGATGATTGTAATCAGTTTATACAGTATTGATCACCTTTTGTATTCTATGATAATTGGAGTTCTTGACATCGAATTTTTTCTGGTTTTCTACTGATCCACTCACCTTCTGTGTTTTTCTTGACACAGCTGTTATGAAGGTGCTGCGTCCATTTCTCACTAAATCTATTCCCCAGGTACTCTTTTACGTTCCAAAGTATACATAATGGAGGATTGTGTATACACAATCGTCTGCCGTGTGTGTGTTTGTTTGCTCAAATTCGTTTGTGCTTAATTTTGAACATGGCTATGCAGGGAGCGGCGACCACATGCTTTGTGGCACTGAATCCACAAGTCAAGGGAGTAAGTGGCGAATACTTTGTGGACTGTAATGTTGCCAAGCCGAGCTCTCAGGCAAAAGATGCAGATTTAGCTACCAAACTCTGGGATTTCAGCTTGACCTTGACCAATGTCAAGTAGTAGTGAAGGTTTTCATCTTTGATGGGTGTAGCTGGCTCTTTTTCTGCACTGTTTGTTATGAAGTCAAATTGCCAAATCACATTTGTATCGTACTTGTAATTTATTACCAGTTGGCCGTCAAACAATGTGTCCTAGTTAATGACACAGTTCCATATATAAGAGCAACATCACAAATGTCATTGCTTATATTATATATTGCAGATGTGTTCCATTTAAACGTCCACGCTTATTTACATTATTACTCATCTTTCATAATAACCATTTTCTTATTCTTAGCAGATTAAAACCACAAACGTACTAACTGGGATGTTTACATGGAAGAGTTGAAATGTTATGATTAGGTTATGATTTTGCAAGCAGTAGTGTACTGACTACTGAGGAATGAGGATCATAAATTTAATGTCATTTATTGAAACCATATTGTTTGATTGTTACATATGTCACTAGTTACATGAACGGCTGTTTAAAATGCATATTGTTTAAGAACAAGAGGAATTGACACACAGAAAGAGAGAGTAATATTTCTGAGAGAATGGAGATTTCAAGTATGTTTATTCATCTCATACAAAGGGGTATTTATAGGAATACATTTGAAGTGTGAAAGCTCAAAGAGAAAATCAAAATGATAACCATCTTGATGATGATTTTCTGCCATGCTTGTTGCCCTTTGGCAAAGCATGTTACATAAGTCTTCATACACTCAAGTACCTATGATTATACACTCAAGTACCTATCTAAATACTTTACGTATTTTGTTACATGATATAGACATACATAGTATTTATACATTTATACTACAACACTCCCCCTTGGATATTTCATGTTCAATAGTATTGTGTTGGTGGTGCGCATCGAAGTTGTCTCGTTAAAAACCTTGCCAAGTAATAAAACCCAGTGGGAAAAACAATCTTGGTCGAAAGGGAAAAAGAGCACAACGTGCGTTGAGTGTGAAGTATGTTTCTGAATACTCCCCCTGATTTAGACTCCTCTTGAAGATCGTGGGAGTTCGGATATCCTCCTCAATCCGATGCTCCTTACATGTTTCTCGAAAGGGGATTTTGGTAGTGACTTAGTAAATAAGTCAGCTACATTATCTTCTGATCGGATTTGATTTACTTCAATATTTAGAAGTGTTTGTTGTTGCTGATTGTAGAAGAATTTCGGCGATATATGCTTGGTATTGTCGCCTTTGATGAAACCTAATTTCATTTGCTCAATACAAGCTGCATTATCCTCGTAAATGCATGTAGGTTCATTTATGGTAAATTTCAAACCACAAGTTCCTCGAATGTGTCTATTTATAGACCTTAGCCATATGCACTCACGCACGGCTTCATGTAGTGTAATAATCTCTGCATGATTTGAGGAAGTAGCAACAAGAGTCTGTTTTGTAGATCTCCAAAATATAGCGGTGCTTCCCATGGTAAAGACATAACCTGTTTGGGAGCGACCTTTGTGAGGGTCAGAGAGATACCCTGCATCAGCAAAACCCGTCAGAACATCATTATCATTTTGATGGAGGGGAGGAGAACGTCGGTCACTATGGATAGTGTTGCCGGCGCTCACATTTCTTTTCTCTCTGTAGGGATAGAACAAGCCCATATCGATCGTACCTTTTAGGTATCGAAAGATTGTCTTTATACCAATCCAATGGAGGCGTGTTGGCGCAGAACTATGTCGAGCTAACAAGTTTACTGCAAATGAGATATCCGGTCTTGTGCATTGAGCTAAATACAATAATGCGCCTATCGCACTTAGGTAAGGTATTTCAGCTTCTAATAAATCTTCGTCCTCATCCCTTGGACGAAACGGATCTTTCATGGGCTCAAGACTACGGTTGATCATGGGAGTACTCACATGCTTTGCTTTATCTTCATTAAAGCGCGTTAGTAACTTTTGAGTATATGCTGACTGATGGATCATAATCCCATCATTATGGTGCTCGAGTTCTATTCCGAGACAAAACAGTGTTTTCCTGAGATCTTTCATCTCAAATTCAGATTTCAAATATGTAGCAGTTTCTTTTAACTCATTTAGAGTTCCAATTAGGTTCATGTCATCGACATAAACTGCTACAATTGCAAATCAGGATCTTGTTCTCTTAATGAACACGCAAGGGCATATTTCATTGTTAACATATCCCTTCCCAATCAAGTAGTCACTTAGACGGTTATACCACATCCGTATAGTGAGCGTCTTAATTTTATTGAAAACGCGCTCCGTGGTTTGGACCAATGTTTGGTTCGTACTTCTTTTCGTTTTGAAGAATGGATGTCCGTGTGAAGTTTTTAATATACGGAGCATCATGTCACGACCTGGATGTCCCAAACGGTCGTGCCAAAGCTTGTATGTGTCAGGATCCCATAAATTGTCATTCATGACATGGTTGGATTCAATGACTCTAATAGTGGTTGCATACAATCCACTAAAGCGACACATAAGTTTCTCTAAAACTCGTGTATTTCCGTAGTTTTTAGAGGTGATGCAAAGGAACTCTTGTCCATTCTCACAATGTGTTTCCAGATGAAAATCATTGGCTCTTATGTCTTTAAAGCTTAATATGATCTTTCCGGCCCTTAAAGCTTAATATGATCTTTCCGGCCCTTGGAGCATATAGAGCTTCGGCGACATTAACATTTGTGCCATTTGGTAACAAAAATTGAACTGGTCCTCGACCATGAATCAATTGTGATGGTCCTGCCATCGTAGTTACTGAGGATCGACTAGGTGTCATCCATAAAAATAATTGCCTATGTCATAATATAATATGTGTGGTGCTACTATCAAGAAGGCATTCCAATTCTCCGGAAAACATACTGAAAGGGATAAAGTTCGGAATATTAACACATGTCCATGATATTGAATGTGATACCTTATTAATAGGGAAAATAGACAATGATTACATCAAAGTTATTCATAAGTATATTCCAAATATCAAACTTTAGACAAATTGTTATCACTTAATCCGTTTGGTAATTCCAATGAAATATGACCAGGAAAGTAGAGAGATGTTGGTGGAGCGAGGCTCGCTTAAATACCCCTATCTCAATTGCTTTCCTAGACATCATACTTCATTGGGTATGCTACATAAGAAGGAGTTTAATACAATTGTTATTTATTGACTAAGGCATATTTGCCATTCTTGGAAAATAGAAAGAGGATTATTCTAATCAAAGTCTGTGGCATCTTCGTGCTCTTCATCTACAGCTTTGAAGTCCTCAACGGTGAGATTGACATCTTCACTATTTTCATCTTCGGCAAGGTTAGCCTCTTGCTCTCTTGCTTCCCTGTACTCCTTGTAGCATGCAGCTAATTGGGTACTTGCATGACATTGTTTAAACCAATGCTCGATTGATCCACATCTATGACACATGTCATTGTGGTTCCCTCCCTTCATTTGAGGTGTAGGTTGTGCACGTTGTGCACGTTGTGGATATTCCCTAGGAGGGTTGCTGCTACTACCACAGCGCATGGTGCGACCTCCACGGCCCACGGTGCTATTTCCACTGTCAGTGTTTCCATATCTCCCTCTTCCACGTGTGATGTTGCCATCACTTGTGCCCGCTCTAAAGTTGCGGTTTCCTTCTTTATTGGGGCGGTTATATGGACCTATTCGTCCTTCATGTCCCCTATTATTAGGGTACACATGTCCCCTATTGCTGGGGTACCGCTCCTTGTGCCCTCTCTTGGGTGCATTATAATTTGCCTCACGAACTCTCTTGGTTCCAATGGGTCTTGAATTATAATTCTTTACGAGAATTTGTCTTGCTTTTCGGCTACCGACAAAATATTTATGAGCTCATTGAACCTCGTAATTCGTCCAGCATTTACTTCAGTGTGATACTGCTTTGATAGCAAGATTGCTGCAACGGGGAAGGTGGAGAGAGTTTTCTCAATTAGCTCTTCTTCTGTGAGGGGTTTTTGACAGAACCTCAACATGGACTTGAGACGAAGAGTTTCTGAATTGTACTCAGCAATAGACTTGAAGTCTGAGAAGCGTACATCGTTCCACTGAACTTTCAAGTCAGGGAGGAGAGAATCTTGGATATTGTTAAAGCGCTCTTGTAGCTCCTCCCATAAATCATTTGCATCTTTGATAGACATGTACTCTAGTCTGAGTGCTTTGTCCATATGACGTCGCATCAAGATGATTGCTTGTGCATGTCTCTTGGGTGTTCGAGGGAACACAAGGGCCGGATCTGGTGCATGGATGATGGGCAATATCCCCTTCGATGTGAGATGGTTCTCAACGTCAGTTTTCCAGCTATGGTAATCCGAACCTGTTGAGTCAAGGATTTGAAAATCGAGTCTAGGTTCATTCGACATCCTTGAAAATAAGAAGAAAATATTAGTTTCAGAGTTAAAACTTCCACGAAAAATAATAAGATTTCCGAGCTATGCTACCAAGAAATCAATTTCCAAGAATCATTGTGAACACTCTTAGTTCATTGATTACGAACGCTCTTAGTTCGTTTGGTGTGAATTTCTATAATTCCGCTTTTGATTGTAAGTTCCTGAGAAAAAGGAAAAATGAGAGAAAATAAATAAAAACTCAAAAACGGGAACTTTTAGTAAAGAATACCTTGAAATAGTGTTGCCGGAAATTTTGACCGGAAAAATTATCAGAGGTGATCGGAAGGATCGTTGGAAAAAGTCGAGAAAAATCGTCCGAAAAGTCGCCGGAAAAGTGTCAAAAAGTCGTCGGAAAAGTTGTCGGAAAGTCGCCCCGCAAATCTGTCGACAGATGCGTCGGCAGCTGCTGCGCAGCGTCTCGGCAGCTGCTGCACAGGGTTCTCGACAGCTGCTGTACAGCTCTCGGCAGCACCTTGGCAGCTGTCCGGTTTGAGTTTTCTGCTTCCGGGGGCCGGTTCAGGCAGTTTCCAGCCGGTTCCGGCGATTCTGAGACCGGTTCCGGGCTTCTGGAATCAAGGGCTTTGATATGAGCTAGGGTTTGGGGATTTTTTGTAGGTTTGGAAAAATGACTTCGATCGATGATGAACTCTTCTTTCGTCAATTTTCGATTCTAATTCTAGAGCAACTTCTTGCTGATAACGTGTTTAAGAACAAGAGGAATTGACACACAGAAAGAGAGAGTAATATTTCTGAGAGAATGGAGATTTCAAGTATGTTTATTCATCTCATATAAAGGAGTATTTATAGGAATACATTTGAAGTGTGAAAGCTCAAAGAGAAAACCAAAATGATAACCATCTTGATGATGATTTTCTGCCATGCTTGTTGCCCTTTGGCAAAGCATGTTACATAAGTCTTCATACACTCAAGTACCTATGATTATACACTCAAGTACCTATCTAAATACTTTACGTATTTTGTTATATGATATAGACATACACAATATTTATACATTTATACTACAACACATACAGATTTATTCCTGTGAATGACAAAATCACATCAATATTATTAGAATGTATTTTTAGCCTGTGTATTGAAGTATTGATTGTGTACTAGCCCAAATATAAGATCATAATCAGAACAGAAAAGAAAATAAGATCTATAGACTTGCTACTCAAGGAGCTTAAACTCAAATCTTGTAGTGATCTTTTTACTTGGTACAAGATTTGAGTTTAGGTGATGCTTCTTTTTCACTACAAAATGGTTTTGTAGGGTTTTTCTTTGCAAGCAAGTCTTGTAGACCTAGAACTTTATTGAAGGCCTTACATGTGATTTTATTGTCTTTGATACACTTAATAATGATTATCATTGATTCAAATCTCTTACAAGAATGTGAGCTGGTCAAGATCTCCCAACAAATCTAGAATACTACCATTGAACAGACTACCCTGTATTGGTTGGCCAAATGAAAGTTCTGAATTCCCAGTTGGACTTTGGTCCTGGATGCCACTGTAAACTTTGAAGAGAAAGAGTGAAAACTTGAATTTTGAGATTACAAACTGTTGGTGATCTCTATTCTCTGGGGCTTCCATAGGCCAGGTTCATGGCAGGCTGCAGGCGTCCTTAGTTGGTGATCTCTTCATCCTAGACTAATTCAAACCAATATCGTGCGCTTTTCTATGGCATTTTAATCTGTAAGCTTCAACATCTGTGCTACAGGCCTCATTAATCCTCAAGTAAAATTCTCTGCATGCAGATCAGTTTCTACAATATGCATGCAGACATCACTCCTCATAGTTCTTCTTGACACTGTACAATTGTCTGTTATAAATTCGGTTGACCAACTTGCTTTTTCTTTGGCTCGACACAGGTATTGCTAAGGTGCTGAGTGTATTTAACAATCTTTTCATTAAACCTATTCAGCAGGTACTCCTTCACGTACCAAAACAAATGTAGAGGCATTGAATAGACATGGAATTCACCTTATCAATATCTCAAATCAATGATGGGTTCTATATTGACGCCTAACCGGGCAACCGAATCGTTTTAGAAGACATCAATTTGTAAAAGTCAGAGAGTAAGACATCAGTTTCTCAATAAGATCAAATCGTTTTAGAAGAGACTCTTGCGTGTATGTTGTTCTCTTGTTTTGTTCCCTAAAAGTCAGAGAGTACGTAAGACATCAATTTCTCAATAAGATCAAATAGTTTTAGAAGTGACTCTTGCGTGTACTTGTGACGGTGGCTTCCTTCGCAGCATATGATAGCTGTAACGCTGCATTTACAGCTGACCTACAGCCAAGGATTCTTAGGTTAAAGAATACTAGTTGTAACTGCCTCTATCTAGTATAAATAGAGGTTCCATGTTATTGAGTCAAGATTACATGTTGTGAGTGAAAAGAGAGAGAGAAAAAGAGAGGAGTTTAGAGAGAAAAGAGAGATCTCTCCCAAAACTTAATTGTCTTTGTTTAAGAACAAGAGGAATTGATAAACAGAAAGAGAGAGTAAAATTTCAGAGAGAATGGAGATTTCAATGTGTTTATTCATCTCATACAAAAGAGGTATTTATAGGATTACATTGAAGTGTGAAAGCTCAAAGAGAAACTCAAAATGATAACCATCTTGATGATGATTTTCTGCCATGCTTGTTGCCTTTGGTAAAGCATGTTTACATAAGTCTTCATACACTCAAGTACCTATGATTATACACTCAAGTACCTATCTAAATACTTTTACGTATTTTGTTACATGATATAGACATATACGGTATATGTACAATTTATACTACAACAGTCTTTCCTTTGTTAGGGTGTATTTCCTCCTGTTATAAGAGAGAGGGTATTGTCAATTGTGCTCTCCTTATTGCAAAAGAGAAATTGTTGTTGTATCCTTCTGCTATAGTAAAATCCTTCTACATATCATCTTGTGCTCCACTAGTTTTCATAGTTTCTACTTCAGTTGAAAAAAAGTGCCCCATACCACAACATCCTAACAGTGTGCGTCTGTTTTCAATTTTTTTTCCTTTTCTTTTTTTGTAATACCTGTGCTTAATCAACTTAATACTGAAGGTGGCTGTGCAGACTGCAGGGTGCAGCAACCACATGTTTTGTGGCACTTCATCCACAAGTTAAGGGAGTAAGCAGTGAATGCTTTGTGGACTGTAATGTTGCCAAAGCGAATTCTCAAAATTTGACTACCAAACCCTGGGATTATAGCTTGACCTTGACCAATCTCAAGTAATAGTACAGTTTTTTTCTTTCACGAGTCCTGCTAGCTGTAAGTGGCTTTTTGCACTGTTTGTTTTGAAATCTGCCAAATCACATTTGTACAATACTTATAACTTATTACCAGTTGGCCATCAAACAATGTGTCGTACTCAATGACATTGGTCTATATATGAGCAACACTCAATTTTATTGCTTATTACCAGTTTGGTCTGCTAATTTACACTCTTGCTCATCTTTCATGATGACCTCTTGTTTTTGGCCATCATTATTCGTTGGCATTGGCCGGCCAATATTGTAATTACATGATATTCCTAAGCGGCTACACAGTGTTGGTTTTGTTTAAATTCTCTGCTCAGGATAATATTTATGAGCAAAACTATTCAGCAGGTACTTCTTCAGGTTTCAGAATATATGTAGCATCACTATTTTGAGTGCAATGCTGCATGGACTGATGAACCCTATTCATAATAAACTACATTGTATATAGCATCGCTCGCGATATAGGATCCACATATGTAAAGGGGTCGCACCGCTATTAGGATATACATTGTGATTCAAATGTTTATTTCTCATTGAACATGGTCGTGCAGGGAGCGGCAACCACATGCTTTTTGGCACTGAATCCACAAGTTAAGGGAGTAAGTGGCGAATACTATGTGGACTGTAACATTGCCAAACCGAGCTCTCAGGCAAATGATGCAGATTTGGCCAAGTGACTCTGGGATTTAACTTGAGTTTGACCAATCTCAAGTAGTAGTGGAGGTTTAAGTCTTTTTCTGGGCCATGTTGTAGGGAGCTGTAATTCTGCACTATTTGTTATGAAATCAATAGGCATATAGAATGAATGATTTTAATCCTCTCTCTTCATCCTCTACAATGGAGTGTACTGTAAATTAGCAAAGCAAACTCACAAACTTGGCCCATGCTTATTCAATTCCAAGAACTGACAAAGCACTTGAATGCTTTTGGCAGAAGTACTTATCCTTGGTCGGCAATTAATGATACTACACCAGCCAACAACACCCGTCCATATCAAAGAGCCCTGAGCTCATAAACGCAATTTATTATTACAATTTCACATGGCTGCATCTTGCTACAAAGTTTATCATGACTCTACGAATTTACATTACCATCACCAATAAAGATGACCCTTTTGTTTTCTTTAGCAGAGCAACATCCCAAACGCCATTGTTTAGTGATAATTACAATACCCCAATAAAACTTTGCCAATTAGAGGTCTGCTTTGGTATCTCTGATTTAGTGAGGCAGCCGGAGCTTACCCTTGTCTTGACATTAGTTGTCATTTTTCGAACAGAATACAAGTCTAGTATTTATCACTTTTATGTTGGTTTCGTAAGCATTCTAGCCCTCTCAAACCAGGGAAAAAAGAAGAAGAAAAAAGCAATCTAGCTCTCTGTGTTCCAATCTCATTAATATCATTAGCAAAATTATGGGGTTACTTAGCAGGAAAGGGCCATCTGGGTTCTCAGCCTCTTCCGCAGCAGAGGAAGTTACTCGAGGGATTGATGGAACTGGTCTTACTACCATTGTTACAGGTCATTCAAGCTCTATTTTAGTTAAACTTACCATAGTTCGTATGATGAATACTATTATTGCTTAGTTTGCTATGTATTTCGTTGCATTTGTTCTAGAAGAAGAAGCTTATGTATGTATCCAAAAGATTAAAAGAGAATAAGATCAAAAATTGTAATTAAAAAAATTGAAACAAAGGATCCCATATGGTTTAGTTTGCCTGCATATGTATAAAGAGAGATCTTGATCAGTCATTTGAAGTGCTTACTGTAATTATATGGTCTAAAACTGCTTCTCCACCTTTGGGGATGTACAATTTTCATGTCAACGGGCCTTCCTAGCTTAGTGTTTGCTTAAGGTTATTAGACGTCTCGATTTGTAATTTTTGTTTAATTTTCAGGAGCCACAAGTGGTCTTGGTTTAGAGACATCGCGCGTTCTTGCATTGCGTGGTGTCCATGTAGTTATGGCAGTAAGGAACACAAATGCAGGGGAAAATGTCAGAGAAGCAATCCTTAAGGAAATCCCAAATGCTAGAGTTGATGTTATGGAGTTAGATCTCAGCTCATTGGCATCTGTAAGGAAGTTTGGAGAAGAGTATAATTCCTTGGGCCTTCCACTGAACATCCTTATGTAAGATAAGCAGTCATTGCCACTCATCTTCATTTTTTTGGTTTAGCAAATATCATCTTTACTATTTCAACATATCCTGCAGGTTAGTTGTGTTTATTGACTTTATTCTACTCTATTTTCCCCTATTTTATGTTTTGTCGGACAAATTTAGACTCTAAATGTGCAACTAATATTATGTCAGATAACAACTCGACTCCAAAAACTTAAACTGCTAGGAAATGACAATACACTAGTTAATCACCCCTGTACATGCACTGTTGCAGTGTAAAAGCACAAGTATACGTACAGAAATAACATTTGGTTATTGCAAACTTTGACAATATAAGGGAATAAAATCTCTTCTTTGTTGGAAGTAACAATGCAGGGGTTATAACGCCATTCAAGCTTTCTCAAGATAACATAGAGCTCCATTTTGCAACTAATCACTTAGGTGTGTCTACTTACAACTAGTCTAAAGTCATTACTTTAGGCCAGTTAATCAGTTTTCTACAGTGCTTTCTTATATGAACCAATTTGTTACTTTAACCATGCATCCAAAATGCAGGGCACTTTCTTCTCACAAATCTTTTGTTGGAGACCATGAAACGCACATCGCGAGAAAGCAACAGAGAGGGAAGAATTGTAAATTTATCGTCAATGTGTCATCAATATGTGTATCGTGAAGGAATTCGTTTTGATAAAATTAACGAGGAATCAAGGTAACATGGTTACAGCATAACTGATGATTACTTTTTAGGTCATGCTTTGCTGATTTAATGAGTTAGGGTAATGCTGATCTTGCCCGATGTTTGATATGTTACGGGGCTAGACTCTTGATCTGGTATCGCACTTTCAAATATAAAACAACATTTTCAATGGTCAGATTGACAATCTAATTTTTCCTAAGTAGTATCTGTGTCAATTGACAATTTGTTCCTTCTACTTTCTTACAGCTACTACAAATATTTGGCTTATGGACAATCCAAGCTTGCTAATGTATTACATGCTAATGAGCTTACAAGGCGTCTGAAGGTATTGAAAGTTTTCTGGTTAAGAAATGTGTTGATTTCTGAACTTGTGGTTGACTTGGAACTGAACACTAACTAAACAGGCAGAAGGAGTGGAGATCATTGCTAATTCTCTTCATCCGGGATCAATCCAGACCAATATCGTGCGCTTTGATAATGGCATTTTGCATTGTAAGTGTTAAAACAGTAATGCTCATTGGAGTGTTCTAAACTGTTCTCAAATTACCTAGATTAATCTAGAGCTTGTAGATTGATCTAGAATTATCAAATCATAGTAGAAAATATCTAGAAGAATCATGCAAGTTGGAATATAATCAGGTTGTAGAAAAGTCTAGAATTGTCATGTAATTTAGAAGATTAGAAAAGTCTAGAAGGTGGTAGATAATAAACCACAAATGAAGGTCGGTGGTCATGGTCGGCTGACAATATCTATATATATGTGTATGTACTCTTAATTATGAATTGATGAATGAATCAAGCATTAATCAATAGCTTCTCTCCTCTGTTTTCCTTTCTTAAACAACCTCCTCTGTTTCTAACTCTTTAACACCTCCTCTACTTCTAGTCCTAGCTCACCTAGCTCCTAAACATCTTTTTCTAAACACATTGTCCTAGCCCACTACTCCTAAAGCTTCCGCACCAAATACCAACAGTGGTATCAAAGCCACAAATTCTAACAGTAAGCTTCATCCACTGTGCGTAGTTTAAAACTGTCACTAATTTTTGAGTGAAATCATCTGCACCGAAAACTATATGTGATCAGTTTCTATGATATACATGGACACAAATCAGGCTAGCTCATGATCATAGTTTTTTTACACTGCAATACTTGTCTGGTTTAATTTCCATTGACCACTTACTCTTCTGTGGCTTGATTCAGATATTGTGAAGGTGCTTCGTGTATTTATCATTCCGTTCATAAAAACTGTTCAACAGGTACTTCTTTTAAGTTCCACATGCATACATATATGTAGTAGAGACTCTTGTGTCTCTTTGTGCGAGTTTTTCTAAGAACACGTGCAGAATAATCTCCATATTGAACATGATTGTGCAGGGTGCAGCAACCACATGCTTTGTGGCACTCCATCCACAAGTTAAGGGAGTAAGCGGCGAATATTTTGCAGACTGTAACATTGCCAAACCGAGCAATCAGGCCAAAGATGCAGATTTGGCTTCCAAACTTTGGGATTTTAGCTTGAGCATGACTAATCTCAAGTAGTGTGTGTATATATATATATATATATATATATATCTATCTATATATATATGTACAAGGTCTTAATGTTAACTTGCTACACTGTTTCTCATTGAATCAAATTGTAAAGAAACTATTGCTTCTCCTCCCATGTAATCATTGTGCACTGAACATGAATGAAAATAGAACATATATATGTTTTGTTGTTGTATGTTCTTCACAATTTACCTGTTCTGTGTAATTAGAAGTTCAAAACCTCTGAATGAATTTCCAAATCCAGCCTATCAAGTAGAGTCTTCCTTAGGTCAACACTCATATAGGATAGGTTGGGTATGTACTTCCAGTTGATTCCATTTGGTGTTGGTAGGAGGGGCTGTCCAGGAATCCATTTCGCCATATCTGCTGCTGAGATAGCTTTAGCAAGTTTGGAGCACAAGTTCGATTGGTCATTGCCAGACGGATAAACACCACAGGAGTTAGACGTGATCGAATCCATCGGTGCGGCTACACATAGAAAATACCCACTTAAAGCCATTGCTCGTGTAGCTATCGGGTACTAGCTAGTTGTCACCTTCAATGAATGAATAAACCCCTATATACCACATTTCTGTTGAGAAACAATGCGTTAAAGTTTTCAGCCCCTAGTGTTTTCCTGCTCGAGATCTGACACATATGTTGTGAGAGTCTTAATTTGAAATCATACATTCATATTATTATGTGAGAAAGATTTATAAGAGCAGTGGTTCAAAGTTTCAAACTACTAATTCTCCTAGTGTTTGAGAACAAATGTAAAATTAAGAGAAAGAGAGTAATGTGTATTTATTCTTCTCTCAATGGAGGGTTTATATAGGAGTACAAAGTTAGCTAGTGTGAATGTTTTAAAAGAAAATCAATTTGGTAACTATGATCATCATCAAACAACTCCACATGGTTGTCTTCAATCATGAGAATTGTCATGCTTGTTGCCTCTTGGTATAAAGCATGTCACACAAGTCTTTATACCTATATTATATACTTAAGTACCTATTACATGATATAGACATTTATACTATAATACATTTATACTACAACACTCCTCCTTGGATATTTCATGTCAATAGTATTGTCTAAGTCGTGCGCTTCTAGGTTGCCTCGTTAAAAACCTTGCCAAGTAATAAAAACCATGTGGGAAAAAACAATCTTGGTCGAAGGAGAAAAAGAGCACAACGCGCGTTGAGAGTGGAGTGTGTGTCTGGATACTCCCCCTGATTTTGACTTCCCCTTGTGTTGTCCAAACGTGGTGCTTCTCTCATTGCCTCATTAAAAACCTTGCCGAGTAAGAAAAACTCAGTAGGACAAAAATAACCTCGGTTGAAAGGGAAAACGAGCACAACACACCCTTCACGTTTCGAGACCATATATGTAGACACATCCCCTGATTTTGATCTTTTGAGGAGAGTCTTGTTATTGCTGATTATGTTTGGTGTTGTCGCTTTTGATATAGTCTTACTTCATTAAATGCTTGTAGGCTCATCTGTGGTAGACTTCAAACCACAATTATTCGAACATGCGTAACTATGGATCAAATCCATATACATTCATGAATCACTTTGTGAAGAGCAATAATCTTTGCATTGTTCGAAGATATAGCGACTAATGTCTATTCTGTAGACCTCCAAGTTATCGCGGTCTTTACCCATGGTGAACACTTAACCAGTCTGGGAAGACCTTTGTATGGGTCAAAGAGATACCCAACATCAGCAAAACCTTCCAAAAACTCTTACGTCGTTTTAGGGTGGGGATAGAAAACACAGGCCAGCATTGGTGGCTTTTCTGGTGTGTGATGGGTCCGAATCCATCATCTCTCTGTAAGGATAGAACAAGTCCGTATCGATCGTACATCTCAAGTAGCGAAAGATATCTTTTACACCAGTCCAATGGCATCGCGTTGGCGCAGAGCTATAGCTTAGCTAACAAGTTTATGGCAAAATGAGATGTCCAGTCTTGTGCAGTTTGAGCTAAGTACAATAATACGCCTATTGTACTTGAGTAAGGCACTTCTGCCTCTAACACATCTTTGTCATCATCCTTCAGACGAAGAGGATCCTTTTCAGGATCAAGACTACGAACTATCATGGGGTGCTTGAAGGCTTTGACCTTGTCAAAATGCCTAAGCATTTATCATCACGGTGCTCAAGTTCTAAACCGAGGCATAATCATGTTCTCTCAAAATCTTTCATCTCAAACTCGGATTTCAAGTGTTCAGCTGTTTCCCTTAACTTTTTAAGGGCTTCTAATGAAGATCATGTCTAACATGAACCGCGATAGAATCCGAAACGCGTGGGCATATCCCTTCCCAATCAAGTAGTCCTTTAGTGAGCGTTTCAACTTTATTGCAAACGCGCTCCATGGTCTAGAGCCACTTGACTTGGGTAAATAAAGTTCACCGTGAACTTTCATGTATATTCCGTATCTAGATCCCTATAGAGATACGTAGTGACCATATTTATAAGCTGCATGTTCAGTTATTCGGAAACTACCAAACTGACAGGGTAGTGGAATGCAATAACATCCATTACGAGAGAATATGTCTCATCGTAGTCAATTCCAGGGCGTTTTGTGAGAAGCCTTGCGCCATAAGGCGAGATTACCATCTCTTTTTCTCAACACACTTTCTAACGAAGACCTATTAGTCAATAAGTTTTATGTAAGGAGGTGTTGGCATCACTGGCTCAAAAACCTTCCTCTTCGTTAGAAAATCTAATTTAACCTGGATTACTTCTTTCCATTTAGGCCAAATTTCTCTACGTTGGTATTCATGCTTCAACGAAGCGTAGTTCGATATCATCGGACTCAACAAACTCACGCGCAACTACATCATCAATTATGATCAAGTTTCTATCTCACGTCTCATGTACACTAGTGTAATTTTCATAGTGCTCTATATTCTCAGGAATAGGTTTTGATGTTGAGGCGTCCCCCAACGATAACTATAATCCGGAAGATACTCATGAGATGAATTTTGAATGTCGATGATCCAAGGATTGGTTTGTACCAAAGTATCCTTCAAATCCACGGGCTTCCCACCCATCCTAGTTGGGGCCATGGCCTGTACGCCAAAGTGCCACTCTATATGGCATTGGCGTCCTGCCTACCTCCATGTAGGGTGGCATTACGTCCTCTTGTATGGGCGTCCTGCAAGGTTGGCGCCTTACCTACCTCCGTGTAGGGTGGCGCTACGTCCTCTTGTAGGGACGTCCTTCCTTGCAGGCATATTTACAACAAATATGTGTGATATCGTCACTTTAATAGGGATCGAGATGAGACATAGTGGGGACAGACCACGACAATTCCTGTCTTTCCTGCTGAACATTCGTGTTCTTATCTCCCCCTAACATTAGGAAGACTGTCTCATCAAAGTGACATCTGCAAATCTAACGGTAAGGAGATCGCCTTGCAAGGGCAATTAAGTGGCGGACGATTGTTGGAGTCTTAAATCCAACTGAGTTGCTCACTCGTTTGTAAGGACCTATCACAGTACGCTGTGGAGGCAGAATTGGCACATAAATGGCTCACTCGAGTGTGCATAAGTACAAAATACTTATACCCAGTCACTAGCTGTAACGTAGAGATACATTGAGTGGCGATAGGTTGTAGATGAATTAGCATAGTTATATGCGATATTACATCACCCCAAGCGAATATAAGGAGATTAGTGCGCATCACCAATGTCTGAGCTACCATCGTAGTCATTTTCGCAAGACCATTTGGGTGTGTATATGGGAATGTGATGTCTAACATCAGTCCAATTGCAATAACCATCGAAAGTTTTCGATGTAAACTCTCTAGCATAGTCAAACCCAATTGACTAAATATGATGATCCAGGGAGTGAGCCCGTTGTCATATGATATATGCTAGGAGTATACCATAAGCAGCTTTTACAGATGGACAATGGCACAGCACATGACCAACGTGTTTGCGTGTCAACCAACATCATGAGATATTTAAACGTCTGCACGTTTGTTGAATAGGTTCACAAATATCACCTTGGATTCTTTGCAAGAATGGTATATTTTCTTTAGTATCCTTTGCATAGGATAGTCTCGATCCTACCTTTGCTAAAGAGTAGGCTTTGCAAAATGAATGATAGGCTTTAGAAGCAACTCATTGGACTAATCTTTGGTTCGTACTTCTTTTCGTTTTGAAGAATGGATGTCCGTGTGAAGTCTTTAGTATACGAATCACCATATCATATCACGACCTGGATATCTCAAACGGTCGTGCCAAAGCCTATATGTGTCAAAATCTCATTAATTATCTTTCATAACATGGTTGGATTAAATGACTCCGATAGTGGTTGCATACAATCCACTAGAGTGACACGTAAGTTTCTCTAATACTAGTTTATTTCCGTAGTCATTAGAGGTGATGCAAAGGAACTTTTGTCCATTCTCACAATGTGTTTCCACATGAAAACTATTGGCTCTTATATCTTTAAAATTCAATAGGGTTTCCAGCCCTTGGAATAAAGTTCGGATTTTAACAAATGTCCATTACATTGAATAATAATGCGACACTTTATTGATAAGGAAAATAGTCAATGATTACATCAAAGTTTCCAGAGTCTATTCCAGAATAAAATCAAATTTAGATAAGTTGGAGTTTACTCAATCCGTTTGGTAACTCCAATGAAATATGACCAGGAAAGTAGAGAGAGATTTTGGTGGACCGAGGCTCGCTTAAATACCACGATCTCAATTACTTTCCTAGACATCATACTTCATTCTAGGGGTCGTCAACGGGCCCGGCCCGGCCCATTCATTGCGGGATTTGGCCGGGCCGGGCTTTATTAAAAATCGAAGGATCCAAGCCCGTCCATATAAAGCGGGTCTTGCAGGCTTTTTCGGGCCGGGCCTTGTGGGCTTTATTTATAAATAAATATTTAAAGACACAAATATTTTTTTTTAATCAAGCTTTGGAAATTCATTGGATAATGATCAAATACAACCAAAGATAATAGATCTATATTGTACCCAAAAAAATCTATATTTATATATAGATACTAATTTATTGATAATTAAATTTTTAAAGACACTAATTTTTTATAAATCTATATTTATACAACATACACTCCAAAGAGCAACATATAGCAATTCAAAGAAAATGAGAAAACCGACCGTTGGATGTGATTATTACAATAAATTATACGTGTGGTTAAAAATTTAGTCAATTTCACCGTAGTTTCGAACCCGATCGAATTAGTCAACCGTAGTCACTTGCATGTTTTTTTGGTTGACTGATGGTGTGATGACCTCAAAACTTGGTTATTTTTTTACATCACGTTTGTAAATATTTCATCAATGGATGTGCGTGGACATAAGATAAAAATTTCAATTTTAATTACAAATACATTGACCAATACCAATTGGTCTCTTAAAGTTGTATGACTTGTACATTGCATTTAAATGGTTAAGGTTCATTCTAAAGCAAACATGAAGTGGAAAATGAATTTGAAAAAACCAACCATTTGATGGAGAGACTGTAATATTTTATGGTGGCTGTAAAAAATCCAGCCAATTTGTTTTTCGTTTCGAATTCGATCAACTAGGTCAAGCCTAGTTACTCTTATAAACCTATATTTATATATCACACAATCCAAAGAGCAACCTCTATCAATTCAAAGAAAATGGGAAAACCGGCTGTTGGATGTGACTATTACAATAAATTATGAGTGTGGTTAAAAATTTAGTCAATTTCACCACAGTTTCAAACCCGATCGGATTGGTCAACCGTAGTCGCTTGTATGCTTTCTTGATTGACCGGTAGCGTGATAACCGCAAAACTTGCTTATTTTTTTACGTCACGTTTGTAAATATTTCATCGATGGATGTGCGTGGACATAAGATAAAAATTTCAATTTTAGTTACAAATATATTTGTCTATACCAATTTGTCTCTTTAAAGTTGCATGACCTATACATTACATTTAAATTGTTGAGGTTCATTCTAAAGCAACCATGAAGTAGAAAATGAATTTGGAAAAACCAACCGTTTGATAGAGAGATTGTAATATTTTATGGTAGTTGTAAAAAATCTAGCCAATTTGGTTCTCGTTTCGAATTTCAATCAACTAGGTCAAACCTAGTTACTCTTATAAACCTATATTTATATTTACACACTCCAAAGAGCAACCTCTATCAATTCAAAGAAAATGAGAAAACCGACCATTGGATGTGATTATTACAATAAATTATGAGTGTGGTTAAAAATTTAGTCAATTTCACCATAGTTTCAAACTCGATCGGATTGGTCAACTGTAGTCGCTTGTATGCTTTCTTGATTGATCGATGGCGTGATGACCACAAAACTTGCTTATTTTTTTACGTCACATTTGTAAATATTTCATCGATGGATGTGTGTGGACATAAGATAAAAATTTCAATTTTAATTACAAATACATTTGTCTATACCAATTTGCCTCTTTAAACTTGCAGATTCCCCTCTAAGCAGAATCGCCTTCACTTAAATTGCTATAAATCCTTCAAGAAAAGTCGGAGTCGCAAAATGTAAAATTTATCAGAAACTAGAAACATGGGGCTTTCCGTGCATATAGAGTACAGCTCTTATTTCCATCCGAGCAGTTTCTAGTAATTTAGCGAAGTTAGATGTTCTGCACAACAGTTTATGTGTTGCAGATTCTCATTCAAGCTGAACTTCCTTCACTTAAATTACCATAACTCCTTCTAGAAAAGTCGGAATCACAAACCGTAAAATTTCTCAGAAACTAGACACATGGGGCTTTCCGTTCATATAGGGTACAGCTCTTAGTTCCATCCAAGTAGTTCCCAGTAATTCAGCAAAATTAGGTATTTTGCACAACAGTTTTTGCATTGCAGATTCTCGTTCAAGCTGAACTGCCTTCACTTAAATTGCCATAACTCCTTCTAGAAAAGTCGGAATCACAAACCGTAAAATTCCTCAAAAATTAGACACATAGGGCTTTCTGTTTATATAGGGACATCTCTTAATTCCATCTCAGCAGTTCCCAGTAATTCAGCAAAGTTAGGTGTTCTGCACAACAGTTTTTGCATTGCAGATTCTCGTTCAAGCTGAACTGCCTTTACTTAAATTGCCATAACTCCTTCTAAAAAAGTCGGAATCACAAACCGTAAAATTCCTCAGAAACTAGACACATGGGACTTTCCGTTCGGTATAGCTCTTAATTCATCCAAGTAGTTCCCAATAATTCAGCAAAATTAGGTGTTCTGCACAACAGTTTCTGTGTTATTTAGATAATAATTTTTGTTTGCGGGCTTTTAAGGGCCAGGCCTAACGGGCTTTTGGCGGGCCAGGCCTATGGGTCGGGTCTGGTTTCAAACCCCTAAACCAAGCCCGGCCCTCTACCCACCGGGCCGAACCTATGACGGGCTTTTTGGCAGGCCCACGGGGCCCACGGGCTAAATGATGACCCCTACTTTATTCGATGCGCCACATGAGAAAGAGTTAATACAATTGTTATTTATTGACTAAGGCACATTTGTCATTCTTGGAAAATAGAAAATGACTATTCTAATCAAAGTTTGCGGCATCCTCGTGCACTTGAGTTTCAGCTTTGAAGTCCTCTACGGTGAGATTGACATCTTCACCATCTTCATCTTCGGCAAGGTTGGCTTCTTGCTCCCTTGCTTCCCTATACTCCTTGTAGCGTGCAGCTAGTTGGGTACTTGCATGGCATTGCTTAAACCAATGCTTGATTGATCCACATCGATGACACATGTCATTGTGGTTATCTCCCTTCATTTGAGGTGCAGGTGTTGCACATTGTGGATGTTCCCTAGGAGGGTTGCTGCTACTACCACGGTGTATGGTGCAACCTCCATGGACTGTGTTGCCATATCCACCTCTCCCAAGTGTGGAGTTGTCATCATGTGTGCCCGCTCTAAAGTTTCAGTTTCCTTCCTTCTTGGGGTGGTTATATTGACCTATTCGTCCTTCATGTCCCCTGTTATTAGGGTACCGCTCCTTGCGCCCTCTTTTGGGTGCATTATAATTCGCCTCACGAACGCTCTTGGTTCTAACGGGCCTTGAATTATAATTCTTTACGAGGATGTTATCGTGCTTTTCAGCTACTGACATAACATTGATGAGCTCTTTAAACCTCGTAATTCGTCCAGCATTGACTTCAATGCGATATTGCTTTGATAGCAAAATTGCTGTGACGGGGAAGGTGGAGAGAGTCTTCTCAATTAGCTCTTCTTCTGTGAGAGGTTTTTCACAGAACCTCAACATGGCTTTGAGGTGAAGAGCTTCTGAATTGTATTCAGCAACAGACTTGAAGTCAGAGAAGCGTATATTGTTCCACTGAATCTTCAAGTCAGGGAGGAGGGAATCTTGGATATTGTCAAAAGCGCTCTTCTAGTGCTCCCTATAGGTCCCTTGCATCTTTGATGGACATGTACTCTAATCTGAGTGCTTTGTCCATATGGAGTCGAATCAAGATAATTGCTTGTGTATGCTTTATAAATGTTCATTGGAACACAAGGCCAGCGTTTGGTGCCTGGATTATGGGCAATATCCTTTTTGATGTGAGATGGTTCTCAACGTCGGTTTTCTAGCTATGGTAATTCGAGCCTGTAGAGTCAAGGATTTGAAAGTCGAGTCTAGGTTCATTCGACATCCTGAAGATAAGAAGAAAAGATATATTAGTTTCGGAGTTTAAACTTCCACGAAAACTAAAATAATAAGATTTCCGAGCTATGTTACCAAGAAATCAATTTCCAAGAATATTTAGATTAGACGGAAACAATGATGTTTAATATGGTCATATATTGATGCTTGCGGATGCTCTTAGTTTGAATATTATGAACACTCTTAGTTCATTGATTACGAATGCTCTTAGTTCGTTTAGCGTGAATTTCTATAATTCCGCTTTTTGATTGCAAGTTCCCGAGAAAAAGAAAAGAGGAGAAAAAGGAATAAAAACTCAAAAACGGAAACTTTAAGTAAAAAAATACCTCGAAATAGTGTTGCCGGAAAATTTGGCTGGAAAAAGTTGTTGAAGGTGACCGGAATGATCGCTAGAAAAGGTTGAGATATCGTCTGAAAAGTCATCGGAAAATTCATCGGAAACTTGTCCTGCAGATCTGTCGGCAGCTGCCCGACAGGCTGTTGGCAGGTGTCTCGGTAGCTGCTCGGCATGTCCTTGGCAGAGGCTCAGCAGGTGCTCGACAGATGCTCGATAGATCCTCTCAGCAGGTGTCGGCAGGTCTCGGCAGCTGCTCGGCAGGATTCGGCAGAGGTCCGGCAGTGGTTTAGATCTTCCGACAGCCGGTTCAGGCAGTTCTGAGGCCGGTTCTGGGATTTTTGGATCAAGGGCTTTGATATATGGTAGGGTTTGGAGGTTTTTTGTAGGTTTGGAAAAATCATTTCGATTGGATGATGAACTTCCTCTTCTCTTGTCGATTTGATTTGAATCCTAGAGCAATCTCGTGCTGATAACGTATTTGAGAACAAACGTAAAATTAACAGAGAAAGGGAGAGAGTAATGTGTATTTATTCTTCTCTCAATAGAGGGTTTATATAGGAGTACAAAGCTAGTGTGAATGCTCTAAAAAAAAATCAATTTGGTAATTATGATCATCATCAAGCAACTCCACATGGTTGTCTTCAATCATGAAAATTATCATGCTTGTTGCCTCTTGTTATAAAGCATGTCACACAAGTCTTTATACCTACATTATACACTCAAGTACCTATTACATGATATAGACATTTATACTACAATACATTTATACTACAACACTTAGTTAATTTTCTGGATGAACAAATATTATTTTAAGTTGCATATATTGTACGTATTCTTACTCTGTGATAACTTAGTAACAGTGCGGGAGTTATGGCGACTCCATTCCATTCACACTTTCCCAAGACAACATAGAATCTCAGTTTGCTACTAACCATTTAGGTGCATAACCATGCAATTATTTTGAAATCGTTCTTAATGGACTAGTGTTCCAGTTCTACGATCTATCAATTCACATGTACGTTACATTAACCATCCAATTTGGAGCTTAGTTTTCATCTCGCAATATATTGCTGGAGACTATGAAAGGCACATCGCGCGGCTCAATAGGCATGAATTCTTACTGTATCAATATTAGGTCAAATATTTTGAAGGAATTCGTTAATTATTGATGAAGTATTCTCGGTAATTTAAGCATTCATTAACTAAGCCGGCCAATGTAAAAAGAACCTGGAGTATTTTCAATTTGAAATCCTGTTGGACTAGAAACTGGAGTAAAGATGCAGACAACAAGAAAGGAGGAAATATGAAGCAATATCCTTATTTCTATAAAGAGGCCGGCCAACATGACGTGCTTACTGGCATAATTCAAAGAATAAGCTTATATTTAGAGTAAAAACAAGGACTGAATCGAAATTTGACCAAGACAACAGAGACCGAAAATGTGTCTCTCTTTCTAACGGGTGTATATTAGAACCTACTATATATACATTGGTGTGCTAATTTATATTGTTCTCATCATTGATCGATAATGACCCTTTTGTGTTCTTAGTAGAATAATTATGGCATACAAATTGCTGTCACTCTCATTGCCATATTTTAATAATAGAAGAACAACTCTATATGTTATTGTTATGTTGGTTTTTTTAGCATTCAATCAGTCTGTTATAATCTCGTTTATATCTTTTGCGACATTATGGGGATATTATTTAGCAAGAAAGGACCATCTGGATTTTCTGCATTTTCGACAGCACAGGAGGTTACTCATGGGATTAATGGAACTGGTCTTACTGCCATAGTCACAGGTTAGTCTCCATTTTAAGCTTTGTATAAGATTAACAGTTTACAAGGGTTGAAACAAATAAACTGGCTCTTAAGATTTCACATAATTAGAAGTCGGTGAGTACTTGTTACTCATTGTGTGGTATATTGTGAGTTTTGATGGGTTTTTCATCTGAAGAGTTTTGTAAATTTATTGGATGATATGTATTATTCTGAATCTAAAGATTAAATGGTTCCTTCTTTTACACATTTCTTTTCTGTTCCAGTAAGATTCCCTTACAACCTTCAGTACTATTTCTGCATAACATGTAACAAATTTTGGACGTCTAAAAGATTTCTATGTTGTAGTATAAATGTATTATGTATAATATGTCTATATCATGTAATAGGTACTTTAGTGTATAATGTAGGTATAAAGACTTGTGTAACATGCTTTATGCCAAGAGGCAACAAGCATGGCAATTATCATCATTGAAGATAACCAAGTGGAATTGTTTTGATGATGATCATAGTTACCAAATTGGTTTTCTCTTAGAGCATTCACACTAGCTTTGTACTCCTATATAAACCCTCCATTGAGAGAAGAATAAAACACACATTACTCTCTCCCTTTCTCTGATAATTTATGCTTGTCCTCAAACATTCTACATATATTTTCATTTCAAGGAGCCTTCCTGTATCTATTTCTAAAGGTAATTAATAAGGTGAATTTGGAACAAGTTTCAGTGTGTAAACTTTGTTCAATCTCAGGAGCTTCAAGTGGTATTGGCGTAGAGACATCACGTGTCCTTGCTTTGCGTGGTGTCCATGTAGTAATGGCAGTAAGGAACGTTGATGCTGGGAATAATGTTAAAGAAGCAATACTTAAAGTCATTCCCACTGCTAAAATTGATGTCATGGAATTAGACCTCAGCTCTTTAGCATCTGTAACAAAATTTGCAGCAGACTATAATTCCAAAGGCCTTCCATTGAACATCCTTATGTAAGAGATAAGCAATTATATATGTCATATTGTTGTTACCACTGTATCTCTGGCCAGCTAGTTTCTATTATGTCCTTCTTCTTCTTCTTTTCTATGAACAGACTTTAATAGTTGTATATTTTGTACTGTGACAATCAGAAGTAACACACTATCTTTGTTGGAAGTAACAATGCAGGGGTTATGGCAACTCCATTCAAGCTTTCTCAAGAAAAAATAGAACTTCAGTTTGCTACGAACCATTTAGGTTTGTAATCAAGCATTTGTATTGATCAATCAAATCTTTCGTCAACGAATCAGCTTGTCTTCTACAAGTTTATAATATCATATGTGTAACTTAAACCATCCAATCTGCAGGTCATTTTCTCCTCACAAATCTTCTCTTGGAGACAATGAAACACACATCGCGAGAGAGCAGCATAGAAGGAAGAGTTGTTAATGTAGCATCTTTGGGCCATAAATTTGGGTATCCGGAAGGAATTCGTTTTGATGAAATCAATGATGAATCAAGGTAACTAACACAATGTGGCAGCATTATTTTGATGAATCTTCGATCTTTAGGCTGTGCTGATTCAATTAGTTCGCCTCTGCAGCTATGGAATGTCCTCTTGGTAGATAGCTGACATGTTATCATGCTAGAGTCTATTTGAGACTGACAATGCGTCTAAACAAGAACATTTTCTATTAAGTTACTAACCAGTAATCTATTATTCTCTTGCTAAATTGCAGATACAACAAATATCGTGCATATAACCAATCCAAGCTTGCTAACATATTACATGCTAATGAACTTGCAAGGCTTCTAAAGGTATTGAATGCTGAAAGGTCATAAAACAAGTGTTTTCCTACCAAAGTGAATATTGCATTTGTTCATATACATAACACTTTTACAAATGATCTGCACTTCTTGAGTAAACAGGAAGAAGGTGTGGACATAACTGCTAATTCTCTTCATCCCGGAGATATTTACACAAATCTTTTACGCAATGTTCATAGCTTTTTTCAATGTAAGCTTCATTTGCGTACCTCTTAGGCTACATATTTCACATCTCTTAACACTGCAGTGTTGATCACTTCAACTTTTGGGATTGATACAGGTTTTATGAAGACGCTGTCACTGTTGGGTATATTTATGTCAAAAACCGTTGAGCAGGTACTTGTTGTGTTCTTCAGTAGGATTAGTGATGCTACATGGACCATATTCATTGATCAAATATAGACTGAAGATGTGATTTATAACGTGGTTTGGTTACATCATAATGTTACCAAAAATGATCATGCAGGGAGCGGCTACAACATGCTTTGTGTCACTTCATCCACAAGTAAAGGGAGTAAGCGGTGAATACTTTTCAGGGTGCAACATCACCAAACCGAGCTCTCAGGCAAAAGATGGAGATGTGGCCAAGAAACTCTGGGAATTTAGCTTGAGTTTGACCGATGGAAAGTACTAATAAGAGGTTATTTTAGTGTGTTCGATGGTTCATCTTCACATTTGTACTGTATTGGTAATTCAGAACCAGTTTGGACTAGAAAGGTTAAGTAACATGAAATGTAGCAGTCCACATTCCATAAAGAGGCCAGTGGCATGGAATTTTCTATGCATGGTCCAAACTCCAAACTGAATTCGACCAAGACACGGGGACCGAAACCAGTTGTTAATGATCCCAAATTTAACATGTTCATGTAGGTGCGGCAACCACATTCTTAGTGGCACTCCATCCACAGGTCAAAGGAGTAAGCGCCCAATAAGGACTATAACATTGCCAACTCGAGCTCTCATGCAAAAGATGCAGATTCGCTACCAGACTGGGATTTTAGATGGAGTTTGGCCAAAACCTAATACTAGAGGTTTTAGTCCTCAATCATAATGGCCAAAAGATAGATGCAGATTTTTGCACTGCTTGTTGTGAAATCAAATTGCAAATTATAGTCGCATGCTGTACTCAGACTGGAGTACACAGACAACAGAAGAAAAGATCAGAGTTAAAGCCTCATTCAGTACTGTTAGAACGTTAGAATCACATATACCCAAATAGTCTGTGTCCTATTAGTTTGCTTTGTTTGCCTTTCACAAGAGTCTTGAAGACTCCAAGCTAAAATATTAGATCCAAGGATCAGCAATACTATAGTAAGAGATGTCCAATTTAAACTATAGACTAGAGCATCACAAGATACCAGTCATACTACAGAAGGAGATACGGGAGCAATTAGAATCTTCTTCTATTTCATGCTAGTATAATTTAGATACAACAGTGAACAGTAAAGCCGCCCATTTTAAGAGTCAGACTACGCTGCCATAAACCAATACAATAGACCAGACCTACCAGCGCCGACTCTGAACTACCATCTTCGCCTCCCAACCCTCTGTACAACAATTTTTCCCTCCCTCATTCCTCCTAGAAAAAAGAAACAAAAAAATGATATGCTCAAATGGTGATATGCCTTCCGACATTTTTTGTCACCAGTGATAAAATATACATTCTTTAGAGCAGCGGAAATGTTCTCTTTACAAGGAATTATCAAATGCTGGAACTCCAAAGGCCACCTCCATCTCTACAAAGGGACACACCTCAACCCTCTCTGAGGACAATACATTGAGGCCTTTCATATCATGCTTCTCTACTGTTATTCAAGCTATCCAAAAGATCCAACCTTACTGGATGATTTTGTCCAATTTCGACTAAGATTACAACACTGCTGCAATGCCAACCTTGAAAGCATCAACAGCAATTCTATGTATATAAGCACTGCTCTGACAAGGATCACGGTCAATATATACCGCCGCTGTGATCAAGCAGTAGTGCAGCTAGAGAAGATTTAGGTCCACGGATGGGTTCAGCTTCATATGATCCATCAAGAGCTGCTGAGACACACGGTCAGCCAAAACCGACTGCACATCACAGAACTCTCTTTGCTGCCCAGGAACAGGCTTCCAAAACTGGTCTCTCTGCACAACATTATCAGATGAAACTCTATCCCGGAAATCATTAGAGGCCTGCGGAATCCCTCGAAATAGATCAGGCTTTGGCTCATGATATCGCATGCTGCCATTTGTATAGACACTACTGTTCTGGGATCTCTGGGTCATCTGTGTGCCTTCATGTGAGTAGGTTGTTGGTGGCTTCAAGTGTTGAAAAGGGATTGCACCACCACCACCAGTGAGAGGTGTAGATGCACCGGATGTGATACGGGGGCTAGATATGGGAGAGGGAGACATCCTTCCGCTGACATGTTGTGGTGATCTAGACTGGAGAAGTGGGCTTCCAATGGGTGAAACTGGGCAAGACACATTTTTTGGTGGGTGGACATGTCTGGAAATTAGGAAGAAAGGGAAAGGTTAGTAACTTAATATTTAAATGGAATAGACAAGTAGATGAGTAGTAGACAAATCAGTCCTTAAAGCCCATGACGACATTTTTATCAATAAAAAGTATTTCACACAGTCGCTTGGGACCTATGATGCTATTGTCCTGATTGCCCTTCTTGAGGTTAACTGCTGAAACATATTTAATCATTTTTCACTCTGACACGGTCTAAAGTTCCTATGTTTATTAGGCTTTAATGCTGATAGATTTGTCAATGAGTTGGAAGCAATATCAGATACAGGCCAGGTTCCAAAATATGACCATTTCTTCTATTATGTTGGATATGCTAGCAGTTGATGCTAGATTTTGGGTTTTGAGTATTTCTCTAAGATTTTTCTTGTTAGTCTTCTTCTAGAGGTCTTTGATTTTGTTTCTTGTTTTAATAAATTCTTGTTTATCCTAAAATAAAGAAGAAATATGACTACTGTCCCATGTAAAAGTAATAAATCATAATTGGTGGGGGAGAAGGGGGAAGAGAGATAGACCTTGATGCTGATCCAGTTCTTGAGCCTCTGGACTGGTGAATAGTCATCCCTTCAGAGTCCAAGTGCAAATTATTTCTCCCATGTCCAAAGGCCTAAGAGAATACAAATAAGAAAAAGCATCAAAATAAATGAAAAGGCATACAAACAATGAAGCTTTTCCAACACCAGCATTAACTCCATGACATAATTATTAGGCCTGAATATATAACATAAATAAATACACCCACAGAACATAACATCTGTACTCATGCCTAGATTTTCGGCACGCATCTCCAGTGTTAGTAAAGCATGCATCCATTGACACAAGTAATAACCAGAGAACAATAACATGAAAGGATGGGAGGCATTGCAAGTATTGACTACATGTTCGATACTTACTGCTACTTTTAAAATCATTTGGTAAATTAAGGTTCAAATAAAATTATGTAGTTACATAAAAAAAACAGCAGTCACATAACGCCATAACATTTTGATGATATAAAATCCCTCATGGTAGAGATGCCTACAAGAACTTTCACTATGGGTTACAAAGTTGGTATGCAACCCACAAATTGAAAACTTTACTTGGTTTGCATAGAGAGAACAAATCTAAAATAGAAATTTAAACATATTAGGTCACATATATTCAACCTGATGGCGTGAAAATTATTTCTTTTTGTTTCAAGATCAGTGCGTCTACCTGAGATCTCACTGCATTCGTCATCGCAGGTGGTCCTTCAAAAGGCTCCAAACTCATAATGGGTCTTTCCAGTGGAGCAACATTCTTAACAAAAGGATGCTCCAAAAGCTGAGCAGCTGTAGGACGATGCAGTGGGTTACGTTGCAAACACAGCCTAACGAAGTCTTTCCCATCCTCTGAAAGATGTTCAGGAATTCCAGGAAGTTCCTTGCTGTTTCCTATCTTAAACATAGCAGCAACCTTTGCAGCAAACAATACAATACAATAAGAGGGTCAAACATTAGGAACATTCTGGCATGCAAATACTGTTACTAGGAAATGTGTGACATCTGAATATTTCATAACATTCCAGCCTTTTGGATTCAAAGTTCACTAACCCCTTCATATTGGCTCCAAGGTGGTTTCGTCGTGGCCATCTCAAGAACAGTGCAACCCAGGCTCCATATATCAACCGCAAGATTACAACCATTTGAATTCTTGATAACCTGAAATGTTAGAGTGAAAAATGTTACAACAAATCCATACAGAATTACAGATAATGATGATACATGAGTGCAGTAAAGGAACCATGCATACCTCTGGTGCCATCCAATATGGGCTCCCCTTGAAAGATAATGGACAAGACTCCCCAGTAATCTGCAAATTGTTTCAGAAGAGAAAAAGTACAACCATCAGATTCATTTTGCATAAAAAAGAATGATATGAGTTGGTTCAGGATATCAAGTATTTAACATAATTTTCAATAGGCTTGTGGAGGTTGCTTTGTGTTCGATTCTATAATAAAGGGTAGAAAATGGCATCCTAACAAAATGAGTGCTTGGCAAACATATTTTCATAATCATATGACACAGGTTTACTGGATCTCTCCTTTCATTGACTACGTGTCAGAATCAAGGTTTCATGCTAACCGAAAGTCTGGAAATTCAAAATAAATGATTGAACAGTAATTGTGATCTAGAGAGAGAGAGAGAGAGATGATCGTACATGCTTAGCCATCCCAAAATCTGCCAACTTTACCCGACCATTGGGATCGACTAATATATTTGCTCCTTTGATATCCCTGAACATAATAACCTCATCATTAGCTAAAATGACATTCCAAACAGTTAAAACTGACACTCCTCAATGACCAAAATATGGTTGAGAAAAGTCAGTAAAAGATTATATATCCAAGATAAATCAAACATTTGGACAATAACTTTGCTTACCTGTGGAGAGTGTTTTTTGCGTGCAAGTATGAAAGCCCTGACAAGATTTGTTGAGTATAACTACGAATTGCTATTTCACCAAACTGACCATACTCTTGAAGCAGTTTATAGATGGATCCACCAGACACATACTCCAAGTATATGTAGAGTTTATCGTCTACCTGTGCAAGCATACACAGCACCACACACCAACAATAGGAATAACAGTCATTTAAGGATCAAATTGTGTAAACAGGCATAGTTGATAAGAATCGTAGCTTTCTAGAGCTCTTAGTGTGAGAAATTATAACAAAAATCCATTTATCTATATAATATATAAAATGTAAAATAAATAATAAAAAAATAAGACAAAATTAAAAGGAATATACCGTCTCATATCCTAAATACTGCACTATATTTGGATGTCGTAGTCGACTTAGCAAAGCAATTTCCTGCAACGCACAACTCACTTAGTATTAAAGATCCTCAATGTCCGAAAGTTATAACTGTTAATGAAAAGTATACTGAAATAATATTTTACATTAACATTTTACACAATGGAAGTTTCTAACAATCTACCAACTAATCAAGTAAACTTACTTGCCCAAGCTGCTGTGCACTTTCCTTTGACTTTGCATCATCTGCAAATAGAGTTACCTCCTTCATTGCACACATCTCACCACTTTCACTAAACATCAAAAGTGAATCAAATCAGGCATTCAAAATTTGCATCTAGAACTTGTGCAGTACAACAAACAAATAACTCAAAATACATCAAAAGTTGATAATAACAAATCATGCGCTGCTTAATATTTGATAGCTTAGCAAAACTGTAATTCTAACTAAAACTGCAACCCACTCTCTGTACATGGCTTAGCTTACACTCAAGTTGTGAAGGAAATTTGTGTGTGTGTGTGTGTGTGTGTGTTTTTTTTTTCCTGAGTCAGGGGGGAGGGTGAAAGTTGCATTTTAATATCATACAATACAATAGGTAGAAATAGATACAACTGTAACGTGTACAAACCTCCTCTAGGTACCAACCTGTTAAAACCAAGATACACATGTCCAAATGTACCCCTCCCAAGCAGGCGCCCCTTCTTCCAACGTGAACCAGGACTTAGTGGATTTTCTGCCCTACCAGGACTGCGAGGAACTGTGGGAGTTGTTGCAGGTGAATAAGCAGGAGAAAAAGGACATGTTCTAGTTGTTGTTATTGGAGGAAGTGGTAATCGGTGGCTTTTCTGCTTCCCATCATCAGGTCGGCTTGTAGGTGACTCCATGGCTGGCCCTCCAGCTCGTGGGTGCAGAGGGGTAACTGCAGCACTTTGTATTCTGGAGCTGGGGCCAGGACTGGTCATTCTGGAGCTTGGGCCAGGACTGGTCATTCTGGGACTAGGTATTGGAGAATACTCGGGGCTACACCTGTTCTGCTGCCAAAAAAGCTGTGCTGACAGATCCCCTCCGACCGAATTATGTCCGGAATTATGACCTGAGCCTGGACTGGAGCAGTGGGTAGAAGCTATATCGGGATAAGGCTTTCCTGCCCAGAAACTGGAGATCAGAACTTGATCAGAGCCAAACACTCTCATAGGACTTCTAGAAGGACTTGACATGGAGCTGTCTGGAGCACTAGAGAAAGCACCATTGTAAGGAATTTGTATGTTCTGCAAATGTGCCCTTGAAGGTCCCCGTTTTGGTGATGTGGTCATAATCTGATTATTGACTAAAAGATTAGCCGGCTTCAAAGTCTCTTTTGTGTTCTTTTGGTTGACATTAGGGAATTGGTCCTTTTGCATTACCCTTCAGCAAGTATAGAATTAAATTTGTCAGGGTGGACGGGCACACACAAATATATATACAAAGCATTTACAATGATGTGAAGTATCTTATCTAACATCAGGCTCTAATACGATCTTCATTTTCAATGACATGTATCAAAACTTACCTGGAAGGACTATTCAGAGTTGTTCTGGTGCCATATTCACAGTCAGAGGCCATGGGACTAAGGAGACGTGAGTCAGGCGGGTCATCACTATCAATAGAACTATCACTAGATATGGAAGCAGTGGCTATATCACCGTCTGCATCTGCAGGTACTGCCCCGCTCAAGATACGGCCAGGGCTTGAAAGGGGTACATAGAGCAATTGCTTGGGCCCTGTATCAGACCCGGTTTTTGATAATGCAGTTACAGCAGAGTCAGAACGCCCAATGTTGGAAAGTTGCACTCTAGGAAGAGGTAGTGGTTGGGCATGAGGCCTCTCTGCAAAACTTTGACAGCGTGATACTTGTGTCGAGGTTAATGGTGACAAAGCCCTGGATTGAGAACCCATTTCTGAAACGGTGTCAGTACATCGTCTCCTAGAACCTCCTGAACTACTGTTAAACTTTTCTTCAGAAGAACTCTTAAGTTTTCGGTGTATAGTCATTATGGTATCAATGAAACTCTCCTTATTTGCTTTCTTCTTTACTTCTTTGGATGAAGACTTTCTCCACCACGAAGGCATGATTATATAACGGAGTGGATATGTAGCAAAAAAGGTAAATCCTGAGACAAACCAATGTCCTTGATTGTAGATAAGTTGTCACATTTGCACCAAATTAATGACCAGCTATGGCACTCATAAATTCATTACAGTGAAAAAGTAATCCACTGGTTGTATCCATAAAATCTCCAACAAACAAAACTCCAACAGACAGCCATAACTCCTTTCAGAAGAAGCAGCTCAATAAGGACCTGTACCGAAATTTGAAATTTTTTGAATCAGCTCTTACCAATAACATACATAATACACAAGTACCTAACATACACGCATGTGGCATAAACAAGACTAAACCGACTGAATAACGGCTCGGGGACTCATTGTCCGAGTTGGCAATCACGCAAAACCAATCATCATCCACTGTCGACAATTTAATATTCAAGACTGAAAATTTCTGAATCCTGACCATAAATTAAAAAGGAAAAAAAAAACTGCGAAACAGATACTCTTGATACCTTAAATTAACAGCCTGCACACATTCGGAGACATTCAAACAACCAGCAAATTCGGCTACATTACTAAATCTGGAAATTTGCTTCACTTAGCCAGTTAGCCTACATTTCTCAATTTCCAATTCCACACCACAACACCTAAACTAAAAGCTTTACAATTTACAAAACAGGCCAACAGTAACACACTCACAGTCTCACTACTCAATCACACATTCAAACATCAGATCTACACAATCCAAATCCCCCATTCAACAATTTCACTTTCACAAATCCAAAATTCAATCTCTAATTTCCTACATTAACAAAACCACCACCACTAAAACAAACCCTAGAGCTTCTCAAACAATGCCCAGAGTCATAGTAACAAGTCTAAAACCCTTAATTTACAGCACAACAGTAAAAAAAAATCCTTCAAATTCAAATCAATTTGAATTGAGTAGAGAGCTCAAAATGACAGAATCAGTAAAACTAAAACCCTAAGCATCACTTACAGTGCGGCGGTGTGTGTAATGCCCAAAACGACGCCGCTTCAGAGAAGAGCTGAGAGCTCTCGGTGTCTCTGTCCTCAGACGAAGCGAAGAAGAAGCTGAAAAGACACCGAAAATGAGGACAAAATCAAAATCAAAAAAGAGAAACGAGTTTTTTCAGTTTTTTTTTTTTTTTTTTTTTTGGGCGTGTCTGTGATTACGGGGTGATAAAATAATTGAAAGTGATCGATTAATTGATAGTTAAATTGGAAAATGTGTCTGAGCGTCGCGGTGTAGAGTAATAAGGGTGTGCCTTCGATCCTGACTGTTAGTTTTTGAGATTGATGATGTCAGTGGTTGCAAAATGGTTGGAGGCGGTGAAGAGTGGAGGGTGTATATGAGGTTATGGTGGTGTGCGGAATGCTGGATTTTTTTTCTTTTCTTTTCTTTTTTCATCTGAAATATAACTTTATTAACTTGGAATTGGGGTTGCATCAATTTGGGGAAACCTGTTCTCCGTAAACAACCCCTAAACTAAACCATCATCTTAACTCTCACCATCGAACCAAGGAGGTCCAACTTCCTTGTAAAATATCAATTGCTTTTTGGTGTCTATAGCACTGCTCATCCTAGATCGAGGGACTCAAAAATTGACAAACACTGCTCATTAAGAACACACTAAAGCTCGCTTTGCAAGCAAGCCTATAGACCACCAAGAACACCTCACTTTCCTAAGGCAAAATCATTTTTTACCTACTAGCCCGCCTCAACAATCAACACGATTGTTGTATGATGAAAGTAGATACTTCTTGAAAAAACATATAGAAGCAATCCCAATAGACGATTGACTCGGGAATTACCTAAACTCAGAAGAATAAACTAAAAGAGACGACCAATTAACAAAACAAATGGTTCGCCACCTTATTAGGACAAACGAGGCACACATAATGCATAGGCCGAGACAAAACCCATTAACTCCCACAAAAAAATTGGTAGGAACTTATTGAAAATAAAACTTAACAAAAAACAACTTGAAAGCAAAGGAGACCTAACCCAAATTGACCCATTGACTTGGCGTAAAGACAAGGCCCAAACACCTAAAGCCCAACCAAAAGGGTATGACCAGTACACTAACGATGAATGAACATTGCGTCGCAACATCAATGCCATTGTCGTCGCTACGTCACCCAGAGATTTGACAAACTTTGAAGCTGCCACCACTGTCAAACCAACTTGGTGGCCACCCCACTAACGCACCACCGTCACCATCCCAACCATAGCAGATTGCGCGACCCGCCACCTAATTGGATCCAGGAGATATCTGGGTCGCCAATTGGCCAAACGGACCACCCTCTATAGATCCCCCCGTAGCCATGATTGGAACCCATAACCACTCTACCTGCAGCTATCATTAACACCAAAAGCAACCATCCTCCTTGACCCCCACAAACCCAAACGGATCCAATAAGATCAACAGGGTTCGACCACACCCACTGTGGCCACATCCTTGGCTATGCCTAGAGACCGAGCTCGTCAGGTTACATTGCCTAAATAACCCGTCAAACGACGACATCCTAAGGACGCGCTGTCAAAATGAGAATAGATCACGGAGAATTGGAAGAGCCTATTGCTAATCTAGGATTTTCTTGTCAAGGTGGAAGTTTATTATAGTGCTTTAACTCTAATTGAGAAATTTCTAGAACACATTTGTGTAATTTATTATAGTTTTTTAACGCTAGATGAGAAATGATTATATAGTTCCGGATCGCAAGTAGTGATGGTACAGACTAATCTAATTGGTTTACATATAAAGATTTGTTAGTAATTGCCCCAATATTTGGCTGAAGGGAAGTGAAATTTGCATTCCCCTTTTTGCAAACCACACTCATTATCCAAGGAAATTCCCAATATGCCCCTTACTTTCTCTATCATCTTCTTCATGTCTTCGTTTCTCACCTCTGCTAAACCATTTCCCCTTCAATCTTCTCTGAACAAATATTTTTCTGGATGCACAATTTCTCTCTCCATCTTCTAAGAGTAACCTTTCAATAATTCAATTCAATTCTTACTAACCGGTGCTTATTCCATGCTAGGCAATTAAAGCCACTTTTCAGAACTAATTCCACTTGATTACAAAAATCAATTTCCAGTAGAAAGCTTTCTAATATCCAACTTCTCTATACATAGCCAATGGCCAAGTCCATAGGTTGGGTTGGGGGAGGGTTTGGAGAGAAGGAACCCATAATAAGGGCTAGGGGTCTGAACAAGAAAGTACAAGAAGGGAAAGCTTACAAAGTAATATATGTGGTTAAATTTAAGAGCTGGGACTAATACAAATACTGGGTAATCCTCATCTCAATTGCATCTGGCCTTGTCAATGGAATACTTGCAGATTTTCTACACAATTTTCATAGCTTGGCTGTCTTTTAATGTCAAAAAAGAAAGAGTGAAAGATTGGTTATTATGGCTTCACGTTTCCTGCAAATGGATATACATGTGATAACTACAGAGAGAGAGGAGTACAAGGTGGAAGTCAAACATCTTTGTTCTTGATTCATTACACTTCTGATCGATACCAAGCTTCTTTAAAGTACAAGGTATTTGCAAGGATGATCTTTGTGCAGCTCTGTATTGTTCCAGGCGGAAGAAGATCTTTGATAAGGCCACTGTTCTCCTTCTCAGCCCATGAATTTACCTCACATCGCCCTTCCTCAAATTTTGACTAAAAATCTATTTCATTGCTTTAGAGCTGCCTTGTACGCATTTTCCAGTACCCGTAGGGAACCAGATGCAAATAAGAGATGGAGTATAGTCAAAAGGGTATTTGTGGAAATAAAAATATTAAAATAAATATGGCACTGTGGTTTGCAAAAAGACGAGTGCAAATTTCACTCCCTTTTGTTGAAATGTCTATTGCAATAGATCTCACTTAACAATAACATGTAGTTCAAACCTCACGATAATGATTATGCAACTTAACTATAATGCAAATGAATTTAATTTCAATAAAATAACCTAACAACATAACCCATACTTTCATTTTTTTGATTTCTTCTTTTTAGAAAAAAGAATTGAAACGAAAAAGAATGTGAGATCCCACATTGCCTGGAGGAGAAGAGGTGATGTGTCTTATATGTGCAGGCTCACCTCCCCATATTTAGATGATTTTGGGTGGGAGCCCAACGCGAAGCAAGACCCAAAGCGAACAATATCTTGTTACTATGCGGCTATAGGTGTGCCGACGAGGGTTTCGGGCGTCTAAAAGGGGTGGATTGTGAGGTGAGATCTCACATCTCCCAGGGGAGAGGAAGTGATGTGCTTTATATGTGTAGACTCATCTCCTCATAATAAGATGCGTTTTGGGTGGGAGCCCAAAAACAAAATTGTGAGGGCGGGACCCAAAACCCACAATATCTGCTATGTGGACTGGGCTGTGACAAAGAAGGTGTGCAGTAAGTGTCCATTTTCTCATATTAGGATGTTTATCTTTTTTTTTTCTTGTGAAATTTCACCCACCGTAATCTTTATTGTCAATGAAATTGTCTTATAATTACCATATCAACATGTCTACCAAGTGTTACGCTGTATTACCCTATTAGAGTACCAAGTGTGCTAACCTTTTTGGTTCTTTAAGTTTATGGAAAACCACGCTTATTATTATTTTCTTAAAATTGTTAGAAATTTGGGGATTCCTCTAATCTCCTTTAGCATTTTCATCGGCGGTGAAATCTGACTTCTCTTTTTGCTGCTATGAGGTCCGTTCAACAATTAGTTCTTGTTCTCGAGGAACCAGGTACCTTATTAGATTTTTCAATTATTAATTTCTAATATAAATCAAGAAGCTATCGATTAAATTTTTGGTACTTTATCAGGATGATGTTATAATACAATGATATACAACACACACGCATGTAGATGAATTTTTTGACACTGAAGAATACTTTTGATACGCACTCTGCACAAAACACATATAACATGATTGTTGTTGCAGAAGATGCTTAATGATTTATTTATTTTTGGAGAAGGCATTCGTTTATCGACACCTTCTCAAATAAAGAATGATTTGAATGTCATATAAGTACTTAATACTTTGAGATTCAAATCATTTTTATATAGATAAGAAAAATAAATAAAGATCAGTCGTTTTTAAAAAATTGATGAATAGAGTTCTTGTATCTTTAGAAGAATCGGGGCAAATCATTTCACTGTCTATGACGAAAATTTTACTTCGATTGTGGACTGTTAAATTATAACACTATCACTGCTTAAACTAAACTAAAACTAAAATTATGGCAATAAACATTAATAAGAATAAGAGGAATCTCATTTCCTCTTGTGAGCTTCTTCTGTTTTCACAAAAAGAAAAACGGATAGAGAAGCTTCAATGTGTGGTATATATGCCCAATTAGCTGCATTTTCTTATCCAAGTCAGATGCTATTATAGTCTGAACAATTCTTAGGTTCACCTCTAGGGTGAACGAGCATATTCAACCCCATTGTCAATTAACAAACTTGTACTTAATAAATTTATAATCCAACGGTCCATATCTTAAATAAGTATTTAAAGATAATCTCTGTAAAAAATCAATCGAATCAGAAATCATTTAATTATCTAATTGAATCAAACAAATGGATGGTTCTAACAACACTTACTACTATTATGATGAACCGTCTGTGTATTTCATAGAAATGAATAAGTAAAAGGTCTTCAATTTGCTTGGTTTTTTACAGAGCTAATCTTTGTGTTACGTTATACAACATGAATGGTCGGATTAGAAAATTATAAAGTTATTCTGCCTTAATCGCAAGAGAGGGTGAATATGCTCATTCATCTAAGGGGTGAACCTAAGAATTGTTCTTATAGTCTTATGATGTTTATGATACTCTTTTCTCTTACTCTTATGCAAATTTTTTTTATTGAGGCCAAGTCTTATATATCCTCATACCCTATAATGTTTGATATCTTTAGTGGAAAATTCACTTTTAAGAAACTATAAATAAGTTCTACTATTTCCACCACTAGTCAACGTATCCTCGTAAATTCGGTAGCTTGTTGACTGTTTCTACTTTCCAGGCCAAAAATCTATCCACCTTTCTTCAATGCTACTATAAATGTACACATTAGAATAAATAAAGACGGTTTAAGATCCTTAATAATTTTATCAACTTTCTATCCCAAATGACATAGCATCGACCATGTCATAATTCTTAACTTCACATTTCTAACAATGCTTCCGATCCTAGATTTCACATCATATGTAATTTCATTTGAAATGCTGATATCATGGATAAAGAGAGAACACGTAGTTTTTACTATGTGTTGTCATATATAAATTTAGAGGAAAATTCTGTTTAGTCCCTGTATTAAGACTCTGTCATCGTTTCAATCCTGACATTTTAATTTATTCTCAAAAGTCCATGAGGTTTCCATCTAATAGGTTATTACCGTCCAAATGCTCCGTTAACTAGCTGATGTGGCACACAATTGGATGCCACGTCAGCGCCATGTAAGCTAGGTGGATGGTAAAATGTCCGGTATACCCCCATTCTTTCTCCTTTCATTTTAATTTCTTTCATTTTCTTTTCTTTACACCCAAAATCCACCACCACCGAGCTCTCCACCATCACCACCTAACCCTCTCCGCTTCCTTTGATCCCAGAAAACCCGAATTCCACCTCCATGAAACGACCCTCTTCACCGTCCTCACTAACCTTTGAATTCAAAAACGAAATTGAACCATCAAGACTATTTAAAGGTTCTCAAGTATCTCTACCTTCGAAATTTGCAGGCCTAACGAGACCTTGATTGTTCTCCTTGGAACTCATTTCAATCACCTATAAGACCAGTCGCAACACATTAGAACCCAAAAGAAAGCACCTTCAAATACCAAAAACCAAAAACCAAAACCCCTAAATTCAAAATTAGACGAAACCGGGCAAAACCCATGATCTAAAACAAGAACACAACCACGGAACCCCAGAACCCAGATCATTCAGATTTCAAAAATTTAAAATTTCCAAAAGAACAAAGAACCCAAAAAACCCACAAACCTTGACGAAAGGTCGAGTCTTTCCGCCCCAGATCAAAAATTAGATTGGGTCGATTCCGGTCAGTGGTTTTGGGGTTTGTGAGTAGCCGGATTTTGGAGGCTCAGATTGGTTTGTTTGGTGATTTGAGTGAGTCTTGTCCATGGCCATGAATCCGTCATCGAATGTGAGCTTTGGCTTGAAGAGAGGAGAAGGACGTGGATCATCAACGACCAGCCTTTCCTCTCTTTCGCGCTTTGCTCCTTTTGGTTGCTTCCCATAAACGGAACTAACCAATTCCTTAGTGTGTTCGAATCAAAATAGGGTTGCAGAGCCTCCAAATCTCAACCCAAATTGACAAGCTAAAGGTAATTGACTAACCAATTTGTTTTCAACATATGTTCTCAATTCCGTCATTAAGAATGTCGAAGAGAGTACAAGAAGCGGAGATTGAGAAGAGGCCAAACTATCGCCAAAGAAAAAGTCAGCATGACCAAAATATAGTTTTATTTTCAGCTATGGTGATGAAGAAGAAGTGCGGCATCTGCATCTGCACAAGCATCGAGAGATCAGGGACAGTGAAGACGAAATGGATTTTCGGGTGAAGATTCAGAGGACCCATTTGTATGATTCCAATTCCAAATTGAAATTACGGCAAGTCAGTTATAAGGCCGGCGAAGACATAGCTTTGCATTTTTTTTTTCTTTTTTATTTGGATTTGGTTCAGAGATTTCTGGGTTTCGATGGTTGGGAGGTGGTGGTTGGGAGAGAGCGGGGGTTTTGGAGAGAGGGTAAGCAAAAAATACAGGCGACGACGTTCACGTGTCATCGAATGTGAACTTTGGATTTTGGGTGCGAAGAAGAAGATAGGAAGAAACAAAAAAGAGAATAAAAGAAATTAAAAAAAGAAGAAGGAAAAACATAGGGTTATATTGGACAGTTCATAATTATCGAGCTGAGTTGGTGTGAAAGCGATTGTCACGTCAGTGACTTAATGGAGGATTTGAACGGAGAGTTAACGGAATAGATCTATTAGACAAAAATTGAGAGGTTAGGGAGTTTTCAGATTAAATTGGAATGTCAGGGATCAAAACAATGACATAATCATTATACATGGATTAAACAGAATGTTCCCCATAAATTTATTTTCTGCCACTGATACTATGTTAACAGTTATATACAAAATTACAACTCATGAAGACACGATAATAAGGTCGACCAAAAACTATTACAATAGCAAGAATAATAATATTTTCTGTTTCCTTTTTTCTTGTTTATGTTGTGCGAGCAGGGACTAGGTTAAATGATCATGTACAATAACAATGCTGTAAAGAACCATGAATTAAATCAAGAAAGCTTGTTGTTTCTTTCAGTTTTACAGGATGACATAGAGGCAATCTCTCGTTATTTGGAGTGGGAAGAGAAAAAATTCACTGCATTAACCGTCGCTACTCCAGGTTTAGAACACCATCCTCCCAAGACATTGGATTTGTTCCCTCAATCTCCGGCCTTGGCCGAGACCTCAAGGAAGAGAAGAGCTAAAGAGCTTGAGCAAGAAACTGCTGACCGGGTTGCCAAGATGAGACTTCACACCTTAGAGGCGTTTATAGATGAGGCCGTGCGGGGGGTGTCCACGGAACTCAATCTTAATAGCCAGGATATCATTGAAATAAGTAGTGATGATTAGGATGATGAGGATCAGGATGAGGATGATAAGTAAATTTCTCCATCTACAGAGCTAGCTTGAGTTGTGTGCTGTTCTCGTTTCTTAGAAGAACTAGAGAATAAAGATAGTGACATGCAGCTATTATGGATTTGGTGTAATAAAATTGTACTTCATTTCCCATTGTGATCATGATCGTTTTCCAATTTTTTCTCGGTTCGTTATAGTTTAGACATGAATAAGGATTTTTGAAGTGTTTAATTAGATGAATATGTACAGTAATTATTAATATGACATTGATATGAAACTATAGTCCCGGCTTGGACAGTACGTACAAGCAAATCGGCTACCCAATTATAAACTGCTAAAATAGTAGAGAGTTGCTTCAATAGATTGCTTTAACCCATCACTCCGATCTCAAGGTCATACTCTCAACAAATTGAACATTTGCAAAACCAATCTCTTCTGCACTTGCAAAAGAGAAGGGCACTGGCCACCATCATTTTCTGATGATTATTAATCTTGAGTATGCATCTTCATCAATTTGAATATAGCCATATAATTAAGTTTTTTTTGTTAATCACATTGGAGGCTGGTTCCTCTAATCCAACTTAATACTAACTCAATTTATTACTTTCTCAGCTCTTACCATTTACGCTAACCTAAAGGCATACTATACAGACTACTTACATCAGCTATACCGACTAAACCTTCGATCTACTTCCCTGGTGTTTTTTTTTTAATTCTAAAAGAGTAACCTTTCATTGATTGGTAACAGGTTAGATTCAAAGCCGTCATTGATCGACTTGAGAATCCATTCCGGCCCAAATTCCATGTACACCTGACATGGGCACCATTTGATCACATTATGGAGTTGTTCACACTGTTTGAATTACATGATAATTATGTATGCTCAAACTGGTTCATTACTAATTTAACACAACAATTTTTTTTAAGGGGTTTAAAACCCAACATCGGAAAGCTCAGTTTCATGCCCTAAACACAGCATTTAGTTACTCACTCCTCCTCCAATAGTATGTATAACATACAGTACATATAAAATGCACCATATTAACCTCTTAATAGCATTTATTTTAAGCATTCTAAATTGCTCTGATTAAACTCTTAATCATTATTAATAATATTATTAAGTACTGTAGTAAGCATCATATTCACAGGCTTGATAACTTTCTGAAAACCAACCAAGCCTTCTTAAGCAACAGCAGCCACTTTAAGCACCCCATCACATTTACCATTGGAGACAACATGATCTTTAGATTCTTTACTCCGTGAGTCACAGTCACCCTTGCACATTTTCTCCAACACAGGCTTCAAATCTCTCGGGTGCACACTAACCTTGAGCCCATACTTCATGAACAATGTCAACGACATCTTTTGCTCGACCTGGTGGCCAGGAACCACCGTGAGCCGATGCCTCAACAACACTGCCGCGGCTATTGACTTCATCTGCAGGTAAGCCAAATCTTTTCCCAAACAAATTCTTGGACCGCCATTGAAGGCAACAAACTTGTAAGAGTCTTGTAACTCCATTTTTTTGCCATCAGAAGATAGCCACCTTTCAGGCTTGAATTCCAAGCAATCTTCACCCCAAATAAACTCCATGCGCCCGGTTGCGTATATGGAATATGTGACCGAAGAGCCCGCGGGCACGAAAGTTCCATCGGGCAAAACGTCATCGTTGATTGTGTGCTTGAAGTCTTGTGGCACAGATGGGTAAAGCCTTAGAGTTTCCGACAGGGCTGCCTTGAGGTATGTCAATCGGTCAACTTCCTCAAACACTAGGGGTTCTCTCACCCACTTTGAAATGTCTTTGCCACGTGTCTCCATCAGAACTGTGCATATTTCAGAAATGATTTTTTCTTCCACTCGTGGGTTTTGAGTGATCAGAGAGAAGAACCAGCTAAGTGCGGCCGAAGACGTGTCACGTCCAGCTAGGATAAAGTTGAGTGCCACATGTTGAAGAAATGTGTCCGAGTAGGATTCTTTTTTCTTCATGAATCTGGATAACAAGTCATCATGTGGGGTCCCGTCCAAACCTTGTTGCAGATTGGCCAGCTCGAGCTTACGTCTATTGATTATATTGGACAAGTAATCGTCCACGTGGTGGAGGTTGTGACTCATGCTGGCTTCCATTCCGAGCCCGAGCCATTTCTTGAACTTCCATATAATCTTGGGCAAAATCAATCGTTGCAGCGTGGCTTCAGTCGCCCCGTCGAAAGCCGTGGCAAAGCCATTTTCGGGAAGTCCCGGAGACAAAGTTTGCGGGTCCTTCCCGAAAGCTAGACCGCATATATTGTCGAAGGTGAGCCGAAGCAAGAGATCTTGAAGGTCGACCGGCTTGGCCTCGTTCTGAGCCGCCTCAAGAATGGGGCAAAACCTCTGCTCGATGGCTCGGCTCACCCACCGAGCCATGGCTTGGCGGAGCGTGCGGGTAGTGAACTCCAACGCAGCGGTCTTGCGTTGAAACAGCCACGTGTCGCCATCGGAGTTGAAGATGCCCTCTCCAAGCAAATCATGGAACGCAGCTTGCCAAGTAGGACCCTTGGGGTAATTGTCGAACCGGAGCTTGAGAATGTGCTCCAAGTTCTTGGGGTCGCACGTGACGGTCACCAGCCCTTGCTTCCGAGCAAGGAAGGGGATGGCGCAGATGGAGGTCTGGTACGTGCCGCCACACGTGCGAAGGTTGTCTGCGATCCAGTCGTGCATGCGTTTCGAGTTCTGAATGAGGCCGGGGAGGTTGCCGAATACCGGCCAGACACGTGGACCTCTCATGGACCGCGTGATGATCTTGAACCAACATAAATACGCCGCCAGAGCCGTTAAGACCATTAAAGCCGCTAGAGCCTCCATCTGAGCTTACTGATTACGACCACACTTGAAGACAACTCCTGGCTAAACCAGATGACAGAAAATGAACCCTAACTCAATTGGAATTTGGAAAGGACCCAACTTAACCCCAGTAGAAATGCAAGCTCGAGCTAGAACTTGCAAAACATGCGTGAAAGAGGCAAAACCCAGATCAAAATGGACTGAGAAACAAAACCCAGATCAGATTTATAGACGAAAATGAGTCTCTAGCTAGCTATATACATCAGATATAGAGGAAACCTGGATCACCATATTGATCTGGTTTTTTGTTCGGAAAGTGATAGAAACGAAGAGCTAGAAGCTAAGTGATCGAAGAAGAAGAAGAGTGAGGCAGTACTGACGCAAAGGAAAAGTGTGGATTCATATAATATGAGTAGGGGTAGTGGCGAGAGATCGAGGGCAATAAATAGCGACTAATTGGGTGGCTGTTGTGTTCAATAATTTTCATTTTTCCATATGCTTTCTTTTCAGTCCTTTCATTTTCTACTTTCTATAAAACCTGAAGCGAGCTCGCCATTATTCAATGCCAGCAAAGGTCGTTGGCCACGTTAATGTATACAGATGTGAGGCCACCACTAAGTAGAGGTTTATAAGCCTTGAGTTTGTCCCATGCTCAGCAAACTCACAAACCCTACAAATTAACCCCTTTATGCATTTAACCTTTATGTCTCTCTCTCTCTCTGGATTATAATTAGATCTCGCATATTCATATACCCGCCACCTAATTAGTTTAGCAGGAAAGTGCTGCTTCAAGTTAAAATTCTAGCTAACATTGAACGAATGAGTAAATGTTTGATGATGTTGTTTGAAAAGGCTGTATTTGCGTGCGTACATGAAAAATGAATAACAAACTTGAACTGTGTTTGGTGATATTAGTCTCAAACAAGTCTCTAAAGTAACTTTTGCGAAAGGGGAAGTGAAATCCACACCCAATCTTTCCTTATTTGGTAACTTAAGTTTTGTATTTTTATGAGAATTTTGATCAGAGAATGAAAGAGGGGGTATAGATTGCAAATTAGGAAATGTGGATTTCAATTCCCCTATGAAAAACGAGCAAGTATCTCCAATAGATAAGCTAGTTTCAAAACAACTAAACAAGTATGCATGAGCTCTAACATGCTAGCTAAAGTAATTAAAGACTTGAGAAAAACACTTAGCCATATTTAGCTAGGGACCGGTGAAAGAGAAAACACGTAAAACCATTCTAATATTTTAAATTCATTATTACAAAATATATAATAATTAGTCATATTTCACCCTTTGCCTTTTTTAGTTTTAGCAACCAGTAATTGAACGAGAAAGAGACAGTGCACAAGCATAGAAACACTATAAATCACTCGTGGCCTGCAACAACTCAACTAACATCTAGGTCCAACATCAATTACCACGTGAAAGCATGCAAACCCCCTTGGCCCAAGGTTTTCCACCTTGAAAGCCCACAGACATCTGGTAGTCAGGGATGACCCAGACCTCTGAAAGCTTACACATTTTACCATTGCATCACATGGGTCCCGTAGGAACCCAATACTCATTAACCTACCAATGAGGGATTTGTGAATGTTGGAGCTCGAACTTAGATAAGGGTTCTACTCAAGCAAGTGCTTTTTCATTCTTGCCAACCATTATTGGCTTCACATTTTGCTCGTTAGGCTAGCAGAAATGGCTTCCATTGTACTTTGAAGATTGATTTTTTTTTTGGAGTTCGCAACATACCTCCCTTATTGGCCTCACTTAAATTATTATAATTATTTTTTATTTTACAAACATTTAGCATTTTTTTAAGAAATAAAATATATTAATAAATGGAAATATTACAACACACTAGAATGACCGGTTGTGGTCACGACACCACTATACACAATCATGCTAAGAGTTGTAGTTATATCAGGGGCAAAACCAGGATTTAAAACTTGGAGGATCGAGATACAAAAATGAGAGTATAAAACTTAATAATGTTGAATTTAGCAACTCAAACGCACTTTATCAAGTCCCTAATTGAAAATAATTGAAAAAGATAAACATCAATCATTAATCGCCAAATATTCTAAACCTAAGCAACATTTCTATTTTTTTTTTTTAGGAAAGCAACATTTCTATATTTCTTATTATAGATTGGGTTGTATACATTTATGCCTCGTTTGGTTGCTAGAAATGAAATTGGTTCTTTGGTCTTTTAATTGAGAATGGGAAAGTAAATTTCCCATTACTTTTCCTACCAATATTTGGAAACGCCGTGAAAGTAATGGGAAAATGTATTTTACTTTCGTTTCCGATGTTTGGTTTGTGCATGAACAGGAAAGTAGGTTACATCAGTTTTCCAATAATATCCTTATTATCAAAATATAAACAATTCAAGATTAGAAAGTTTATTGTGTTTAAGGAAAACTAAAATTGGGAGAGAATTACTGTCGTACTATCATTGATAATATGAGTCTATTTATATAGAGGATTACAATGCATAGAATCTGAATTGTACAAGTAAAGGTAATAATACATTGAATGAATATCTATAAGATTCTATGAGATTATCTCTAATTAAAACCGTATAACCACTAGGTCAAGTAAACTTGAGTTTGGGCCAGGAACTTATTCTGGATTTACTTAAACATTCCCCCTTGTGTCGCCCAAACGTGGTGCTCCTCTTATTGCTTCATTAAAAACCTTGCCGAGTAACAAAAACCCAGTGGGACAAAAATAACCTCGGTCGAAGGGGAAAAAGAGCACAACACACCCTTCACGTTTTGAGACTATACATGTAGACATCTCCCCCTGATGTCTGCACCTCCCCCTGATGACTACGATCATGAGAGTTCGGATAACTTCCATAAATGATGTTGCCAACATGTTTTTCGAAAGTGGAATTTAGGTAATGTCTTAGGGAGCAAGTCTGCCACACTGTCCTCAGATCGAACCTAGTTCACTTTGATCTTGAGGAGAGTCTGTTGTTACTGATTATGTTTGGTGTTGTCGCTTTTGATGTAGCCTTGCTTCATTTGTTCAAAACAAGCATCATTATCATATACTCTCGTATGCTCATCTGTGGTAGACTTCAAACCACAATTGTTCGCACATACGTAATTATAGATCCAATCCATAAACATTCACAATCCACTTCTTGAAGAGCAATAATCTCTGCATGGTTCGAAGATATAGCGTTTAGGTCTGTTCTGTAGACCTCCAAGATATCATGGTCTTTACCCATGGTGAACACTTAACCATTTTAGGAATGATCTTTGTGTGGGTCAGAGAGATACCCAACATCAACAAAACCTTCCAAAACGCTAACTTCGTTTTGGAATGGGGAGAGGGGGGACGTAGGCCAGTGTTGGCGGCGTTCCTGGTATGTGATGGGTCTGAATCCATCGTCTCTATATAGAGATAGAACAAGCTCATATAATCGAACATCTCAAGTACTGAAAGATATTTTTTACACTAATCTAATGGCATCGCGTTGGCGCAGAGCAATACCTTAGCTAACAAGTTCATGTCAAATGAGATATCCAGTCTTGTGCATTGAGCTAAGTACAATAATGCCCCTATTGTACCTATATAGGACACTTCCGACTCTAGCAATCTTTGCCATCATCATTCGAACGAAGAGGGTCCTTTTAAGGATCAAAACTACAGACGATCATTGGGGTGCTTGAAGGCTTGACCTTGTCAAAATGCTTAAGTATCTATCAACACGATGCTCAATTTCTAAACCGAGACATAATCGTGTTCTCCTAATGTTTGAGCCCAAAAGGTATTTTTGGCCGGACCCTTAGAGTGGCAGACAGTGTGGGCCGATGTAGAGGCCCCTATAGGAAACAAGTAGCAGGCCTAGCGAAGGAGTCCGGGTGGAGTCCCCGCGACGCCCCGCAAAGGCCCAGTGGAGCCCGCTATCGGGAATCCATGTGGAGTAATCATATATTCTTCACCCACGTGGAGGTCAGAAAGTGCAATGCAGCTTAGCTCGTGGTGGAAGAGGGATGCTAGGCGTGCTATGGGATCTGATCACTTTTGCAGAGAATCAGGAATATAACATTATGACTATATTAGTGCACCATTAATACAATGCGCTCTTGAGGATTCAATTAAACAACCGTATCCCAACTGCCCGTGGCCAGTGAGGAGTCAGCTTTGCTCCAATTTTAGCTATATGTTAATTAATCTACGATATTCATTGTGATTTCCAAGATAATGCTTTTGCATGTCATATATCTTTGGTCGAGAATAGAATATTCTACACTTTTCTAAGGACTGAGAATTCACAGAATAGCTTATATCCGAGGCTAGCACGAGGAAAGAAGGACGACCAATTCACCAATTAATCTCTACGATTACCCAAGCCTCTCCAGAGCAAACAACCTTTCTCCTCTTACAGGTGACCACACTCCAGTCCAGTCTCCACAGGAGTCTACTGTTAGTGCCACCGAACCTTCTGTTAATGTACATCTGTCCTAACCTCCTCGGGAGCAGAAGGTAGTGCCGTGACCACAACGGTTACAGAACCAGCCAAGCAAGGGTAACGCCCTCGCAACCCAGCCAAGCTAAAGTCACGCTTTAGCAAGATCCTAACACTTCTCGGTGATTTTTGCTCTGCTCAATCTGCAATATTGAGTATCAATTGTGTGTGATTAGAAGAAACACAAGCAAAGTCCTCACCACGAGGCAGGAAGAATCCCATGACAAGATTGGTGCTCTCTTCGTTTACAATTACTCGACAGAAGTCAAGTCAAGGGACACCCCGACGACTGCACCCGAACGGTGCTGGCACGCCTGCGCAAGAAAAGAGACTATTGACCAGTTACGACAAAACTGGAGCCAAACATCCAAAATCCTTCATCTCAAAATCAGATTTCAAGTGTTCAGCGGTTTCCCTTAACTCTTTACGGGCTTCTAATGAAGATCATGTCCAACATGAACTGCGATAGAGTCCGAAACTTGTTATGGAAACTCACAGGCATATCCCTTCCCAATCAAGTAGTCACTTTAGTGAGTGTTTCAACCTTATTGCAAATGCTCTCCATGGTCTAGAGCCACTTGACTTGGGTAAATGAAGTTCACCATGAATCTTCATGTATATTCCGTATCTAGATTCCCATAGAGATACATAGTGACCACATTTATAGGCTGCATGTCTCATTATAGTCAATTCCAGGGCGTTTTATGAAAAGCCTTACGTCATAAGGCGAGATAACTATCTCTTTTTCTCATCACGCTTTCTAACGAAGACCCATTTAGTCAAAATGGTTTATATTAGGAGGTGTTGGCATCACTGGCTCGAAAACCTTCCTCTTTGTTAGAGAATCTAACTTAACCTGGATCATATCTTTCCATTTAGGCCAAATTTCTCTATGTTGGCATTCATTCATCAACGGAGCGTGGTTCGATATCATCAGACTCAACATATTCATGCGCAACGAAATCCTACGTCTCATGTACACTAGTGTAATTTTTATAGAACTCTATATTCTCAAGAATAGATTTTGACGTTGAGGCATCCCCCAATGATAACCATAATCCGGAAGATTCTCGTGAGACAGATTTGAGTGTCGATGATCCAAGGATTAGGTTGTGCCAAAGCATCCTTCGAACCCACAGGCCTCCTACGCATCCTAGTTGGGGGCATGGCCTATAACGCCAGAGTGCCACTTTCTTTGGTGTTGGCACCATGCTTACCTCCGTGTAGGATGATGCTACGTCCTCTTGTAGGGACATCCATTCTTGTAGGCATGTTTTCTGCATATTTGTGTGATCTCGTTACTTTAACAGGGATCGAGATGAGACATAGTGGGGATAGGCCACGACAATTCATGTCGTTCCTGTTGAACATATGTGTTCTTATCTCCCCCTAATGACCGGAAGACTGCCTCATCAAATTGACATTCAGCAAGACATGCGGTAAAGAGATCTCCTAGCAAGGCATTAAGTGGCAGACTATTGTTGGAGTCTCAAATCCAACGTAGTTGCATATTCGTCAGTGAGGACCCATCTCAGAGCATTGTGGTGGCGCAAAAGGTGCATAAACAGCTTACTCAAATATGCGTAAGTACGAAAGTACCCAGTCACTAGCTGTAATGCAGCAGTAGATGGAGTAGCAGTGGGTCGTAGATGAATTAGCATAGTTGCATGCGATATTGCATCACCCTAAGAGGATATAGGGAGATTGGTGCACATTACCAATGTCCAAACTACCATCGTAGTCGTTTCCGCAAGATTATTTGGGTGTGTACATGGGAATATGATGTCCAACATCAGTCCCATTGCAATAACCATCGAAAGTCTTCGATATAAACTCTCTAGCATAGTCAAATCCAATTGACTGAATAAGATGATTCAAGGAGTGAGCTCGTTGTCATATGTTATGTGTTAGGAGTGTAGTATAAGCAGCATTTGCAGATGGACAATGACACAATACATGACCAGCATGCTTGCGTGTCAACCAAAATCATGAGATATTTAAACGTCCGCAAGTTGGTTAAATCAGTCCACAGAATACCCACAGATTCTATGTAAGAACAGAATGAGTATTTTCATATCCTTTGCATAAGATGGTGTCAATCCTAATTTTCCTAAGGAACAGGCTTTGTAAAATGAGCGAGAGGCCAACCAATGAGGATTTGGTTGGGCCTAAGCGTTTGAAACGCTATTTGAAGCAAAGTTGGTGATTGCAGCATCACCTAGGGTGTTATCACCATGATGGATGCCATTCATGGCTTCATGGATAAAGACTATGCCAGCGCTAAGCTGTTGGTGGACAACGGCGGTGCCAGAGGCAGCAGTGGCGGTCACACTTGGTCCAGGAATCAACTTTTGATTCATGCTTCGTTTCACTTGAAAGAAAGGATGTCCATGTAAAGTCTTTAGTAGATGGATCATCATATCATGACTAGGATGACCTATCCTGTCGTGATAAAGCCAATATGTGTCTAAATCCAAGAGATGTTCTCTCATAACTTTATTCGATTTAATAGCTCAAATAGTGACATAGAATCCACTTGAGAGACAAATAAACTTCTCTAAGATGTATCTTTATTCGCAATCATAGAGGTATTGCAAAGGAACTTATTTCCATTCTTTACATGCCTTTTAGCATGGTATCTATTGGAGCGTAGAGAGTTTTTGTAATAGTAATCATAGTGTTGGTGGCGCCACCAATATGGCCAGAGGTGTTACCTTCCTCTCTCTTTCCAAGTTGACTTCTTCGGTTCCGTGTTCGCCTATTTTGGCAGTTACCTTCCTTACTAGAGCGAGAATATGGATCTGAACGTCCAAAATTGTTCCTGGATTTAGGGTTTCACTCTTAGCACCTTTCTTCAAGGGCGCGACTATAATTGGACTCCGGAATATGCTCTGTTCCCATGGGTCTCGAATTATAGTTCTTCACAACGATGTTGTCATACTTTTCTGTGCCATTCATAACTCTAATGAGCTCATGAAACCTTGTGATCCATCCTACAGTAACATTCGATAGTTCTTTGTAACCATCAAAGCAAAGATGGGGAAGTTATAGAGAGTCCTCTCAATCAACATCAGATCTGTGATATCTTTTCCACATAATTCTATTAAGGATTTAATGGGAAGTGCGTCCGAGTTGTAGTCAATAACTGACTTGAAATTACAGAAGCAGAGGCTATGCCATCTTACTTCAAGTTCCGGAAGCAGGGAGTCAGGGATGTTGCCAAATCTTTCTTCGAGTGAGACCCACAATCTTCTGGGGTCTTCTTCATTCATATACTCATATTGGAGCGAATCATCCATATGGCGAGTCATTAGGATGATGACTTTCACCTTATTTGCTTATAAGGCTGCTCTATTTGCTTCCAAAGCTTGAGCTTTCTCAATAGTTAGCACGTCCTACCTAGGCTCGAGAATCGTATCTAGGATTTCATCGGTCTTGAGACGCTGGCAAACATCACGAACCTACTTGTGATATCCAGAGCCAGTTGTTCCCAATAGAGCGAAGTCCAGTTTATTCAGGTTACTCATCCTGAAAGAGAACAAGATATTAGGGTTAGTTTCGGAGCGTAAAAGGCTACCACGAAAACATGTAAAATTTCTGAGCGTAGTCGCTTTCAAGAAGTTTCAAGAAATTAGGAATTTCTGAGCGTAATCGCTTCCAAGAAGTTCAATTCCAAGAGGTATTGGATTAGATCGAAACAATGACGTAAGTGGTCGATCATAAATTCTCTACAAACTCTAAGTTGGAGATCTTAACAAGCTCCAAGTTTTGAGTGAGCACGAATCCCTATGATGAAGAAAGTGGGGTAGAAGAAGAGAGTTTGCATGTCCCCAAGAAAAAGAATAAAAACTTCAAAAACGGGAACTTTCAGTAAAAATTACCTTGAAATAGGTCGCAGGAAAATTTGGCATGAAAAAGTCGCCGGAAATCTGGCCGGTTGCCGAAAAAGTTGTTTGAGGTTGTTGATCGGAAACGGTCAACTGGAGTTGATCTGTGCTGGTGTGGCTGTGGGGTCCGTTGATGACGTGGCCGGGGTCCCTATGCTGACGTGGCCGTGGGTCCCCAGTTGACGTTGTAGTGGGCCCCTGTGCTGACGTGGCAATGGGCCTGCGTTAGTAGGCCTCTAGCTTGGGCTTCTTTTCCTTTCCTTTTTTTTTCCTTCTCTTTTTTCTTTCTTCTGTCAGTTTTTCTGTTGGTCGGTTCAGCAACTTTTAGACCAGTTTTTAGCGTCCTGTCTTCGGTTCCTGTATCCTGGGGTCGAGACGCTACTGATGGAAAAATTTGGTAGCAATCGGAGGTTGGGAAGATAGTGAACCGTGCAGGGATCTTTTTTTTTTTTTTTTTCTTCTTAGAGGGCTGGTTTGATAATTCCAGTGGTCGGCTCGGTAGTTTTTCGGCCGATTATGGTGGTTCCGCAATCGATTTAGGAATCGTGGGATTGAGAGCTTTAATATATGCAGCGGTGGAGGCTAGGGTTTGAAGGCTACAAATTTAGGGTTTCAGGGTTCGGGCTTCGTGCTGATAATGTGTTTAAGGACAACTGAAATTGAGAGAGAATTGTTGTCGTACTTTCATTGATAATAGATGCCTCTTTATATAGAGAATTACAATGCATAGAATCTGAATTGTACAAGGAAATGTAATCATACATTGAATGGATATCTCTAAGATTCTCCGAGATTATCTCTAATTAAAACCTTATTACCACTAGATCGAGTAACCTAGAGTTTGGGCCAGACACATATTCTGGATTTACTTGAACATATTGAATAATTTGGTAGTGACAACCATTAAAATGATCTTTTTTTTTTTTTTTTGAAATGGGGTTCGGAACCCAGCTTAGCTGGGAGCCTCATCCCCATGCCTTAGATTATTATTAATAGTCATAGAAAGATATAACAGGGAGGACATAAGGCCTGTGTCCTATGAGTTACAACAATAATCCTCGTAGAGAATGTCCGAAATGATAACATGACTCTCATCTAACCAAACCGCATCTAGAAAATCAACACTAGCAAGGTGTGCCAATCTATTGGCCACACCATTTGTTTCACAGTAGACATGACGAAACTGAAAGAAAGAAAAACTACTCACATACCTCTTACAATCATCCAATATCCGTCCAATATCAGATAAGTTGTCTGCTCCCTTATTCAGGGCATATACAAGAGTGGCACAATCACTTTCTACTTCAACATTGCTCCAACCTTGATGAATTGCCAATAAAAAGGCTGCCCGCAAAGATTCTGCCTCCCTATGAAGTGCAGATTGTGCAGAACGGAAATGTTGTGCAAGAGTAGCCATGCATAATCCCCGGGCATTACGGCCCACCACACCAATATCACCTTGGTTCTTTTCAGCGGTAAATGCACGATCAATTTGAGCTTCAGTCGTCCACTTGGTGGACAGAGCCATTGCATCTTTGGCCGGTGTTGCTTACTAATGGAAACAAGCTGAAACTTTTTGTATTCCTCTAGAAAAGTACAAGCTCCTGTTATCATATGTAGAGGGTTATAAATGTAACGTCCCGAACTTAAATTTACCCGTTTACTAGTCATTTGGACGGTAAATGATAACTAATTTCATTTTTACTTTGTTTCGATACTTTTAGTGGCCCTAAAAATTGACTTTTGTTCGGGTCAAAATTTGAGAAAATGTTCTTAATGAAAGTTGTAGAGGACGTTAAACCGAGCGCGTGCATATGTGGTTCGTAAAAATCGGAGTTCGTATGCGAAAGTTATAAGCGAAATATTAAAGTTACTGTTCATGGTAAAAAGTATAAATTTGAATTTTTACTGTTGGGGCCGGTAACTTTTCTTTTCTCTCTCTCTCTCTCTCTCCTCCTCCCCCGCGTTTTTTTTCTTTCTTTCTTCTCTCTTCGGCCTTCTCTGCAACTCCGGCCTTCTTCCTTCTCTGGCAACTTGACGACATAAAGCCAGCATCTTTGGACTCGCCTCCTCTCCCTCTAGGCGCCTGTGGTGGTATTTTGCGGTGGCTCCGCTCGTGGAACTCAGATTTAAGCTTTGAAGTTCACTGTAGCAGTTTGGGTGTTTCGTCGATTTCCGGCGATTCCAGCCATTTCCGGCCACCAAACCAGCGTCGAAGGTCGGGTTTTTGCCAAGGATCATTTCCCCCCTAGCCTTGAGCCATGATTTGCAGTGTAGAGGAGGAATTGAAGATTTGAAATTTCGGGTTACTATTCACGATTCGGGTACAAACTTCTCCTTAATTGTTGAGGTACTTCTACTCATTTTCTGACTTGGTCATAGTTGGGAGAATTAATGGGTGTGTTGAGAAGGTGCTGCTGCCAAAATTTGGTGGCCATTGGAGCTGGTGATTTTGGTGGCGGCGCCGCCATTGTGGGCGGCGGTAGCGGTGGCTAGGGTAACTGTTTAATTCCAATTTCTGACTAGTTAAATCCTATAATTATCCTAGAACTTGTATATGAAGTTTGGTGAGGATTAGTGGAGTTTTGAATCGGTTATAAATTTCTAAAGATTTGGATTTCGATTAATGTTAATCGTGAATCCGATTGTCGGATTTTCTCCATAATTGTTGTAAAGTCTGAATTTGACGATTGGGCAGTGTTGGTGTAGTTTGGTTGGTTGTAGAAGAGAATTGGAGGAATTGAGGTTATGGGTTTAGGATTTAATTATTGTTTATCATAACATTATTTTCTTCCGTCCGGTAATTGTTAGTTACGAATAATTATGTACAGGACGAGGTACCGACTCATCACTCGACGAGGATCCATACGCTTGGATACCACGTTAGCCGTATACTGTGAGTGGACTTTTGGTTTTCTAAATATTGATGCATGCAATTGATTTTCCGAAATAAGTATTTACTTAATTAATGAACATATTATTATATTTTACTTTCGGGAAATTGATTATTGATTTTGTTTTGGGAAATGGATTAGTAATTTAAATTATTGTTTTAATTTATCAAGCATATTATCCGATTTTTAATTGTGGAATTATTTATAGTTCGAATTTCGGATTGGAATTTGTTATGCTCCATTTTAAATTTGTTATCTGAAATAATTTTCGACGAGTTGTTTTCCGAGATTATTTCCGGAAATGAAAGTATTATTTATTAGCGGATTTTCTTTTTCCGAGGAATCCTCGGAAATGGGATTTTTCATCGGAACTTAGGAACTTATTTGATTTTCGTTTATTGGTTTATGATTCCGAATTTATATTGGCGTGCGGGGTCACGTCGCTGGACTAAATTTCTTTTCTTGTGAGACATTGGGGATGTCTTACTGATTTTTGATTTTCGTATGGTTTTTACCCACCATACCTGGGTCGATATATTTTATTGCTAGCTAGCCGATTAGTACTCCTCCCTGCTTACTATGTGTTCGTGGGTGAGTAGAGCAGAGCATAGGATGCTCCAGAGTGTGGGACACTCCGACCCGAGCCGAGAGGCTCCCTTCTATCGTATGGTGATACTTCTTCCCTATATATTATTTTATTATTTTAACTAGTGGGGCTAGTTCGATTTCCCTAACCAGAGGGGCTGGTCTTATTTTCTTGAGTATCAGAATTCTTTCCTTTGCTCGGTTGTGACTAGCGAGGCTAGTCGGTTTTCTTGAGTTGAACTAAAGTGACTGTGTTTCTTTAAATTGCTGCATGCATCGGGTTTTTAAGAAGATATGTGCGGGAAAGTATAAATTTATTTTCTCATTACAATTACTTATTTTTATCCACTCACGCTAACGTTTTTATATACTTTTCCCCTGGGCCCTTCGTTTTCAAATGCCCAGTCTGCAGAGTAGCTGGTTCGGCATAGTAGGATTCGAGGCATAGCATCTGCTGCTGTTGTCTTCATTGTAGGTTAACTGTGGAACCTACCTGTATTTTATTTTCTCTTTCTCTTTTAGATTGCTCTGATAACCTGTGGGATAAATGTTGTATGATTCGTATTTTAGTTGTAAATTGTGGAGTTATTGTGATTTGGGGAGCAGGGTGGCTCCAGAAGAATAAGAATGGTTTATTAGAAGTGTGAATGTGTTATTTATAGGTTTTTGGGTAGTCCATTTTAGGGGCGACTCTGCTGAAATTTTGGTAGAGTTATTCCTAAGGTGGGCCCTACAGGGCCACCTCGGATTTCAGGGTGAAATTCGGGGCGGGTCCTGTCAATAAATGCCTTCTTTCCACACAATTCTATTTCTTTCTGACCACACCACCCATAATGAGACGAGGAACAATTCCAAAGCACTAGTATAAAATGATCTTTAGAGTAAAGAAATTAATGTGCAATTAATGTAAGGAAAGTATGAGAGAAGATGAATCCCATGGGGTGTGGGAGAATCCATTTTCCTTAATATTTTTCTTTTATACAGGAAAATTGTTCATTTCTTTGAGTGTGCCAAACACAAGAAAGGATAAAGTTTCTCTTTCCAATCTTTCCATTCCGCAAACTAAACGAGGCCTTAGTAGCATTTTTTCTTTTATTTTTTATTTACTTGTGTTGCTGCCATTGATTAGGTGAGGTCTGATGATTGAATTAGTGGGGCCATGTTCTGCAAACTCCCTTAAGCTATATATTAAAGGCAATGACAGGGGGTCTCAATGAAGCTTAAGTTTGTGGCCTCAAATCTTATACGTCATGCCATGTAAGTAAATACAAATTATATTTTTAATTTCACATAATATATCTTGCCCCATATTACCCTTTATATTTCCATTTAAATTTTTAGGGGGTGAATCAATGACATTAATTAATTTAATTAGGTGACGAAGAAAATGTTGAGTGTTAATAGGGACCATTAATTATGTATTAATTTAAGGAAAATGTCTACAGATTCTTTTGCCAATATTTTTCTTCATTTAATTAAATTTTTCTCAATTTTTCTTCCAAATAGCATTGATATATTAAATCAGGTGACAGGAAACTGGCATTAACTTTTCTTTCCAGATATTATTTAATTTTGTCCAAAAACTATAACATTAATAAATTAATTTTGGAAAATACATATGTCTAAATTAATTTTATTAGATTTATTTACAAATAACTTTTTGCACCACAACAGTGACAATATATATATATATATATATATATATTATTAAATAAACAACTCATATAGTCATATACAACAACTAGACTATTGTGAGTCAAACTGACAACCTCTCACTTACAAAGAGGAGACTTATGTCATTAGACCAAATAGTACTGGACAGACTATATATAGATATATATATATATATATATATATACACATATTCATATGCATGTGTATTTTTCACATTATATTAATAAATTTTGAATTCATATACATGTGTTATGCAAATCTATTAATTGAATTACATGAAACTTTTTGTATTCTTGATTGAAGAAAATAAATTGTTGTTTAAATTTAAGCCTGAGTGAAAAGAAAAAGAAATAAAATAATTTTTTCTTAGAAGAAAGCCAAAATAAGAGTTATTAGATTTTAGAATGATAAGATGATTTTTTTTTTTTGAAGAATTACATGATATAATTAAGTCTTATTGAGACCAACAATCATTTTTCATATATTAATTACACAACTAACTTACGTGTCCGTCACAATTACTCATGAGTTGAATGAGGCCAAATCCTAACCAAGTTTTACGCCCTAAACCGCGGGCTATAATGAAAGATGACTGCTATCAAGTGTCACAATACAACCTTGCTATTAACATTAAAACGTACAGCTTCACTCTCTAAGCACCCAATACCACCGGACCATGCTGGCAATTCACGGGACCACTTCACACTTTGCAGAACATGGAATCACCTTACACGTGGAGCCAGCACTTGGTACGATGAAGATGTTAGATCGTTGGATTAGCCGGTACAACAATTTCAGTCTTCGATATGCTATTAAGCTATTTCCAGCTACTACAATGATGAAAAACCATGCCACCGTATATGTTCTATTCTTCTATATATAAAAGTTTGTATAGTTTAATTTCCTTAATTAGTTTATATCATCAAGACATAGCAGATAGCATAACTTCAACCGTATACGTACCATGTTTACTTCATCAAAACGTACAAAAGTACAAACTCGATTTTTTTTTTTCTTGATGTGAATATTAATTTTGATTTCCTTTTTCAGATATATTAGTCGTTAGTTGGGTGATCGACCCACCATCATTTATTTGCAGCGTGCCAGACTACCAGCTTTTACGGCGTCGCTGTGATCTTAAAGGTCGTTGCCATCAACATTATTGAAGCTCATAATTTTTAAAATGGACTTCCCTAATTGTTTGGTTGTTGAGAACCATCACTTTGGATTTTGACATCTCTTCTTCCAAATTACGAAATCAATGACGGGATCGATGAGTCATAAGCTTTAGAAAAAGTGTAAAATTTGCATTAAAGCTATGAGACTCTAATCCGCCCCCCTCTAAAATGCCAACCTTTATTAGCTGCCATTGCTGCTCATTTGTTTGTCTTAATGAATAAACCCCATCACATGCATGTATTATTGTGAAATAAGTAACCAGAACTTTACAGTTCATGAAGCTTTTATTTCAGTGTTTATGCACACATGTATTCAGTTATCTTTTCCATCATTAGTCTTGTAGGTGATGATTGATCAATTAGCTACATGATCTTTCCATGAGAGAAAAAAGTTGTTGAACTCTTAGATTTGTCTTTGCTGCTCATATTGTTTTGTCTCTGAATTTGATTTACGATGCCCGACTGCAGTTGAGCATGTTCAAAAGTGGTTCTACAGAACGTTTTTTTTGCTCAGAGGCGCTTTTTATTAGACATATAAATACACATTGAAAGTCCAAGGCGTACATATCGACTTGAAGCTTCTAGAGCAAGCAGCTGATTAAGGTGTTTCCCTAGTAGAATATTCCCTTGATGATGCTAGAGCTCTGAAGCCTCTAATGTAACAATTCGACATAATATTCTGTCGGTTAAGAACAGAAGCTGTAGTGCAACCAAACTCAGAACTCAGGCAGCCCATGAGGGGAGTAAATGAACTCACGGAAAGCTTTATATGCGAAACCAGTGAAATATATTGGGTATGCTACAAATATCTGTGTAGAACTAGCTATACCAATCGATCTGTGATAATGATAATGGAAATAGGATTTTCAGAGCTCACAGGAATAATTGGAACAAAAAGCTTTATGAGTGAAGTCCAATGTGTGGATTGTAAAACAGTTTAACTCATTACATCTGGTTTTCAAATAAGCAATTGTTAACCAGGTTGGAAAAACAACTGTCAACAAGTTTTGACTTCCTTAAAGTATCCTACCAAAAAAAAAAGGTATCCTACTACCTGTCTAATTCAAACGGGAAATTAAAAAAGAAAAAAACAAAGACAAGGACTTGCACATATTCTCTGCCAGGTCATAGTCTTCAAAATTAAGTAACTTGTCTCCTTGCACATGCTCTTTGCTTGTCATTACAAGAGGGACTAGGCAAGAACCCTAAAAACTCCCAAAACACACTCTCTCTCTCTCTCTCTCTCTCTCTCTCTCTCTCTCTCTCTCTCACACACACACACACACACACGCACGCACAAAGGTTGCGGTGGTGTGGCACCTCCAGATCTCGTCCGGTGTCTCTCCAGTGTTGCCTCGACATTGTGGTGATGCTGCTGGACGGGCGACGTATGGTTTAGACCTCTGGGATATCTTTGCTTGAGGTATGGCAGCTATAGTTGGGCCTATTCAGATTCGGATCGAGATGGCTTTGGGGCTGGAGGTTTCGTGCATGCGGTTTCAAGGAAGGCGATGGTGGGGGCGCTGGGTTTGCTCCAGACGACGACGACGACTTTTGCGACCACCATTGGTGGGGTCAAAGGCTTCGATGTAGAGACCCTTACCTATGTCGGGTTGGGGTCGGCCAATGTTGTAGCTCTTCCTTTGTCTTCTGGGTGGTGATGCAAGATGGTGGTCTTCCTTGATCCTAGACAACGGTTGGGCACCTAGTGGGTGTGGTGGTGTCGGTGAAGGGTCACGGCGACAGCAGGTGTGCATGGAGCATGAAGGCCTTTGGGCCATGGAAAGTGGGTGGGCTGGGCTTAACTGTTGGGCCTAGGCAGTATGTCCTTTGGGCCTCTATTTTAGTTTTTTAGTTCCTCTAATAATTCTCTACTTTTCTAGGAACCTATGTTTATTAGTTCTTAATAAGTGCTAATGTGTATAGTTTTTACTTCGCCTATTTGCTAGTTCTAGCTTATAGGCTCGCTTTATTAAGTGAGAATTGATTGTATAATGAATGCTCCATACCTATGTACCATGTGGTACCTCCACAACCTCTTGTCTATCTTTGAATGGTAGCGGAAGGAGTATGTAATGACCGTTCTGGCTTGAATTTATTAATGACAATCATTGATGGATTGATTCAAAAATGCTCTAGCTTGTCATTTCTGTAAGTAGTCATTGGATATATTAATCATCACACTTAACACAACCAGTATAACTTCGAATGCTTCCAATCATATAAGGTGAGAGCGTCAGACTCACCTTTTAGACTCAAATTTGGGTCTAAGTTAGTTGGAATAGTTATTTGAGTCCATCTGAATAGTGTAGAAGAAGACTTACTTTTATTGGTGCTATAGTGGTGCGAGAAATATTTTGAACTTATTTTTTAACCGTTTGATTATATCAAGCAATGAATTTAGGCCATTCATAACAAAATATAAATTGATATGGGACCACTCTGATTTTTTGTCACATGGTGGGGCCGTGAATTTGAGTCCAAACTCATTTAGGTCATTTCTTGGATCAAATATGATCCAATAAATAAGTTTCAGGACCATTTTTTATAAACCCACTACAACTTGATTCTTTTATTCTTGGACTCAAATTTTGGTTTTGAACCTAAATTTGGTCCCCACTGCTAATGCTCTAAGGGTAACTAAAAAATCCATTGTGATGAACTTATTTGCTGCCATGTTCTTTTTCACAGATGACAATCCAATTGTTTAAGCAACTCGATCTTGAAGAGACTGATTTATGAGAGTATGAGCTAGCAAACACATGTGATGTAATAGAATGCAAAACAAAACCTGACCCAGTCATGCATTTTTGTATGCATAAAGTTTTCATCATATCCTATTGACCCAGTCATCTCCAAAACAAAACCTTCAAGTCCATAAACAGTATTTGGATATGGTGTCATATTATATTTTCTTTTGGTTGATTCAAATAAATTCAAAATTCTGGAGAAAACATCTGCAGAGGAAAGTTCTTATGAAGTACAAAATATAACAGATTCATCATAACTTTGATTAATTTTGAAGAACTACAACATGCTGATATGGTGACATTTTCACCCCGGCATTAATTAATAGGAGATAAGTAGTTCCTCTAGTTGCCACAAGGCAAAATAGTCAAATTACCCCCCTGACTTTTCTCATAGGTGTCGGTTTACCTCCTGACATTTTAATTTTGATTATTTACACCCTCACTTTTCTAAATTTTGCTGATTTACACTATACTGTTATCTTTTAGACTTTCCATTCAATTTCTCCGTGAACATGACCTCATGTGTTGGGCGTTTTTGTCTTTCCAATTGTCACACCAAAAAAAAAATAATTAAGATGTGAGGTTTAACGCTCAGAGACATATCCAATCAGCTATATTGATTTCTATAATTCAATTTACGTGGGTTCATAATTCAAACCCAAATTGACAAATTCCGCAACACACAAGACAAATTTGTCATTGCTATCTTCCCAACCAATTGGATGCGCCAGGATTATTATCTATTTTTGTTATCTGCTTTCTGGGTTGCTTTTGCTATGTTGGAGTTCATATTCGGAGATTGATCTATTAATATTCCGAATAAAAGTTTAATCTTGATGATGGGTTTTGTGTAGTCTGATATTTAGATAGGGAAGATCATGTATGGTGATATATCTAGTAGGTATAAAAAGGCTCAGAAAGTAGATAATAATCTTGGTGATTCCAATTGAATGGGAAGATAGCAACTAGTTTCTTTGACATGATATGGGGATTTCTTAGCGTCATGTCCTGGTGATTATCAGTGTGCCAGATCGAAATAGATACATGGAATTATAGAAAGATACATAAATTAACTACTAGAGACATCATCGTACATGATATTAATTAATGAATAAATCCTCCTAACAAAACTCATCATCAAGATTAAACTTTTGTTTGGAACATTAATAGATCAATTTGGGCCCAATTAAAAAGACAATAATGTCTAATATGAGGTCAAAATTAACAGGAATATTGGATGAAAAATCTAAAAGTTAACAGTAGTAAATTGGTAATAATTAAAAAAAGGGCTAAATACAGATTACTATCCTGTAGTTTGAGTCCAAAATCAATTCAGTCCATGAATTTCTAATTTCATCAAAAACACCACTGCACTTTCAATTTTGATCTAATAGGTCAAATTTGTTAGTTTTCCGACAATTGAGTTATTTAACTTATTAACGTGGCTCATATATGGCCAATATTTTATGATGTGGTGTATGCATGCCATCTCTAGTCAATTTAAGGATGAGTCATACTGTCACGCCCCGAATTTTAGAATAACAATTCAAAATCCGAGACATGAAAATACCACATCACAAAATTATCATCCTGAAAATTTTTCTTTTCTTATCATACTCACCACATGAAATAAAATCAAACCGAATATTTTCTCAGTTAATTATTACAACTCAAATCCAATATGTAATGTAAAGCTCTAAATGAGCATACACACACCTCACAACTAAATAAATAACAAAACTGCTGTAACACCTAAGCAGCTCGGTCACCTCCCTGGTTATCCTGACCTGCAGGAATATCCGCTACACCATTGAATAGTGTACCGGGATTGCAACAACACAAAACCCGGTAAGCTTATGAAAGCTTGTATGAGTAAAAGAAAGAACTGTTACTTAATTTAATCTCATTTATCCCCACACACATCAACACCCAATAATTTCCACATATGCAAGTACTAACAATCTCAATCACACACCAATTCAATATATCACAACAACCAACTCACAACTTCTTCACAACTCACAACTCTCAATCACACACCAATTCAATATATCACAACAACCAACTCACAACTTTCTTCACAACTCTCATCATCGTATTTATGAAAACACGGTATTTGACAGACTAGAGCTCTAACTGAATCGTAGCCCGTCACCTGGCCTAGGTTATGGCATCCGACATATTTATCAATTATTGTATTTCATCAATATGTATACCTATATACATATTTAGAACGTCCAATAATTCCACTTACTCAACCAATCGTATCCCATCATCCACACTAGGATTAGAGCATCCGATTACCCACACCGGTCATTACGTCGACCCTCAACTCATAAATAAGCACAACATATAATATCACATACTGAAATCAACTCAACCAAAATACACCATATTATTATGGAATTACACAATTGTAATATAATCAACTCATCAATTCATCACACAACAATCCACTCATCAATATATATTTTCCACGTAAATATATATATACGTAATCATCCACTCAGGAATGACCACTAATACCATCTATAGTTCACACAAGAAAATTATGAAATTCATTTGTATAGTTAAAATTCATTTTACTTACCTATGGACCGTGGTGATTCAAGTCCATGAAATTTTAAAACAAATATTTAATCCGCAAATATTTTTCACATAATTACCAAAAATAAATAAATTAAAATGCTCGGTTCGTAATATGAACCACGTGAGTTTTACTCACCTCGAAACTCCCGCTGCGTCTTCAATATAATTATAAATTATAATTTATAATTAACGCCGAATAGCCCACGAAATTAAAATCCGTCAATCACCTAATCAAATGTGATTCGAATTTAGCCAACAAATTCAACTCATAATTTAACTACTAATTAACGGTCAGATTCTAATTTACATTAAAATCCGACGAGCGGTTTCTCACGAATCGCTCCCCTAATTACCGTTTTTCACATATACGAAGATCCAACGGTCGGATCTTCGCCCATGACCACACAAAGCCTCTGGGACAGTCATATGATCATCATAACAAATTTATGAGTTCATCCAACGGTCATAATTTCACAGATCAAAAATCTAACGACCGAAATCGATCGAAATCACAAAATTCATAACTAATTCATACGATATCCGAAAAATGCGTATAATACGCCGAAATGATCGTATCGAAACATAGAATCATAAAATGGACAGAAACCAATTTTTAGACCTCCGGAGGTGGCCGGAAAAGGCCGCCGGAGTTAGGGACAGAGCCGCCACCGACCACCACCAATGGTGTCGGGGCCGAGCTTGTCCCCTTCGTTTCATCATTCTGAGCAACTTTCATAACTAGCACAAGACCTAAAAATGATCGGAAGGCATCGAAATTACCGATTTACAGTCGGCGGCCGGAAAAAATGCAGAAACCGGTGAGCTTGAAAACCGACGTGAAAACTGCAACCTCAGGCCCCGATCCCTTCTGGAAACTTGTTCAGAACTTCCTTGCGAACTCAACAAGCTTGGAATCACAAGAAACGATCGTGTATAGCTCGAGATATCTTGATCGAAAGTTTCGGTATTTCGATCCGTTCGGGTCGAGCTCCGACGAACGTGAAAACGTTCGACCCAGTTCCGGTCCTTCTTGGTGCTTGTAGAGGAAGTTGAGGCGAGCTCAATAAGACAAGAATCAAGTAAAATGATGGAGTGTAGCTCGAGATATCGAGATCGAACCGAAAATGGACGTTTTCGGTTCGGGCTTCGCCGCCGCCGCCACAGGCTGCGCCGCCGTGTGAGACTGCCTCCGGGAGCTAGAGTAGCTCGAGACGAACGCCTGGGACTTGGTTTGAGGTCGAGAGGTGGTCTGTGGAGGGAGAACAATTAAGGAGAAGTTTTCCTCCCCTTTCGGCCGAGTACGACTGTGAGAGAGAGAGAGAAAAACTCAGTTTTTCAGAAACAGGAGGAAGAAGAAGAAGAAGGAAGAAAAGGAAAAAAAAGAAACCGGTAGGGAAAAAAAATTAGGGTTTCTAAAATTTTTCTATATATACAAGTTTCGGAAAAATTCGAAATTCGATAACTAATTCAGAAAAAATCCGATCTTCGTGTTCCGCACGTGCACGGACTCGTATCGACGAGCTCTACAACTTTCATGAAGGAAGTTTCTCCAAATTTCGTACGTAGAAAAAGTCGATTTCTCAACCCGAGTATTTCGAGCTTTTCGTTAAAATAAACGTTTCGAAACTTCGATAATTGTAAAAATGAATGATTATCGAACATAAATCGTGAAATCGTATAATAATCATTCGATACAATCACTCGGATTTAAAATGGAAATTGCGGGTATTACACATACTATTAAAAATAAATAGTTTTTCAACAAATAATCCAACTATAACTTGAACCCATAACAGAATATTAACGAATTAAACCTATTCGATCAAAACTGAAAGCGCATGAGTGTTTTTGATGAAATTAGAAGTCCAGGGACTGAATTGATTTTAAACCTAAACCACAAGATAGTAACCAGTATTTTGTCCTTAAAAAAATGACTGTGTAAATAATCAAAATTAAAATATCAGGAAGTACATCGACACTCATGAAAAGTTAAATTGGCTATTTTTCCTTTTGACAAAGATGTTTATGAGAAGGCTTATTACTACATTCCTAACAACTAGCATCACAACAACTGCTGCTCACCTAAAACCCCCCAATTTCCAAGACAACAATGGGATTGGTGACTCCTCTACTGTGCAGCATACAGTCCTTGTCATATGTCAAAGCAAGCTGAGAAGTAGTCCTACACAATTTTATTAAGCCTCGACTTCTGTAGGTCCTTACCATGAAACACGCTAAGGGAGGCATACTTGTAATTTTGTCGTTTTTATTTAAGAAACTATAAGATCATCAAAATACACTTTCGCACTACAAAAATGTCTGCAGTGTTTATCATTATAATGAAGAGCATATAGAAAAACGACTACCACAAGTTTTTCTGGGCCGTCTTCCTTGGTTAGTAAGATGGGAAAAAAGGAAAGAGGAAGAAGCCCAAAGTTTAAGAGAATCTACTTGCCCTGCCCCAAATTTTGTTCAAACAGGCCCCCCACCCACTGCCAAATCTCCAACATGGGAAGGCATCCCAAAGAAAAAACATGTGCTACACTGAATCCACACCATGAATAGAATATGCTATACAGCAAGTTGTTGAATAGAAAATGAGATGCACAAAATAATATATGTATTTCTCATCTACAAAATAACATCAGTATTTCTCATCTAAGCAACTACTGTGCTGCTGACTTTCCATGAGGCAGTGGCACATCAGAACAAAGCCAAAGCATAAAACTGCGGAATCAGTACAAACGTAGAATGTACCTTTCTTTTTTTAAACGAAATGCAGAAGGTACCTGACTATGCCACAACTGTTATGCCTCCCACATCTCCAGTTTCCTCTCAATCAATTCCCATTTCATCAAAGCTGGAAAATTCAAAATTGTAATCTAACAATTGATAGGATAAAGAAGGTGCAAGGTAACCTTAAGGTTTCCTTTCAGAATTCTGCAGTTACTTTAAGGGGAACATTCCTCCCTTTTCCAGTTTTAGATAATCCATGTACCGAGTAATATGGCAATTAGTGGTCAAGACACTGTACTGCATATTATTGGAACAGAGCATAGCTAGGGAAGAAATTCATTAAGATTTTTTATCCATCAAAATTTGGAACTAGAACCAAGTGACTAAACTTCTTAAATTCCTTTGAACAGTTTGCTTTTGAAATCTGACATGTTTGCAGATAGATATTGTCAGAAGGTGACAAGTGTAGTCGAGAACATATAAATTAATATCAGAAACTGCACTACAATCACCACAGTAAGAAGACTCTTATAATCACTAGTGTAAGAAGACTTTTGCGGACATAGAGAGCTATTGGATCCCGAAGAAGAGGACATAATATAAAATGAAACTAAACATCCTGATGCAACAAGAACAAGCTCATCTACCTCAAACCCTTGAAGTATGCTACAACATTTGATAATGAAAACCTGAGAACCAATTGTTACAGACTAGAAAACAGAATCATCTCAACACTAAGCTATACCGAATCAGAACCAAGTATATCAACAGACACAGCATGTCAAATGCCTCAGGGTGCAATCATAATAATACAAACAGAACACATGATACAATTGCATATCATTGAATTTGTTCAATAAATCATTTATAAACAATTGATAACTTGATAAAAGAACACAAAAGAATGATGATTTGCTAAGCTACAACATGATTTACAAACAAATCAAGCTAGCTAACACATTATATTACAAAAAAAAAATTCACTGATTTTCTCAACCACATCAATAATATCATTCCCATCTACCAATGGCACTAACCCTTTTGGGATCAATACCCTCTAGCAGAATTCTGCCAAACCTCAACGTATTGCTGGTCCTTCCTGGTCATGAACATCTTGTTCCCTCCAAAAGTCAAGTTGGTTATCCTGGAACCTCCCATATCCTTCATTCTCCCCATTACATTCTTCCGAAAGTGCCTAGCTTCTGACCCGCCTTCACTCCTCTTCTTAGAGCCTAGCGCTACCTCTGACCACAGCTCCAAATCCCCACCCTTGCTACAAAACACTTGGCTTCCATGGCTTTCAATCCTGCACCCAACACCTTCCTTCTTACCACTCAACATTTTCCTCTTATCACCAAGACAAACCCAAGGCTGCTCCACACCTAAACTTCTCATATCCGCATAGAACATCTCCCCGGAGTTCACACCAATCTTGAACATTGCTGACAAGTCATCCGAAACAGTTACATCCGAAAAGCAATCAACTTTCTCCTGTATTTCCCAAACCACATTGCCAGACCTTGTATCCCAAAACTTAATGTTACCACACACTCCAGAAGGTCCACTGTGAGACCCGGAAGCCATCAACAGATTGTAACCCGGCACCCATTTCAATTTCGTGGCCGGCAATGCTGAATTGATCTCAGCACCAAAAATCTCATAATGCCCAATCTCATTAACCGGGGTCAATGTGTTCAAATCATATATCATAATCGAATTCGAGTTTCGCCTACCGGATTCGAAACTCGAAAACAGAAACTCCTGTGACGACCCAATTGCTTGGACTGTGGAGCCGGACCGGGTCACATTCTCCCAACTCAGCGTCTTCCTCACAGACCCGTTTTCGAGATCGATAATCTGGAGCCCCGAGAAGTCTGTGGCCCCCACTGCGGCCAGTTTCGTCGAGATCGCCAGCATGGAATCCACGGCGGTGAACTCGGTCAAAATCGTCGACTTTTTCCTCAGCGACCAATCAAAAGAGGTGATTTTGCTGCCGTGGGCCACGTGGACGGAGCCGAACGGCGTCGTGGCGATCACGGACGGCGAGTCTCGGCCGTTGAGGGGCAAAGTCAGTGACTTTTCTAGGTTAAACGCGTCGAAGTGAGATGGGTTGGAGAGCGAATTGATCAAAAGGGTTTCGATTCCATAGAATTGGGATTCGAAAATTAGGTCTTGGAGGTCCAAAGATTTGGCCTTTGATGGCAGATTTCCGGTTCTGAGAAGCGAGAGGAGCATGGAGAAGAGCTCAGGGTCTCGGTCGATGAACGGAGGAGGGAGGTGAGCTGAGGCCGAGTCGGAAATTTTGGAGAGAAGAGAGTCCGGGCCGGCTAGGGTTAGGGTTTGCTTGGTGGTCTGGAAAAGCTGCCCACCCACATCTATGGTGGCTATGTTGGATTCAGGCTTGTGGTTTTGCTTGAACCCGTTTCTGGGTAAAGCTGAAGGTGCCATGGTCTTGAGCATAGTTGCTGAGTTGAGCTAAAACCCTAAAATTTCAATGACCCAGAATTAGATTTGGGGGAGAAATGGAGAAAAGGGTTGAACTTTTTTGTTCACACAGAGAAAAGCGTTCCACTTTTTTTTGTTGATTCAGAGAAAGAGTGTGGTATATATATGACGGGGATGATGAGTTTGTGGGTTCTAGAAGGTCAGAAAGAGGTTTGGGGTTGTGGTCAACTAAAGGAGGTTAATTTCAGCCGTGATGATTTCTGATGTGTCTCATGTTTGAAGATTTCAAGAGCGAGGTCAATGAGAAAAATGTGATGGAATATAAATTTTGGGGGCTGGTTTGTTTATTACTTTTTTATATGAACAAATTAAATTATTGGGTGTTGCAGCCCTCCGTCTTGGACCAATATAGGGAGGACCAAGTTTGGTGTGAAATTGAATAAATACATGGGAACAGCGCACTGGACTTGGAAGAGGGTGTTAGAAAGTAGAAGCTTCCAATATTTGAGAATCCATGTATGTGCTGTTATGAACTTTCCTTCGAGTTGGAGTAGACTAGTAAAGCGTGTTAGTCAAGAGAAACAGCTTTCCTGTAGAGAGAGGAAAAGCATCTGAAACAAAGCTTGTGTACACCACTATTAATAGCATATTCGTTTACTTCAAACAAATGGGACAATCTGATTGACAGATTTCTAGACGGATCTCTAATGTAATATGATCGATGTCTGTAACTGCATGTTTCGTATAATTTTGTAGTGAAGTTTTCGTTGGTTAAGTTTACTCATCTAAAACATAGAAATGGTGAATTAAGAATCAGTTTTTTGAGATTTGAGAATGTATTTTTTTCTTATTTTTTCTTTATTTTTCAATGTACAGTCACCCAAATTCTGAGATTTTTTTTGTTAATAAACGCAAATAAACTCATAAATAATTCTAATTTACCTCCTGTCTGTCTAATACGGGAAGTGACATCCTCTGATCGTTTCCTTTGTTTGATATCATTTCATGTCAATTTTCCTTGTTCGTTGGATATTTGAAACATCACCACTTTTCTAAAGGCTTGACAACCAGCAGTGCTAATTGCTAATAAGTTATCAACATGCCGCTCTCTTTAACTCTTCCCCTCTCTTCTTCCACCTCATTTTGTTCTTAATCCTTCGAGATGACGTCGAGTTCTTCACAAGATGTTGAAAACTAGTATGATTTAACAAATACATGTGTAGCGAATCTAGCACTTGTATATTGGATTGATATGGTTATCAAGAAGATCCAAACAATCAAATAACTAAATAAGTCAGTTACAGCATATACTTCTTTTTTCATTTTATTTTTTTATTATTTATTTTATGACATTAGAGCATATACTTTGTTTCTCTGTGGACATTAATGTTGGTTACGCTAGCTGATTGACTACGATTATATGGTTACTTGTTATATGATTTATGAATTCTAGAAGATAGAGTAACGGCAGTACACAAAATGGAATATCAGCAAAGAAGAAATGAGCACAAATTCTGCCGTCTCCAATCAGCAACATAATTTATTCCACAATAGAAGTCATAAGCATAAACAAACAAGGGTGGAGAAAATACGAGCTACTGTATTTTATGCGCATTAGGTAGTGAATAAAGCAGTACTCCAACTCACAGACTCCGAACCTGACATGTTACTAGACTTGGCAACTTAAAAGGCTCCTCTTGAAAGCTAGCGCACACAAATTTGAATGCCCTTACTAAAAATGAAGACTAGGTTTTCGTAATTTGATCTCAACGTTTTGCTCATCATGTAGCCCGGGAAATGGGCATTTTTCTTGATAGCTTTAGAGGTCGGGTCTTCTTGGCTCATGTCAATTATCGCTAATGATAAGTTTGTAACCGAATTCTTATAGGGATGTGAGTGGTCCTGAGTCTTCTAGGATGCCAGAAGACACTCAGGCTATCTTGTTTATTTTCCATGGTTGTAATCTTCTTTCTTAAGCAATAAAAGCTTTCTGCTTCTTAAAAAAAGAAAAAGAAAAAGGGTTTTAGATTTTCTTACAAATACATGCTCTTACATTATCATATTTCGTAATTTACCTCCTATAAATCAGTTTTTCATTAATTCACTTATTGTCCACTTTCCAAAAGCAATATCTCAATAATTTAATACTCAATTTATTCAATAAAATAATTAGGGCTGGATTCGTTACTAAACCGAGGCCATTTCTCATCAATCGCCTGCGGAACCGACCTTCTTCGGTAGCCAATTTTTCAAATTGTTACCGTCCGATATAATCGGTATACCGACTAGTCGATAACCGAGATCTCAGTTTGCTATCGGTCAATAACTGCATCGAAACCCAAAGACGAAATCTGATGAAAAAAACAAGGATGATCGATCGGTTTGCAGACACCCAATTGCTGTGGGAGTGATAGAGTGGCGTCGAGAAATGGGAGTGATTCGAGGTGGGTTGATGGGACTGAAGTGGAAACTGAGATTGTTCCTTCTGATAATGGAGGCAGAGATTGAGGGTATGGATATCCAAGGAGGATTTGATGACACATAAGGATTTGATGATGGTGATGGTGAAGGAGAAAAATAATAGAGGGAATAAATAGAAGAAAGAAGAGGATGATGATTGATTGGTGTTTTGTAAAGAATAGAAATTTGCATGACCAATTTGTCTTTTGTGGAGGAACAACTCTAAGATTTTGACTTCTTGGATTTTGATTTTTGGGGAATTTGGGGTTCCAACAGTTCACTTGATATAGAGAAGAAAGAAGAAAGAAGCCGGAGAAGAAGAAGAAATGGAAAAGAGAAGAAAGAAGAAGAAAGAGGACGACAATATTCTAGCATTCTGCAAGCTGTGTTTGATGAAAGAGGGAGGAAGAAAGAATATTTAGTTTCTCGAATTCGGGAGAAACAATGAATGAAGACATTTTGTTTTAATTCGATAATAGGAATCAAGTAGTAATAAATATAAAATTTGAACGTATTATAGTGAGAGCACAAGCTACTCTAGTGGTCAGGAGCAGAGGTCGTGTGTAAGATGTTTAAGGTTCGAACCTTATCTCTTACGAGTTTTTATCCATTTTGACATATAAACTCGGTGTATATACGTATACGGTTGGTACGGTATACCGACGGCATGTGGATATCCATATTGTAGCTGAGCCGAAGAGACAGCTTCGGTACAGCTCAGCCAAGCCGAATTATCGGTAGGCCAATATTTCAGCCCATAACTGTTCGGGCCAGTTTGAAACTCGACTGGTTTGTTCCGTTCGACCCAATTTACCAGCCCTAAAAATCATCATAAAAATCTTAATAATTTGATTTATGAATAAAGCTTTCAGAAAGGAAAATAAATAACAATTTCATAAGTCATCAATAAATCGTAGAAATCATGCTTAATGAAACTTTGATAATTTAACCATACTTAAATACTCGAAATTATCAACAGCCTATCAAAAGCATAATTTAAGAAATCTCGTTAAATTATTTATAAAATAGTAAAATCAATACGATAAATTAGTATTCGGAAAATAATACTACACGCACAATAATTTAAAAACACATGTCCACTCACTGAATTGCAGATATGATGACCGTCCTATGAATTCCTCCTCAAGCTCGATCTACACATCATCCTGAACAAATTGATACTATGAATTACTGTTTTCGAGAATGAAAAATAAGTTGACGATAGTAAAATCGAAACCCTAAAAATGATAATCCGTGTAAAGCTCAAAATCATATCAGAACAAGCTCAAATTTCGTAGGTTACGTTGATTCGATAACTATAACAACCAATAAAAAAATGGAGTCGATCTAACTGGCGGATCTTTCCGAATCAAAACCTGAATTTCTAAAACTTCAGAAATTCCTAGATCTTAAAGTTCATCGTTAGGGCTACCAAACTATATCCACATGCTCGTAAAAATGAGCTCCCCTGTTACAGACCAAAATAGGAGGCCTGAAGTGACTGGACGAGCCCCCACGTGCTGCCACCTCCGACCCTGAATTGGATCGCAACATTGGTGCCAAAAGATTCACAACAACAAGCCCAACATCTTTCATAATTGCAACAAAGTCAAATTTCAAAGGATGAGGCAATTTACCCACAAAGCTTGGGAATCCCAATTTATTCTAATAGTCGAACCTCCTCACTCCGATCAAGTTTGGAGGGTTTGAAGTACAGTGAATGAGCTTCAAGATGCAATTGGTTTCATCATTAAAGGTGGCCAAAAAATGAAATTCCATCCGGGTCGAGTGCGTGGCCTGTCGAAGCACTAATGGCTTCGATTCTCTCTTATATGTGCATAAGGCAAACTTCAAAACCTAATAGATTAGGTTAATTATGTGGGCTTAATCCCAAACGATAATTGATGGGCTTATTAAATTAAGCCACAAACCAACATTGCCATTGTTATTACTGCCACTCCATTCAGTGTGTTCTGTTAAACAATGTAGATAATGTACTTACAAGTTAACATGAATATAAGTGATGAGTGGTTCTGAACTTCTGATGCCATAATCGACAACTGCTGGCCCCTAAAATCTTGAACTATAAGGAATAGATCAACAATGTCTAATTGTATATTAAGCTAATATGTTTGTTGGTGCTAGCTCTAACTCTCGTACATGCATAGATTGCAGTGGAAAGCTTATATAAATAGAACATACTTTTATAGTTGTGGTACTTGAAACTAAGTGTTTGGCTCCAATTTTGCTTGAGCTGGTCAACAGTCTCTTTTCTTGCTTAGGCATACCAGCACCATTCGGGTGCGGTCGTCGGGGTTGTCCTCTGACCTAACTTCTTTTCAGCGATTGAGGACGAGGAGAGCACCAACCTCGTCGTGGGATTCTTTCTGCCTCGTGGTGAGAACTTTACTACAGTTTCTTCTTATCACACAATCGATACTCAATATTGTAGATTAAGCAGAGCGAAATCACCAGAAGTATTGAGATCTTGCTAAAGCCTGACTTTAGCTTCGCTGGGTTGCGAGGGCGTTACCCTTACTTGGCTGGTTCTGTAACCGTTGTGGCTGCAGTACTACAGTCAGCTCCCGATGAGACTAAGACCAAGGTACGTTGACAGAGGGTTTGGGAGCACTGACAATCGGCTCCTGAGGAGACTGGGACTGGAGTGTGGTCACCGGTAAGAGAGAAGGTTGTTTGCTCCGGAGAGGCTTGGATAATCGTAAAGATTAGTTGATGAATTGGCTGTCATTCTCTCCTCGTGCTAGCCTCGGATATAGGCTATTCTGTGAATTCCCAATCCTTAGAAAAGCAAAGAATATTCTATTCTGGACCAAGGGTATTTGACCTATAGAAGCATTATCCTGGGAATCCTAACGAATATCGCAGATGAATTGATATGGTTAAAATAGGAGCAAAGCTGACTCCTTATTAGATTTGGGCAATTGGGATATATTTGTTTAGTCTTATCCCCACAAGCATATTGCATTAATGGCGCACTAATATAGTTATGATGCTATATTCCTGTTTTTCTGCAAAAGTGATCGGATCCCATAGCACGCTTAGCATTTTTCTTACACCGAGCGCTAGGTTCTCTGATCTCCACGTGGGTAGGGAATCTAATGATTACTCAATGTGGACTCCCGATCGTGGACTCGACCGAGCCTCGTGGGGGCTCCGCCGAGATTCTGCCCGGATTCCCTCACTGGGCCTGCTACTTGCTCCCTATCTGGGCCGCTGCATCGGCCCACACTGTCGGTCATTCTGTGGATCCAGCCAAAAAAGTATTTTTGGGCTCAAACATTACCCCCTAGGCCTCGAGATCATGCCCGAGGCTACTTGTAACTGATCGAAGGGGCTTGAAGCGACACGTCTCTTTGGCGAAAAACGAGGCCATTAATGAAGAGCGGTGTAATGATGAAAACAGACAACCTTTTGGTTGCTAAAACGCCTTTTGGCCTCATTGTTTCCCTCACAAAATCTCTTATTTAAATTTGGATGCCTCAGTTTCCATCAAATCAACAACATTGTCAGACCCTCTTGACCACTTTTCTTCCTGTCTTTCTTTTCCGAAGAAACCCAGAAACGAAACTCTTTCCAGTCTCTCTCTTTTCTGAACTTTAACTTCCATTCCCGTAAAGACCCAGAAATGGCACCCAAGAAACCCTTCGTTATCAATCAGCCAGATGAAATCAACAACGCCTATACTTGGCTGTCCAACATGGGTGTTCGATGCCTGCGTGAGGTTGGAGTGGAGAGAAATCAACTGATGGGCTTTGGTGTAGATGCAAATCAAGCGAGCCTGGGGCCCACACCTCTGGACCGTTTACCAGATGATGTCGTGGCCTACTACGGGCTTCCCATCCGCCGTCCTATAACTGCTCTCCGGCAGGTGTCTGGTGATTAGCAGTTGGGGGCCAAGGCGAAAAGTGGGTCACTGGCCTACTATCTTTGCCGAGGAGATCGATTGGTATCAGAAGGTTCGGGCGAGAGATTTGGCCCGTTGAAATATGGCGGGTATCGCCTAAGCCATCGATCTATGCTTCTGTCTCCCTCACCATAGCAACCCTACACCGATAGTCGCCGCTCTTTGCTTCTGGAACACCTCCAGCAACGCATTCGATTTCCGGTTCGGGCAGATGGGCATAACTCTGTTGGACATTCTCACCATCACGAGACTACCCATTGACTTCGACCCTTACGAGCACGGTCAGTTTAATGAAATCAGCTTCTTGCTACAAATGACTCAGACAAATCGGGGCTACTACAGCAGATCCTACCCGGTGTGGTGAGAACACTACTGCAAACACCACGATGCGACCAGAGGAATTGCCTTCCTTGAGTTTTGGCTTTGTAAGTTCATTTTCTATACCTCTTTTGGCAAAACTATTGGTACCTGGAACCCTCTAGTCATCGCTTTTTATAATGGCATTTGCGTTGGCCTTAGGCAACCTATATTGCTTGCGCTGTATCGCCCCCTTTACAAAGTCGTAATGTGCCCCTTCGACACAATATCAGCGGCCCTTTCTGGATCCTCGCCTTTTGGCTGCAGATTTATTTTCCCCGCTTCCGCCGCGATGATATTTCAGAGGATTCCCCAATCGATTCCCTTTTGTTGACTTGGTTTTGCCACAATGCGAGGTACCGAGCTCCATTTTACTCCTTGTGTTTCACTTACTTGTACTTGATGACGGATATGCCAGACCCAAAAATAGTCCTTTGTAGGCGATACCCTTCTCCCCTTGAAGATGGCTTCTGTCCAATGGAAGGGATCATAGCCAAAGAGCGCTCCTAGACTTTCGTCGAGCCATCTCTTGTTCGAACATTCGTCTTGCCATTGATCGCATATGCTACGAGCTCTATGCCCCCAACCACTTTGCTCGCCAATTTAGGTTGGTCCATTGGTACCCTGTCCTTTGACTGAATCTACCAACTACTACACTTCTTAGCGGAGGCTAGTCCCGCTTGGGTATCCCCCTTTTCAGAGTCGGTTTACTTTGATAGAGATTCCCCTTTGGGTTTGGGCGCTGTACCCCATCAACGATGGCGGTGATGATTATGCTGATTGGTGGAAAGAAGTGTCAGTGAACTATTGGGACTCGCTTCATGATGAACTCTTTGCCCTGATCTTTTATCGCATGAGTAGTCCTGGCCTGGAGAACTGCGAGGCTCTTGCACGATTCGGCAATCCTGCAGCACAACCCTAGCAACCTGTTCCAACTCCTTGCACATCACTTCCAGGGATACAGATCCGCGAGCCTAGGGCAAGCGTAAGTTTTCATCTTTTTACCGCTTCTTTTCCCTGTTTCGTTTCTCCGCTCTTATTCCTGAGTGTATTTTACAGCGTACCACCCAGAGTTCCTCGCACATCACTTCCAGGGATACAGATTCGCGAGCCTGGGGCAACCGTAAGTTTTCATCTTTTTATCGCTTCTTTTCCTTGTTTTGATTCTCCGCTCTTATTCTTGAGTGTATTTTACAGTGCACCACCGGGAGCAGAACAACCTTTATTCAGGCTAAGAAACAAAAGGCAGTAGCAGAGGAGACTCATGAGGAGGAGTCTTCTGATGATGAAGACTCCGCTGAGGTAATTTGGCCAGGAAAGGCCCCCAAACCTGTACATCTGGTGAGTTTCTCTTTTTTGAGTTGTGATTCTTTTTTCATACAGGCCGCCGCTACTCTTACTCGCAAACTTGACTGGGCTCAATTCGCCGAAGAGAGCTTTGAGGATAACGAGCCTCTGCCAATGCGATTGGTAACCCCCGACCCTATCTTATTCTCGTTGAATTGTAGGATTTGAGCAGTATCTTTATTATGCGTCGTTCCTTTGACAGGTCAGTCAGAGGTCCACTGGTTCTTCTCGAGTGAACAAGGCTGGATCTTCAGCCGCTACAGAAGACTCGGCGCTCATGCTTGTTCCAGGGACGACTAACCCCATGGCGCTTCTTCCTACGGCTGTGGAGAACTTGGCGCTCTCTCTCGTTCCAGCGTCGACTAACCCTGCTGTACCTCTTCCTGCTTCTTCCTACCGATGTGGAGAGCTCGACGCTCTCACTCGTTCCAGCACCGACTAGCCCCACGGTACCTCTTCCTACTCCTACATCTGTAGACCAATCGCAGGGTCTTATCCCTCCGATGATGACTCTCCGGTGCATGAAAGCGTGGAAAGCCACTCTGAGACTTCTACCACATATGAGGAATTAGTGGAGATAAAGATCCTGCTGCGCTAGAGGCTTAAGAGGTGAATGAGACAGGAACTCTTCCTCCAGATGACCCTGAACCAAACATCGAACCGACCACTCAAGAGGTAAACCACCGTTGGCCAATACTTTCGTTTTCCTTTAGATCCAAACCCATTTTATGACATTCCTGAGCCTGGCCAGGATTCTGTTCATACTGAGGAGGTGGTCCTTGACGCTAAAGATCTCGCCAGCGGGATGAACATCCCCAGTTTAGATGAGGCGATCAGTGGTGGTGGTCTCTTGATCCCGGAAATAGCTGCGGTGAACGTTGAGGCCGTAGGATCTATTCTCGGAACTGCTTGCCCTTAACACTCCACTGGTGAAACTCGCATTGGATTTCCAGAGCCTCCAGTGGCAGAGATGTCGAACCAAGTTCAGGAGGTTGTTGCTGGAGCTGTGGGTGAAGATGAAAGAATTAAGGAACCCATTGGTCTTCTAGCATTGGTGGTTTATAATCGTGCTGTGAATCCTCTACCTCCTCCTCCCACTAGGCTTGAAAGGCTTGGTCGAGTTCTTGAGGAAGCTCCTCCTCCTACTGATGCTGACTTAGCGAGAGTGGAGCTTCAAAACCTCCTGGGGCAGCGGTGGCTGGGGTCTGGAGAACTCTCAAGGATCGGGGAAGGCCACTGTGTCCCTCCGTCGAGCGCATGCAGTCAACCCAGCTTAACTCGACATTATAGAAAAGCAGTTGAAAGACCTTGACATGGCCCGCGCTTGGGAGTCTGCCGCGGAGGCTCGAGCTCGGGAGGCTCGCGTGGCACGAATGACCTTGCCAATCAGGTGGAGACTCTTCACGGCCATTTGAATGATCGGGCTGCTCGTGACAGACTGCTTCCGAAGAACTGACCCGCCGCTTAGCCCAATCCTAGGAGCGGGCCTCATTGATTGAAAACAGGACCCTTGCTGCAGGGTTCCAAGTTGAGGTGCTCTATGTAAAGCTTGATTTTGCTGGCCGGCTACTTTAGGCCTCTTATGACTTATAATAGTCGATCCTTTAGGCCCTATTGTAGTATAACATATATGTATATCCATACTTCTCGTAGCACAGACAGTATCTTTAACATTTAACCAACCTTCTTTCTTTGGATCCACTTTCTGGCCCAACTTAACATTCTTGGTTTTATCTTCTTAATGAGTCTTAACTTTGCATTAAGTAACTGTCGAGAAAAAATGGTTGCGAGAAGATAATAATGAAAACGTAATAGTTACCTCCTTGAAAACAGTTGTGTTCCCCACGCGCCAATAATCCCTTCTTTTTCTCTATTTGGGGCAACTTAATCAAAGATTTACTGACACACGGTTTGACTCTTCGACTATCCGTCCAAGGGCGGGGATGCTTTTCTGATTTTTAGAGCCACTTAATCAAGGTTTACCGACACTTAATTTGGCTCCTCTTCAAGGGTGGAGATTTGTACTCGCTGCTCCTATAAATAAGTGCATTCTGGGGATAGGGATGCTCACACCAAGCCTTCCTCTGAGTTTTAGATTTTCAACAATGGCTTTTCAATGTTTGCTTCTCTTCCTTCTTCTTCATAAATCTTCACCTTATGCAACCATTCTCAGCCTCTAGATGTTAGGCCTTATGGCGAAATCTCACGCCTAGGTTAGGCTTGATGGCTTAATATGAGGCAACCCCTTGTTTCGGCCTCTCGAAAGTTTGGATGGAATGTGCCAGGCTTCAGATTGGTTTAGAAACACGAGGGGGCTCCCAGCATAGGGGATCTAGGCATGCGAGATCATCTTTGTTAGAATCCCACACGCGGAGTGAAACGAGGAAGGGAGGAAGGCCATTCTATGGTTCGTCTTTCTTCCCCTGTTTCCCTTCCTTCTGGACCCGACTCGACTTGAGTCCTTCAGATGGAAAGGGCTTTGGTGGCCTCCTCCTCTGAATCTTTCTCTTCTTGACAAAACCTTGGAGGGTTAGAGAGAGATGGAGCAGTGGAAGGGATGAACTCAAGCTAAAACAATCGTTGTTCTCATACTTCACGTCCTCATAGTAGTGGTTGCCAAGGCTGAAGGGGGTGTAGAGACTGAAGCCGATGTTCGATTCTTTTGCACTCTGCCCTCTTCTGAGATAATGGCGCGGCTCAACCCAGCGCTGGGTTCCTTAGCTGCTTCCATTTGAAAGGGGGCAAGGGGCTCCGTTCCTCCTCTTTTTCCTTCACTGAAGTCCGCCCCTCCTTGGGATAATGGCATCGCTCAAACCGTTGTTTGGTTCCTCAACTGCTTCCATTTGAAGAAAGATTCAGAAGATATCCGAAGATTCCTGCTTGTATTTTAGCCACTTTTGGCCTTGTAATGAATGTACTGCTTTTCGCCGCAAAGCCACTTTATGAATACAATAATATTTTTTTTCCTGATATTTAAATACCCATGAGGAGCCAATAATTGTGCCGTGCAAGGCCCCCAAATGTAGGCCTCTGTATTTGTATATCTAGGATCTTCGAAGTAGTATGAACTTTAAAAGTATGCTTCATGTCAAAAGAACCTCACAGCGAAAGCTTTGAGAAAAATCCACACCTCGACCCCATTTTCCCACGAAGGTGTTTTCTCGTTGGCCCAATTGCTCAAAAATCTCACAGAATTTCTGTGTAGCGCCGCTAAAATAAAATTTTGGGGTGCTGGTGACATGGTGCTGTGCCTTGGTGTAGTGTTTCCCCCTAGTGTTGCTGGGCGTAGCAAATAAACGATGATGGGCCTCAAAAACAGGCCTTCATGAATGGGCTTCGTGAGATTAGGAACACTAGAAATGCCCCCAGCTGTTCAAACGGGCCTTAATAGTATAGAAGAATGTATTTTCTAGACCCAAAAAACGACCATGTATGTAGCTATATTTTCTTGCAATATAAACCCCAGTATTGAACCGACGATCTATTTGGATCCACTTGCTGGCCCAAATCGCAAACCTCTTTGTCTTGTCATCATAATGGATTTTAACTTTGCATTAACTGACCGTTGAAAAACGGCTGCCAAAAGATAATCTTGAAAATGGAATAGTTACCTCCTTGAAAACTGTCCGATTCCCCACACTCCATTACGTTTCATTCATTTTCGAGATTAAAGTAATTAACCCAGATTTAAGACGCTGATTTGACTCCTCAACCGCTCATCCTAGGGTAAGGATTCATCCAATCTTCCTCTATAAATAGGTGTACTTTGAAACAAGGATAGCCAGACCATGAAACCAAGAACCATGGCCTTCTAATCTTTACTTCTCTTTCTTCTTCTCCACAAGTCTTCGCCTTATGAAAACATTCCCAGCCTCTAGACTTTAAGCCTTATGGCGAAATCTCAAGCCTGGACTAGGCCTCATGGCTTAATCTTAGGCAAACTCGTGCTTTTCCACTCTTGACAGCCTGGATGGGATATATAGACTGTGAGGAGTTGGTAAGCAAGATGAGCTCCATTAGTGTGGGGGATCCGGGCCTGCGAGATCATCTTTTACTGGATCCCTTGCACGGAGCAAAGAGTAAGGCCTTTTTGAGGCCTTTGCTCTTCCTCAGATCCCTTTCCATTTAGACGTGGTTCGAACCGAGTCCTCCAGATGGAAGGGGCTTTGGTGGTCACCTTCTTCTTAATCTCTCCTTTCTTAATCATCTTGGAGGGAGATGATAGACTCGCAGAAGGAATGGGTTTGGGCTGCAGGATGGCCATTCCCACACTTCACGCCTAGAAAATGGTGATTGCCAAAGTTGAAGAGGGTGCGGAGTTTCACGCCGATCTCTCAGTTCCTTTGCACTCTACCCCTCTTCGGAGATAATGACTCGGCTCAACCCAGTGCTGGCTTCCATAGCTGCTCCATGTGAAGAAGGAATTAGAAGATTTCAAGAAGATTTGCATTTTTGTAATTTTAGCCACTTTTGGCTTTGTAATCTAGGGAAAACTTTGAGTGTATTGCTTTTGGCCGCAAAGCCACTTCTATGAATATAGTAAATTTTTCTTTTGAATGCTCACAAAACTGCTTTGAACACTCGCAAGGCCTCAAAATAGGCCCCACAATTGTTCATTCAAAGAATAAACTTTACGTATTTTTCCAACGAACTAGACTCCCTGCGACACAAAATGGCCTCAAAGAAAAGGTCTTGAGAAATTACAAGTTTGCCAAGCTTTTCACCGTGAACCAAATAAACTGCCCCACAAAAACATGCCTACTCCTCGCGGCCGCTTATCCGGCCCGTGCAGACTGTTGCCCCCTAGCCCTAATAAGGAAAGTGACACCTCAAAAAGTGGGCCCCAAGGGAAGAAACCGTTAGGGGCCTCAAAATCAGGTCTTAATAAATAGGCTTTGTGAAAGGAATGAGACTAAAGTTTCCCCTTAGCTTCATGCGAAGAAGCTGACTATGATTCCTCAGAGTCCCAGACACTAGGAAAGTATTTCTTCAAGTATCTGCCATTGATAAGGTTGTGATGGACATCGCCATCCAAGTCCTTGAGATGAAAATCTCCTTTCTCTAGGATTTTATGGATGATATACGGTGCTTCCCAGCTTAGAGTCCATTTGCTGCGACCATCTAATTTTTCGCCGAGTGGGAGAACTGCTTTCCAGACTAACTATCCCTCGCTGTAACTCTTTCTCCGCGTCCGCTTGTCGTAGGGTGCGCTACTCGCTGCTTTTCTATGACTAAACTATCTAAAGCCTCCAACCACTTTTCACTAAGGTCCTCATGTTCCTGCCACATAGCTTGAACATAGTCCTCCCAAATGAGATGATGTTGTTCCTGAACTCGTAGAGATTGGACGTTGACTTCCAAAGGCAAGACTGCATCATGGCCGAACATCAAAGCATAAGGTGTGGTCGCGGTGGGATTCTGCTTAGATGTGCGGTAGGCCCAAAGAGTCTCGTAAAGTGTCTCATGCCACTGTAGCGGATTGGCTTCCAACATTTTCTTCAGCAAAGTGATGATGATCTTATTGCTTGCCTCCGCTTGACCTTTAGACTGAGCATAATAAGGACTGGAGTGGATGAACTATATTCCCCATTCCTTTGCCAGTTTATTAACTTCACCACTTGTGAAAGCTGCCCCATGGTCTGAAACGAAGACTTCTGGAATACCAAATCTGCATATGATGTTCCTGAATAGGAATTGGCGCAACGTACCACCAGATGCTTCTTTCAAAGGTTTTGCTTGGACCCACTTTGTAAAGAAATCTGTAGCGACGATGATAAACTTGTGCTGTAGCGAAGAATGCGGATGGATCATTCCAATTAAGTCCAGCGCCCATCCTCTTGCAGGCCAAGGCTTTATAATGGGCTTTATTGGGACATTGGAGATATGCTGGACAGGCCTATGAGCTTGACAATCTAAACAACCCTTCGCGAAAGTGATATAATCTTTCAAAATACTTGGCCAGGAATATTTGTGTCTCCTGAGCAACCAACTTGGTGAGTGCCACAAATACTAGAATGTACCTCCTGTATGAGCTGCTTCACTTTGCCGCCATAAACACATTCAAAATCTACGCCACTTTCCCCTCACCTCCGAATTTCCTCATTCCTAAGGAAGTAGTTGAGAGCGAGGTAGCGGATCCTTTTGTCAGTGGGCTGATCAGGATGCTTTAGATAGTTAATCAAGGGGACCCATCAATCCACATCAATGGATTCTAAGGTCGCTACCGCGATGTCTCCTGGCGGCTCTTTCCTTTCCATCCAAGAAGGAAATGTTAAGCGCTCCACTTTCAAAATTTGCTCGTGAACGCTGTACTTTAAAGTTATCCCTGTTGCCAACTGAGCCAACTTGTTCGCAGTGAAATTTCGCTCGCGCGGAATATGCTCGAGGTCCACGTCATCAAATTGGTCGAGTAACTCCAACGTTCTTTCCCAATATGGGGCCAGCGAAAAACTAGTGCATTTGACCTTTTCTCGTAGCTGATTGATTACTAGCAGTGAATCTCCAAGTATTTGCACAATTTTGACTCCCAATTCTAAGAGCACTTCCAAGCTAATGATTAAGGCCTCATATTGGCTTGGTTATTGGTGCACTGATACTCCAACTGAAAAGAGTATGAAAAATGATCTCCGACGGGTTTTCCAGCGCTACACCAGCTCTGGCCATTGCATCAATTCTTGATCCATTAAAGTACAGCACCCAGGGTTGTAACGTAATAGCTGCTAGGGAATTCTTGTAAACCTCCCGGCTGGGTGTTCCATACAGGTCTTCCACAGAATTCGCGGCAACTTCAAGCTCACAAATTTCACTAGTATCCAGCATTGGATGATGCGCTAGGAAATCTGTGATGGCTTGACCCTTGATAGCTTTTTGTGGAACATACTGCAAAGAGAACTCTGAAAGAGCCAATACCCATTTGCCAATCCGGCCCCTAAGAATGGGCCGCGACAATATGTACTTGACCAGGTCGGTCTGAGCAATTATGCATGTAGTGAATGACAACATGTAGTATCGCAGTTTACAGGCAAAAAAGTATGAAGTTAAACAGAGAATTTCCATTGGTAAGTACCTGGTTTCGCAGTCCATTAGCATTCTACTTAGGTAGAAAATGGCGTGTTCCACACCCTCTTCATCATCCTATGCTAATAAGCTGCCGATTGAAGCTTCTGCCGCTGAAATGTAGAGCTTAAGTGGGTAACCTGGCTTTAGAGGAACAAGAACTAGTGGATTTGCTAGGTAGGCCTTTGTGCTATCAAAGGCCTCTTGATATTTTGTCTCCCACATAAATTATGTCTGCCTTTATAGCTTCAAGAGGGAGGAAAATGGTTGAATCTTGCTAGCAGAGTTGGAGATAAATCGCCGCAAGAAATTGATTTTTCCCAACAGCCTTTTCAGCTCCTTCTTCGTCCTTGAGGGTGAAGCATTGATCACTGCTTTAGTTTTATCCTCAGATACTTTGATGCCCTTTTGATGCATAATAAACCCCAAGAAATCCCCTACTTGAACTCCGAATACACATTTTGCCAGGTTCATCTTCAACTTATGGATCCTCATGTACTCGAAAACCTTTCGCAAATCCGTGATGTGGTTTCCCCACTGCTTGGATTTGAGGACCACATCATCAATGTAAACCTCTAAAATCTTCCCGAGGATATCATGGAAGATTAGGTTCATTGCTTGCTGGCACGTGGCTCCCTCTTCTTCAAACCGAAGGGCATGACTACGTATTCGAAAACTCCCGCGAAGCCTGGGCATCTGAACGCAATTTTTTGTCTGTCCTCTTCTGCCACTGGAATATGATGATAACCGACAGTTCCGTCCGTAAAGGACAGGCATTCATAACCAGCTACTGCGTCTACCAACATATCTGCGACTGGCATGGGGTAAACGTCCTTAGGAGTAGCATTATTTAGGTCGCGGTAATCAATGCACACCCTTATTTTGCCATTCTTCTTTCGAACTGGAATGACATTAGACAGCCACTGATTATACTTGGCGACCCTAATGATTCCTGATTTATCCATCTTCTCGAATTCTTCCTTGACCAAAACTTGGGTTTCTGAATTCATCCCCCTAGATTCCTGTCTCACAGGATTTTTATCTGGAATAGTCGGCAATTTATAGAAGACCAAGCCAGGGGATAAACCTGGCATATCTTCGTATCTCTCCGCGAAACAATCTTTATATTCGTGCAGTAAGTCGATGAGCCCCTGTTTTTCTTTGGGCTCTAAGTTCGCGCTAATTACCACTTACACTGGCTCGGCTTTAGTTCCCAAGTTCACTTTTTCTGTTGGATCCCTGACCTTTAGAGGAGTATCGTCCAAAGATGCTAGAGCCAGCCGAATGGGCTCCTATTCCTCCTCATGATCTGAGAGATCTTCATCAACGTATTCCAACGTTGCCACTTATGCGTAGGCCTCTTTTCTGATTAAAAATGAAGATAATCTATATAAAGAACGGAAGGCCTGCACCTCTTGCTTTGAGAGGTCTTGATCCATTAATTACAACTTGGAGATGGCACTGCGTGTCCAGGCCTTTCAAGGTCGCCCTTTGCGACCGCGAGCCCCTATTGTGCCAGTTCAGGGGTCGTCACCCCTATGGGGCGGCCCTTGTCATCAATACCCATAACATGTAAAGGAGAGATTGGTTCTAAGTAGTACCTTGCATCCACGTAGCTAGCGGATACTGAGAAAGGTCGTGGGTCTGCCTTGATCACCTCTGCCTTGTCCGCAGCTCTGTCCCAAATGATCAGTTCTTGATGCAGGGTAGACAGGACATAATAACTCCGATGGATCTAATCACGACCCAGAATTACGCTATAAGCTGCACAACAGTCTGTGATGAAGAAGGCGTAAACCCCTTCTGCTTGACCTACTTTCACTTACAGGAATATCAAGCCCACTGTCTTGGTCATTGTTACCGCGAAGTTCTTCAGCGTAAGTAATGTGGACTGGATCTTTTCTTTCTTGATCCGTAATAGCTGTATGGTTCTGGTGGTTAAGGCAGCGCCAGTATCCACCATAATCTTGCTAACTTTGATGCCGTTGACATCTGCAGTGATGTATAATGGCCTCATACGCTGCACTATTGTTATCATTGGTTTGCTGAAGCTCATGTCATGACCTCTCACGTCGGTGTTTGCAGCTTCTGTTGCTCCTACCTCCCTCTGTGTGAGTTTCTTCATGAGAGATGATGCTGCTGATCTCGAGTGGCAGTTTGTCGGATGATTCGCCTCTTTCAGCTTGGCATTCCTGAGCTACCACCGACAAGGCATATCTTGATGACAGGACATATACCATGTTACATGTAACATCTGGCATGTGCGCCTCGTCTGATTCCGCCACTGGGGAACTCAGGTCGACCTATTCCGCGAACTTGCTTGCTACGTAAGCCGCCAGTCATCCTTCCTCTTGGACCTGTCCCTGTTAATCCACTGCGAAAGGACATTCCTTCTTCAGCGACCCCTGCTTCACTGATAAGGCCTCTTCGGGTTTTGCAACCACTATGATTCGAACCTTCTTAGGCCTCCACTATGTAGTCACGGGCTTATCGTCCTTGTCCCCCAGCTGTCAAAGGTCGAAGGCTGCTTATCTTTTCCTTCGCAAGATACCCTTCGCCACACACTGATTTTACGAGCTGGCGGCGATTCTTGCCTCGCGGGAACTCTGATTTCTCCTGTTTGTCCTTCTTACCAGTGCTGGGTCTTGAAGGGTGTTGCGGCCTTTTAGGATGCTGCTGGGGAGCTTGCGGGGAAACTAGATTTTTAGAGGTCAGTGCCTCCACTTGGTGCTGGTATTCTCTCAGATATCTCACCAGCTATGATGGTTTGATCAACCCCTGATCCAGCGCTTCCAAGGTTCGCCTAGCCTCTCCAAACCTCTGCTGGAGTTTTCTCTTCCTTGAAGCGCTCATTTCCACTGCCTTGCCCTTTCTCTGGGTATTCCATCTCCCTTTCTTAATAGTGGACATCGACGTCAGAGGAATATATGGTCTGGTCACAGAGTCTGACCGCTCAATTGCTCTTTCTTCTTCTCTTGCAACCTTTAATTTCTTGAACAAATTAGAATCCTTTGGAGAAGAAGTTCCGGATCTAGCGCGCATTCTCGGGCTACCTGGATGGAAGTTTCTAGAATGTGTGGGTAACCTTATTGGTGGTAAAGAGCCAAAGCGCATGGTCTGTTCTTCCTCTTCTTGCAAAGCCTGGACATCGCATTCCTCCTTACACCTTGAACATAGCACAACGGGTGGAGCCGGCTTTGATCTTCTCTTCGCGGACTACTCCATCACCTTTTCTAAGCCCCAAGGGTCCGATCTGGGTTCAGCCTCTGTTGATCCTTTGTGTCCCAAACCATGTCAACCATGTTGACTTCGGTGTCTGGGAAAGGATCCAAATCTACCAGCGCCGTTGCTATTACTGGTGCTTCAACCTGCAAACTCCAATTATTCAACCAGATCTGAATCTGATCTTTCAACCTGACACAGTCGGCTGTGTTGTGATTCACAAATTGTGGAGCTTACTGTATTTCTTTCCCCTAAGCTGATCCGGTTTAGGGAACGGTCTGAAGTCGGTTTTCACCATTTTGGGCAGTGATCATCTCATCTAGAATCTTATGAGCTTTATTCATATCGTAGGTGTAGCTTGCGAACTCGGGTTTGGTGAAAACTACCGACTTGAGCTTCATGGCTCTTTACTGAACTTCAGTTGCTTAAGCGCGGCACCCTTCTTTCCAGTGAGCTTGAGTGCTGCTACCTCTTCATCCTTAACCTCTTCAGCCTCTGTGAGGCCAAACTCCTCATTCTTGTAGTAAGGATCGTAGGAATTGGACTGATGGCTGAGTGCAGCAATAGTTCTGCATTTCCCGGGGATGTAAGTCCCTTTAGACGCATTCTTCATGGCGTCCATTTCCCTGAGCAAGCACTCGAAGCTTCCTACTTCAGTGATCAATTCCCCCATGCGACTGAACATGCTCCCGTGTTGCTTCTTATGTTGGCGAGGCTCTAAGCCTTTGATTGCCTACCAGCTCTTTCTGTAGCAAAATTACATTCAGCTTCCCCTTCTATATCTGGAATCACTGAAGGTATGCGACAACCAATTCAGTTGGCTACTGAGCCATCTGAGTAAGTGAAGCCAGATCTACTTTTGGCACGATAGTTTCGAAAGTTTCCTTGAACAGCTTCTCCATCGATGGCCAACTCAGGACTGATCCCGGTTGCAACTTAGTGAACCAGGTGAAGGCAGACCCCGACAAAGAAGTAGCAAAGATATTACACTTCAGATTGTCGTCGTTCTGGTACTAACCACACTATACTCGAAACCTGACCAGATGGGACGATGCATTTTCGACTTCCTCTCCCGAGAAAGTAGAGAACGTGATGCTCTTATATCCTCTAGGATAAGGTGCCTGCGCAATATGTGGTGGGAAAGGCTCTTGATATGCCTCCTCCAGATTAGGCCTCTGGTTCGCGACCCTGATCATTGCTTCTACCTCATCTCTCTTTACATATCCCGGATTAGGATGAGGTGAGCATAAACTTTTGTTTCGCCAGCTGGCCGGGCAAAAGCTTGTATCGATCTGAGAGGTAAAACCTGTGATGTAAGGCCTCTCGGCGCCCCACCGCCTACATGAGTTAACTGGGGCTCCAAACCTACTGCTGTTTGACCTTTCGCTGCCGCGGTGACCTTCGCTGAACTTCCAACTGGATCGACGCCTCCTCGAGCTTCTGGGGAATCGTCGAATAAGCATTTGACCTCATCGTTGTCGTATTGAGCAGCTATAACTGACTCACCCAGAGTTGCTTCTCCAATCCTCAAAGTTCCACCCCCCTGCATTACTAGCGATAAGAGCTTATCCTTCCCGCAGCCTCCGCGAGTGCTTACTTCTCGCCTGGCTGCTGCGGCATTTGTGACTAACCCAGAGGTGTCCGCGCTGCCACCGCTAGCTTTTTCACGAGCATTTGGCAGTACGTGCTTGCCAAATGCGAGGGGTTGCCCTAGAGATCCTAGAATAACACTAGGGTCTCCCAGTGTTTCGCATAGAACCTCTCTGACTTGGTCTAGATCGGTCTTCTGCATGACAACCTGGGTCGAGAGGTTGGATCCCTCATTTTTGATGGTCGTAATATCTGTGGAGATGTGCTTGCTTGCTGCCAACAACTTGTCATGGTATTTCTGCATTTTGTGATTCATGCTATCCACTTGGCCTTGTGTCATTTGTGCCCCCAGCTCAAGTCTTTTAACCAAAATTGTGAATTCATCAAGCCGTCGGCGGTCCTCCTCAAGGCCTTTCTCCATCTTTTCAAGGTATGCGACAGAATTCTGTTGAAGGATGTTGAGTCGCTCTTCTAGGGTGGCATTCTCTGGTACGAGAATGGGAACAAAGTCATTCGTTGTAGCCGCGCTCACGGCTACCTGGGTGACTTTAGATGTGTCGCCATCCTCATTAGGCTGGGCGACGGGAGTTCTCTCGCCTTCAGTAGCGAGCTATTAATTTCCTCTTCGATCGTTTGACATCTTGGCCGATGGTGAATTGAGAGAAAGTCTTTGGACTACTAGTTCTTTGGAAAGACCACGACAGTCTGCACGCAAGTGTTGTTTGTAACTGGAGGTCTTGTGTAAACCCTTTGATATGGGTTTGCGTTTGACTTCCCAATGGCTACGATCACTAAGAAACGTTATAACCAATGTTGTCCCACTAGGCGTACCAGCACTGTTCGGGTGCGGTCGTCGGGGGTGTCCCCTAACCTGACTTCTTTCGAGTGATTGAGGATGAGGAGAGCACTAACCTCGTCGCGAAATTCTTTTTGCCTCGTGGTGAGGATTTTACTGCAGTTTCTTTTTATCACACAATCGATACTCAATATTGTAGATTGAGCAGAGCGAAATCATCAGAAAGTATTGAGATCTTGCTAAAGCCTGACTTTAGCTTCACTGGGTTACAAGGGTGTTACCCTTGCTTGGCTGGTTATGTAACCGTTGTGGCCATGGTACTACAGTCAGCTCCCGAGAGACTAGGACCGAGGTACGTTGAAAGAGGGTTTGGTTGCACTGACAGTCGGCTCCTGAGGAGACTAGGACTAGAGTGTGGTCATTGGTAAGAGAGAAGGTTATTTGCTCCGGAGAGGCTTGGATAATCGTAGAGATTAGTTGATGAATTGGTTGTCCTTCTCTCCTCGTGCTAGCCTCGAATATATTCTATTTTGGACCAAGGGTATCTGACTTGTAGAAGCATTATCCTGAGAATCCTAACGAATATCGCAGATTAATTGTTAATTAATCTGGATATGGTTAAAATAGGAGCAAAGCTGACTCCTCATTGGATGCGGATAGTTGGGATATATTTGTTTAGTCTTATTCCCGCGAGCGTATCACATTAATAGCGCACTATCTGGGTGCTGCATCGGCCCACACTATCGGTCATTCTGTGGATCCAGCCAAAAGTACTTTGGGCTCAAACACTAAGAATAAATTGAATCTTTTCTATGTTGAAAGGAACAATGTAGGGGTTACGGCAAGCCCATTCAAGCTTTCTCAAGACAACATTAAACTCTAGTTTACAACGAACCATTTCGGTGTGCTACTGCAACCTAGCAGTTTTTTTGGATTTTGTCGTGTATGCATAAGTTTTCTTTGAGTTTCTTTGTTCTGTTTTTTAGTTACTGATATTTCTATCCAACCTTCAGGTCATTTTCTTCTGACAGATCTTTTGTTGAAGACCATGAAAAAACACCACAAGATCTAGAAAGCAACATTGAGGGGAGAATTGTTAACTTATCATCACTTGGCCATCAATACAGCTACCGCGAAGGAATTCGTTTTGATGCAATTAATGATGAATTAATCAAAGTAAAACTGTAGCAGCATTGTTTTGATGAATCCTCTCTATGCTTCTCTTTTAAATTGAGGTGCCTTTGTAGACATATATACATGTCAATAATCTGTCTTTTTCTACTTTCGAATTTACAGATACAGCAAATACTACGCTTATGGACAGTCCAAACTTGCAAACATATTGCATGCTAAAGAGCTTAACAGGTCAAGGTATTCAATTGCTTAAAGTACGTAGTCAATAAAACATGTATATCATCTATGAAAATGTGTGCCTCTTGGTGACTTGGTATATGTCGGGAAAACTAACTAAATAGGAAGAAGGAGTTGAGATAACTGCTAATGTTGTTCACCTTGGAGCAATTCTCACCAATCTTATGCCTATGATAACTTTTTACACTGTATTCTCTACTTTATCAGTGTCATTTGATTCTTTAGGAAAATTCCCACAGTGATGATTGTAATCAGTTTCTACTATTGAAGAATGTAGGATGCAAGAGAGATTGTAGAGAGAATTGATGTGTCTTTCATTGATAATAGGAGCCCTATATATAAGGATTACAAGTACATAATCTTAGAGTATAAGGATTCCTATTCTAATTAGAACTAGGAATCTAGAACATTCTCTCCTATTACAACTATAGAAAGCAATCTTAGTTTGACAAGGTACACTAAAGTCAAATATTCTTCAACACTCCCCTCGTATCAAGTCAATGTCTATACCGTAATCCAAAATCAAGTCGTAATCTTGAATCGATAAAACCATTATTTAAGAAAAGAATTATTGCATGCATATATTTTAAAGAATGTGTCCACTCACAGTACTATTTAGGCGACCACGTATACGGGTTTCTTTGTCGAGCAGTAGCTCGGTACGTCGCCCTGTACACAATTATATTTCGTAAACAACTTTTCGCAAATTAAATTAAATATGATTCTAAAATGAAATCGGAAAGCCCCTCGTAAACCAACGTCTCCAATTCTTCTTGGATTCAACCTAAACTTCACCACTAGTATCAAACCATTGATTACAGTATTTCATAGTGGAAACAAGGGAAATCCGAAAGTTGGATTACCTATAAATCGACAGCCGAACTCCAAAATTTGGAAATTCACAATCGATTCAAAACTTCTCCAATCTTCACCAAAATCACATTTCAAAGTTCTATATGTCACAAGCAACTTATCCAGCTAAAAACTGAAGCCAAAAACCTGCACTACGCGCCTCCACGTGCCACCCACAGTGGCGGCCCGTGGGGCTGCAATCTCCACCTCTAGCCACCAAATTTCTTGTACAACATCATCTCAACATTTCCAACAAGTTTCTCAACTGTGGCAAAGTTAGAAACTACCTTGAAGTGGCCAAAAACTAAGCAAACCCGAAAACTCCGATTTGCATAGTGAAATCTTCCAGCCATGATTTCTTCCTCCACGCTTCAATTCATTGCAAGAGATTTGAGAGTATGAAGGGTGGCTCAAGGCGCTTCCAAAGAACCTAGTTTAGTCGCCTGTGGTGGCCGAAATTGGAAGAAAACGGTGTTGACCTCTTTTGCTACAGTAAAGTTCTTGGCTTGATTTCTCACTTCTCCGGCCAAATCGTCGTGAACCCTGGCTATAGGCTTGTAGAGGAGGAGGAGACGAACCCAAAGACACGGGTGGCACGTTGGTTGGATGTTAAACGGCGGAGAAATGCCAAAAAAACCAGACACCAGAAGAGAGAGGGAGAGAGAGAGAGAGAAAGTTCGGTCCGGGGGGGGGGGGGGGGTGAGGTTTCCCGAAAATGGAAACTTAACTCGATAAGAAATCCTATACATATAAAAAGTTACCATGAACAGTAACATTCATATATTAGGCCATAAATTTCATATACAAACTCCAATTCTTACGTACCATATATCCACGGACTCGATTTAACGTCCTCTACGACTTTCATGAAGAAAAATTTCTCAAAAACTAATCCAAACAAAACGTCAACTTTTAGGGCCACTAAAAATATCGAAACAAAATAAAAAGTGAAAGTAATTGTCGTTTGCTGTCCAAATGACCAGTAAACTGGTAAATTTAGGTTCGAGATGTAACAGAAGGAATCTTGAATATTTCCAAAACGCTCTTCTAGCGCAACCCATAGAGCTCTTGGATCCTTGATCGACATGTACTCCCATTAGAGTGATTCATCCATGTGTCGTCGCATCAAGATGAGAGCTTAAGCCTTTCTAGTAGCTGTTGGCTCAAAGAAATTTTATGCCAACTTGGCCTGCTCAGATTTGCACAAACTGATAATTTTTTGCCTTTACTCTGGAAACTTCTTGAGGAGTGATCATTAAGAAATATGTTTCTCTTGTTGTGGAAGGAGTAGTAAATTCTAATAATTTGAAATGATGGCTGTCCATTAATTCAAACTTTCCTCTTTTCTAGATATTTGAAATCTAATTTTGGAATTGCAGAGTTTTTTTTACCTCCTGTTCTATTTCATTGTATCCAAATTCCTCTGCATTTAGAAGTTGTACTCCTTTCTTTTTCCCAAAGATGCTCATCATTTTGACATCTCTTGCTACCAAGTGTTTTGGTTTTTCATATTTGATATTAGTCAGACTAGTAGAAGGTTCTAGAAAAATCATGTTTGGAGTAAGATTCTTCTCAAGTTTTCCTAATGTTCTGAATCCATTAGATTTCTTGGATTTTACTGGAGGTTTTTTCTTACAGTGAGTTTTTCATAGATTCCAGCATTTCTTGATGTTCACTGACTTTTCTACTAACACTTGTTAGCTGTTCTTCTTCCTTTTTAGGAAATTCTTTGATATAATTTAGCTTGTATTCCAATTTTTCATTATATCTGATAGTTAATCTAGATGATCTTGACATTTAGATAATTCGTTTATCAGATTCTGATGTTTCTCATCAAAAGATTTTAATAGAGAGTTCAACTTCTCTAATAGTAATTTAGACATTATTCCCATTGGGGATTCCTTTTGAGCTTTTTCAGCAAGCTCTGATACCAGTGGATTGCGGATCTAACTGATACTCAAATAATCAAAAGGTTTTTGTTCCTCTTCAAGAGTATCTTTGATATCTTGAATATTTTTTTCAACTTTGTAAATTCTTTTTTGGACTATAAAGATAATATCCCAGTAGTCGGGAGTTTCTCTTTTAAGTCTCGATCTAAAATCTTTCAATTTTCTCAACTTTTCTTTTTCTTCTACTAATTCTTTACTAGTTCTGTTGCATATAGCAAGTAAATCTAATCTGAAAATGATTGAAATTATGAATAGTGAAAATAACTGTTTACCTTTGAATACGGAGGATGAATTTTAACTGTAATTGCTATCTAAACAAATAACTTCAAGATATAAGCCCACCACGCTCCGTCATAAAAATTAAAAATATTAAGTGATTTTAAAAGTTGGAAGGAAAAAGGAAAAAGTTTTGTGTTAGTGGGGATAAATATAAGTTGATGGGATATATGGGATGTATTTTGGTATAAAGGTCATTATCCCTTTAATTTATTACAAGTTGGCCGTTAAACAATGTGTCCTAGTTACGAGAGCAACATCACAAATTCTACATATCTAATGCCCGTCAGCTGTTGACAGCACTGTTCCTTAGAACCCGAATTGAATGACGCTTTTGCCCTTCGTTTTCTCTGATTTACGGGGTGCCATCCGTCATATAGCCAGCCCAGATGTGTGTATATTTCGATCTTGGTTTCTACGGAAAGCACAGTCGAACCAGAGAGAGAGCGAAAGAGAGTCAGAGAGGAAGGAGTTCTCCGTCTTGGATAGCTCCGCCGTGTACCAATTATGAAACACCCAATCTACTACCTTCGGGAAGCCTCTAACAGCCATGTATCGGAAGTGTTCTTATTCGATGGTGTTTTCATTTTGAGACTGGCGCGGGAGAGTAAAGCTAATCCGAGCGAGAGGAAGAAGAGGAGATTGGGTTGTTGGAATCGAAAGCAGAAGAGAAGAGGTTCGTCTGGATTTCGTAATAGCGGTGTTTTGTGACAGAGAGAGCGACAGAGTGAGGCTGATCCGAGAGAGAGGAAGAGCAGGAGACGGGAAGAGGTAATGACTTTGCCTGAAATTTCAGTTCTTTATTGAATTTTGGAAGGTTCGTTTGCCATGCATGGTGAATGCTTTGTGGGTTTTGAAGTACGATACGAGTTGTCTGATTCGAAATTAAGAAACTCAATCAAAAATTCAATTGGTGGGTATTTGAAATTTGGATTGCGAATGCTCTTTTTTTTTGTTCAGATTCATGGCTGCTAATTATTAGCTTTTAGAGATGAATTTTAGCCCTAGATGAAGACTTGATAGAGGTTGACTTTATGTTTGATGAGAGCTCATAAAACCTTTTTTCTTTTGGAATTTTGTTGAAACAGAAAAAAAGAAAAGAAGAAGAACAAGAAGAGGAGGAAGAAAGGAAAAAGAAAACGGAAATTGAGTAAATTGATCATCCCAGGTACTTTTTCTATGAATTGTTGCCCAGTATAAGTCAGTTAAAACAAGTTGCCAGCTTTTGCATATTTGAAATACCATTTACCATATCTGATTACTCATGTTTAGTTACGGGTGTTTATTGGGTTGCTGAATTTGGAGTGTGATGTGATTCAGTTTATAAGAGATGTAAGATAAAAGCAAAGATTTTCTTATCAGCTATTGGAATTATTGGGTTTTGATATGGGGAGGAAGGGGGTGAATTTGGGTGGTAGGTAAGAATGATTTTCTGGGTTTCAACTATTTATGATCTTCTGAAAACTGAAGTTATGATTTTCTGGGTTCCTTTCTTTGTTTTTGCTGGGTTTTGGATTTTGGCTATTTGACTATATATGTAATAGAGCTTGGTAGCTGAAAATATGTGCAGCTACTATTAGAATTTAGAAATATAATTAACTAATCAGTGTTTGCTCAATTTGACTTTCAAACCTTTGTGTTTTTTTCTTCTTTTTGCTTTCACTTCTGTTTACAGCAAATTTGTGTTCAAGTTAGATTTGACATGGATTTAACCTCTAGATATGATATACTGCAAGGATTTCCATAAGCATATCAAAAAAAAGGCAGCTAATACAGTTCGAGAAGAATCTTAGAAATTAAAAAAGAGCACATCAGTTGATAGCAGAAAAGATAACAATAGCTAAACCAGTAGGAATATATAAAACAGTACTTACAGACTTAATGATATTACTATTTGCTGATACCTTTTTGCCATGTGCATACTATTTGGATCAATCTTTTATTTTTTGGATCAATCCCAGCACAAACTATTTGCTTTTGTATTCGCTTAATTTCTGTTTTCGATGTAATTTGTTCTTATTGCATGTGATTATGTGAAATTTGTTCTTAGTTTCTTTCAGTGTTGTTCGTGTTTTTAGTTGGCAGCCTAGCATCTACCTATTAATAGTTTTATACTGTGCTAACAATTGAAAGTTGGAAAAACCTTTTTAATTATTAAATGAAATGAAAGTCATTATGGTGTCTGTTATCTAATGTTCTTGATTGGCATGAAATTTTTGGACAATTAGATTAGTTTGTTCCAAACAATTTCAGTGTTATTTTGCGTTTTTTCTTTTAAACCACAAAAATCTTGGATCGGAAGTTGTAAACAGTTCAAAGTTTGAAGGTTTTGAATCATTAAACAAAATAAAAGCTATTCTGATTATCATATTGTCTGCTATGTAAGCCTTTTGTATGCAATCCGAATTAAGCTATTAGAATGCATAGCTGGAAGCAAAAATGTATCAGAATTAATTCTATGAATGACAATGTTTTATAGTATTTAAATTAGGCTAATTAGATTAATAGCAGACAAAACTGCTTAGTTTCTTCACCATTATGTTCTATATTATTGCCGTTTAATCACTGTTTTTTTCTTGAGAAAAAAAAAGGGATGGATTTAGGTGATAATTGTAAATGATTTTCTGAGGTTTCAAATTGTTATTATAGGGGTTACATGTTTTTACGCTTTCGGTGTTTGGAGCATGGCAAGTAGGATTGCAAGATATTTTGGAATGGAGTTCGGTCATAGAACCAGTCTCTAACTGCACCTGCAATTGTCTGCCCATGAGTTTTTACGTAACCAATTAAAATTAGTGTATTTGCAAGCAGGAGATGAAACCTAGATATTTTTCTTTTGAAAGATGGTGTTTGTGGTCTTTGTTACCATTTTGTTAAGGAGTGGAGAATTAGGCATTAACGAAGTCGCCTGCAATTCAATTTGACAGTATAGATAGCAAGAGTCTGAACATTCGTCTCCTGCAATCTCGCTTTTTTGTCTTAATCACAATAATGAACAATACTGTGATTAAGAATCTTAGAGGAAATTTAAACCGTCTAAAAGTGTATCAGACAGTGATCCTCATCACCTACTAAATAAAGAAATCATTTGATTACCGTTACACAAGTATTTAATTGAGTCCTATCCTTATTCCATTTGGGGTCCTATCTGTGTTTCATTTTCATTTTCCTCTCTTTCTAGGAATCAAATAATGTAGTATGAAGCTAAGCTGCAAATTTCCTTTTAGGGCCTTCGGCTTTGATAGTGTGTATTAACTCCAAAAATTAACTGTGTACCTGTTTATGTACCACAAGATAATTCTATCCAACAAGTAGTTTTTTTTTTGGGTAAATTGTGAGGATATTTTTTATTCTGAATTCTATCCTACAATTTGGACAAGAGAACATTGCAACTTTTTGTGCCGCAGCATCGCGCGGCTGAGTTTTCTAATTTAACATAAGGAAAAATTCATCAATCGTGTCTGGACACTTAGGGGATTTTCAAAATGATACATGAACTTACAAAGTTATCAATGTGATATCTGGACTCATTTTTTCGTATCAACGTCGTACCTACGAACAATTTCCGTCACGGAGCCGTTAAATTTTGTAGGGAAAAATTCACCAACGGTGTCTGGACACTTAGTGGACTTTCAGAATGATACCTGAACTTACAAAGTTATCAATGTGATACCTTGACTCATTTTTTTGTATCAACATCGTACCTACGACCAATTTTTGTCATGGAGCCGTTAAATTTTGCACGTGCGATGCACATGAGTCACTTAATGAAGACAAAAAGACCGCTTTACCCTCAAAAGTTTTTTTCCCCCTTTTCTGTTTTTTCTTTATTCTTCTTCTTCTTTTTTGGTTTCTTTATTCTCTCCTTCTCTCCTTGCCAACACCACCACTTTTGGAGAACCCACCATAGAATATGCAGGAAGAAAAATATGAGAGAGCTAGAACAACCTCCACCACCGCGCAATGACGTCGTCCTCTACTGCTTCTTGATTGGGTTTGGGGATAAGAACTGCTTCTTCCTCCACCGCCAGCGAAACCGTGGAGGCTCAAGGCCACATTCTAAGGGCCACCCGCCGGAAGGACCGCCACAGCAAGGTTTGCACCACCAAAGGCCCCAGGGACAGCCTCGTCGGGCTCGTCGCCCACACCGCCATTCAATCTATGACATGCAGGACCGGCTTGGATACGACCGGCCTAGCAAGGCCGTCGATTGGCTAATCAAGAAAGCCAAGGCGCAATCGACGAGCTCGACTAGCTGCCGCCAAACTTTTAGAGAGTTGGACTTGCATATAAAACGGAGGGAAAAATTCACCAACGGTGTTTAGACACTGAGGGGACTTTCAGAATGATACCTGATCTTATAAAGTTATCAATGTAATACCTTAACTCATTTTTTCGTATCAACGTTGTAGGAAGAATCAGAGGCGAAATAGAGGAGCCTAGGCGCGGCGTTTGAGTCGTTGAGTTCTCAAGCGTCGTCGATTCTGAAGTTTACGGTGGAGTGGAAGGAACTGGAGGACCATTTCGAGTCGACCCGGAGGGTGCTCTGGAAGCGGTTCGAGAAGGTGAGGGATCGCGTGAAGGCGGTGGCGGGGATGGAGGTACGATGTTGATACGAAAAAATGAGTACATGTATCACATTGATAACTTTGTAAGTTCAGGTATTATTCTGAAAGTCCCCTAAGTGTCCAGACACCATTTTCCCTTTAACATATACTAAAGATGAATCCACTGTACACTGTTCATACTGTTGACACTATTCATAAGGGTGCGAAATGACCGTTTTGCCCTCTGTTTTTCATGATTTACAATATGTCATTTCCAATGTTCACCTTGAAACACGGTTTTGCCCTCGGATTTGGACTGAAATTACGATCCTACCATATCCTATCCTTTCAAACTTTTTTTTTTAAATTCTACCATATCCTTTCAGGTGTGTGTGTGTGTATATCTATTTTTTTTTTTTAATGGAGAACAATTCTGTTTTGTATTTATAAGTTTTTACAAATCATAGAAAAAAAGTTATTTTTTGTTGTATCTCATTTCTTGCTAATTTATTATTAACAACAGAACAAATCATATTCTAGGTAACGCCAATATTTTTATAGATTGCGAGTATTCATTTATTAGTCTATTACATTTATAAAAAAGAAAATTAAAAAAAAAAACCGCAGTATGGCAGTCAATTTGCTGTGGAAAAACATTGAAATTATAATGAGAGTTGCTATTGAATGAATAGTATCATGGACATTATTTATTATTTTTAGATATATGCTTATGAAAATCTAAAGTAATTGTATAATGCATTTAATCATCGAAAAATTGTATAATGTATATAAAAACTTTTGTTTTCATTATCTGGACAGTGACAAATAAGTTTGTATCGGAAAAAATAAAATAAATAAAATTGTTTATTCGTTGATGCTACTTAGATTTGTCTTCCATGGATGCAATATTTGTTAGTGATTGGTGATCTATGAGACATTTGTTGGAAAACATTGGGTTTCTATCTTTCTGACATAATTTGGTTTATATGGATTGTTTCATATATTAGATAGGGTTGTCTTTCACCAAGATATTTTGCTAAGAAAGATTTTGATGCCACTGGTCAGACCATCTTTTGGTATAAGCTTAAGTTAGGGTAAATCATTACCACTATTCCTACCATTGGTATATTTATTGCACAAAATTTTTATTCCGAGCGACTCAAATTCCTATTTTTTTGAATTGTTTTTGATTGAGATATTCAAGCCTTTTATGAGTAGATGAATGAGTTTATAATACACCTTTTTATGTTTATGAACATTGTATTTTTTTTTTTTTTCAATAACGCATACCAATAACAAAAAGACATGCAGCAAAGCGCGGCTTATAAAGTAGTTCTAACTATACTAAAACCCAAATAGAGGGAGGACAACAGAAATGAATAGTGCCATGACCATTCTACCCCTCTCCTGCACCATCTTTTACGAAATTGCCCCGACACCTGTCCAGCCCCAGTCGTTCTGCTCAGTGTACTTGTCTCTGCTTCCTTACTCCTTTCTACACGTCTTTGCTTCTTTACTCCACAGAAAGGGAAGGAGAGAAGTAGCCGCTTCATTCGCTCTATTCCAATTTCAGTTCAACGAGCCAGTAGCTTTACAGGTTCGCTTTTACAATCATTCAAATCCCCATTTTATACGAGCGGCATGGATGAATTTGTGTTTTCAATGGCGAGATTAAAATGGTGGAGTGGAATCAGAGAAAGAAGGAGGGGAGGTTTGTCGGGGAAACTATCCATCTCAGGTGTTTTGTTCTTGGACTGACTAGCTTTCACGAGAAAGAAGGAGAAGAGGGATCTGAGTTTGGGTTTGTTTTGGATTGCGGATGTAAGTTTTTTCTTTTATCTAATTATGGGTTTTTGTTTTGGATCTTTTTTAATGCTTATTCTTTCTGGGCATTCTTTTTTGTGCAGAAAGATATTCATCGGGAATTGCAAGGAAAATCACCATGTTAGACATTGATACATTCACCAAGTCTGTTGTTGGTTGTTTTGTAACTTATCTTTGATAGATTCCAATAAACCCTAACAATGTTATGAATGTAGGACACCATCCATCTTGAGTTTAGAAATACTGCCCTTATGTGAAGTGGGAAGAGTATGAGGACTCTGCAATCATGACTCATGCAGGGAGTATAATGCAATGCCAACCCCAGAAGCCCGAAGGTATGTTCATTTTAGAAGAAAAAGAAAAAGAAAAAAAAACCTTTAATTGCATTATTTACCGGAGCTCACTGTAACCTCTGAGTTCTGATATGAGTGTTCTTTGCTGTATGGTCAAATGTGTCACAAACACCCTTAGGTAAACCAAGTGTTGTTGTCGAAGTAAAATAATTTTCAGTAGAATAGGATTTCCAGTCAACTGTGAATTGTGATTGGGTATACGTTTAGAGTTCTGTCATCCCTATGAAGTTTTTCTAATTAAGAGGAGAGTCTTTGTAGAGATTTAATTTCAGTCTCCAAAATCATTGAGTCATGTGCAGGGATTCAGGAAAGTTGATCCAAACTGGTGGGAGTTTGCAAACGAGGGGTTCCTAAGGGGCAGACGCATTTATTGAAAAATGTGAAAACGCAACAATAACTTTCCCTCTCAGATTGATGTTCTGGATTTCTGGTATGTGTTTTGATTTGGGAATGAACATTTGTTGGTTTTTTGCTTAACGCATTTTCCTATTGAAGAAAATTGTTACTGATGCGAAAGATTTCTATGTTTGATTCAGTTTCAGGGTTGGAGCTGATTTTCAAGTTTGTAGCTTTAACGTAAGTACTTCAGTATCGTGAACTTGAATACCAACCTAAACTATTTTCTATCTTAGCATGGAAAAGACGTTCTAACAACCCAAATAACGTTTTGCAGCTCTTGATAAGCCTCAAGGCCTTGGCAAAGAAACAAGCCACCGAAATTGAAGAGGCCATTGAATTATTGTCAACAGGAAAGAGCTACATTGGTACGAGTCAGAATGCTTCAAAATTTATTCTGCCATTCTACATTATGGAGTTGAAAATATATGTAATTGCTATGTTGTATCAATGCTGGTGCATCTAATGAAAGACTGGATAATGTGTGAAGTCAATGTTTTTTGCTTCAATAGGTGATTCTTTATATTGATTCATAATTCTTCATTTATATATAGTGTGTATTAAGAAAAGAAAAATTGCCTGCACACGTAAACCCTATCTATATCCCTTCAGCTGGTCAGCAAAGGTGACCAAAAGCGTACCCCAAAGCGGCTCTGGAAGATCAGGGGACAGTTATAAAAGTTAATATTCCAGATATCGTTTCTGTTTCAGCATGTGGTGATCTGACTTTACAACATGATGCAGAAGGCATATCGACTTTTGCATGTCATTATCACTTTGAATTCGGGCAGTGTTTGAGTTCCTACAAATAGGGTAGATCTTTATTCCATTTCTGGTCCTGTCTATAAATAAGTCAATCCGGTTCATTTGTTATCAGGAATAATATTGCATCATGGCTGGTTAAAGCAAGCTACTTTGACAAAAATAAAATATAAAAAAAGGAAGAAAAAGATGATGATTGTACTGATTTTAAGCAGATAGATCTTGGCTTTCGCAACAAAAAAATCCAGTTGTGTGGTGTGTTGGTTATCTGTTGTTTAGCAACACTATCTGCTTTTGCCATTATTATTTTGTTGAGTGTTTGTAGGCCTTATGGGTACTTACTGAAAAAAGATCTTTTTTCTCCTTCATGATTGATATAAGTTGATTCTTATTTCATTTTACAGTGTTCTTTTTTTATTTTTTTAAAGATTTCCAGAGGTTTTCTATCATGTTGTTTGAAGGCTTGCTGATGATTCCTGTGCAGTTCCGCAGGACATGAGGCTTCTGGAACTGGCAGCATGAAATTTCTCATGGATGGATGTTTAATCTTAGCTACAAAAGATGGGTCAACAATTGAAATTATTGAAGAAATAGGGGCAGGGAATGTGGTCGTGTTGTGTAAGGTTATACTCCAGGGTGCAACTATGTATGAATTGGTTATTACTCAAAGATCCGAGGATCTGTGGTTAAATACATTGAGCTTTTGTAGAAAACAGAATAGTCGAGCAAGATTTTCTATCATAATGTCATGTTCTGACATTTTTCCTTATATTGATTCTCTAATATGTACTCAATGCAGTGAACAGCTCATGTGGAACCAATTTACACTTCTTCCTTATTCCCAGTAACAATGCAGGGATTATGGCAATTTGCATGACAGCACGAGACTATCAGTAGTAATTTGATGATTCTTCAGTTAAAGCACCCGCTTTTGTAGTATGTACAGTAAAATGATAACATTTTGAGTTTACTTTTCTTAGCTTACAATTGTGTCTCTACGAATAAATTAGAGGAAAAAAAAATTCTAACCCGCAGCATTGCGCGGGAGTACATCTAATTTCATTATTATAAATCCAGATGTGTTCAATTTGCGAAACGTCTAGGCTTATTTACATTACATTATTATTATATTTTTTGTTTCAAATATTTACATTACATTATTACTCATGTTTCATAAAAACCTGTTTTTTCTTCTTAACATATTAAAACCACAAACGTACTAACTGGAATGTTTGCATAGAAAAGTTGAAGTGTTATGGCCAGGGTTATGAATCTTATGATTATGCAAGCAGCATTGTCCTGAGGAATGGGATCATAATAAGTTTGCTCAGAAAATAATGTCAATTCATTATTTTCAGGGGGGACTATCTATTATGAAGAAGAGAGGAGGCAATATATAAAAGGGTCGAGTAAAGCAAAGCGCAGGGAGGAGTAGAGTATATTAACGTGTTAAAAGTTTTGGTCGCAAGTAGAGTTGGTTCTATAATTACTTAGTAATTATTCTCCTAATCTTGTATTTTTGCTTAACCTTTGTGTTTATTTATATTTATTAATTATGTTTTCCTTATCATGCTAGGAAATAATGAAGAAGCTTGAATCATAAGTTTAATTGCTCTAATGCATGAACCGTGAGTTTAATTGCTCTAAGGGGGTGTTATGTTTGCGGTTTATAGCCCACTTGTGTTTTAACAAAATATAAATGGGACTAATTAAGGTTATGTGATTTAACTTAGCTTTATAAAAGTTTGTTGAATTATACAATTAGTTAGTTTCTTGTAGCTTCACCAAAACAGCAAGACCATCTCCACCAGATTGGTCTTTTGCCACCTGTCCTTCCAACGATTACTTTTGACAGTCCAAGGAGTTCTCCAACTGATACGCCTTTTCCATGTGGATTAGACATAGGCCTCTCATCTGTCAAATTTGACAGCGTCTTCTCTTTCTGTCTTTTATTTTATTTTATTTTTTTTGAGAGCGTCTCTCTCTTTCCTTCTCGCGTCTTTCTTCCTTCATCTCACCCAGGACTTCAAAATTTCAGAGAAACACTTTTTCTCTCTTCAAGTTTCTTCTCTCTTCTTGAGTATCAGGAACAAGGATAAAAGTTTTTCGACTTTGGAGAGAGAATCAACGCTGAGAAGACCCGCTTCTCCGGTGACTTCGTGGTGGTTTCCGGCCACCGATTGACTCACATGAGGTAGGAAAATTAATCCTTTTGTCATGCTCTACCTCGTACTATCATTAGTTTTTTTATTTTGATGGAGTTTTGAACAATTGGTGTTTTGGGTATAATGTCAGTTGCCGTGGTCGTGATTTCCGGTGGCTTAATACCAAAACAGAATCAGAAACTTTATGAATGGAGAAGAGAAATTGAATAATGGTTTGTCAAACAACCCAAGGCCACCAAGCATGAATATATTGATCGAAAGCATTTACTATGCATAGGCTGGTATAAATTGAATGGGTTGTGAAGTTTGGAGGTGGGTCAAATAGTGATTGGGTGCCCTCAGTGTTTGCAGGTATTTGATCAGATGCCTCACTTAGCTCTTTTGATTCTTCAGATTTTGTTTTGTGGTTCTGTTGTGCAAACTGTGATTGATAGAATGTAAACAACATGATTGTTTTGAGAGAATTTCTTGTGTATTTCTTCTCTGAGTTCAATATCACATTTACATCAAGAGCATAAGGTTGTGCTTTGACACTGATGTGAGTAGAGACCTGCATATTGTCTAGTCTTGGACCACTATTGCCTGTAAGGATATTGGGCCATCACCTTTCAACACATAACTTTCCCAAGGTTACTAGGAGAGCACAAGTTGCGTAAAAGTAGGAAAGGGACTTCTCCAACTTTCCCGGTGACTCAAGGAATCAAAGAAGCATGCGAGATTTGAAGAGAAAAATCTAAGATAATCACTCTCACTAATCTTGAGTAAAGGCGGTATTCATTCCATATTTATATTTGATATGCGCATCGATTAAATGATTCAATATGGCTATCTGCATTAAATGGTTTTTAAGATGCATATCAAATAGCGATTGGCTTTGCTAAAAGTTAGGAAGTTTTGATTGTTTATCAAAATCAGTTTTAAAAGTCTTTCTTGTTTATCTTAATTGTTATGAAAAAAAGATTTGATTAAGGGGGAGTCTTGCTCCTCTATAAAAGGTTTTGAAACTGATTTCATTTGTTAGAGTTTTTGAGCATCTAAAAGTTATCTTATTTTGTGTTGCATGTTTACACAAATGTTTTTCTAAAAAATTCTCTTTGATTGTTATTTGTTTTTACTTGTCTACTCTGTTCACTTGCATATCTCATTCTCAAGATCAGTGAGACGTTGAGATTAAGGAAGATTAGAAGATTGGCTCATCTAGATGGTGTGAAAATCGAGTTAGAAGTTAGTGCAGTTGTAAATCAAGTTAGCAGTGTTGCTAAGTACGTGAGAGTGATTGTTATGAACATCACTACTTATATACTGTAAACTCATTGTTTCATATTGGATTGATTTTCTCGTGTTGGCTACGTTATAAGCCACGCAGTGAAGTTTCTCGGTGGAGAGATTTACACTGCGTTAGCAATTGTTGTGTTAATTTGAAAGTGTACACTACGTTTTACAAAGTTGTTTTCTTAACCATTTTGTTCTATCGAGTATTTACATTGCCTCTCAATCCCGAATCAGGATTGTTACTAAACTTCAATCCTGTAGGTTTGAGATCTTGATAAGGAGTGTCATCGAATTCTAATCCTAAATTAGGATTGTTTTTACTTTCCAGTCTTATATCCTTAACAATGATAAATGCATATGATTAAAGCATGTTTCTATTGCTGTCATGTTTCTTTTACCTAAAAGAAAGGAAAAGAAAGGCTGTGCAAGTCTTTAGGTCAATTCAATTGACCTTCTAGTAAGCCATCTAGAAGTTTTGTTCGTTTGACATCTCCACTGTATGATCTTTGATTTACAAGATAAAAAAAGGGAAAACAACATAACTAGAATTATATATATTAAAATAATATTCAAATTCGACATCTCCATTTGAGCTAAAATTAGTCAAAATGTTAACATGTCAATTTTGTCATGTCATATGTCAAATTTAAATTTGACCAAGGCCAAAAGACATAGCCATTGGAGATGCTCTAAGGGAAAATTTGTCAAAGCATCTTATTACATCAAATATGGGTTACATTTTGTGCATGAGTAAGGTTAGATGTGATGCCTAAGTCTCTACTCCTTTGCAAATTTTTTTTTTTTTGAAAAGGTCTCCACATTTTTATTAGTTTAGTTTAATTTTTGTGCAGCTTGGTTTATCTTCAAACTAAAATCAACCAAACCGTTTACTACCATAATTGTTAATACCATCCTTGCAATATTTAGCTTCCAAAGGACTAAAGTTGTGAACTTGTAAAAAGTTAGATTGCATGTTTTTCTAGGCTTTCTTGCCGAAATCTGGCTAGGTTTCAGTTTCCCCAATCCTTTGGGTACAACACTCTTCATTTCCCTTTACTAAAACTTAGCCTTCTACGCTTGGAAGTAGGGCACATTGCATGCATATTTGATTGTTTAGTTACGCTCAATGATGGCCTAACAGTTGGTCAGGAACGAGATCGAAATATGAAACCCCCTCCCGCACGATTCCAAATGCGATCAATTTACAAGACGACGTTGGCCTGCTAATCAGGGACAGATTCAAGGGGGGTCGAATCTGGGCAGCTGCCTAACCTCGAAACTTAAGATAAGCTATGGAAGTCTATTTGGTCTTAGGGTTGTGCATAATTCTTTTCTGAAGGAGAGGGCAAGAGGGTTGTGGACGATACTCTACACGTCCTTTCTGTCTCTTATCTCCAATAAAGACACCGCCTGGTAGTTTGAAATATGTAATTAGGGATAAGAGTCCTAACTAGATTTAAAGACAATTAAAAATAAATGACACTAGAAACTGTGGGTGGTCACCCGTCTAGAAGTGGTTGTTGAAAATAATAAATTTTCTTATTGATTATTTATTTAAGTTTTGACTTTTTTTTATCCCTGACAATTAAAAAGATATATAAAGTTATTTAATATTTTAAGGGTATGAAAGTAAAAAAATTCAGTTATGGTAAATATAGTATAGATAATACTTGTCAAAGATATAACATAGCATATGTGGCATCAGCATCACTATTCTACACTAGGTTTAGAGAATTGTGAGCCCCGGAAAAATGTGTTGAGCTTATTGGAGATCGTACGAGAAATTGTTTAACGATCTCGATAAACGTCAAGGTGCTCGAGAATATTTTTAGAAATTTTCATGAAGTGAAATTCTCAATTTAGGAGTTGGATAATAAAGTACACGTCAAGAAGAATTCGTGAAAATTTTCGAGGAATTTTCTGGATACCCGAACTATTCATAGCAATTTTTCGAAGTTATGGATCTTAGAAAATAAATTAGAATTAGAAAACAAGTGGAGCAATCTTAGCCATCCATTTTCCCCACCGCTTGATCATGGCAGTCCATTGTTTAATGGACCATCTATCTATGCCCTTGATCTATTTGAAGGGCCAGAATGATCGAGAGAGAGAGCTGGGAGCTCTCTGACCCGGAAGTGGGTCGCCGACCCGAAGGAGAAAACCCGGCCAGAACACCGTCCTCCGGCTACGAAATAGCGGCGGACCACCACATACAGCTTCGTCTCACTGTCACCTACGTCCCTGCTGTCTCAGATCGTCCATGCAACGATCGTGCACAGAGCAACGACAACGGGAAGCCCGAGCTTTATCCGGTCACCTCTGCAACTTCCGGCCACTACGGCCACCCTCTGAGCAGCTTGGGGTATGGAAATTCGTCTTCTCGTCATGTTCTACTTGTTAGTCTAATTAGTTCCCCAATTCGATCAGCTTTAACCCATTTTCGTTTCTAGGTTGCTTCTGCCTCCGTCGAGGTACCTCGACGCCGGCAGTTTCCCAACCTCTCCTCGGCTTAGTTTCGGCCTGGGTGTATTCATAGGAGCAAGCTGACACCAATTTGAGCATAAAACCCCAAACTTGCTGGGTTGTAAAGGTCGCATTCTCCATCCATCGTCGGTCGAGTTCCGAGAGCTTGCCGACGGAGTTTATCAACACGACCTTGACTGACTGATTCCAACAGCCGTCTTCTTCGCTCTGAGGTCTCACCTGCATGCCAACTACTGGAGGTAAAATCGAAGTCTGCTCTGTGGTACTGTTGACAGTTTAGATGAATTGTGGTGTTGGGAGTGAAATTGAAGTTGGAATGCATGTGTGGATTGGGTGTTTGAGTCTTGGACCGAATTGGTTGAGTTGAGCATTAAGAAATTGATCTGGATTGTGGAATAGATATTGTGGGTGCATGAAGTTCCTATGAAATTGATTACTGGTTATGATTGAATTATTGGTATTGTGTTGTATGTTTGATTTGTGGTTGTTGTTATTGAAGATGTAGCAGTATAGAAATTGTGAATTGATTGTGGAATAATCGAAAATTTGGTCAATTTAAGAAGCTTGGGTGTCCTTAGTAATTTTGGGTACACCTCGTATGGAAATTGGAAAATATTGGGTGTCCATAGTAAATTCCGTGGAATTACTATGCGACAAAACGGTTATGTGAATTTGAGATATTTCGGTAGTGAAGCCGTTGTTGGTTTGCTTGTGTAATTTGTGGTTTGATTATAAGTAAAGAAAAGAAATTATATTAATATATATTGGGTGGCCTTAATAAATCGGGTGCACTTAATATATATTTTTTGTCGATATCGTAATTTCAAGTAAGGGTTCGGTAATTTAGGTCAATTATCGAACAAGTCTCGATTGGTCAAACATTGGTCACAATTAGTCAACCCCTGGTCAAATTAAGAAAAGTTGGTTGTACGATTTTGTTAATCGTCAAGATTTCAGTTATTAATTCAATGCGATATTAACTATCGAAATGTCGAAACTTAGGACTCCAGCTACTCAAGGAACTGAAGATTCGTGATCTCTGAACAACGTGAAATGGTAAAGCTTCGAAATTCAGGTAAGGGACTCGGGACTCTCTATTGGCTAATGGTTTTCCATATTTGATTATATATGTGATGCATGATGAAAGTGTATTGTTAGTTCAACTTTAAAATGTTTTTAAGTAACGTGCGTATAAGATTGTTGATGGCCGTGTGTGAGAGCGGAAAGGTGGTCGATGACTTCCTTGGGGATTAGCCACCCCTAAACCTCCGGAGGGTTAGCTATACAGGTCGGACGGTGCGCAATCGCAATGTTTACCCGGTTCTGTGTGTGTAGCTAGTGTGTTAATTTTGGCGCTTTGTGACTGGTAAGGTCAGATGTTAGTTCCACGGAACCAAGCCATCATGTAAATCACACATAGTTTTCTAATCATGCATCGGGTTTTAAGATGAATGATATTTTAAATTTGTCGTTTTTACATATTTATTCGCTTTGTTTTCACACTGGGCCCAAATCCAATTTATTACAAAGTTTTAGTTGATTTTCAAACCTAGCCGGAGTGGGTCCCATAAAACAGTGAGGATGAAAGCTCACTCCTACAATAGTGTGTGTGCAGGTACTGTGCACTGGTAACGAGATTGTGGCGGACGGAGCTGGGTGCGCGGAATTTGATAACTCTTCCGGACGGTAATCGAGTTTCCAATGTACTCTCAATCTTTATTTCTTGGTCTAGGCTATTCTGAAACTTCTTGTTGAATGTTCACCGTGTGGTTAAGTCTATTAATCCTCGACTATTCAAAAATGGCAAGTTCTATACGAACAAAGTGAATTTTGTAATTTCAAAAAGCTTTCAGCTCAAAAGTATTTCAAATTCCCGCTATGCGTTTTACGAAAATTTTATCAACAAATGCCTGGCAGTTCTCTAGAATGTAAATCGAGCATTCAATTTATATTTTAGAGTCTCGCAGCACTGTGACGTGCTCAAGCTGACGAGGTGCAGTTTGGGGTGTTACAAGAATTGTGTATTTCTTTATATATTTTTTGTTTAAACTACAAACTATACTACTCTCTTTGCCCCTTGATAATTTTTCTTTTTGTTTTTTATAATTTTGCTTTAGTAAATGATATTTATTTGTGCTCCCATTTTCATGTATGTAGTTGCTACATATTTAAAAGTTTATAACTCCAATTAAAATATAAGAAAATTTTCTTTGAAAACCAATATATTGAAAAGAAGTCTATTATTTGTCTTACCTTATCTGAGTAAAATTACTCGGCAGTCTTCCATTATCGACAAAACTCCCAAAACTTGATGGCCACGGTCATCTTCAGCCTTGTGGCTCTCTGTTTTTTTCTATTTGCTGTGTTTGATTGTTCATATGGGAAGCCGCCTTGGTCTGGGGCTTCTATTTCTCCTTCTGTCGTCAACCAAGTGCTCCGATTGGAGGATGAGGTCGTGGTGGACGTGTTAGTGACTGGAATATCCGGTGACCCTCCACTCTGGTTGGGCGATAGGGCCCAAAAACTGGATCTGAATTCAGGTTGAAGTTCCATGAGGGATCTGACAACGGCTCGTTTTGTTGGGTTTCTGTTAGAGGCTTTTGTTGGACTTCGGCGGGGATCGATCAAGGGGATTGGGTCTTGGCGTCTGGCCTGGGATTGGGATCGTCCCTTGAGATCCGGATCAGGATCGACTCCGGCTGTCAGCTTCTGGTTCGGGAGTGGCTTCTGCTGCAGGCTGGTAGTGGAAGTGAAGCTCCGACTTGGTCTTCCAAGTATGATGTTGATGGGCTGGCAGCAGCGGCTGCTGGGTGTTCCCCTCGACTGGCATCGGTGACGGCACAACTAATGGTGGCTGGGTGGAAGAACACATGTGGGCTCAATGGGCTAGGGTTGTTTACCCTACTCTTTGGGCCTGCTCTTGGTGTTTCTGGGCCTCCTGGGCCTTGGGTTTGGGTACACTGGTCTGGGGTTTCAAGTAGGCTGGATTACCCTTTTGCTAGGGGGTTGGATGGATTGGGTCTCTATGGCCTATAGTGCTGTTTAATTTTTGTTTGGATCGTAAAAATCAGTGTCTTAGTTGGAACCATTTTATGTAAGCTTCGAAGTTTTTAGGTTTTTGTTAGAATAAAAGTGCGTAAATTTATCAAAAGGTGGGTGTACTCTGAATTTGTTGGGATTTTATTCTTCTAGAATAGGGTGTCAGGAGGTTCTAAGGAACGATTCTCTCTGTCGACCCTATAGGGGTGTTTCGTTTTTATACTACTTACTGAATTATAATGAAATGGTTGACCTATTACCATAAAAAAAAAATTATAACCATACTAAAACCCATTCAGCAAAAGGACAAACAAAATAAATAGTTAATTGACTATTCTGCCCCGGCATTCTTTTTCCAATTTTTCCATTCCTCTTTTACGCGCCTCCGTCACCGTTTCAAGCTGAGCTGAGCTGAGATGTTGTGCTTCTGCCCCTGTTTCGACGATAACCACCACCACTGTAGTTCCGACGACGAGGACCTCGACCTGGAGCCGGTCCTGCTCATCTCTGGAATCGGAGGTTCCATTCTAACTTCTAATAGGAAAAAGTCGGGCTTATACTTGGGTCTAGGTACGGATCCTATTGGTTGGCTTGGAATTCAAGAAGAAACTCTGGTCTCTCTATAATCCCAAAACATCTACACATTCTCTCTAGCCTTTGTTTTTTTGGTTGGTCATAATTGGAGATGGTTTAGTATCTGTCATTCAAAGAAAATGTGAATGATCAATCAACACTACATGCACTCTGACATTATTATGATCAAAGCTCATCTATGTTGTAACCAACTCATTCAAAATTGAATTGCTAATTCGTAAAGTTTGAATCTTTCAAAACTTATCAAGTACAAGGTTAATGAATTAGCCATAACTCTCTATTTGCCCAATTTTCAGGTTATACAGAAACTTTACACAAAGATAATGAAATTGTTGTCCCAGATGATGATTACGGCCTCTATGCAATTATATTCTAGACCCGTCTCCAGTGAGAATATTACTTATGTTTCTTTCTGTGGAGTGTTATTGTTTTGTTATATGATTCCAAAAAAGTTTCCATTTTTTTTCTGCAAAACCAAGAAAACACCTTTTGACTCTGCAACTTCTCTGTCTTGAAGAAAAGCACAGGTGCAACTGTAATGGACAGAATTGATGTAAAATGAGTCTTCTGTTTAAGAAAATTCTAGCTACAACTTTTTTGGAATATGTAAATCTGCTCCAATTTGTGGTGATATTGTCTGGCTCCAATAAGGGAAGCTGATTTGATCAAGTAGGTTTTTTAATTTCTGGGATTAACGATTACCAAGCAACAGTCTGAATCTTGGGTTAAATTTGTTTTGTATCTAATTTCTATAAATGCTGTAGTATTAAACTAAACCATATCAATGATAAACCCGCAGCATTGCGCTGGCTTTATTTCTAGTCTACACTATTACTAATCTTTTATGATGATGATCCTTTTTTAGTTTTTTTTTTTTTTTTCATTTTGTTTCTTAGCAAGCTGACATGTATGCTTCTAGATCATGCCTGTACTAGGAGGAGTACTGTATGTTATAGACTTCTGAATTTCAAAGCACGCAACCCTCTCATATATGTGCTTGCTACAGTATTCAATGTAAGCAGCTCTACTGTGGAATTTGACCAATATAATATATAATAAGAGATTTGCATTCCTAAACAGCTGGGAATCCTCCACAATTCTATTATTTATCTTATCTTATCTGAGAAAAATTTCTAGATCTGCCGCTGCTGCTGTTAATCTACACAATTACTAATCTGTTATGATGATTCTTTTTGAGTATTTTTTTGTTTTGACTAACTTCAGTTTATCCCATTGAGGTTTAGGATCGTCATCATGCTAGTTCCTCTGATCTCGATTTAATCAGTAACACCCTTACTCTCTATATTCATCAATCGTGTCCAATGTTTGGATCTCTAGACGTTAAATCTGTTATGTGGGCTTCCTTGAGGGGGTAAAATGGTTATTTTTGCACATTCTGGGATTTTAGAAAATTACAAGGAAATTACTATGATGCAATCGTGGTCGTCCATTCAGCCACCACTTGATCACAATCGTCAAAAATTTATTTGAGAAGTGATCGAATCGATTCTGAGAAAGGAAGACAAGGCGGAGGCAGACAAATATGTAAAGAAGATGAGCAGCACCGCACCAGTCCAAAACGATGACGCTTAAGCTTCGCAAACTGTTTCTTATCACAAGCGAAACCGACAACTTTCTCTGCCTGATTTTGTGGAGATTCCCCCAATGGCGATGTCTTCCGCTCGATCGAGTTGCATTCCTGGGAGCATCAGAGGAGAATTTGACACGGCCATCACAAGCCGGTCATCAATCGGAAACCCAAACACCACAGGCTCCTCGTCGTAGGAGAAGGTGAAGAAGACCCAGGCGCGAAGACGATCAAGAAGACAATGATGGAGATGTGGTGGTAGATGAGGCTGAGGAAGAGCACGACCAAGAGGACCATGGCATAGTTGGACCGAAAATGGGTCAAGTTCCAGAAGACTCGGGTCGAGGCATCGGAGAGGCCTTGAAGGGAGGCTGAGGGTGGTCGGGTCGGCGAATTCTGACCATGGCTGGTGTGCCGCCATCGTCGATTGGTCAGCTTCCTTGAACCGGATCACGATTCCGGTGAACATTGTGGAATGGGTGATTCCAAAGATTTGATTTTGGGGTGAGGAAAGTGAAAATTGAGAGGAAATCAGAGATGGGTCTTTGGTTTCTATGTTACTACTATGAGAAGAAGAAGAAGAAGAAGAAGAAGAAGAAGAAGATGATGATGATGAAGATGAGCTGAGAGAGAGAGGAAAGGAGGGGGAGGTTGACCTTTTTTTTTTCAATCATGAAATGACCATTTTAACCTCTAGGGTTTAGGGTTCAGGGTCATGGGTGTTTCTGATTAAGTTGAGAGTATAGAGACTAATATAGAATTACTTTTAAATTTTAAGGATAAATTGAAATTAGTCCTTTTTTTTTTTTCATTTCGTTTCTTAGCAAGCTGACATGTATGCTTCTAGAACATGCCTGTACTAGTAGGAGTATTGTATGTTATAGACTTCCGAATTTCAAAGCACGCAACTCTCTCATACATGTGCTGACTACGGTATTCAACGTAAGCAACTCTACTGTGGAATTTGACTAATATAATATATAATAAGAGGTTTGCATTCCTATACAGCTGGGAATCCTCCACAACTCTATTATTTATCTTGTCCTATCTGAGAAAAATTCCTAGATCCGTCACTGCTGCTAATCCACACTATTACTAATCTTTTGTGTTGATCCTTTTTGAGTTTTTTTTTTCTTTTTTCATTTTGTTTCTTAGCAAAGCTGACATGTATGCTTCTAGATCATGCCTGTACTAGGAGGAGTACTGTATGTTATAGGCTTCCGAATTTCAAAGCACGCAACCCTCTCATACATGTGCTGACTACAGTATTCAAAGTAAGCAACTCTACTGTGGACTTTGACCAATACCATTTATAATAAGCATTCCTAAACAGCTGGGAATCCTCCATTTTGGTAAGTCCTCTGTTCCGTAACCTCAATAGGAGTCATCTGCAAAACAAATGGGGATATTCAGCAAGAAAGGAGCATCAGGGTTCTCGGCCTCTTCCACAGCAGAACAAGTTACTCAAGGGATTGATGGAAATATTCTTACTTCAATTGTTACAGGTCACAAGTATATGCTATGCGCTACTGATTTATTTTCAAGCTTTACTATGTCCTGCTCTGTTCCATCTCTTTGGTTTATATGGAAAGGCTTAATTATAAGCTGATATCTAGGACTCAATACGATCGATATGTCACAGAAGCAACTTCCCATGTATGAATTATGGGAAGAAAACTAGAAAAGCAGTGATTTGACCTACTTTTGTTAATTCCTTGTATGTGAAACTAGAACCATTCTATTCTTGAAAGGTTTTTTCTCGGTTGCACTGAGATGTCTCTTCCGCGATATATTTTTATCCTTAAGTTCTATCTCTCCTATTATGTAGCACATGGAGACACCAATATGAGCTTAAACTATGCACTCAAACCTCAACTTTGTTCAATTTCAGGAGCCTCAAGTGGTATTGGGATAGAGACAGCGCGTGTTCTTGCATTGCGCGGTGTTCATGTAATAATGGCAGTAAGGAGCATAGATGCTGGTACCAATGTTAAAGCAGAAATCCTTAAAGAAATCCCCAATGCTAAGATTGATGTCATGGAGTTAGATCTCAGCTCATTAGCATCCGTAAGAAAATTTGCAGCAGAGTATAATTCCAAAGGTCTTCCCTTGAATATCCTTATGTAAGATAAGCAATCATGTTCTGATCTTTTCCTTACATTGATTCTGTTGTATGTACTCAGTACTCACTGCGGAAGCTCATATAGAAACAATTTGCACTTCTTCCTTTGTTGTCAGTAACAATGCAGGGGTCATGGCAGATAAATTCAAGCTATCTCAAGACAACATAGAACTCGATTTTGCAACTAACCATTTAGGTCTGTTACCTACAAATTTTGCAGGCTTCTTTAATAAATCTATACATTTGTTACTTGAATCATCCAATTGCAATATGCAGGTCATTTTCTTCTCACAAATCTTCTGTTAGATAACATGAAACACACATCAAGAAAAAGCAGCATAGAGGGGAGAATTGTTAATGTATCATCATTTGGCCATAGATATATATACCGTGAAGGAATTCGTTTTGATAGTATTAATGATGAATCAAGGTAACACTATGCATGGCAGCATGTCTTTGAGGAATCGTCTCTACGCCTTGCTGGAATGCTGGTTTAAGATTATTAATTAAAATGTGTTTCACTTGCTAATTTACAGATACAACAACTATATTGCTTATGCAGAATCCAAGCTCGCCAACATATTGCATGCTAATGAGCTTACAAGGCGCCTCAAGGTAGTGATTGAGTGCCTTTATATTTTAGAGATGTTCTGCTTTCTGAACTTCTTGGTTGAATTGGTGACTTTTTTTTTTTGAAAACTAAACAGGAAGAAAGGGTTGAGATAACTGCTAATTCTCTTCATCCTGGAACAATTCGCACCAATATTATGCATAATGATATCCGTGTAAAGTGTAAGCTTCATCTGCTGTGCTTACCAGTGTGAACTGGTGTGGGTTTTGAGTTTTCAATGATTAACTTACTTATTGTTTGGCTTGAAACAGGTCTTCTTAAGGTGCTCAAGATACTTTTTCTGAGCAAAACTATTCAGCAGGTATCGATCAGGTTTTACAATATATGTAGCATCACTATTTTGAGTGCAATGCTGCATGGACTCATGAACCAATTACTACACTGTAGCGTCGCTCACGATATAGGATCCACATATATAAAGGGGTCGCATGGCTATTAGAAATGTGATATACATTGTGATTCAAATGTTTATTTCTCATTGAACATGGTCATGCAGGGAGCAGCAACCACATGCTTTTTGGCACGGAATCCACAAGTTAAGGAAGTAAGCGGTGAATACTATGCGGATTGTAACATTGCCAAACCGAAATCTCAGGCAAATGATGCAGATTTGGCTAAGAGACTCTGGGATTTTAGCTTGAGTTTGACTGATCTCAACTAGTAGTGGAGGTTTCTGGGCCATATGGTTTAGGGAGCTGTAATTCTGCACTATTTGTTATGAAAGTCAATTGTCATATCAAATATTTGTACCATACTCGTAATTTATTACCAGTTGGCCGTCAAAACAATTTGTCCTACTCAATGACACTGTTCCATATATGAAAGCAACATCACAAATTCTATTCTGTTGCTTATTATAAATTCCAAATGCATGCAATTAGCACAAACGTCATGGTTCTGCTAATTTGCATTATTACTCGTCTTTATTGATAACCCTTCTTGGTTGTTCCTTAGTAGATTAGAACCATGCACCAAGGACATACAGCAAGAATATTTTATTCAAAATCATTATATATAGGAAAAAGGATTATTAAAACTGAATTTGGTAAGTGGTCTCCATTGTTGTCTATAATCAGGGGGCTGTCTCTTTTATTAGTTGTCACCAGTAGTTTATGAATGCAATTCAAGTATATATGCACTGTTGGTTTTGTTCAAAAGTTCTCTACTCCCAATCATCTGCAAAAGAAATGGGGTTATTTAGCAAGAAAGGAGCATCTGGATTCTCTGCCGCTTCCACAGCAGAACAAGTTACTGAAGGAGTTGATGGAACTGGCCTTACTGCAATCGTTACAGGTCATGCTCCATTTTGAAGCTTTTTTATACTATGCTATTACTGCTTTATTCTCAAGCTTACTAGGCCCTGCTCTATTACAATTCTTTATTTCGGATGAAAAGGGCTTAAAAGCTTACTGATCCAAACAAAATTAGAATAAGAATACAGCATGACAGAATCCAAAATGCTTGACAGCCTCCCTAGATATGTTCCATTGCTTCCAAGTTAGGCTGTGGAGTATGTTTGAGAGCAAAATTACAGGCCAGGACTAATGGCATGACAGAGTCCAAAATGCTTGACGACCGTCCTATGAATTCCTCCTCGAGCTCGATCTACACATCGTCCTAAACAAATTGATATTATAAATCACCCCTCGAGAATGAAAAATAAATTGATAATAATTAAATAGAAACCCTAAAAATGATAATTCGTCAAAAGCTCGAAATCAAATCGGAACGAGCTCAAATTTCATAGGTTAAGTTAATTCGATAACTATAACAACCTATCGAGTCGATCCAACTATCCGATCTTTTCCGATCAAAACCCAAATTTCTGAAACTTCGAAAATTTCTAGATGCCAAAGTTCATGGTATGGCTACCAAACTATATCCACATGCTCGTAACAATGAGCTCTCCATAACAAACCAAAATAGAAGGTCTGAAATGGCTGGACGCGCAACCACCTTCAACCCTGAATTGGATCACAACATTGGTGCCAAAAGATTCACAACAACAAGCCTAACATCTTTCATAACTACAACAAAGTCAGATTTCAAAGGGGGAGGCAATTTACCTACAAAGCTTGGGAATCCCGATTTCTTCTAGCCCTCAAACCTCCTCACTCTAATCAAGTAAAGCTGCACCATTTGGAGGGTTTGAAGTACGTTGAACGAGCTTCAAGATGCAATCGATTTCCTCATCAGAGGTGGCTGAAAAATGAAATTCCGACCGGGTTGAGTGTGCGGCCTGTCGAAGCACTAATGGCTTCGATTCTCTCTTCTATATACAAATAGGAGCTGATGGGCCAGAGGCTTGGTAGCTGTGGATAGGTGCGTCATACTCGACCGATCTGGCAATTTAGGGTGGCCGAACTCTGGCAAAACCTGCCTGGTTTATATTCGGGTCAGGTCGGTTATCTGGGTCACGTGAGGAGTTGTACGGTAGTGGAATCACACCTAAAATCTCGTCCCCTTTTTCTAAATTAGCAAAGATTAGGCCCAGCAAACTTTGAAGGACTAAAAATCCTAGAAAGTGTACTGTTGTGTCCCTCCAAGCAGCTCCTCTCCATGTTCATGGCAGTGAATCAGTGTGCAACTTTAGTAAAGGCTTGGCAAGATGTGCGTGGCGTGGGAGCTAGAAAAGCATGAGTTTTGGAAGAAGAGATTTCGGCAATGATTGGTAGATTGGTTGAGGTATTCGATATAATTAGGGATATGAGTTGGGAATGATAGGGAACTAAGGATGGATTCGGGAGAGAAGGAGCGTGGTAGAGAAGATCTTTACACGATAGAGCATGATAAGTTTGAATCTACATGGAGGTAGAGGAGTTTCTGGATTTGGAAATGGTTTCTGGGATTAGAATGAGAGAATTGCTTGGGCTATTTAGTGGTTAGCTTATGCCCCCTACTTCACAGCAACTATAACTCTCCATTTATAGAGTGGTGGTAGCTTAGGTTTGTTGTTGTGATTACAATTCCAAGAGTCCCGTCTCTATGTTCCAAGAATCTTGCTGATGTGATCCCAGGAAATATGCAATTGTGATCCCAGAATTCCCGCTGCCCGTGATCCAAAGAATCTTGCTTGATTCCAAGTCTTTGCTACTGGGAAAAGAAAGGTCATCGTTTTGCCTTGGTTCAAAGGTATAGGATTGGTATTGTGTAAAAGGATGTGGACGTGTGGTATAGTATTTGAGATGTGTATATGGTTTTTAAGTAAAATGGTTTGGTGTTGGGTTTCTTCTTCACTTACTCATAATCAGAATTGGGCTGTTGAGCTTGAATTTCGGTCTCCAATTCAAAATTATCTACAAGCCTAAAATTAATAATGGACCTCATGCATTTCTGTTACCTTCCACACCACACTCATTCTTGCAAGCCCAAATGCATGAATGTGACTAAGGTCTACATGCGCGGCATGATGATTATCGGTATAATTTCTTATTGGGCTCAAAATATGAATTGGGCTCGTCAGCTGGATTTTTGGGTGCTAACACTATTTTATACCAGGTTTCCCGAAATAGTAACTCGAGATTTTTAGATCATAACTTTTTCGTACGAACTCCGATTTTTACATGCCATATGTCCACGAACTCGGTTTAACGTGCTCTACATCTTTCATGAAGGAAGTTTTCTCAAAAATTAGATCAAAGAAAAAATCAAACTTAGAGCCCTTAAAAGTTCGAAATGAAAGTAAATGACCATTAAACGGGGGTAAATCTAGATACGAGGAGTAACAGCCAATTAATCTCAAGAACTCTAAGAGGTTTACAACTTGCCCTAAAACACTTCAAGACTTGAACATCAAGAATCGAGTTATACATTATTCCAGTAACAATTCACACACATTAATTGCATGAACCACTTCACCATCAAATCTGACCTTGTTTCTAGAATTCCATTTCAACCATAGAGAGTAGTAAAAGCCACCATCCATAACTCCTTTAGTTGAGCACTACGTCCAGCATGAAGACCACAATTATAGACATCTAATATTGAATTAGGCAAAGCTCACAATTCAAATTTATTCAACAAAAAATGCCATATTGCTTATGCAAAAGAGCAATTCAAAAAAATATGCTCTACAGACTCCACATTCTTGCAACAAAGACCACATCTAGATGGAAGAGCAATACCCCTCCTTTGCAATAAATCATCCGAAAGAACACGGCCATAATGTAAGACCCGCCATGTTAACAAAGACATACGGGGTGTAATGAAGTTCGATCAAATAAACCCCATGAAGCAAAAGCAGCGTGCGGTCTTAAAATTTGAAAAGAAGCCTTTGCAGTAAGCTCACCTGACGATGATGCAGACCAAACAAGAAGCGTACACCAGAATTCAATCACAGACTAGTAAAGAAGCAACCTCATGTTCCACGATCCAACGAAGTATGCAAACTATGGCTACTCGCAAAAAAAAAAAAAAAAAAAAAAAAAAAAAAAAAAAAAAAAAACTAGTAAAGGGATAGGCGGGAGTGTCCTACCTCAGTCACTGTCATTCTCCTCGTACAAATATTGGACCTAGAATCAAAACTCAAAACCTAGATTGCAAACCAAGATTTGCTGGTGGAACTTCCGATGGGCGACCCTACTCAGTTGTCATGATCAGGCACATACAAACCACCCAACAATAAGAGACGGAGAAGGAGTTGATATGGAAAACGGACTAGCAAAATTGAAACTGATATGGTCACTATGGAGAAGACACCGATTGACTAAATGCCATTTTAATGTCGCCATGCTATCAGAACACTGAAATCATTTCTCCAGCATGAAGTACGATTACACTCTTGCAAGCGGAAAATACACACTTGACAATGGTGGACAAGGTCATAACATTACTTACGCTCAAACCAAGGGGACAAAACTCTATTTCCAGAGGGGAAAAACTCGACCATTTGATACATTTGTATTGTAGTTTCATGACCTACCGCCATTTGATGAAAGCTATTGTTGGATATTCTCCAGATCAAAGTCGGAATATGGTTCTTATGGGCGGTTTTGGAAACATGTAACACACAAATACTTCTTTTCTATTAGGTACACTTTCTCTCTGTGGTATTCCACTTCTTGCTTGCTCTTTTCTTTCTTTTTTTCGGGTTCCGTATGGCAGGATTAACCGTGTTTTATGTGTTTCGGATCTATCTAGATACTTTGAAGGACACCACTAATGTTAGAAGCTGATGATAAACATCTCAGTTTCTTGCAGACAAATGACCCTGAACCTGCAGCCTCACCACGGTGTTTAGGTACGTCGAATTTCCCTAACAAGAACTGAAGATCTTAGATGCTTCTTTACGTATAACTAGCAGGTGGTTTGAGAACATTGGTCGGTTCCTAAACCCTAAACAACCAACTTCTGTTGGCCTCACTCTGTTGACAAAAATTTTCAGGGTTACTGAATTCTACAATAGAAGATATAATCACGGAATCACCGTCTCAGAGTTTGCACAAACGGATTCTGATAAAAGAAAACATCTGCTGTCGGCAAATGGGTTCACATATTCCAAAAGAGATACTCTAAAGCAGAAATGTGGGTCAAATATAAACGCCCACAGACACTATCAATTAGGAGTCCGCTATCATTATTTATGTCACATGTCACCAATCACTCCTGTCCAGTTCTATTGTAAACTTATATCACAGAGTAAAACACTGACATTAGCATCCAAAAGTTGACTTCAATGTGATTTTTCACCATCCATACTTGAATGCGCAGCTTCTGAGTTTCAATTCCAGGTACCATGTACAAAAAACATCATTAGACCTGGCTTAGTCATCATCTAAGTACTTTCTCCAATCTAAAAACCCAAAATTTGTCTGTAAGTTGAAGCCATTGTGGCACTAGTTGGCATGCATACTCCGTTAACTCACGCCTGGCTGTATCATAGGGAAGAAAGACCAATTCTTTGATTGCCTATTCTCGTTCGAAACAACCTTCTCATTCGCCCACCAGTCAGTGCTGATATTGGAGGTGCCAGAATCTCCTCCATCTGCATTGTCGAAATTGAATTCCTTAGCAGAACCAAGTGTGATGGTTCGCTCCTTCTGATGCCGGTGGAATGCCTCCTCCCCATCTCCTACAGCCTTTTCTGATGATTCATTGGATGTGTCAACAACAGGGCACTCATGACTACTACTCACTTCTTGACTAGGACCTTCTTCTCTTTCAGCCTTTTCTGTAGTTTGTAGAGATGTTGATACAGCTTCAGCTAATGCTACTGGCTTCTTGTCCACACATCTTACAACTTCTTCATCACTTAACTCAAACGAGACTCTATGACCGATGGAAACATCATCATTTCTGCGTCGACTGTTTAATCCTGCATTTAATACACCTTCAGGGGTATGCGGTTTTAGAGTAAAACCATCGGAAGATGTAGACTTTGCAGCATCAGGAGTCACAGAACCAGAACATAATCTCGAACCCCAATCACGGGTGAAGAGAATATCAAGGTTCAAGAGTTTAGGAGCTTCACCTGTTCGGAACTCCAGGAAGTGACGACCACCAGAAGCAAACTCACTGTCAAGGAAAGGAGAAGAAGTACCAGAGCCTGAGATACCTGAGCTTGGTGATATAAGCTGACCAACTGGGCTTCCAGGGTACAGTTGGTAAGACTGAAATTCATAGTGAGATAATGGGTATCTCTGACCACCTTCACCATTCCTGAAGTTAGGATCAAGCAGCTGAGCAAATGGAACCTCAGGTGACGAAGGTGTAGTCAAGTGAACAGACTCGGCAGGAGGAGTGAATGGAGCAGTTGATGGTTCAGTAGTAAAGGTTGAGAAAACAGGAGGTGAGACCAACTGGGTTTCGTGAGCATAAGGACCAATGGCAAATATTGATGCAGGCCCGGGGGAGTACATACTAGCAGAAATAGAAGATTTAAAACCAGCTGGTGATTGCATGGCAGAAGGAGGTTCTGACTGAAGAAACGAAGCAGGAGAGGACGGAGGTGCAGCAAAGGGAAGTACAACGGAAGGTGCTTGGGTTGGATTTTCGGCTCTAGGGTCATCGCCTCCAGGGGAACTTGTTTCTGGGAGAATAACAGCATGTCCAATTCTCTTCCTATGTCTTTGAAAGCCGAAACACCAATAGACACTCCAGCCTTTGGCCCATCTTCTCTTCTGCATTTAACCAAATCTCGTTATTATAACAAACACTTGATATCAGAAGGACGACACCAATTCTCTTTGGACAGTAACCTGAGATACCAGAAGAAACTGATAATGAAAAAGATTTAAAGTCAACTACATTAGATCGGTTCAAGATGCCAAACACAAATGGTTGTCCGGTCACCACAGAACAATTTCTAGTCTCGATTTAAAGTGGCCATCACTAAGCATTTGGTGCCCCCCTTTCACTTTCTACCCCAACTAGACTACCTCTATCAACAATAGAAAGTGCAAGTCCACATTTTCACCTTTAACTCATCCACGCATAATTTCTTCTTCTCTTTTTCTTCAACCTTTTACAAAGAACCATAACCTTCCCCCCACCAGCAGTCAACGATTAATGATTCCATTTGAAAGCTAAACTGAGACCTCCGGGGTTAATACCAAAGATTACTCCATTTAATTGATCCTGCCTCCCTCCACCATGACAAATTTTCCTTCTTAAGTTTCTTTCTCTTTGTCCAAAGTAAAAGTAACACCAAAAGAAAATCACTCCAATACTCCCAGGGAAAGTTTTCACATTTATTAGATTTAAAAGGGGTTCATCAAGACTCAGATTTAGTTAGTCATTCAAAGCTACATACAGTTAGTTACATAAAGCAAGTCAACTCTTCAACAAAAAAAACCCATCAAAGTTTTCACTTTTACAAGCACTTCACACTTTTCCAAATCACAATTTGCCTAACATGAAGCTACAGTTGAATTAAGCACAATCCAAAATCTCTCCACCCAAAAACAACAACCCACAATCAAATCAAATTGCAAAACGCTAAGATTTACAGAACACTACTGGATCCTAAAAAACAGAAAAGAAAAAAAAAGGAGAAAAACCCAAAATCACAACCACACCAAGATTTGAGCCACCCAAATTAAAAGTCAATGATAACCAAAAAGACCAAATCTTTGAGAAAAATTACCTGCACGGTGGCTTGAGGAACACGGCTCTCGGCCGACGCGATCGCCGAAGCAGCTGCGTTGATAGTATCCAAAGCGTTGCTCCCACTTCTAGACTCTCCGCCGTTCACTCCTCTCATCATCATCATCACCGCCGTTTCACTCCTTCACGGAAAGTCGTCGCCTTTCATGGGAATCTCACCGGAAAACGTTGAATTTTGCCGGGAAAATTGAGCAGAAAACGAAAGTTGCAATCTTTTTCGGGTTTTTGGAGAGAGAAAGAAGCAGAATTTGAAGGGTTTGAGATGGAAATGGGAAAAATGAAGGTGTTAGGGAATGGAAATCAAATCTTTGTGGGAGATTGAATTGGTGTCCGCGTGTGTTATATGAATTCTGTGTTTGTATGTATATATTTATATATTTACTATTTTGGGGTGGACTACCTTTTGGGGTCAAACACGGCAAAGTTTAAGGGTTTATAATCTCAATTATATCACACATTATGGATTCTCAAGATTACTGAAATGCCCCTGGTTGGGAAGTTGTTGGGTTTTCTTTCTTTTCATCCAAGTCATGTTTTCTCTTGTTTCTCACAGATTATCATATGTTTTGAACGAAATTCAAGTATGTAATAAATGAAGTGGTCGAGAGATATATTCAGTTGCTTTTCAGTAATAAAAATGATAGAGTAGCATTTATGTGCTGAATAAGTTACGACCAATAGAGGACGTGACGTGCAGAAATAAAGGATGTGAAGTGCAGCAATACGTGTTACTATTTCGAGCTTAATGTCATAAAATTCATCATTAGGTCTGTTTGCATCAAGTTGACATAAATAACGGTTTGTCCAATCCGAGCGGTGAATGATGGTTTTTTTATTGAAAACGTAATTATAAACAAGTACATATTTAAATATGTAATGATGTAAAACATAGAATTATGAAGTGAGATTTGTGTCGTTTTTGTTTTTTATTCAAGAAATGTCATCTAATTTTAGGTATCTTCCACTCCATTTGCCACTTAGTATGGTGACTAATGTGGGGCTCTCTTCAAAACAGAACATGCTCCTAGTAATTGCCGATTGGTGGTGGATGAGGGTGTTTTGGTCAATTCGCCGTACAACAAAGGACAATTAGTGATGGTGTTAGTTGGAGGTTTTGATTAAATATTAAGAGAGAGATAAGAGTCTTTGTCTAAACGTGGCAGTGGTGCACGTGTGGGTGGGGGCGGGGGAGGGAGATGGGGCCCATGCCACCCTAAGTTTTCTCGATGGCTTTCGTGTGGAGCCCACGTCCTCAACAAATTCTCCCCCTTTACCCGCCACTTTGAACTATCTTGCACGGTTGGTACACCCCCCTCACTTACCTCCCTCTTCAATTTTCAATTCCTTCCTTAAACGAATCTTCTCTCTCTATTTCTATTTAAGTAAAAAACTCTAAATGATATCGGAATTATTCTAAAATATATTTTTTAATATCTATGAAGGAAAATAATTTGTGAGTTTAATGAGGTTTAAAATTTATGACCTTAATTCTAAGTGTCATGTCATGTCACCTACACATCACCTATTAGTTAAATCATGCTATGTAATTATTGAGTAAAAAAACAATCTTGTACTTTCAGGATCTAATAGCTCAATTTTGGTTTTCTTCTAAAAAAAATTATTATTTTAATTTTTTCTTTTTTTATTATATATATAATTCCAAATAATGTAAATGTATAATTCATCCAAAAGTTTTATATATATATAGTCGATGTAGAATTAATATTGTATAAGTTTATATATTAATATCGTAATTATAACCATAAAAGTCAAAAAAATTTGATAACAAAAAGTCAAAAATTAAAATTGGAACCACAAAAATGAAAAGAAAATATATTAATATCGTAATTATAACCCACGAAATCTGGTAAATCCAATTAAAGTAATATTAAACTCTTTTAATAAATAACCTTCTATTAATGTTACCTTACACTAACAAGTTGATTAGAAAAGTAAAAAATTAAATTGGATCCACAAAAATGGAAAGAAATATATTGAAATCGTAATTCTAACATAAGAAATATGGTGATTGAAGAAAAGGTAAGAAAACCAAAATAATTTTGAGCGATTAGATTTTAAAATGATAAGATAGTCTTTTTACTCAAAAATTACATAGCATGATTTGACAAATATGTGATGTATGTAGATGACATGACATGACACCTAGGATTAACGCCACAAATCTTAGGCCTCATTGAGGCTCTATATCATTGCCCAAAATCTATCTACGAATTTTTTTACTTCAAATAGTACATGAAGTATTACGCCGTTACTAAATCTAATACCTCGATTAACTTTTTCCTTTAAAATCGCCTACGTAGCATGTCTTTTTTGGATAAAAACTCCAAATGGTATCCAAACTATCGCACAATGTATTTTTTGGCACCTGTAAGTTTTTTTTACCTCAAATGGTACCTCAAGTATTGCGGCTTTACTATTTATTTATTTTTAATCATAATATGAAATTCATTCATCAGAAGAAGTGTTATAAATAGGTTGAAACAATATAAGTTTTTGTATAAAAAAAAATCTAATATTTCATCAAAATAACTATTTATTTTTAGCTAAAAATTTTATCAACAAACGATTTGGGACAAATACTTGAGGTACTATTTGGGATAAAAAAAAAATTATAAGGTACCAAAAAATAGATTTTGCAATATTTCGGGTACCATTTGAAGTTTTTATTTAAAAAATACATTTCGCAATAGTTCAGGTATCATCTAGAGTTTTTACCCTTTCTATTTCTCTTTCTAATGTCTTAAAACTCTAAAAATTCTTTCGTGCATTGGCAGTGTAAATGATCCATCATTTAATAACTGTGCTCCACTCTTAAAATTTATAGTCAATATTTTTATTTAATAATCAAAAAGTGCATTTGATGTTATACAGTTGTTCATTCGTGTTGATGTAAGCGCACGTTACCACGTTGTTGCTCTGAATCCCTCTCCTTAAAACCCATTCTCACCTAATAATAAAGCTTTTAAGGCCATTTTCAAATGATAACGAGTAAAAACGATTGCCTTCATTGACGCTCTTTAAATCTGCGGGTATCTGTCAATCATATGTTTTCTGATTCGAAGTGTTGAAATATACGAGTTGTTTCATACTGATCTCTACATTAAACTCGTTACGATTTCGTATTCCGAGTTTCCTTGAGATTCACGTTTTAATTTCTAAGTTTCCTTAATTGTAAGCTTTCTTTTTCAACACCATGTGTGAAAAGCATAATCACGGAATCACCAATACTCTCTTGGGAGGACCCATAGGGCATTACCTAGATACTTCGGACTTTTTTTTAGTAGGCAACTAGGGGGTGATGTTCACAGCCACATGTTTTAGAGGGTATATAGATTATTCATGTGATTATCTAAAAGTGAACATCATGGCTATCTACTCATTATCATGTTCTATTTCCTTCCATATGAGTTGAATAAGCAAATTTGCAATCACAATCAAAATGGGTCTGATTCTATTTTATGATACCTAAACTCAGCAATTAACTTTAAGTCGTTACAGCAATGGGCTTACTTTTGACTCTTAAGAACACTAATCATGATCAACTCATTAACATTTCACAATAATTGCCTTCACGAGTTAACCCCTTTACCTTTTGGACTTGGTCAAAGCAGAGTAAAAAATAAAAACCTCGTTCTGAGTTTGGATCCCATGCAATATGATCTTAAATCCTATGATATAGACATTTCTAGGTCCTTTGAAAATGATGCATTCAATCCCTACCTCGATCCAAATCCATAGGCTTAATAGTTTTTCTCCTTATTTGTATGATATTTTGCTCAGCTTTTCCTTTCCATTTTACTTTGTTAGGCAAAATATCTACTGCTGTGGCGTAACCTACACAAATGTCGAGTAAACAACATTCTATACCTAGAAGTTAGGGTCAGCTTATCCATTTGTTGATCCAGAAAAGGACTCGAGCCTAACTTCGGTAAGGTGGTCTGACTTTCTAATATGACTGGCATGGTTTCTTCCAGGAACCTAATACAGAATGACTAGCTACTACCTTTGTTGGAGGACGACTCTCAGCCGTTGATACATGAAGGTTCTGTTTCCGTACTGATGAAAGCCAATATTTCAATCTTTGTTCCACATCATATTGGCCAGGTGAAAAGAAAAACAGTTCTACACGAATTTAGAAAGAGCATGGAATTTTATTTTTATATCCCACTAAAGTGGTCTGCGTATCCAGTATTTCTGTAGTACTTTATAAAAAAGAGAGAGCAAAACATCTTGGTTCCATCATAACAAGTCGAAAGGTGTTTATTTCTACGGTACTAAAAGTCTAAAACTAGAGAGTGATACACATGTATGTGATTTCTCCAAATTCAAGCAGCCAAGCTCTTCGAAGCAATCTCAAACACGTTTTCTGATAGTCCATTGGTGGACAATATCTTCTCCAGCTGTGCCTGCAAGCACCAAACGGCATTTATATTACTATGCTGCTCCGGTATGGAAAAGGAACAATGCTTAGGTATGCACAGTATATGAACATTGTGAGTTGCAGTATGAAAAACAAAGGAATACCCAAACAACAAAAAAGGATTGATTGTTACCTTGGCAAGGTTTTGCCGGGTTACATCAAAGCGCTTCCACCTTGAGAAGGCTGACACCATGCGGGAGGCCACCTGCATTTAATGATCAAGAACATTATTAGCAATGAATATTATATTCCACCAACCAAGCAATTTATGATTAAGAAAAAAAAATTCTCTGAAAGGACCTGAGGATTTATTTTATCTAATTCAGTCACGATTTCTCCCAAAAACTTGTAGCCTGATCCATCCTTCGCATGAAAGTTCACGGGAGAACCACAGAAACCCCCAATCAGTGAGTACACCTTGTTTGGATTACGCAAGTCAAATGCTGGGTGGCTTAAGAGCTTCCGCACATTCTCAACATTAGCGGGAATGTCAGACACGGCTTGAAGTGCAAACCATTTATTCACAACCTGAAGAGAGCAATACAAATTTTGAAACAAGGAAAATGGAGAAGCTTTATTTACACAACCGAGAGATGTGGAAAAACTGTAGGAAGGATTGAAAATACAAACATATTGAACAATAAAAGAACTCAGGCACACTGAACAACAAAACAATTGTGGGTAGTATTGGGAGCACTTTAGATCCTTTGAAGAGGGAGGGAGGGAGGGAGGGAAGGAGTTGGGGAAGGAGTTTTACCAAATAGTCATCCTGCCACTTGCTATAGAAGTCAGCCAGAACATCATCACGAGCCTTCCCAGGATTTTGGGCTATGGCTGCCAAAGCTGCAAACTGATCGGTCATGTTTGTGGCAGCCTTATACTCATGTAGCACAAGGTCAGTGCATGTTGAATCTTCAAGGGATGCAAGATATGCTATAAATGAAAAAAAATAGTCAGTTCATTAAAAGTTCGACTTCACCAATACTGAATAAAATCATCTTACAAAAGAATATAACAGACCAAGAGCAATATTCTTCAGAGCACGTCTGGCCAGATTAGGGTGGTCAAACACATACTCTTCTGAGCTCCTGTTGTTCTCAACCTGTGAATCATACATAGTTCAAGTGCATTTCTGTGAAGATTACATTTAAAAGTAAAAAAAAAAAAAAAACACATAGCAGCAATTGCTCTATAAATGATTAAGTAATCCTCAAAATATTAGCTTACTGTGCTAAGAAGCTCTGCTTTCAGTTCATTCGCAAGCTGCTTCTTTATAAAAGTTCGAACAGCATGAACAGCATCAGGATCTGCAACTTCCATGATATCCATTATCTCTCCTTCGCCAGGCAGAGTTATTGCTTTTGCAACAAATTCCTAGTAAACCAAAGTAATGAAGTTAAATAATCTATTAATTCTCCCAAAGTCCCAAAATACATTTGAAAAGAGAAAAATAATAATGGCACCATCCATACTTTATCCAAGCTAGAGTCGGATAGTATGCTTTTGAGCCCATGCAGAAACTTAGGATTCAAGACCAAAGGTTTGTTTTGTTGAAAATCAGCAACCAAACTTAGCATCAACTTACGCGCCAGCACTTGTCCCGCCTCCCAGCTACAATACAAATTTGAACATGTAAAGACCTCATTCAGGCGTTTCAACTAATGATAAGAGAGTTTTGAGGTATTAAAAGACAAACCGATTGAATCCATCTGAATCATAAGCGAGGAGGAAATAGAGATCATCATCAGTGAGATCAGTTTCCAGACGAATAGGTGCACTATAGCCGCGTAGTAGAGATGGAATGGGCCGCTCAGATACATCAGAAAAGACAAACTCTTCTTCTTTCTGCATAAGAAAGTACAACTGTTATATAATATGCGAAAATTGATCAGCAAGAACTTTCCTTGGCCTATCTCAAAACAGGTAGCAGGCCATTTCTCAGTTCTCATTACAAGCACTTAGGAAAGTTGGTGTATATTAGAATTCAATTTTACACTCCAATACCCGCATCTTTTGCCACAATATATACCATCTGGTAAATTGGTGTTGAAAAGTCCACCCTACTCTAACAACAACAACAATTGTCATTTTTTATTTAACTTGTTAACTTTGAGTGAAGAATACAAATAGGACGTTGACACACCGGAAAAAAAAAAGTATGAAATGGTCCAGCTACTATTAGACATTAATTGCCAATCAAAGATAAGTTTTGGTATATGTAGCCTCCAAAGGCAAAAGAAACCAAAAACCAACCAAAACCCTGCCTGACATTAGTACCAACACAATATGGTATCAACCAAAATATTAGATTGAAGGAAGCACAGGTTCACATGGGAAATTTGAACCGACCTTCGTTACTCTAAGAACTGTTGTGTAGACTGGCTGACCATTGCTAGCAATAGATTGCAATGTCCCATCATGATACACGGAGGAGAGGGAAATCTCCTTGCCAGTTGAATCAAGCAAACCTACTGCCACTGGAATGAACATAGGTTCTTTAACAGGCTGCCCTGGAGTTGGTGGTACCTCTTGACTGATCATGTCCACATTCCAACACAGCTAGTTATCAATTCCACCAAATAAAATAGAAAGATAAAGCAAAACACAAAAAATTAGACCGCAATTATATACCTAAATTTCAAAGAAAAAGTACGGGCTTCAGCGTTGTAAGACGATGCAACTTTGACAACAGGGGTCCCAGCCTGGGAGTACCTGCAGTTTAGTTACACTAAGATGTCAGTATTAAAACCATCAAAAGGAAATACAAAAAAGTGAAAGAGATGTATACCATTGTAAGAAGTTAGCAAAATCTGCATTGTTGGCATCTCGCATGGCAGCGAAAAAGTCTTCACAGGTTACAGCTTGTCCATCATGTCTCTTGAAGTAAAGATCCATACCCTGAATAGGGAGAACTCGTATAAACTGACGATGCAAAATGGGGATCTCTAACCATTCAAGAACCAGTCTTAGACATATCTTCTATGTTACCTTTCGGAATCCTTCAGTCCCGAGTAAGGTTTTGTACATCCTGACCACTTCAGCTCCCTGATAAAATTGGATCATAAGAATAAACCATTATACTACTGACACTAGATTTTTTCTGTCTGCAAGAGAGAGAGAGAGAGAGAGAGAGAGAGAGAGAGAGAGAGAGAGCCAAACCTTTTCATACACCTGTAAGGTAAAAACGGAACAACAAAGGATAATTAGAAACCTTCTTCATGGATTATAGAAAAAGAGATTGAAAATAAACACAGTTGCAAATCCCTACCGTCACTGCATGTAGAAGTCAGCAATGGCCCACAAGTTGAATCATATCCAACGTGATTGCACAAGAAACCAAATATATCAACAATGAGATCACAAGTCCTATGGCATTCAGGAAAAAAAAATGTATACGGCTCTACTCTAAACAAATGTTTGGAGCAAAAAAGAACATGCCTGTATAGAAGTTATCCATCTGCAAGAAAAGAAAACAATGTGAATATGCGTTCAAAGACAGTAGTTAGAAAAGTATGAGAATAATCTACCAACTATAGATTGCGCGCTACCAAATAAAAGATGATGTCTGACCTTGATGTAAGAATGTGGCCGCACAGGATGAGCCATGGGACCAGCATCCTAAAAGACCAAAAAAACATATATCAGCACTGAAATGTGGCACAGAATCCAGTTAGAGCATCTAATGCACACCCAACTCTGGGCTCACAACTTATGAAAACTCACTAATATAGTATGCACAAAATAAAGTCTCAATTAGAAGTTGTAGAAACACAAAATCAAAAGGTACCTGTGGAAACTGATAAGTTCTGAGTTTGGAAACATCACCAATCCGCTTTACAGTGCGACTACCCATATCAGATGAAAATTCCTACATACAAATAAAGATCATATATGAGCAATAATCCTTATGTCAAAGGATCAAGCTATAAGGTTAAAAATGTCACCAAGTGCCTTAAGGAAAGAGTTAAAAAGTTATACCTGATCACGGAACACAGTAAGACCCTCCTTCAGGCTGAGCTGAAACCAGTCACGACATGTCACTCTGCAGTTTATATAAGAGAAATAATTAGCTCCCATATTCTTCGTTAAAATAAAAAAAATAAAAAGATTCCTGTTCAGTACATGGCTACATGCTGAACCCACTTTGAACAGATGCAGCTATTTTCAGATTACAGACTTCAACAAGAAAGTTAAACGAATATAGAATGTATGTACAGACAAGGTGGAAAGGTCTGAGGATGTAAAAAGAAAAAGGGAAGGAGGCACAGAGGACAGGATGCATTATGCATATCCTCCAAGATAAAATATACTGCGCTGTAGATAAACCAACCTGTTGCCAGTCCAGTTATGGAAATACTGCAAAAGATAAAAATTAAAACAGAAAAAAGGGTAGAAAAGGATCAGAACTAATTCTATTCCAGGCCATTAATCTTAAATTATCATAGGATGTGGCTTTGCAATAAACATACCTCATGGCCAATGACTCCCAAAATGGCAGCATAATCTCCATCAGAAGCAGTTTGTGGAGACGCCAAGACAAGTTTGGAATTGAAGATCTGTAGAGTTTCAATTCAATAACTATAAACTTAATGGAATATATGGAACTGATCCATTGTGACAAGGCTACATTATTAAAGAAAACTTACGTTCAAGCTCTTGTTTTCCATAGCTCCCCTAATAGTTGAACAAGAATCAAAAGCAAAATATCAGTAATTACACAATTGAAAAGGTAAACTTAGGGAAATGAACATTAGTCACTTTCCATTTTGAAAATCCAACTTTCAAAGGCATGCTTAATTAGATGATTAACTATTATCCAGAAAAAAAAAATAGCACATACATGTTAAAATCCGGAACAGCTACAATGTTGAAGAGATCCAAGTCATACTCAAGTCCAAAAACCTGTGAGGAATAGGCAACATATGTGAGCAGAGTACAATAAGCTATGTAATCAAAATATAAATAATAAACCTACGATATTAAAACCAATACTTTTCTTAACATGAAGATACTCACATCCTCATCCCATTTCATAGCCGCCTTTAGTGAATACATGGCATGTGCAGTCTTTGGTACGTCTTGAGCTGGGGTCCAAATCCTCAAGGCCACCGTCCGACCTGATCGAGTAACAAATGTGTCATCTCTACTCTCAAGCTGTCCAGCAACCAAAGCAAACAAGTAGCAGGGTTTCTTGAAGGGATCCTCCCAAAGAGCATAATGTTTGTTACCCTGAACCAAAGGCACACAACTAAGATAAATAACAGTACACTTAGAATCTATGTAATTGCTTGCTTCGTAAATGATGTTCACCAATGTTCACCTCCAGGTCTCCCTGCTCTATGAGATTTCCATTAGACAACAACACTGGGTATAATGATTTATCAGCTTCTATGTGGCATGTATATTTTGCCATTATATCAGGACGGTCCTGTTTCATATTAAAAACAATCAGTAACAGCAGAAGTTGATCAATATTTTATAACTATGACTGCAGTATACAATCAATTAAACTTTTCAAACCTGATAGAATGTGATTTTACGAAAACCTTCAGCTTCACACTGAGTACAGAAATTCCCAGATGACTTGTAAAGACCCTACAGTAAAACTAATCTCAGGTTAGGGTAAAAAAGAAACCAATATTAGGAAGAAAAAAATTGTAGATATGATGATATGCACCTCTAATGATGTGTTCTTCTGGGGATACGTCTCTGTTTTAATTTCTAAAGTAAATGTACCACTAGGTAGTGATTTTATCGTCAGGTGGCGCGAATCCAATTGGTAGTCGTCCTCCTATAAGAGGGGAAAACAGTAAGTATGCTACAAATTATACCCTTTCCCAAAGGTGGGAAGGCAAGGAAAAACAGCACTTTATGACACAGAAATAAGTACATGAAGGATGTATAAAATAGGGAAGTACAGACTGTTGATCTATGTATATATCTTTAAAAAAAATGGCAACTTAAACAACCCTTCTATGCATTGCATTAAGTAAAAGTTCATTCAACAGAATAGTAGAAATTACATGCCTTTAAATCCTTGCTATTGATGCGAATAGAGAGCAACTTAAGATCTTTCCCATCCAAGACCAATGGGGAAGAGGAGCCTGTCATAGAGACTGATAATAAGTTCTTCAAAGTCACATGTAACATCATGGAAAAAGATAAGCAATGAAGATTGTTCCAGGAAAGTGATAGAACTTTCCAAGAAAGTAGATTTGTTCATATGAACAGGGTGTTCCCAAGATGACACAGATACAGATATTCTTGACAAATCAAGTATTAAATAGGAAGAGTTGTCACAAGACTACCTTCAACTCTGGGAAACACAGCTATTTTTGAAGTAACAATTGTTTTCTCCTCACCAAGTGAAAATTTCAAATCCACCTGTAGTAGTAGCTCCATAAGTAGCCGCATAAAAAATTAAAGGAAAAAAAAAAATAGAATCCAACCAAAGATAGATACTTGATTGGGTATAAGTTTAGCATACCGTGTCAAAGTAGTAATCAGGCATTTTGTAATCCTTCAAAAAGATTTCCTTTGGTGTACCCATTTTAGACTCTTCGACTTGCTCTGGCACAGTTTCTGTGGCAACTGAACAGATTAACCTACTGCTTCCTTGCTTATCTCTCTGAAACGAGTTCAAGAGTTGCATATGACTGACAAACTCATATGAAAGAAAAAACTACAACATCTGTCTGAAACATAAACTTTATACTGGTACAACAAACAGATAAATGGACACTGCACTCATAAACATATGTGTGTACATACAGAAACTACAAGAACAGATAACCAGTTTCCGGTAAAAGCATTGAAACTTACCGGTACTGAAGTATATGGAAAGCGACAATTCCTTCGGCACACAGCCTGAAAACATCAATTATTAAGAGACCTAAGAAATTTGATATAACATGTCATCACTGGAAAATAATACTCTAAACATAAGCAAACAAAAGTAGGGGGAAAAAACACACACACACAAACCTCTGAAGTAAGAAAGCGATATCTGGAAACTTGTTTCGCTGAATTCCTCAAGAAACTAACACGGCTGTGATGCTTCAAAATCAAAACAAAAATCCATTTACACAAGTGGACAAACTATAGAAGATATACAATGCAGCCACATATGTGCACAAAATGTATCTATACAATCATAAGTGCGTTCTTTTTATACAGAACCAAATACCACATAAACATGCCATTCTATTCAAAAAGCTGATAAGACATAGCCAAGAAGAGACATTTGACAGTAAAATAAATCTGAAGAGAAGAAAAAGAATCAATGCTAGTAGTCACAACAGAGTGGCACAACTTGCAACTCTTTAACAGATTCCTAGTTGAAAATAAAGAAATATGCTCCATTCTTATTTAAGAATTCAATTAAGCATCTCAAAGGACAACAGTGACGCTGCTTATAAGTTGGAACCTTTTCACACACAGAGAGAATAATAATCACATTTATTTACTTTCACAGATTGAAAGAAAATAACTCTCAAGAGAAGAAAAAGAAGCAGACTTTGCAACCCCTTAACAGATTCCTAGTTTGAATTTTGAAATATGCTTCAGTCTTATCTGGGAATCAATACGGCATCTCACACACATCAGTCACACTAGTTATAGCCTTTCAGAGATTCAAACACAAATCACAGAGACCATTAATCAAAGAGAGAAATTGGATAAGAGTAATCACAGGAGCAGATGAGATCAATCCCAGAAGACTGGTCCTCACAAAAGCCGAACTCTTGCATGGCAGAACCAACCGAGCCATTTCAATTCAAAATCCTAAACAAAGCTACTGTAATCCCAATAAAGGTTCCAACTTTAACTTGGAGATGAATACCCAGATGCCTAAAACCCAATAAAGATGCCCTTAAAACCTAGATCAGAAAGACTCAGATAGAAAAAACAGACCCCATTGCTCCTTCTTATAAGAATATATGGATAACACAAATTATGGACACCAAAAATCAGAGAAATACTAAACAGAATTTTCAAAAAAAAAAAAAAAAGGGTTCAATAAAATATGCAGAAGATTTGAGAAAGAAATTGAATGGCTTCTTCCCTATTACCTTGTTTGATTTGCTGTGATCAAACTGCAAAGAAAACCCCTGGGTTTTACAACAATCCTGGATAGATTGATAGTACAACAATTATAGGTGCCCATGTCCCACAAGAAGCTATTTATTCATAATAAAAATATATAATTTTAGACCCTGTTCTGTTGAAATTCCATGATAATCCTTAATTCCCTTTCTTAGCAATAGTCTATGATATTCTATTGGCCAATGCTGGGCCGGGTCTGGGTTACTACTTTTGTGCATTATCCATGGCTTCATTGATTTGTGTGCCCCTTGAGATGAGATGGGCCGAACCTTTTCAAGGCACCCCAAAATTTGATCAAGCACCCGGTTCCAAAGAAATTGCCCTACAATTGAGTTTGAATAGGATTCTATGTACTTGGTGTACTTCCATGATAGAGATATGAGAATGTGAATAAGGCACTTCTTAGTATTCAAGCCAAACTTGAACGCAACAAATCAAGCTCGAATTGAGTTCCAACCAAACGTGGACTAAATATATTTGAATCGAGTCAAATTCGAGCACTCTTTTAAGTGTTGGCTAGTCACTTTTTAAGTTTTACATTCCTACTTGGAGGGTTCATGTAAGGATAAATGTCTAAGTAATCTGCCTATTTATCTCTTAAACACCCTATAGCCTTAGGTTGTGTGTTTTTTAATGGCTAACCAAATCTTTGCATATATTTGCTTCTGTTCATCTGAGTAGTCAATTTCTTGATAGTATCAAACACACACTGAATTTTTGGGCGAGGGTTTGGACACAGTCCTTGGGTCACTTTCAACATTGGCCAAGTTTGTAGTCAAGTGAACTCAAACTCCAAAATCTTCAGTGACAACAATATTTCATGTTCTGATAGGGCTCAATTCAAAAAGGGTCAGAATAGCAAATAAGTTTGGAAATTGACACCTGCATCTAATTATCATATTGCATGCTAAAGTTTAGACTTTAGAGGATTATTAAATACTTAGCTCTTGAATCTTGACTGTTTGCATTATAATATACACTCATGGCAGTTCTTTTGGTCCACATAATTATGAGCTCAATGTGAATAATTTGACCCAAAAGCTCCTAGGTGTGTTCCTTTTGAGGGATCCTACTGTTCCTACTTATTGCACAAAGTTTGAACCTATATGTTTTGTATTTCATCTTAATTAGTGAACAGTTTTCCATATTAAAGTGTATTATAGGGGTTGGTTGCGGGTATATGAATTAACTAATTTTGAAACTTGAAAGTGATAAGACCATTGATCTAGCCAAATTATACAATTCCAAACAACTGAGAGGAGACATTCATAATTTGTACATCAAATAATTGAGGTGTGATTTCATAATCCTAAAAGACTTAAACATTGCTCATCCTTGAAGATACCTTCTCATTTATTTCTCGAAATGCTCATGCCTCAATGAATTTGTTGAATAAGCTATGGCCACCTAGGGCTATACCTCTGTTTATCTGTAAACCTAAAAAGGAACACAGTTAGCATCTTCCTTATTGTAAGAATCATTATCAGTAAATGAATATTGTGCATGTGTTCCAGTGCACTCTTACCTTGCATTTGTAACTTTTGTTTGTAAATTGATGTTCTTAGGCTCATAGCAGACAATATAAACTTTATTTACTCATCAATAATGTTCTATAACAATAACAAAAAAATCAAAACGTAACCTAATTGTAACTCTAGATCAGAGTATCTCGACACAAAGATTGATTTCTATTTTCATAGACGATTTATTGTGAAAAAACTGCATGTATCCCAATAAAGATGCCGAGATGGCCCTGCCCTAGAAACCACGACCGGGTGTTTTTTCCTTATATAAACTTACTACTTGCTCGTAATGCTCATAAATGATATCATATAAATTTTATCCACCAAGCTATACACTGCATCTTCTTGGGACAGTTTTGTGATCAGATCGACCAGGGTCTGCACGTTATTTGAATGGGGATTGATTTCGTCATTTTGACATCATATTCTGATATTTCCTAGTAGCTGTCTGATTAGTTGGCAGTGTATCTATCTCTATGTGTCTCAAAAGTGGACAAATGTATATTAGTTGGAAGTTGATTGGACAAAACGTAGGATGGTGATTGGTGAGAAATTGAATTCCCAAGGCCCCACTCAACCCTTCAATTTGGAAGAATAATCCATTGGAAGCTCTATAGTTTGATTAGTGGTACACAACATTGATTATGTGAAATTCGATCGATAAGTCATTATACTTTTCAATTATTGACTGAATTTAAGGGTTGATGTTTGAGAAGCATTAAAGTTATAAAGCATTTTAAAAGCCTGAAATTATTATTTTTGTAATATTTGTTCGCTTGTTAGACCATACTGTTGAAACAAATGAACTTAACAAATGCTTTGAACTAAGTTAACAGTAATACAACATACATGTCAAATTATCCAAAACGGAATCGATAATATTTTATTTAAAAAATGTTGCCATTTTTTTACGATACCAAAGCGTTGAATAGTATAATACAATACCCATGTCTACGTACTTGTGCTGTGTAAACACAAGCTGTCTACAATCTGTGGGGGCAATGTGGATGGGGTGGGTGGTTGTGGATTTGTGTTCAACACCATTTCAAACTTTTTGTTGAAACTCCCCATCCTTTCATTTGTATTCTCAAGTTTATGCAGGTGTTGCAACCTAAGCCGTTGATTGAGGGGACAATGATGAGGTTGAAGAGATCAGAGCTGTCCATTCGTGTGTGATAGCGTCACATGGAAGCATGTGCTCACAGCAAGTACCAAAGGAGTGTTTTGGACTGATGTTGAAAGGGCCAAATCCAAATTGATTTTAAGTCAACTGAATAGTCCTTTGGTGAATAAAGAGAGCTGTTTATCTTACTCCATTAATGTCATTCATGGAGCAGAGAGATATTCTAACCTGTGAGCTGCATACATGGAAATGGTGGTGTACACGTTTTTTCAATCTGATGGAATCTCCCGTTGTTCATCCCATAAAGGCACAAAGCAAATTTAGTTGGGAGGGATGAGGAGAGAAAAGGCTAGGATTATGACATATCATGAAAAAAATTCAGGGTATGAAAATACCATGTTTTCAACCTAAACGAATTTATAAGATTGGAATGTTTCATCACCAAACGATCAAAATGTTTCACTTTATTTAAAGTTTTAAACTGCGTTTCACGTATTGTCATCGATAAGGTTACAATATAATTTAATCACGTCATTCATATACCATAATTGGGCATTGTTTAGTACTTATCATGTCATTTTAATAAATAAAAAAAAGTGTTTATCTCGGCTCATAGAGAGTAATCGTGAAAAAAGGAAATTGGTCATCAAACTCATTAAGATTTGGATTTAAAGTATAATCACCCCTTCCTTTTCTTTGTTTTGAACAAAAACAATAATTACCATTCATCTCACCAAGATTTGAAGTATCTATAAGAATGTTGGTCATATGATATATTATGATGACATACTTCAGTTCTTCCCAATCAGTAGCCAAATTGCCAAACCTGGCGAATCTAGCACACCACATCGGAGGCCATCATGGCCATGCATGTTTTGGAACTATTTGTGTGCACTTGTACCATACTATGCCGACATTGATAATGAGATGAATATATTTTTTTTCTTTCATCAAATCAGCAATGAGTCCAATACATTATTGTTTACAAGAGCAAAACTTTGTTCGAGATTCTTTCTAGTGTTTTGGCTATTGGTAAATGAAATGAGTGATATTATCATACAGCTACTGTATTGATATTTCGATACCCTATTCCATTAAGTAAAAGAAGGAAAATTAATTATCAAGTTTTACAGTAATGATAAAATGATAGTTCACCAGAATTATCAATAATTTAATAGAAACAATAATTTAAAAAGTCAAGGATAAAATACAAAACTCATTCAATTTGGCGCTCAAAGAGTTAAGAGGTTTAAAGTTTGTGAAATTGAGTAAAATAGTATTTGAAAATTTATGAGTTTAGTCCATACCTGAAATTAAGATTTTTCTTTTACGAGCTGAAACAGGTGTGAAAAAAAAAATGTGACCTCATTCATATGATGTTTAGTGTTTAGGGTTTATCGAAACTCATGACTCGGCAAACTTATGATCTAGGGTTTATGACCGTAGAACTAAAAGAAACTGATCCACCTTACAAAACTACTATGAATTTGTTTTCACAACTCAAATGTCATATGACTCCAAAAACCAAGAGAAAATCCTCAGTACAACTCCATATGGCACCAAAAACTAAAAGCAATGATTTACACAATGTTGTCCAAATACAAATCCTCTTGAGTTTCAGGGTCCCTAAAAGATTTGAAAACACCAACACGAAGCAGAGTGACCAAAAATCCAATCCAAAGAGTTAAAAATGTGAACCCAAAACCCCAAAAGCCAGTGGGTTTTTCTGAAAAAAAATTTCACAGAGAGCAATTAAAGGGGAACATGGAGCCTACCAGTCATACCTCGTCAGATCTCTTCTTTGGGGCCCATCTCTTTTCCTCACTCCAACGGTGTTCCTTTCCTTTCAGACCACTTCCTCAGTCTCTCAGACACACAGTGACTTTTAGAGAGAGAAAGAGTCTCTCTGAGCTTCATTTCATCTCATTTCGTTTAGTTAGGCATTGAAAACAGTGTGCCTTTCTCTCACAGAGTCAGAGTCACCACCACTCAGATTTTTCATTTTCTCTTTTTCTTTCTTCCTTCCTTTTCTTTCTGGCTCTCAAAAGGTGAGCATTCATTTACTTTCACCATCAATCTTCACTTTGTCTATCTCTGCTGAAAAAAAAAAAGAAAAAAAAAAAGAATCATCTGCCACCAAAATGGTATGGCCTTGAATGCCAATAATTTCGATCGCATTGTCTCAAAACTTTCACCTTCGAATGTAAAAACTTGACCTTTGGCTTAAAGATACTTTCTTTCCCTTCTTTTGCCTTTTTGGTGTTTGAAAATTCATATATAGTTTCTCTTTCTGTAGGCTTGGTTACTTCATTGCAGAGATTTGTGTTGCCCAAATTTGAACTTCATCGGATATTCTCCTTCATTCAAGAAACTGGGTTGGTTGATTTGAACCCAAAGCGTGGATTCTGTGGCTTCATGGGTTAGATTTGAAATCCTGGTTAGTATTCAGATCTGATTTTGTAAAGGAAATCTTTTTCTGTTCCATTCCTTATTGTTCCATTTGAAAAGGAGTTCCTTTGGAACCTCTTCTCTGTATTAAACAGTTGCATTTGGATCTACAGTGCCTAAAAAACCATGCTTTGCCAATGCTCTTGTACTTTGTTTCTTTGATTTTACGAAGTGGGTTTCTGTGTGTATAGATGAATAGTTTGTTTCAGTTTGGTTATATGGTTTGTGGAAGCAAAAGCATAAGTTTTTGGAAGTTTTGGCTACCAGTATGTCTTTCTGCCTATTTTGGGTATTGACTTTTTGTTCTTGGCTGCTATTATATGGCTTGAATGTACTACCCTATAGAGTTTGAAACATGGTGAACAGTAGATTACTTAGTTTGGGAATTTGTTATAGTTTAGCATATACTGTTTATATAGCTCTCCTCTTTGTGTTACTTTGTGTGGGGCGTGAACTTCTATAGTTCCGCTGGTATTTTTTTTTTCTGTCATATATGGACTGTTGTTTTCCGGCGGTATAGGTCAATGCATTAGAACCAACATATGGAAAATTGTATTAAATTTTGTTGGCATTTTAAAGTTCTTTCAATGAGGTTTAGAATTTCACAACTGATTAGTGCTATGCCTTCCATTTCAGAGTGGCTTTTTATAGCTTATGGTGATGCACCGGATTTGATTTATTTGGGAAGTAGGAGACTATGGATATGGATATTGGAGAAGATAGCTCCAGGTCTTGTTCATTACATGCCGCGACTTTAAGGAATATGTCGTCTTCATCTTCAGCTTTCTTTTCGGCAAATCAGTCGCCATTCTTCTCCCCAAGATCGCCGTCTTGTCAAGCACTATCGGAATCAACAAGGTCTGAGGCCCGATGTGACAGCATTAGTTTAAGTACGGATCCCCTTAGTTCCAGCTCTGGAGTTCCAGACCTTGAATCTCTAGCAAATGTCAGATATGCATCGGCAAACATGTCACAAGCACCAGTTGCTTCTGTTTCAGGTGATTATCAGAAGTTTGACCGCGCATCTTCCTCAACTGGCATTTCTAATAGCATCATATCTAGTCACAGCCATGCCCAGGGCCATGATTATTCCGGGCTAAGAGAGAGGCAGAAAAGGCATGGTAGAAGCTATGGATCCTCATATACACCAGGTCCATTTTCAGTGACCTCTAACAGATTGAGGAGCTGTGATGTTTTCATAGGTTTGCATGGCCGTAAACCTTCTTTGCTTAGATTTGTTAATTGGCTTCGAGTTGAGTTAGAAGTTCAAGGGATGAGTTGCTTTGTATCTGACAGATCTCGATGTAGGAACTCTCGCAAACATGCAATTGTTGAGAGGGCCATGGATGTTTCTTCTTATGGCATTGTTATCCTTACAAAGAAGTCGTTCAGAAATCCATACACCATTGAGGAACTGAGATATTTTTCTAGCAAGAAGAATTTGGTCCCCATATTCTATGACTTGAGCCCTAGTGATTGCCTTGTCAGGGATATAGTTGAGAGGAGAGGAGAGCTATGGGAAAAAAATGGGGGAGAGTTATGGGTTTTGTATGGAGGCCTGGAAAAGGAGTGGAAAGAAGCAGTTCATAGCCTCTCTCGGGTTGATGAGTGGAAGTTGGAAGCTCAGGATGGTAATTGGAGAGATTGTATATTAAGGGTTATCACATTATTAGCAATTAGATTAGGGCGGAGAAGTGTGGTAGATAGGTTGACCAAGTGGAGAGAGCAGGTGGAGAAAGATGAGTTCCCTTTCCCTCGAAATGAGAATTTTGTTGGTAGGAAGAAGGAGCTGTCAGAGCTGGAATTCATTCTTTTTGGCGATGTCACAGGAGATGCAGAAAGAGATTATTTTGAGCTTAAGGCTAGACCTAGGCGAAAGAACTTGACAGTTGGTTGGGGTAAGAGCAGTTCATATGAGGAGAGGCGGAGGGAACGGAAATTGGAAATTAATAGCAGAAAAGGAAAAGAACCGGTTGTATGGAAGGAGTCAGAAAAAGAAATTGAGATGCAAAGCACCGTGCTTCCTCAAAGACAACACCAATCAAAGCACAAAGGTGGTGGAAGAAATGCTAGAAGAAAAAGATCAACAAAGATTGTGTATGGGAAGGGGATTGCTTGTGTATCTGGTGACTACGGAATCGGCAAGACAGAGCTTCTTCTTGAATTTGCTTATAGATATCACCAGAGGTACAAAATGGTTTTATGGATAGGAGGGCAAAGCAGATATATTAGACAGAACTATCTGAATCTCTGGTCATTTCTTGAAGTCGATGTAGGGGTTGAAAATTGCACAGACAAAAACAGAATTAAAAGCTTTGAAGAGCAGGAAGAGGCAGCCATATCTCGAGTACGCAGAGAGCTAATGAGAAACATACCCTTTTTGGTAGTGATTGATAACTTGGAAAGTGAAAAGGATTGGTGGGATCACAAACTTGTTATGGATCTTCTTCCCCGTTTTGGTGGTGAGACACACATAATAATATCCACACGCCTTCCTTCTTTGATGAATTTGGAGCCATTGAAACTTCCATACTTATCTGGGGCTGAGGCAATGACACTAATGAAGGGAAGTGAAAGAGAATACACAAACACAGAAGAAGATGATTTACGGACTATTGAGGAGAAATTGGGACGCTCAACTTTAGGACTTGCAATTGTCGGTTCAATATTGTCTGAGCTGCCCATAACTCCTTGTAAACTATTGGAGACCACCAGTAGAATGCCCTTAAAAGATTTGTCATGGAGTGGCAGGGAAACTCAATCACTGAGACGAAACACTTTCCTTCTTCAACTCTTTGAGGTGTGCTTCTCGATTTTTGATCATGCAGATGGACCAAGAAGCTTGGCAACCAGAATGGTCCAGGCAAGTAGTTGGTTTGCACCATCCTCAATTCCAGTTTCGTTATTGGCTCTAGCTGCTCACAAGATACCAGAAAAGCACCAGGCCACTTGGTTATGGAGACAGTTGGTGCATTCTTTAACTTGTGGTTTTACTTCATCATACACCAAAAGATCAGAAGCAGAAGCAACTTCCATGTTGTTAAGGTTCAACATTGCCAGAAGCAGTACCAAACCTGACCATATCCATATCCATGAACTCGTCAAGCTATATGCTCACAAGAGAGGAGTCACCGGAGTCCCACAAGCTGTGGTTCAAGCTGTCATCAGCCGCGGATCAATAACTCAACATTCAGATCATATCTGGGCAGCATGTTTCTTGATATTTGGATTTAGCCATGACCTTAAAGTCGTTGACATTAAGGTGCCGGATCTATTGTTCCTTGTTAAAGAAGTTGTCTTGCCTCTTGCAATCCGAACATTCATCACATTCTCTCGTTGCAAGGCCGCTTTAGAACTCCTCCGCCTATGCACTAATGCCCTCGAAGCAGCAGGAGAAGCATTGCAAGCCCCGGTTGAGAGATGGGTGGTGAAATCACTTTGTTGGCGGCCCATCCAGACCAGTGCTCAGTTAAATCCTTACCTTTGGCATGAGGTTGCACTGTCAAGAGCCACATTGCTAGAAACCAGGGCAAAGCTAATGCTAAGAGGGGGACAATTCGACGTAAGTGACGATCTAATTAGGAAAGCCATTTTCATTAGAAGCTCGATTTCTGGTGAAGATCACCCGGACACCATTGCTGCTTCAGAAACTCTTACCAAAATCACCAGGCTTCTTGCAAATGTTCAGATTCATTCTTCTCCATAAATCCCCCCTTATTTTTTCTGTAAGCAGTTTTACTCTAGAATTTATACAAAAGTCTGAAATAAAACAGTTGTATACCATCCAGAGGGAGATTTCCTATACCATCTTCTGAAAGAAATTCCATTTCTATTGCACTTTCATGACTTTATTTTAATTTCTTTTCTTTTTTTTTTATAGGAAAAAAGAAAAAATAAAAAAGATTTTGTCTTTGAGAACCTGAAGTACTATTTTCAATGATGCAATAAATTGAAATATGGGAAGATGAGCAATTGGTCCAATCACTGACATTACACCAGTAAAGTCTTAGTTGTCAAATTGGGCACAAATCCATCAGCTTATAGTTCCAAGAAGATTGATTGATTTGCCAAAATGGGTCCACCGTAGAGGTGTAGAATTGTGTACTTGTTTCTCAGAAGAACAGAGAGAAAAGAAAAGATGTACTTGCTCGCTCAGTTTTAACTGTTGATGTGACATGGTCTTTTGCTCTTTCACCCAAGTTGGGGGGGATCTTTAAAGAGAGCTTAAAGGTACAGGAAGGATGGTTGGGATCTTGGAAGACTGGAAAAAGTAAAAAGGGTTAAAAAAAAAAAGTTGAAAGAGAAAGGGAACAGACAACAAAAAGAATAAAACAAAAACAAAGTAAAAAACCGTTAGTTGCCCTCACGCAGGATCGAACTACGGACCTTCAGTTTACAAGACTGACGCTCTACCACTGAGCTATAAGGGCTTGCTTGCGAACATTTAATCCTGTTTAAATTATAAACATGTTCTACATATGCAGCCGGTAACCCCATTGACTAATAAAGAGTTTTCGTCTGTAAATAAGAGATCGGACTAAGCCAAATAGAGATTTAATGCACCTGCTTGTGAAAGTTTCGAACTCTCCGAGAGTGGCACCATCAAATGACTTGTCTTCGGTTTAAGCTCGGCTCATTTCATCAAAACTTCAATTTTTCTTTTCTTTTCTTTTCTACTCACTCATTGACTCATACATATACCAGTGAGAATCGATTTATAACTTTTACAATGTTAGATTTATAACTTACCAACAGATCACAGCTCACTGACATCAAAACTTAGATATGTACCCCTTTTAAGTATTATGCTTTTATTTTATTTTATTTTTAGTTTATGTTGGCATCTTAAATAGAGTTTCACTTGGCTGGTGCAGATTATCTGTTGTTTAGCCAATTGAGAAGTCCTAAAACTAAATTATATGCAGTGTTGTTGAGCCAATTGAACCAAGCTGATGCTACAGCATGTCCTACAAATAAGCGGAGCTAATCCGAATTTAAGCTAAGCTTGAGCTCATTTCACAAATGATTCGACCCAATTTGTGCCGGGGGTTGGTCAGTGCTAGGCTCGGTGGAATTACCACCACAAAACTCCACTCAGCATGTACCATCATCTGTATTGAGCTAAAATGCAATTAAGGTCTCCAGTAGTTTGGCCTATATCAGTTTGGTCTATAATAGATATAAGGTAATTTTGTGTCATGCATACAGACACATCAGAAATAAACTGCTTCATTCCCAAATTTGAATTGAAGAATTTAAAGCAATATTAAATCATAGTTGATTAATTTACACAATAACAGAAGGACATGAATTTCTCCATAAGCCCTCAGTTTTTGTTTGGTCAAATTTCCATGCATGAGCATAATTATAATGTACAAGTACAACAGACAATAAATTAGGCCAGCAATATTTTAAGCACCTATGGATCAGCTTTGCCTGCAACTGCCTCATCATCACTGGAGGCATATTCATCTTCACTCAGCTCTTCATCACTGGATTTCTCTTCTTGGGCAGCTCCTATATCTTCAGGCTTTGCGTATTTCTCACAGAACTCTGCAAAGACAATTTTATGACAATAATCAGCAAAATATCTTACAAAAAAAAAAAAAATTAAATAAAGCAGAATGCAATACAGGGTGTCAGGCCTTCAGACAAATTTAAGTAGGAATGTTAAAACCGGTGATATTATAACCTATTATCTGGTTCTACAAGCTGTTATAAGGGACCAGTCAAGAATCCAGATGAACAAAAGGAGTTTTTTATCAGGATGTTTGTATGCATGACACAATAAATTGAAGTATAAGTCTACTGCTGGCTACTTATTATCATATCTGATCAAATGCTGATTCTATAGATCTCTGATTTGCTACAACTCCAACAAGACATGAAATTTTGAGCTCCTATACTAGATCTAAAACCATAATGTGACTTCCAAGACATCAGCGTCAGGGACTTCAGGAATTCTATTCAAGGGAATATACTCATCACCTGTCCATCATCATCATCCCATGGCTAGTTTCAAACGGTATAGAATAGTATTTCCACCTCTCTGTTATTTTACAAGTCAAGCTTCAAAGAAGAAACTTCTCTGAAGAAACCTATTTTCAGAAACGAATCGGTGGAAATATAATTCAAGCTTCACAAGATTAAAGCTGGTTGCTGGTTACAAGGCAGTCAAGTCCTAAAGGGTTAAATGAAAAAAATGTCACAAGCCTTGACACACAGTTAGTGGTTTCAACTTTCAACTGAAGTAAACCTTGACATGTAAAACACCTTTGGTTTAAACTCTTTTACTTGTCCAAAACTACCTTAGAGAGTTAGAGCTAACTTTAGAATAACTTTATATCAGCTTACATGTTCCACCAATTACATAATTATGTTTAACATCACAAGATTCATGATTTTCACACACTCTCTTAGAGCAACTGTCCAGTTCAGATTTCAAAATTCCAACTAGTCCTCCTACTAAGGCATATAAGTGGACAACCAACACAAGAACAAAGAACAAAGACAAAATCCAGAGCATGCCATGCAGACGATATTAAAGAAGATCAATGTATACTTATGTTACAAAGTGGCCTATGATTATTACCTTTTACTCTTTGCTCATAAGCAGTCCGATCACGCATCATCAGAGCAGCAGCTTCTCCGTTCAAGGGATCCGATGGATTTGGATATAAAAGAAGTTGTGGAAGAAAGACTTCAAACACATTAACCAGATCTGTAAAAAGGTTAAGAAATTAAAGAAGTAAATCCTAGTCTCCTCAATGTTGCAGTAGTCATAAACTAAGAAAAACTACAAAGTATGATGGAATTGAAATATCTTTGGTCTCCACATAAATCATATCAGGTCTACATTTACAGGAAACATGTATAGGCCTACCAAACATGGGACTCCAAGTCTGGTTGATAACATCTAAACAAACTGATCCCGACCTGGAACTCAAAAAAGCACCATTAGACAGACTTAAACACAAATTTTGCACTATGTTCACGTTTAACAAAGCAATTAGTATTCAACTAAAGCCAAAATAGATAATTCTCAGCATCTGCAACTCACATTTCATCAACATTTGGGTGGTAGATCTTGTTGACAAAGCCTATAGATGGAGATTTATAAGGATAAGCATCTGGTAGCTCCACCCGTATCCTCCACACACCTCCCTGATAAGGACCTGCCACATTGCATTGAAGAAAAGGGAAAACAAGAAAAAGAAAAGACCCACCCTTTATTCAATTTCCAAAATATCAGTACCTACAAAACTTCAGCCTGTTGAAGAAAACCAGTAAACAAAATACTTGCAGCCCATTCACACACAAGTAGTGGACAAAAATCCAACTTAGAATTCTAAAACCAAATCCTATTCCAGACAGAATTTATCTATGTAAACAAACATCCATAGTCAAACTAGTTAATTAAATAAACTTCATGAATTTCCATACTTCAATCCAAAACCACAGCTGTATGAAATAAAGGTAAATCTAAAAAGACTAAAATCCAAAGCAACTTCAAAGGGTCAACACACAAAAATACAGATTCAGAAAATGGATAAAACCCACTACAGATAACATCATAATCTAATCAAGAACACACACAACTCAGTACAGAGTGAGGAAAAAAAAACAAAAAACAAAACGAAAAAACAAAATCATATATATGGGTTTAGATGAATTACTCTCTTTGGGTCCATTGAAATCCACGAAAAACTCTTGCATGCCATCATTGATCATCTCAACCTTGTAATCACTCATCATCCTGGTAGTCCAAAACAGCCAAAACCAATAAGAAAGCAACACCAAAATCAATATCACAATCATAAAAAGAAAACAAAACAAGATAAAAGATTTAAGCTTTTTGAGAAGATATACAGTTTCATCAAATCCATCTCCCGGCGTTTGCTCGGCGACGACATTTTTCCGGCGGGTTTTTGGGAGCTGAGAGCCTTTTTGTTCACAAAAGAATTCGGACACAAATGAGAGAAATACGAAGGCACTTTATATACGTGAGCTCACAGAAAGACGGCTACTCTGCAGTAAATGCCGCCCCGGTAAATTTCTCAAGTTTACTGCTAGATTTCCTCGAGTGATGAAATTAGCAAATTGTATGGTGGGATTGACAAAGTGGTTAACTGTTACTTGTATGTAGTCATCTTATTGTCATTGTGTCTTCGTCTTTATTTACCTTTACCACATTCTGAGAAATTATAAGGTAAGTAATAATTATTACGTGTCTGGAATAATTTTATTGGTTCACATAGCGTTATGTTGATGTTAATTGGTTCGATTTGTTTTATTTCATAATATACTTTCCGCTTAAAAGATATCGTTAATATATTTGTTAGAGATTATGTACGCGTCGAATTTCCTGAGTAGACAATAATTACTTCTAAGTTCACCGAATCTAAATTAGATTTTTTTTTCTTTTGAAAACTTTATCGTTAAATGTCATTTTTTTTATTAAGTATCGTTAAATGTCATTAAACCTTAAACAAAAAGAAAGATTTGTGCGTTTCACATAGGCGACATAGCAATGGCATGAATTGGCAGCCACTATAAATCATGCAGAGCCAAAAATTAGTGAAAGATGACCCGTTTGATTTAATAAAAGCATGAATTTAGATAACAACTTTAATGATGGTGTATGTATTTGATTATTTTTGTGAGATGTGCTTTCCATGATAAAGATTTTCATTAATAATTGTGTGCATAATATCCGGATATGCATTCTTTATGTGTCAAATCACCTTTTTAGATGTTTCTATCTCTCTTATTGCTTCTCCTCACCTACTTAAACTAGAGGTAAAAAGTAGAAAATTTACATTATGTGCATGTAAAGAAGATGAGGTGACAACATTAAATGGTAACATATTTCCAAAAAAAAAAAATTAAATGGTAAAACGTGAAAATTTTATATGGTCAAAGTATGAGAACTTATCATATGAACTTGACTGTGATTGATATACCATACCAGATTAGCAGATAGTGCATCATGCGTTACATTTTAAAACACGAAACAAAAATTTATCGTTAAATCTATTTTTCCGAGTACATCTAATCATTTTTTACGCACCTAAATTCACATCAACTTCAATACTCATTTTTCAACTCGGTAAATTCTCTATACCTACTCATCATCTTCAAGAAATTAAAATAGGTAAGGTTAGACCTTACGCAATCTTTTACACAAGGTGGGAGTGGCATATAATCCAAGCCACCCATTTATTGGGTTGCATGGTAGGGATTAGATACCCTTATCTTCAATGGCCAACCAAGAACATAGATTTTATGAGACTCTTAGTTTAACTTGTAAATTTTGTGATACTGAGGATGAAACGACTCGAGTTACGGAACAAAACGACTTCCTAATCCGTCATTAGGGCTCTTAAACTCTTGCACAATCATCTATATGATAGATTAAGGAGGAGGATTATTCACAACATTAGGTTCTTAAAGTAATGTATAATATAATGGCTTACTTCATCCACTATAAGTCAATACCATGCACAGTTCATTATGAAATTACATTACTTATGTGGTATGTCACATAAACATACTCTTATGTGGTATGTCACATAAACATACTCCATGCACAATAATGTCATATAAAATTAGTTCTTGCACCCCCAATCACTATTATTGTGTGTAGTGAAAACTAGTCCACGGTTTTGGAGATTTTTTTTTAAATAAATTTTTTTTGGTGTAGTTTATTTTTGGTGAGAAATAAGAATATGAGATAAAATCGTGTGTAGTTAAACATTTTTTAAACTATTTTTTTTTTAGCCATGTATAATGATTTTTAAACACTTCTTAAACTTCAGACAAAAAAAAAAAAACTCTTCTTAAATGACTCAAAACTCATGCAATAAAAATTTATGCCACTAGATTAAATGATTGTAGGAGGCCATCACCCATCAATAGAGACTTCTTGAGCTGAGGCTAAGGCAAAAACAATTAGCAAGCAAAACAAAATAGCACTTTAGGTTCATCTCGCTCCCAACAAGAAAATTTTCTGAATATGCCATTGATCCCACAATACCCATGAACAAATGCGCATTGCGGCAGCACCATCAATTGCAACCCTTTGATGGGAATCAGTACTTGCTTACCTGTGCAAGAAAGAGCTGATTCAATACATCTCCTACATAATATTGTATCGACCGCACACCCTGAAGTGGTGTAGAGTTGATACTGAAGTTGGGGCCTCTAGGAACATAACCAAGCAACTCAGCTCAGAATGCAGTGCCATTACAATAAAGTAAGACTTGCATCTCACCGAGCAAACTCTACTATGTAAATTCATCGACGCTAGTCTAATGTTTACAAGACCGGGACACCGAGAACCAAAATGAGAATGGCAAAGACATATTCACATCTCTGAAATACGAAAAGCACGCAAAAGGATAATAACTACAGCACAATATCCACATTTCTAAAAACAAAAAAGAAACTACAACTTAAACCAGTGTACAGTCTCCCCTCATTTTCCCTATAAAAGGTTGTATCTAAAGTCACAAAACCTGGTATTGAAAAAACTATTCAAGATGCAGCCATTCAAAACAGTAGCATGGTTTTCTAAAAGCAGAACTGAAGACACTTCAGCAGCACCAACAGCATTCTTCAGCGCATTACACAAAATCTACCTTCTGGCCACATCACGAATCCCTCCAGGTCTGCTTCCGCTACCATTGCACCACCGTTTGCAAAGTTGTATAAAACATGCAGCGGTGTAAACCACCGGTCCGATTTTCTAACTCCTATACAGCATTTTTATCATCCAAGTCGTCACACTGCTTATTCTGGGAACAAGCCAGAAAATTGGAGCCTGAAACTTTGACTGCCTCATGCCCAAAACCCTCACTTAAAGACCCAAAATCTGTTTCGTCATCATCACTATCTATATTTTTAGGAGTTACACGGTTCTGATAACTTCTTCGCTTAACAAGAAACACGTTGAAGTAATAGCTCACCAAGTTCTCCCTAGTTTTTCTGGGAAACCACTTGGATGCACTATTCCAAAAGCAAGGATACTTTGACTGTACCAAGGTCTTGAATCTCTTCTCCTCTTCAGCAGTCCACTGAAGAGAAATTTCCTCTCCCATACGATCAAATCTCCAATGATAGAACAAGGAACCAAGTTCTTTCTTCAGTTTCATCCTAGCCTCAGCAATGTGAAATCTATGACATGTAACAGAACCTGGAAGCCGACAGCCACAGGAATCTGGTCTTCCTCGGCCAATGATATCTGTTTCAACAAGGGAATTGTCTTCTTCACATTGCAAGGGCCAAACCCTTGTGCCTAGCCATTTACTATCACTTTCTGAGGCCACACCAGTCCATTCAGGAACATCAGCTTGAGAGAGAGGGCCTACAGAAACATACTTTTCACGGGATTCATCATCGTCAGATGGGATAACCGATCTATGTGGAGAGGCTAAATCAACTTCCATAGGTTCTTGCTCCTTAGAATCGTCATGCAACACCATGTGAGGACTTATCAAATTACTCTGAGTCAGCGGCAAAGAATTGCAGCAAGTGCACGGAGCGAGATTTAGTAGACTGAGGAATCCTTCCTCTGCATCTTAACCTCTCTGAGGAATGGTGACCAGCAGCAATATTATCTTCATACATCAAAGGATGCATCCTTAGTTTCTTCTGCAAGTTTAAACCATGCAATGTTTATAAATTTTTCTAGTTTATTATCTAATTATTGTCATATATCAAGATTTACAGTTCCACCCCAAAAATATGCGAGAGAACTCAAATACTCCAACTCCAATATTTAATCATCAATCACCAGTATCAGGTATTGTCATAGAACAACCCATATCGTAAAGTTCCTGTGAAACTAACGACCAAACATGTGACACATTGGACACACCAAGTACTACTGTACTAGAGATTTCCTCTCTCTTGGCTGTTCCTTTATCTCTTCTTTTTTCCTTAGCAGGAAAAAGTGAGGAGACTAAAGAGGTGAGAAAGAAGATACACAATCAAAATCAAAAGTCTTAATACTGGGCTGTAGCTAACACAACATATATGCTGGGAGTATCCAAGATTCTAAGGACAATTTCAAATATAGTTACATGCAAAAGTATATAAAGAAAAAGAAAAAATTGTAATAATGAACCTTAATAAGAAACAGACAAGGGAAAAGGAAAGTTATAATTGCATAAGAGAAAAATAGGTAAAGAAACGTAGCTAGAAGAAATCGAAGAACTTGAAACACTGGACCGAGGAGATGAAATGTGGCTCAATCAAGTTGGGTCGAATTCCGAACTATAAGAGCTCTAAGGAAGTAGGAAGTCAATAAAAAAAAGAGACTGGATCAGGAACCTCCTGAGGTTTGTAACGATTCTAGTGCTATGCAGTCCAGATATCACTTAGAAGAGTCCAAGTCACATACAAGTACAATGCCCTATTAATGATTAAACAAAGTGATCTAGTTGCATTTAGATGAATAATAATATCATAAGATGGTAGTTAACTTAATTCAAGATATACTAGTATGGTAGAGATAATAGCATCTTATTATAGGGCTTGATTATACATCATAACATCAATAACTTATAAACCCTAAAGAGAATCCAAAGCAACAGCTTTTTCACATCATTGGTAAAAGGTAAGATAAAAGAAAGTAGCACTCACACTTGAAAGATTAACTGTGCTATGCATCAAAAATGGCAATTAGCTGCTATCCAGAAGCGAGGAAAAAAAAAACACAAAATATAAATAAATGTACCTGCTGGAGTAATTCTTCAGTCTTTGGAGTAATATCTCTTCTTAGCATCAATGCCTCCCTTGCTTTAATTGCCTGGAACCAGAACTCGTTGCCCTCATGCTTCTTCCACCTAGCTGGCCCTGGAATCACTCCAATTGACGGATCACCAACTTGTGTTGCTGTCTGGATTACCCAATTCAGCATTCCCGAAAAGGATTCTCGTCGCTTTCTTTTACGATCGATTTCTTTATTATCGACACTGGAGGGTAATATCAAAGTACCATTTTGATCATCATTACAAACATTTTCGTCGTCGTCACCATTGCAAGTTCCAGTACCTGAATGCATTGTACATGCATCTTTGGTATCTGATAAACTATATTCAATCTTCCCATTTTGGTCAGATTCCAAATGAACCAGTCCATCACCATTGTCCTTCTGCTCTCTCCCATCCAACAACAAACCTCTAAACTCTCTCTCTAGCTCCAAAGACAACAAAAGGGAAGTCCCATACCTTCCAGACTCCCCATTTCCCAAGCTCCTACTCGTACAACTCTCCCTAAACCATATCTCCAACTCGTTCAAATACTTGAAGTAGATCAATTTTACAGAAGCCGCCGTTGCTCCACCATCCAAGCCCAATTCTTTGGACACAAAAGACCACAGCCTCTTCTTCGAAACCAAATCATGCCCACCTTTATCTCTCACAACACAGAACAATTTGAACAAATCCACATGTTGCCTATCACCAAAAACTGCAGGCACAGGCCTAACAACACCTCTATCACCAATATCCTTAAGAAAAACAGATAGAACCTGATCAAATGTACATCTCTGCCTACCCCTATAATCATCATCAACACATTCTACACCATCTTTTACAGTATCAACATCAGTACCCTTATGATCATCATCATCATCATCACCACATTCTACACCATCTTTTACAGATTCAACACCACTACCAAGACTATCACCATTAATTGGATTAGCATCAGTAATCTCAGCCAAATCTAGCACAGACCCATTTGTTGAAACTGACCATCCTGCCATTAACTTAGATTTGACTCTTGAAAAACCAAGAACGAAAAACAAAGACTCCTCCTTTTTCAATGATCAAGGACGAAAGATGATATTTTGGGCAGAGGGTATGAGACCCTTTGCCCTGTTTTCTTTGTAGAATGGTTGAGGAACGTTGTTTATTACCTGAACATTTTTGGGTCCTCAGCCATTTTTTCTTGGCAAAACCACCGAATGGTAATTTACAGAGCTGCAGAGGAGACAAAGAAGACAAAGCCGAGGTTGAAGCTGATGGATTGTTTGAAAGTGATTGATGAGCTGGTGCACTAGTACAACAAGGTGGCTCAAATTTTATTTAGACAAAGCAATCAGAAATGAGCGCAGAGAGGAGAAACTGTGTTTATGAAAAAGAAGAGAAAATGAAATCTGCTTGAAATCAATGGTACCCAAAGAAAAGAAACCAAACTTTTTTGTGATTTTCTAATTACATTTAGTGGAAATAAAGGTTGTTGTTTTCTTTTTTAATCAGGCCACCACAAAAGGTAAAATTTTTGGGTCTGCAATCTCATTTTGGATTCCTCCACTCACTCAAAGAGATGATCTATAATTATCTTCGTTTTTTTGTATCTGTTTCAGATCAATTAGCAAACTGATTTAAATATCTAACGTAAAACGTCATTTTCGCTTCTCGTAGAAGTTCCACACTCTAATGTATTTTCGCTTTTATTATTTCTGATTAATCGATATATTGGTCTAAATATATAATATAGATTGATATCCAATAATCGTGTAGAAGTTTTATTGGTTTTCAACGGTACGCACGCTCTCGCGCCCAAGCGCGGGAGAAAATTCGGGAGCAGGAATAGCAGTTTCTCTATCTTTTCACTTATTTAATTGATCTTAACATGTTTGCTTAACAAATTGAGCAACGTAAATATTATACATAAGCAAATTATATTCGAGATTTAAATATGTAGTTGTTATCCAATCTAGTTTAAGATCTATATTTTTAGATTTAGGTCTATTAACTTTTATTCCTTCTATTCCCATATTCATTTTTGCCTGATATAAAGAACAAATTGAATGCCCCAGATTTTTACCCCTTTTGCTCCTAATTTGAATATTAAAATTTTATATTATTGAAGAATCCGCGAGATATCTCTCACCAAACTCTTGTCAACAATTACAATAATGTTCATTTTGGCCCGTGAGTCTCGTTCAGGTAATTAATTGAATTCATAATAAATCATGATTGGCTATCATTGGATTTAGATCTAAGGCTAAAAAATAAAGTAATTGAAATGATTTTATTTGCCTTATAACTTGAATTCAAATTCAAAGACAGTTGAATAGAATTGAGTACATAATAATAACTGACCACTAGAATTTGACTCTCTCTTGTTCACCCCATTTGTGAGTAATGAATTATTACTTATTCTTCCATAATCGAAAAACCGTTTCTTCTATAAATTACCATCTACGTATCATCATTACAAAAAAAAAAAAATGGTTAATACAATGAAAGATCGGTTGCTAATTCAATTTATCAATCAAATGAACAATTTTGAGTTTGTAGCAAATTCAGATAAATAAAATCCCATTCTCTCAAAAAGGCTCTAATCTTTTTTTTTTTTTTTTAAATTGCTAATATTGTGAGAGAGTTCAAGAACAACCCAAAGCCATTGCTTTTGTTGCTCAGAGCTCCACAACTTAAAAACACCAATTCTATTTTTGTATTTAAGATTCATTACTAATGCATAATGATATTTCTCTTCACAAGTCTGAATGAAATCCTGGGTTCAAATTCTCTCACCCCTTATAAGATTAAAAAAAAAAATTCATTTAAAAAAAAAAAAAAACAAACAAACCATCCACTCATAAAATTAACAGCACAAACGGTTGATTCGAAGAGCGCGAAATGAGTCCCAATTTTTTTTTCCTCAAAGTCACAAGTTTGACAAGTCGGTTTGAAGAGGCACTTGGAAGGAAGATGCGACTCGTATAAAATGTCTGATAAAGCTGTTTAGTGGAGTTTTCAAAAGTCACTTGAAGATGCTCAGAATAAAATTAAAAGACATGCAATGAGAAGGTTCAATAAACGATCAACCAATCCGTCAACAAAGTTTTTGTATCTATAATACATTTCCGTAGCATGAACATGAGTGCTTTAATAAGCACTTCAGGAGTAGCTTATTGATTTCATACTTCCATCTTTATTACTATTCAGGATGGAAGTAGAAGACCAAAATATCATTTAAAGTACAATCCTCATGTTCCTGAAAATGAAATAAGTAAACAAGGCCATTCACGCTTCTTTAAGATTGACGAGTACCTAGAGATACAACAACAAAATTCTCTTTCACAGTGAAACAAACTGTATGCAATTTTCGAAAGAGCTACCGTGTGCGTTTAGGCAAATTAACATAAGAAACAGTAGCTCAGCTGTATAACGTGAATCTATGTGTGAAATCCACCCAACCAAAATTATCATCAAATACAGTTATATACATGAACCAACTGAAAAACAAAGATGCCCCTTTCACCTGAACCTCCCATCTTCCATTACACTAACCAACCGCACCAACAGCAACGAAAGTAAATTTCTGCCGTTTACATAACCAGTTCAAACAGAAAGCAAAGATCACTGACCAGACCAAAGAAAAATTCTATACTTGGAGTGAGAGAACCACAGGTTCACCTTTTTTTTTGTTTGATAACTAATGAATCTGATTACTACTATCCCTCTGACTGTAATATCTATATAACCATTATATCATTCGAAATGTGATGCTCTACGATCTAAGGATAAATGCATTACATACAGGAAAACAACCACCATACTTTCACGCCAGTACCAATCTCCCCTACTTCCTTTTTTCATTATCATTAAGTTGAAAGGAAAGAAATGCATAAGCCACTCCAGAAACAAAACCAGTAAACAGCCAATCAGTGACTGTCACTGAACAAGTGAACAGTGAACCCATGAAAAGGAAGAGAGAGAGAGAGAGAGAGAGAGAGAGGAGAGAGAGAGAGAGAGAGAGAGAATTAAAAAAACTCATGCATTTGCAACCTCTGCTTCTCATACTATACTTCAAAAAGGAAAGAACTCGACTTGAATTGCTGATCCACTAATCAATAGGAGGATCGAATATCATTTCCTGCATCATAAGTGAAGAAGAGCCCTCTCAATATTATGCATGATGATGGACATGTCTCATTAAATCACAAAACTACGTAAATATTAAACAAGGCAAACCTGATCACACACAGGACATGTGTCACTTCTTTCCATCCATTCAAGAATGCAAGCAAGGTGAAAGTGGTGGTCGCATTTCGTGGTAATTCTTGGATTTTCTTCATCATACTCTGCACAGGAAAAAAAAATCCGACTGAATATTCTTTTACCAAATGGAAAACAAAGAATGTGGGTAAAATAGGCAACTTGCAGTAACAGGGCCAATGACAAAGAAGGGTGCTCTATTTTCCTCCTAGTAAAGTAATGATAAAATAGAATTGCCTGCAAGGAGTTATTCGAAGGACTTTACCTTCCAAGCAGGTGGGGCAAACATCCTCCTCCTCAGTGACTAAAGCAACAGATTCCACTGGCTTTGAAAGTTCAACTTCTGCCTTCTTAATTGGATCAAGCTCTAACTTGGTGTCCACTTTGTACTTCAGGTCTTCACACTTGGATGAAGTTTCTTGAGGATTGTCACCAGCTGTTTCTTGAACAGAATCAGAAGTTGTTGTTGTCTGCAATGTTGCATCACTCTTGTTGGCAGAAATTTCTTGGGCCACTGGTGGAGTCTGAGGACGCCCTGCTGACGCATCATATGGAATAGGGGCAGGAGGTGGTCTATAAGTGTCAGGTATTGATGTATCCAAGTTCGTATCAACAAGGAGGCCTGTGGAGAGTGCAGAGGCACCTTGGCGAGATGACAGGGGCACGTGCTCTTCAGATGTCCTCGGATACTATAGATGTAGAACAATGAAAAAATAAACTTCATCTCCAACCCATACTCTGATATCTATGATATTAAGTTGATATTTCAAGTAATTTATCACACGACAAATCTACTTGCGAATCATTTATGAAACAAATAATGCCATAAATTTTTCTACTAAAAATCAAGCTCAACAGTACAAACTAACAGAAGAGAAAAAGAAGCAACAAAGGTGAGAGAAAGCATCATACAACATAGTAGTATGTAGGTGCAGCCCTCAGCTCCGTTGCTTTGGAAGAACAACAACAGCAGCCTCCCATTCTCTCTTACTTATCTCTACGCCGGACTGAAAACTATCGGCACTTGGTACCACATATCCCCTTGCTTCACCACAAAAATCAAAAACTTTCTGTTAGATTATGCAAGCACTCAGTTAAAAGATAAGTTAACATGTTGAACATTCATCAAAGGACCTATGGCTTCAAATCTAACACACCATTTCCACATTCCAACACCCCCAGCTTAAACCCAAAACGGCCACCGTCTTAAAATTTCCAACCAAACAAGTCCAAGGCAACCATCTAGAGCAGCACTATTTACATACAATATCCGATTCTTAAACAACTCCACACCATGCCGATTAGACAAACGGAAACCACAACCCCAAAATGTTCCTAGCGAAATTCACAAACTGATATTAGCTGTATAAAATAATAATTCAGGTAGTTCAAAAACCAAAATTCTCCAACACAATTCCATCTCCTACACACTTGAAATTACAATACCTCCTCCGCTAATCATGAGCAAAGCACCAAACTAATCGACCTGAATCTTTCACCGAAAAGATGAACCCAATTTTTTCAACCATTTAAGCATCACGCACAAGAAAAAACAATAAATTCAAGCAGAAAATCAACATAAACAAATCGCTTCACCGAAGCGATTGAAGAAAAACAGCAATCAAATACTGAAATACACATAAACAAAACGAAGAAAAAGCATCGAATAACAGTGAAACGCGCAAGGCCTAAGCCGAAACACAGAAAAAGCAGCAGATAGCGATACTCAGAGAGAGAACATAAAGAACGCCGGTAACCTAATAGACAAGTCTGAATAGTCTCCTTACAAGAGGAAGTGAATCATCACCGGGACGAAATCACCGACGGCTTTTTCTGAATTGGAGAGTTGAGGAGATTGAGTACCTTGGCGAGGGAGGAGAGGCGTCGATCGGAAATGAAATCGAAATCGGAATCGGAAATGGGGGGGGGGGGGGGGATGGAGAAGGTGGACTTGTTTGGAGTGCGTTTTAGAGGAGAAGAGAGGTGGCTCCTTTTGTGTGTGCTTGCGTGACAACATACAACTTTCAGTGGCAAATTTACTAATCGACTATAACTTGATAAAATAAAATAAATAAAGAAGAAGAGGCAAACTGGCAAAGTATGTACTTTTTTTTTTTTTTTAAGAATAATAATTTTAATGAATTTATATTATTTGTTGAGTTTTTGGTTTGGGTTTGTTAAGTGTTGGTGTATCTGACTGTGGTGGCTGCTTTGAGAAAAAGCAGATTGGTTGGGCCACGTTTTAGGCCCACTGTTACACTTCAGAGCCATAGAGAGTTGAGACGGTACAAATGTTGGTGGTTACTGGCACCAAGATATAGAAATATCACAAGTAGGTGGGTTGGCCAAAAAATGTACCAAAGACAAAATATCTGAAAAAATGTTGCATTTAATGTCGGCACTAGTAAATTCCAGGATTTTAACAGTAATGTTCACGCGGGCATCGGTCACAACATTGAAAATTCTAAATCACCTGGTGATCGTGTGAACATAACTAAAAATATTAGACCCCTTAGTTACTAGTGATACTCAATACATTCATAAATGGTGTTCATCATCTAAACGAGCATTCACCGGTGGATAGCCAAAAAGATAGAAATAGAAAAATAAATCTAGGCTGGAATCAAGGAAAACCCAGAAGAGAGAGAAGCACTGATATTAATTTACAGGTATCAATAGCTTGTTATCTGGAGTCTGCACATTGTACCAATACTATCTGTTTCTAAAACCGACTATATCGATCACATACATGTAGAAGATGGCATGATGATGATGAGATACCTAATGATGAATGATATGTAGCATAGCTGAGGAGTATTACTAGAAAGTTACGAGTTGAGGGAGTGAGAATATTGTAAGCCAAACACTCTCCACATCACTCTATAATTAGATCTGATCTAAAGGTTAGGTAGGGTAGATATACAAGCATTCAACATTCACATTTCTCGTTCTGTACGTTTCCTAGCCAACTCGGCAGATTTGCGCTTCCTTGCAGCATTGACGAATTCAGTGATCACTGATACCTCATCCAATCGCATCTGTAAGCCGAACTAAAGAGGATCAGCACTGTTACAATAACGTACACAAGCATGTATACTCTTAAACACAGGGGAGTGAGTGAGAGATAGACCAGCTGTGATGTAAAATGTCGTTGCACAACGTTAATCAGTTGCTCCCTCGTTGGATTAGGATAGCTGCTTACCTACAGTTTGAAACATCGATAAGCTGGATTTAGTTACAGCATTAAGTAACCAGGTAGGAGAAAGGACAAAGAAAGTACAGAAATCAGTGATACCCACAAGGTTGAAGTGCCTGCAATACCTCCGCAGAGTGCTTGTTCCTAGTTTTGCCATGTTTACTCTCTGATCATCCATGCAAAGGATTAAGCAATGCAACAATATAGCAAGCACATGCCACTCATATAAAAATTTGGATAATTATACATCATTACATAACATGAGTAGCAGCAAATCAGATCATAAAGATCTACCTGGGTCTGAAAACTAGAACTGAATTAAACCACTGTGGATTCAACCAATAATGTCATAGTACTCATTAGGGTAACCATAAGCATATGGAATATCCAAGAATTAATCAAAAGATGTTAAAGCAGCAAATTTCCAATTCAAAATCTCATTCTTCAAAATTTATATGTGACCATATTTTTTTTTATTTTCCTCAAACATACTTGGCTGACAGGATAAAAGCTTACTGACAAATTTTTTTTTATCAACAACACAGATGAGACCTCTTTCCAAATTTCTTACCAGCTGAGGTTTGTGGATGGACTGAAATTCTTGATAACTGCCACGATAAATCGACTTGGTTGCTGTGGATGGAACATATGATTTTGGATACCGAGATCTTGGTTTATCGTGTCTGTGGAACTCAAGACTCCTAGCTGCGGGAAGAAAACCACCAATAAATGCCAAAGTCAGGTGACAGTAAGAGTGGAATTGAGGTTTCATCGGGTATATGGTAAAATAAAACTTACTGAAATCATTCTCCTTCACACCCAGTTCAGAGCTACTGCTAGAGTTATCATAATCATTGTCAAAATCTTCCTCATTCCCTGTAGGATGTTCCAGCACACTCAATGCATTCCTTTGCAGCTTGACTTCAACGCCATTTTTCAGAACCTTGTATGGCAAAATGGATGGTTTTAAGTATGCATCCCACAATAGTAATAACAAGGGTAGACCATACTTTCAATCCATAGGAAAAAATATGGAAAAAAAAAAAAAAACACCAAGAATCAGGAAGCATAAATAAAAAGAAAATTAACAGCAAGATCAATACCAGTCCTACTTTTTCTAATTTTAATTTTAACTGTGATCCATTGAAGTGTTTAGAAAGGAATAAGAATAGGACTTTACCATTTATTATAAAAAGTTCTACCTCTTTTCTTCTAAGTTTAAAGGGTTGAACAAATTTAAAGAGTTGAACAAATTTACAAAATCTTAAGGAAAAAGAAATCTTACTAAAGATTTACCCTCTTCTATCCTTAACTTAAGATCTAAATTACAAATTGGACAATCAAATAAACAGAAAAAATATGCAAAGCATTTTAGTTAAATTATACTTGATTTTTGCATCAAAATATGTTCAAACTACCTTACAGGTTAAAAACTTGTCAGACATGGATGGATGCTTATAAAGGACATCAGCATTGTATTAACAGCCCATACAACCAGATAAAACACTAAGCCCAATGGGCCAAACAACCAAAATTAGTCAACTAATTGTACATATGAACCATAATTCATTATTTCCTAATCTGTATCAAGTAAAATGTTATCTTCAGATTAAGTCAAATTTGACACACAAGATGCTAAATAAATAGTATCAAAACAAAAACCAAACCACCAAAAGAAATCCACTTCAAAACAAAATAGTGCAGAAAGCCCATCAACCAAAAGTAGATCAGGAGCAGTTTGGAAAAAAAGAAAACAAATTTGAGAATAAGAAAAAGGAAGGAATTATGAATACCAGCCAGTGCCAACCACCAAGCCCAACAGCTTTCTTGACCACACCTTGTAGACCCACCAACACAGACTTTGTTCTGTTGTTCCCAGTAACAATTACCTTAGTGTGCCTGGGAAGAACTGAAAGCTCATCATCCCCACTTTCCTCATGAGAAGGTGACAGCACCCTAGAAGCGCACAGCTCAGGCTCTAGCATTTTCCCCAATTTCAATCCCCAATTGTACTAAACCCAGTTCACCAAACAAAGAAAACCTAAACACCCAAACTCTAAAATTCACAGTTGAGTACTAAAGACCCATCATTTCAATCAAAAACACTTCTTTCTCAAATGGATTTTTTTTGCTCATATTCCTACAATTTTTTATCCCTGTAGCAGAAAACGAAAACAGAGGCTGTGTCATAAAGAAACCCAGAGGCTTACAGTGACTGTGATTAATACTAATGAGTACTAGAGAGCGAGAGAGAGAGAGAGCAGACCCCTTTTGGTACTATGAATCGAGTGGGTAAATTCTTGAGCTCTGACACGAACTTTCTACTGCAAATTTGAATGCAATGGAGATAAGAGTCCAATCCAATCACCGAGTCACGGGCTCCGATTGATCACATTAAATGAAGCACTGTTTGCTTCAGTCAGATCACCACCACCACCACCTAGGCCCTAGCTAGTGGTGACATCATGCAAGACCCAAAGCTTTTTCTCTACAGTGACATCAGCAACCCTGAAAATCAAAATATGCAGACACAGATTTAGAGTTTGTACAAGTCAAAGGGGAAAACTTTCATGGTGAAAAATGCTCAAAGCCAAAGCAATCCCAAACCTATTTCTGGCAAAGTGTCAGAAAAAATAAAAATTCAAATTTCAAAATTCAAAAAGAAAAAGCATGACCTGAAGGTTCCAAAACTGAATTAAAATATCAAAAACAAAATCAGGCACAACATTTGTTTCTGATTTTCTGAAAACAAAAACAGAGAGCTCAGCTTCACTTCAAAATTCCTATTAACCAGTGAAAAATTAAAATTTGCTAATCCCAATTAGCACTGTCTTGGAGCATTAGGCTCCATTTGAAATCAAGAACAGCATGAAATTGAAAATGAAAACAGTGAGCTGAAATCAGTGTGACTATTATGGAGCTGAAATCAGCAATACATGAATTGGAAGCAAAGTGTGAAATTGCAAGAGAGCAGTACTGACCTGTTGAAATGAAATGGCAGTAATGATTATGGAGAGAGGGAAAATTGAAAAAGGGGTAGCAGCAAAAAACAGAGTGATCTGGAAATTTGAAGAGGGTGGAAAAATGCAGAGTGTGAAGAAGGATTTGGAATTTTGGTGCTCAGTGTGAACAGAGAGAGAGAGAGAGAGAGCACACACTAAATGCTTACCAACTGCCAAGGAAACATCCTGCCATAAGCCGTACGGTCACAGCTTGGGTGACGGGCGGAACCGGTCGGTTCGGCTCGGCTCGGCTCGGCTGAGAGAGGTGTGAGTGTGTGACCGTGTGAGTGTTTGATTGGATAGTTGGAGTGTGTTGGAGGGCTGTGGGAGGGGGAAGGACGGGGGCCTGGCCCGGGTCATATCTGCTCCGTGAACGTGTACGTGGGCTCCGTCAAAATAGGGAATTTACCGTTTGCTTTCGATGAGTGAACAAATAATTGAAGGATTTCATTTCATTAAAAAACTATAAAGAGTAATAATGTTTTTAGGGGGGGGGCCATGGAATTCTTAGCCTTGGAGATTGGTTGGGAAATTTCTTGGAGAAAAAAATTGAAATGACAAGATGCAGCATGCTGCGATCAACAGTGCCTTTTTTTTTTTTCCTTCTTTTTTCTTTAAAGAGTTTAGAATCCAATCTTAATTAAGAGGTTCAGTCTCATGTCCGGTTCTATTTATTATATTAATAGTAGTACTTTGAGATCAATAGTGCTTAAATTGAAGAGTAAGTGGATGGGACTAGATCTAATAAATTCAATTTTAGCCTTATCATCTTGTGTTTTCTTTCTATTTAATGATATTGTCTAATGTGTCGATTATTGTAAAAATGAGATTACACTAGAGTGACTAACAAATATTTGAAGCTAATAAACACGGACTTTAAACAATTGGCTTTCACTACACATGTAAAATAACCAACCTGTTTATAAAGGAGTAAAATCTAACCACACAAAATAAAACAAATGAATAAAAAAGCCTAAAACCGCCTAGCTGTCCAGGCCACCCAGCTTGCCCATGCACCTAAAACCTCCTAGCCGGCTCTGCTGCCTAGCCCACCCAACCCGCCTAAATCCTGACCGCCTATTGTCTCTGATTACCCATCACTCGAGTTGGCCTGCAGCCGCCCAACGCCTAGGCAGCCATTTTGTAGAACATTGCTATAAATAAATGAACAGTTGATGCGCTTCATGATGGAGGAGAATGATCATGATAAGAATTTTGAATAATCCAAGTCAGGACCTGAGAGATTTGGGTATTAACCTCTGACGATCACCAAACCTCGCCCAAGATCTAATCCTACATCGATCGACCCTCTTGTGTGAAACCGCAATCATACTAGACTATGAGCCCTTCATTTTCAAAGATCATCTCCATACGTTGTTTTAAAAGAACATATTGTTCTTCTACCCATCCTCTGAATTTTTATTGTGTTGATAAATAAATTTTTTAGATAACTATGTTCTAAAATTAATGTTGTCTGTCTTAAGAGAATTAACGATTGATCTGAAAATCACTTAGTTACCTAAGAGTACTTGTTACAAAACATTGAACGCTTCCCTTATCACCGGCTTACTAAAGTTAAGAAAGCATTACTACTACACTAACTACAACGTAAAAATAAGGGATGGCTTCAAATTTTTTGACAGCCTCGAAATTAGCGAAATCCTCTTCCTAATTCAGCCGCCGCAGAACAACCTGAAGCCTCGTGAAAAATCTAACTACAACAAGCCTGCTCGCCATTTGTCGGACAGCCAAATATCAAGACTCCCCTTCATTCCATAATTGGCCACAGGCTCCTTGTCTCTCATGGATACTTTCGTCTTTTCACCCCTACTTCCTCGGGCTTGAAGATCTGCCGTGAAGGACAAGGCAAGCCGAGCCAAGAGCCATAGCCCGAAGAGCCGGTCAGTTTGGAACAACAATAAGAGAGAGCGCCCAGTGACGTACACGTGTCAGTAACACAGCTGTCGGATCTTATCCTACCAAAGCAAGTCTACCCGGTCGAGGCGAGTCGTACCATTACTCCCTCCTATATTTGTGCAAAAAGAAAAAATAAAATTAATTTGAAATTTGATTTCAAGTCCGCCATTGCAGCTGGACCGCACTCCACTCACTCTCACTCTCACTCTCACTCTCACTAGCTCCTTCAGTTTTTGGGGATTTCAAAGCGTCGGCCCCACTCTCTCCTTCCCTCCCACATGCTTTTTCCCTCGCTTTTTTTTCCCCCCTCGCCCTTTCAGGAGCTGGGATCGGGTGCCCCTGCGTCCTATCCTAAACCTTTAGGAAACTTCTGATATCAATTCCAAACACTCGGTCTCAATTCTCAAAGAAGCACCAGTTCGCCATTCCCCGGGAGCAAGTCTCGAAGCCGTCGTCGCCCGGTTGATGTCTGGAAGCCCTACTCTTACGTCGACAACTGAATCTCGCGCAGCTATTCCACCTAATTCACAAACTAGTAATACAGCATTGCATCGATAACTCTCTAAATAGAAAAGGGTCAAAAGTAACACCGATAAATGCAGGGTCAACAAAATCGCAGTAGGAAATAGAGCTCAGCAAATCAAGATTCAAACACAGCATTTTCATAGCAAGCTGGGAAAGTGATCAACAACAAATGTGGCCTCACAGCATTTAACTAGACACGTCTATTTCATACAAGTACAACAACATTACCGAAAGAGTTGGTAAAATTAAACAGCAAATGTACTAATTAAGATCCTGAAATCCCACATCACAGACAAAGTAAATGTTCCTCGACCTGGGGGGAAGTCCGGCAACAGTAGCTATATTTTGCCAGCAATTCAGGAGTGTTCCCTGTGCCTCCTATACGAGTCCGAATGCTCATCCACCCTCCTATCCCTAGCTGGTGGAGAACGCGATCTTCCTCGGCGGTTGTCCCTGGAAGGAGGCTCTCTGTCTTTCCGCCTACGAGGTGAATAGCTACGAGATCTTCTACGATCACGATCACGATCACGGTCACGGTCACGATCACCATACTCACGATCTCCACGATCACGTCCTGCATCTTTTTAAACAGGAAAAATAAGTTTAAAATAAGACTGGTGTCTCAATGCTTTCTCAAAATCTAATACCTTCTAATCTCATAAAGTAGTTCTAACAAATACAGGAAGAGAAGGGGTGAAGACTATGGGTACTTAAGATGACCATATTTAAAACTCTTCTTTATTTTTTATTTGTTAGCATAAAAACTAAGATGAGGAGAGATGCAAATTTTTCAATAGTCAACAAATCAAGGTGGACTGGACCACCAAACAAAGCATTGATAAGGAAGAGGGCACTCATGAATATTAGAAACCATGGTTCTAACAAAAAATGAATATAATGAAACTTCATTTCAAGTAGTTAACCCATTGTGAAGATTGTTTAGGCTGAGGCATCATACTCAAAATAACACGCAAGTCTGCTTGCAATGATGTGGAGCTGTGGACCAAATGTTACATTTGCCAAATAGTGGTCTAAGTTCTATTTGAGATTTGAATTCTGTCCCACCATTGTCAATACTCACTACAAGCACACAAGATGACCACAGGTATGGCTAACTTTGGCAAATGATAGCCAAGGTTAGTGAAAAATAAAAATGCAAGAAAGATACAACCCATGTTCTAGTGTACCTCGCTTATCTCTCAAGCCTTGATACCTTCCTGGAGTAGGTGTCCTCCCTCGCTTCCTCTTCGCCTGCATAGTTAAAGAAAATCAAGATAACATCGCTGGAAATAAAGTTCATAGTTTACAAAAGGAGAAAGAAATGCAGATAAGCTAATCAACAATTTACTCAAATCAGTAATACTGCTTTCCGCATGCTCTGGTTGAAACTATTTTACATTACTGGAAAATAACCGGAAACTGCCCTCCATGGAGATGACTATGATTGATCCACATAACATGAACAGAAAGCGCAAATGTTCTCATGTTTTTAAAGTATCCCTCCTAACGGTTACCATCAAGGATAAAGGCTAACCATACCGGCTGCAAGGAGGTTTTCTGTCCAACCTTTTTTTAACATATGATATAAGATATGTCTTAAGGATTAATTTCGAGAAGCCCAAAATGCAAATACAACAAGAAGAATTTACCATGTCTCTAGGGTATCTTAAGTATTAAGGTTAATAAACAACCATCAGATGCTGTTGCCAACGAAAGAGGAATAAGGGCATACGACCCACTGCAAAATAGTTGAATTTGTATTGGTGATTTTTGAATGTCGACGCAGAACTCATGTCGTGAATGGGATAGTTTCAACTGTTTAGAGCTTAGATTGTGAATTCGATGAAGTACACACACCAGACCTGCTGCCAAAACTTATTAGGCAACATTTCTGAAGAAAGAAAATCTTCATTATAAAATAATTTAGCAGCACGCTACATAGTAACTATCTTGATCCTTCAGAAACTGATACCTTTTCCACAGTGACTAGTCGACCTTCAAGCACAGAACGATTCAAGTACTTAATGCATCGCTCTGCATCCTCTACAGTTTCCATTGTGACAAATGCAAATCCACGAGATTCTCTGGAGCGAGGGTCAGTTACAAGATGGCACTCCAACACCTGAAACCAAAGCTTAGTTGTAATTTATCAACATAAGATCTCCAATAAGGTACTCTCAGGTTATCACTTTCTAGGTGAACATCAAGTACGAGCAACTACTCTTGCCTCAGAAAGTTTAGTTAGAGCCCAGTAGTAGAAAGAAACTAGTTATTTTAGTGCATCAAGAGAAATGACAAGCACTACATTACCAACTGATAAAAATTATTTATCATAGGATAGAAAGTAAAGCTTCTCTTGAATCTCAAGAACAGAAAGTAAATGGTAAGGAAAGCTGTTAAGTTACCAAAGAAGTTACTCCCTTCTTCCGAACTTACAATTTTCCTTCCTTTACTAGGGAGATTCCAAGTATAATAGCTAAATGAAGTACAATTGACCTATCCAGTGATAAGCTGATGGCAGACATAACACATCTGCTGCCTACTGTGTCCAAAGTACACTTCATAACATTCTTTTCAAATTGTTACCTTCATTTTTCGTCAAAAAAGAGTTGGTCTGTCTGTCCATTGTTTAAGATAATTTTGGTCATGCATAAGATATTTGTGTTTAAAATGTTGCAGTCAATTGAAAGCACTATAGCACAACAAATTCAATCTACATGAAGATGTCTCAGGGTAAGCGCCATATATTATTCAGAAAATAAAGTTGGAATAACTCATACCTTGCCTTCTTTGTTAAAGAATTTCTCAACATCAGCAGAGGTAACCCTTGTGGATAAGCCTGTTACATACAAGTTGTTTCCGGGATTGGTTGCATCCACAGATGGACTCCTGGAGTAAGAAAAACAAGACTCATATTCAACAAATACAACAAAGCTTGAACCCAAATATTTTGGTTGGAATAAACCCAAAACTTACCAAAAAAAAAAAAAAACCATGAATTTCCACAATGTAATATAACATATATCCATGCAGTTATACTAGCCAATAACCCAGATTTTATTGACAGTGAACAGTTAGAAAATTAAGATTTCCAGTGTACCTAGAACGACTCCTTCTATACCTCGACAATGATCTCGATCGGCGGCCTTTGACAGGTGAGACAGAGGTCTGTGGTGAAGCAGACCTGAGGAGTAATCACCAAAAGTCACAAGAGAATTATGATACCATACAACTCATATCATTATTCAGCAAAAAGAAAAAAAAGACTATAATTCGGAATCAACATCGAATGAGAACTGTACCTTTTTGCTCTTGTGTATGGCATCTACACACACAAAATGACTATATTAGATGCCGATGGACATGAAACTTTCAGTGTGACTAATAGGTTAACTAATCTGTCTGTAATTTTTATTTACATTCATACAAGCAAATGCACATACATACAAGCAAATATGGGTCTCAAATCATAATGTATGCATGTAATTATGGAAATGTAATCTAACTATAAAACGAAAAGCCGGCGAAATCGAAAAGCTGCTTTCATAATCCATTTTAAATTTGGTGAACACATGCTAACTTTTCCAAAAGAAAGAACCGAAAAAAGGCGAGCCAAACAAAATTCAGCTGCACAGAGAGAGAGAGAGAGAGAGAGAGAGAGAGAGATCAAATCAAGCTCAACGAGGTGAAAACTAAGCTCCATTACCAACATAGACCACACAGATTTAACTTCTCATTCACTTTTCCTCAGCAATCAAGCAAATTACAAACATTCTTTGGTTAAATTGTACATATAATTGGAAATACGAGCTGCATATCATCAAGGATAAACAATCTAAGTGATTCAAATCAAACAAGTCGTCGAAATAACCAGAGAGTTGGCAGGTAGAAATTTGAAAGCAGATTGAAGAGCTTGAATTGATTGGATTAGATGATGAGATTGAAGAAAAGATTGTGAGGTGGGTTTACCTTTGGGGTGGGTGGAATCTGGAGTCAACTCCCAGATGCCCTAACGCGCGGTAAGAGAGGAACGCAGTGTTAACCTTGCTGTAAAGATAATAATGGAAGGTAGGGAGGAAAAGCTTGAATCCCAAAAAATAAGAAACAAATATAAAAGACGAATGCAATTCCGTCAATCGTCACCGCTTTTCAATTCGCACGTACGCGGCTCACGCTTAATTTTTTGTTTTTTTTTCTTTTTAACATCCAAGAAAAAATTTATGTTCAACTATTTATGTTTAACAAAACAATTCAATTTTTTTTTTTTTTTTATCGGGTTAGTTGTTAGTAACTCACACATCCATACAGTGGTATTTCAGCGTCAGGACACCTGTACTGACATTGCGGTGAAAGCCATGCAAACAATTCAATTTATTTTTTCACCATTGAATTTACATTCAAGTACGACTGAGCATAATTTTTTTGATTACTGGAAAACATCATTGCGAATCGGACTGCTTGTATTTGGATTTGGGTCTTTCGGACAGTTTTCAAGTTTTCAAACTGAGACTGGATGGGCCTGGATTTCTAGTTGTTCAGGAGATGTAGGAGGTTGGAAAGCTTGTGTTGTTTTGGATGATATCTTGTTATTCTCAATTAGTACTTAGGAATAGGGTGCGATTGTCAAGTGCACGTAACAAGAGCTTTTATGTGTGTTAGGCAAGTTGAGTTACTATCTGTCATGTATTAGTCTCCAAAATATTCGTCATCCCTTTTGGGCTCCAACATGAGATGCGGGAAGCAAATTGGGCGTCAAAAGTTGAGTGGACATTCAGTATTGTGAATCAAGTAAAAACGATGAAAGATTCTTGTAATATAGCAGTATTGATGGAAAGGGAGTGAAATTCACATACAATTCCTACTTCATGTTTCCTTTTTTAATATCTCAACATCTCATTTTTGCAATCTATACTGCAGAAAGACAAACTTAAGATACTAAAAAAGAAAACATAAAGTGTGCATTGTAAAATAAAAAGTTGAATTTCACCCCCTTGATGTAAAATAAGACCTCCCAAAATTCAATCGTTCTCTATCAGTGGAAGTGGTAAACACTGCTGGGAAAATCAAAGGGCTAAGCACACCTATGATTAACAAGTATAAACCATAAAGCACCTTTGCTCGTAACTGAGGAACAGAAATAAGAACCAAATGCAATCAAGAAATCACAACTTGTAAAACTATTGAAACATAGAAAAAACCCTCTAGTTTGAACAATTCAAGGTTAATGCAAGTGGCAATGAAGTTTAAGTACAAAGAATAGCAGAAAGATCAAGAAAATATCAACCCAAGCCTCAATAGCCAAGACTGAATTACAAATGCTAACAAAAAATATGAGATACAAAAAAAATTATAAACATATAAAACAGAATCAATCCTTGAGTCGTCTCAACAGCTTCAAAGAAAATGGGTGCCGGCCCTCGGCTTGGAGTCTTGATTGCACACTTAGACCCCAGGTCTTTTACGACTAAGTGAATACTCCTCAAGGAGTGTCTCAAAGGGGTGATGGTTAGTCCTTCAGGAGTGTCTCCACAGCTTCAAAGAAAAGGGGTGCTGATTCTGGGCTTGGTGTCTTGATTGCGCACTTGACCCCAGGGGTATTTACTACTGTAGTGAGTTCAATTAAGAAGGGTATTCCTCGAGGTATCTTTGCAGAGAAATAGAAGACATCCTGGTTGGCGTGTTTTCGCTTTGCAATAAAGAACATGTTTGTAGCAGCCAGGCGGTCCAGAGTTGCTTCAACATTACTCATCACAATTCCAGGGAAGTCTTTTGTAATCTCATTTGAATCAGGAAGAGACCTCCATGTCTGCAATGAGAATAAGCATCAGGTTTAGATTGCAACAATCAGCACTCTTGGTCTAATCAATTTTATTCAATAGCAGCATCTGATCAGAAAGCTCTGTACCACATGTTTCAGACTACGCCAGGTTGTATTTACCCTCTATAAATTCTCGACAAATTCACTTCAAAACCCACCCAAAACCTCTGACATGTCCTAATCCTCACTAATACCCACCCTCCATCGCCACTTGAGCAGCCACAGGCTTTATCCTCTTGCCCTTTTTAGCTAAAGTTAACATGGAAGCATGCTACCCAAATATAAGCTAACATCACTACTCTAGTAACGGCCCTAATGCGATGCTAGGTGTCCACTGCTGTAATTTATCACCTCCCAAGTTACTTCCCTTCCCTGTCTAGTTGAATCGGGTCATTGCTTAAATGAATTGGAATAATAGTCAATCAGCTAAAAAGAACAGCAATTAACAGGTTTAGGTGTGCTTTTACAGTAGGACACAAATGGCCCCACACAACATTAAAGAGGAAACAGAGGGTTCAAGATAATTCACCTCAAGAAAATTTGCACGCTCCATTCTGCCATCCTCGGTAAAGAAGACATGCAATGGGATTTTATCGTTGAAGTACCAGACAGGTTGTTGATTATTTTTAACAGCAACCTGCAATAATGAGCTTGGAGGACCTTGAGACATATTCTGGAACGTAACCATAGGCAGGAGAGTCCCTGCTGATGTCCCAGGTTGAATTTGTGGAACCTATTTAACAGAAATGTAGTAGGTCAAAATGTATTCGGGCAGAAATTTCACTTGGTCATATGTTTGGTGACTACCTGAAGGGGTCCAGCAGCTGCAAGACCGAAAGTATTTTTGTTGAACTGAATCATAAATCCATCTAATGGGACTTGTGTGTGGTTCTCAAACAATATACTGTAAAATATTTGACCACCCCTGCATGTCAACTGAGCACTGATTTGTAAACCTTGACCGGTTGATGTTGGTAGTAAGACAGGCAACGGAGGCCTGCAATCAAAGTCAGAAAATCCAGTAAGTGCCTCAAAACTACAATGTACACACCTGACATCAGAAATTGATTCTTCGCAGCATAATCAACCAATGACAATTCACCCTTATTTATTATATCAAACAAAATCCCATATTTAATTTATAGACCAAGAAATACCACCTCCTACAACCCACAACTAGTTCACTTAACATTATAAAAAAATTGCGACAGTAGCAATACCCTACACTTCATCATACTTACCCAGTAGGAGCAGCAGGCTGATCCACAGGGACAATGGCACTATTATCCAGGCCAATCAGATCACCAAGTAAATCTGGCACTGGAGCAGCAGGCGAAGCTGGTGCAGGGACTGGTTGCCTTTGTGCAGCATATGGAACACTACCTGAACTAGTTGGTGGTGGGGATGCACCAGTAGCAGCACTATCAGCAGCTGATTCAGAATTTCCTGTTTCGCTACCATACTCCTCATCTTCAGGTCTCGGCGTTGAGGTCTTCACACGGGTAACAAATGCTTCTGGAGGCTTGTGATACACAGAGGATAGCGTAGCAATGTTTGCAAGAAGTTCATCAAGAAGTGATGAATCAAGCAGGTTTGAATCATCACTGATCACTGGCTTCTCAGCTAAAACAACATCCTTGGCTGCCTGAAAGATATAACTAGTCCCATAAGACATAAAACGCAATGGTATAGCCCCATTGGCTATGGTATTCTGAGACAATATTCTGGCATGATTTCATTCTTACAGTATTCTAAGTTGTCGTATGGCATATCCAAATGTTCAAAAGAATTCTGGCATTTTATCTTAAAAATTCAGATATACAGTTGCTTTATTTAATCCTATGTGGGGACAACCTAGATGTTGTACATATGTGCCACGTGCATGAGCATCTCAACAGCAATCTGTTGCAACATGCAAACCCAATGACCCCACCCCCAAAGAAAGAAAAAAAAAAAAAAAAAGATCCGCACTTGTATCAGTAAACTAGAAGGGCAACGTTATACTGACAAAAATGAAATTCATCTCCACAAAACCCACCTCAGGATCAGTTGATAGAAGGCGCCAATATATGTATGCACGATCTCTAAGATCAGGATTGTCTGTCTCCACAGTAGCATTATTCAAAACAACCTGCAAGATGGACCGACAATCTCAGAATTTTTACTCGGTGCATATCTAAAGAAGTACAACTGTGACCAATGAGCAAGAACATGCATTCAAAATAATAAGACAGTTTTATGCCTTTTAGATATTGTATTAGACTATAACAATCTAATTGAAACTATCTGCTTACATGATGATACTACAGATTCTAAGCTCTTTTAAAGCGAATCAAGGAGAATATAACCCAGGAAGGATAAAAGATGTGGAGAGTACAAAAGCAAGACCTGAATCATCTGTTGTGGTCCTTCGGTGGGCTTTTTAAGAAAAAGTTTGACAGTTGCAGTCAGCAGCTGCAACTGGACATGTGCAGGTTCTTCAGGGAAACTTTCCAGAAAGCTTTCAAGGAGCTCATCAGCATTGTCAATTCTTTCCGCATATTCACCAATTATCCAGATCATTGATGCCTTTCAGAGAGAGAGAGAATTAACATGAGCATTGAAACAAGACGCAATAATACAAAACTTAGTAAGTTAAAGTTGTTTTCAGTAGGAAGAAGAGGCACAAAGTAGAAAGCTTAGGTAGTAACACTACTTTTAGCATGAAAAGGAACATTGAGTACCTTGGCTTCTGGTTCATCTAAAGTGTCTAGGCTTTCACATAGAGTTGCAATGATGGATTCATAGCTGCAATCAAGACAGAGATTCAGGAAAATGCTTGTAAGGGCAGAAGATATATATAAGCACTAAAAGCCCATAACTTACGTATTGGGATATCTTCTAAAGATATCTTTAATAACAATGATGGCCTCTTGAACTACGTAATTGACTTTGATCTTAATCAACTCAAGTAATACAGTAATGCACCGTTCAGCTGCTCTTTCTAATTTGATGGCACAGCGACCAATGGCACGGACAGCCTTTCGTACAAAATCAACATCTACTTCAGTAGCATACTCTTTAAACTCCAATAGAACCTGCAGAAATGTTCCAATAGGTTATGATTCTGATTATACTCTATCTAAAACATAACTTTAAGCATTGAAGTTTAATCTGAACCAGTAACTTCAGGAAAAAAATTACATACCTGGTCTATGTTTCGATCTGAAGCAAGCTTTATCATAATTTCTAACTTTTCCATCTTTACATAAATAGGATCATTGTACTTGCAAAAGAATACCTACAAAATTATTGAGAATTTGCTTATAAGTATGAACTGCTTGAATGCATATGAGTGTGTATAATTTGGGATCAAGAAACAGCAGCCAACACCGAAATTTATTTACCTTAATTTCATGAGCAAGGATTGTGGGCCGTCTTTGTACTATAAGGTTGATGTTTCTCAATGCGACATATTGTATCTCAGGCTCAGCAGAGAGTAGTGTCACAAGTGGAGGAGCCATCTTTTTGCAAAGATTTCTGACGACATCAGTACTGGTGATAAGTTCCATTTGTTGGAGGATCATCTGCAAGTGAAATGGTAGGGAAAAAAAAAAAGATAAAACAAATGGTGGGAGTAATCACAATGATGAAAACTGAGAGCAATAGCAATAGCAATAACAATATAATGACAAGCATTAAACAAAGAAATTGTCACCTTTACAGCTGAAAGCACAACAGCACAGTTAGCATGCTGTAGTCGCGGGGTAACTCGCTCTACAATATTTTCAGCTTCACGGGCATCAGCTGCCTTGTATCTAGAAAGAGCGTCCAGTATAAATACTTGTCCCCACCTGGATGCATGTACCACAATCAAGTTAGAGAATCAACTGCAAAGCATTTCAATAAAACAAAAAATAGAACACCTTTATCGACACTGATCTCAATAGATGATCAGAAGTAAATCTGTCCAAAACACATATATAGTTGAATAAGTAATACTAAGAGTACACATACTCTGTGCATTCATTCAAGGCAGTAAGAAGCTTTGTCAGAGTGTGACTGGTCATCTCAAAGATGGGTCTATTACTATTCTCTTGAATTTCAGCAAGCGCAGCCACAGCATTTGCAACAACCATAGGATTATTATCAGAAATCAAATCCTTGAGAGATTCCAGGAAACCCCTATCCTCGACTAACTCAGCATTTATGTCGTAAAGTTTGGCAACACATATTGCTGCTGTCTTGCGAACATATGGATCATCATCCTGTCATGAAGTACAGTAAATAAGAAAACAGATAGCAAGACACATCCGAATAAAGCACTTTCAAAGTTGTTGAGAAACAAAGAATGCAAATTCCAACTCAATTACAAACTTAACACCAAGTCCCAATAACCAGGAATACCAAAACAAATAGACCAGCACTAAAAGTCAACCTTAAGGCATCTCTGAAGGGGATCACATAGATATTCTGTAATTTTATCAACACGAATGCATCCCATTGTCCGAACGGCTAAAGCGCGAATCAAGGGATTAGGATCCTGTGAATCCTGCATTTTTCAACATGCAGCACAAATTCATTAGAGGACATATACAAGCAATATTTGATAAATAGTTCAAAATAATTTACAATAAAAGAGAAATTAAAACCTATTAAAAAAAAAGTTCCTGATATCATTTGGAGCTGCCATAAGACCTATTTACCAGTCCTGGCCAATGTATTTGGAATATCTTTTGTCCATTTTAAAGACAGTGAGTTAAGTAGATAGGAGCAATACGTGAGGAAAGTAATGATGTTATTGACATAAAATTTAAACATGGAATAATGTCTAGTTGCTTTAGCATGACCATCTCGTTTTTCTAAAACCTATCTGATGGGCTTTGTCAAAACAGGCCCTTAAAGCCTGAAATGCTAGGCTTCATCACATATGGTTTACCTAAGAACTTGTCATGAAATGACTAGATTCCACCTCTATTTTCGCTATTCAACAGCATATAAGTACCTGAATTGACTTGACCAATTTACCCGCAGGAATGCATGCTCGAAAGAAGTGAGAAAAATATGAATTTCTAATGACAGCATCATCTGTAACAAATTGAATGCATCTTTTACCTTGACAAATGTATTCACAGCAAGAATTGCTAGGTCAGGCTGGCTTTTAGCATAATTTATCAGATACAAATAAACCAGCTTCTTCAGCTCCAAATTCTCTGTTTGCATGCAATTCACTACATCCGTGAAAAGAGATGAGACATCCTTCCCAACTGTCATTGCAGCAATCACCTTCTTAACAGCATCTTTCCTCTTATCCTACACCACACTTAAAACAAAGTACATGAGAAGATAATTCTGAATCAAATGAATGACGCAAGCATATATAATCAAAACTCTAGCAAAAACATCAACGACCATTCACACACAAAAATGATGCCAATTTTAATACCAAATGAGTATTCATATTCATCCAATCTAAATCAGACAAATCAATAAAGCAAAACTCAAATATTAGAGAAGTTTTTTTTTTTTTTTTTACTATATACTAGAAAAGTATCTATGATGTTAAATATATGATCATGTAAAACTACAGTTCACTGCAGTATGAGCTATGAACAATGCTCCGATTTTTTCCTAGTGAACAAAGAAGGAAACTACATTCCTGTTATACTGAGATGTCAGATTTCGATTTCAACTCTATATGTTTCTCAAGCAATCAGCAGAATCCAAAGCTCGTTAACAAAATTCCTTATCGGATCCGCACAATTCCGAAGCCCTAAGTTTGGCAACTAACAGAATTTAACCAGAGAGAAGAGCAAATCTAAGCAAGAGGTGAATGCTTCAACAAACAGATCTGCTCGCAGATTCCTCAATAAGAAACAGAAAGCCAGAACGAAGAATCGAATTCGTAATAGACGTAGATCAGAGATCAATTTGCACACAGACACACGCTTAAGCAAAACGGAGATTGAGAAAAGGGGAAAAGGCAGAGACCTTGTATTGAGAATTGAGCTCTTCTTTGAGCTCGGGGATTTCACCCTTCTTGGTGGTCGAGAAGTACTTGGAGTCGTGGCCGCTCATCTCTTCTTGCTCAGTCGTCGATTTACAGGTGCCGGAGACCAAATGCTTCCTTCGTCTAAATCAGACTGCAAGACACAAATAAGCAACCGAGAAATAAAAACTGAAGGAGTAAATTACTGAATTGACTGCCTAAACCCAAAGCGAGTGCTGGACCCGTGGACCGGACCGGTTCGGTTGGTTTTACGTGCAAGCAGTGTTTAATAGTGCGACTCGGAACGTAGCGCTTTTACCCGAAGCGGTTTGCGCGCTTTGTTGACAAACACGATCAAATGGGTTTTTGACAATTTTTTTTTTTTTTTATGAATATCACATTGATATATTGATGTAGAAATGGTCATTACATATTCTCGCTCTACCATTAAAGGGTAGATAAAGAGTTTGTGGTAGTAGCACAATAATACATAGATTATGTCCAATCATTTGACCGTTCCATGCTCATAAGTTGAGCATATACACTATTAGCTACTACATAGTAAATATGCAAAGTAAACTAGACTCGAAAGCGTTTTATTGCTTTGAAAAGCAATTTCAAACAAAATTATGGTGGTATATATAACACTAGCCATCATCATACATGCTCTGCGTGTGTAATAGTTTTTTATTTATTTATAAAGAACATAAAAAAATAAATGAAATAAAACAGTTATTGCAGAGAGAAAATAGTGGGAGAGAAAAGTGAGGGCTGTGGGATAATTTTCTGTTAATTTTCTTTATAAAAATCCATTTTGTAATTGTCATATTTATCCTTCTGATTTAATTTTTTCTCAAAGTTTTTTAATCTTTCAAGGTTAAATCTGTCTAAATTTTCGGTCTGCATGTGTAATAGTTTTTTATTTATTTATAAAGAACATAAAAAATAAATGAAATAAAACAGTTATTGCATAGAGAAAATAGTAGGAGAGAAAAGTGAGAGTTGTGGGATAATTTTCTGTTAATTTTCTTTATAAAAATCTATTTTGTAATTGTCATATTTATCATTCTGATTTAATTTTTTCTCAAAGTTTTTTAATCTTTCAAGGTTAAATCTGTCTAAATTTTCGGTCTGCATGTGTAATAGTTTTTTATTTATTTATAAAGAACATAAAAAATAAATGAAATAAAATAGTTATTGCATTGAGAAAATAGTGGGAGAGAAAAGTGTGGGCTGTGGGATAATTTTCTGTTAATTTTCTTTATAAAAATCTATTTTGTAATTATCGTATTTACCCTTCTGATTTAATTTTTTCTCAAAGTTTTTTAATCTTTTATGGTTAAATCTGTCTAAATTTTCAGTTTTGGCTAATAAAGCATTTTCTCTTAATAATAGTATAGATTTTCAAAAAAAATAGTGGTATATATAATTCAAGTGTTAGCAATTTTTCTACACTAGCTGAAAGATATTGAATATGTTTATGATAATCTAGAAAAAGAAATGTTTTATCAAATTTGAAAATAATTACAGATTGAGAAGTCAAAGATGATTCAGGTATGAGTATTGCGGTTATTGCTAGATCTTTTGTTCATTCACACTCATCTCTTAATATGGAAGAGGATGCGTGTAGAGCTGGTCTTCTTCTTGGTATTTATCAAGGCTGATCGAAAAATTGATGTTGAAAGCAACTTTGCCTTTTGACTACTGCAATCTAGAGAGCGGAAAAAAAATTATTCGGAAGTAAGTCGGGTTTTAGATGATTATAAAGATTATACAACTGTTTTTCAATCAATTAGAGTTCAACATATTTACGGTTAAGAAAATGGTGTAATAGATAGACTTGCTCACCTTCAATTGAAAAAAAAAAAAAAAACTTGCTCGCCTTGCTAGTTTGTTTTCTATTGATAATGTTTGGTTATATGTCAGAATGTTCTCTATGAAGATTATTATAATGTTTAAGTTGTATGGGGTGCATGTTTTATGTCTCTCTCGTTGCGTATTTGTAATTCACTAAATAGAATCAAATGTGGAGCTGAGCCTCCTAGTTATGTTAGGTTCCAAACCTTATATATATATATGTGTGTGTGTGTGTGTTTGGTTGTCAACTCCTGTAGACTTGCTTTAACCTCAGGTAAAAACTTTGAGAAGAACAAGTATAATCCATGACATAATTGAATCCTCAAAACTAAAGCAATTAACCTTCCTATAATATACATACTCCTCCGTAACGTACACAATTTTAGTATATAAAACATAATAATCAAATGTGAAAATTGAAATCGTATATGGATCCATAAATTTGACATATGCATCAATGTTCAACACTTATAATTCATGACGATTAATTTTTCTATTATATGACTACAGATTGACCAACCCTTTAATCTCTAAAAGTAAAAAAAAAATTCAAAATGTCTAAAATTAAAAAGTAAACTAAGTGACTGAACCTCCTGATTGAGTTCAAACCCATTTAAAAAAAAAAATTAAAAATAAATAAAAAGTAAAAATGGAAGGAAATCTCTGTCCGAATCAGGTAACAAGCTTCGGACACACAACCTCAAAATTTCCACCACGTGCCCCGCACATGCGATATCACCTGCGCAGCCTATAAATAGAGCCTCTCCCTCGAAAGCAAACCAGAGAAAATAAATTTGTAGAGAATCAATAAAAATCATCATCTTCCCCAAAACCCCAAACACCCATAACTCAACGGACACAGAAATTCAAATCAAATCTGCAACCACAATGGGACATGGTATTATTCACCAACCTCCAACACTTAATTCACTTTTCACCTCTTCCTCTTTCAAAATTACCGTCGCTAATCATATTTTTCATTCTTTCAGGTGAGAAATCCCACCGACCCAGTAAAAAGCACAAATCGTCGGCCAAGGTCTGGCTCATATAGTAACCACGATCTTCCGATTACTTTTACCGCGATGTAGTTTTGTTCTTATCGAGTATTGTTTGCAGGAAAGCATTCCTGTGGAGGATTACGAAGCCTACGTCGGCGGCGAAGAACTTGACGACGACGTTCGCGGCGACGGTATGAGCTTTTATTGGTTTGAGTTTGTGATAGGGTTTTGCAAAATTAGGGTTTGAGTCAATGTGGCTGAAATTGTGAATGATGGTTTTGATTGAAGGTGAAGTTAAAAAGAGGGATTTTACTAAGCTGGAATTGAAACCTGACCACCAGAATCGGCCTTTGTGGGCCTGCGCCGATGGTAGAATATTTCTCGAGACGTTCTCAGCTTTGTACAAGCAAGCCTATGATTTTCTCATCGCCATTGCGGAACCAGTTTGCAGGTAGCTAGTTTTTCGAGTGTAAATGCAATAATGTAGTTGAAATTTTTGAGTGTGTGATGAATTGGAGTTTGGTTGTAGGCCGGAGTCGATGCACGAGTACAATTTGACCCCGCATTCCTTGTATGCGGCGGTGTCTGTTGGTCTTGAAACGCAAACTATAATTTCAGTTTTGGATAAGCTGTCAAAGACCAAGCTCCCGAAAGAAATGATTGATTTCATACACGGTTCTACTGCTAATTACGGCAAAGTGAAGCTTGTGCTGAAGAAGAATCGGTACTATGTTGAATCCCCATTCACAGAGGCAAGCCAATTTACCTTTTTCAGTTGTCGGTTATGGATACAGATATTTTGGATTACTAAAATGTTGTTGGATGGTTTTCAGGTATTGAAGAAATTGCTCAGGGATGATGTTATATCCAAATCAAGGATTATTCCTGAGGTCTGTCCCTTGATCAACTCAGAATGTGTTGTTATCATTGTGTGTTTTCATGAAAAGAATTTTATTCGGAGTTTAGGAATGTTGTATTGTATTCCATCGAAGCTGCATGCTTCTTGTTCTTACTTCATGCTTGGTGAGGTTCCATTTTTGTTCCCTATGTCATGTATCCATAAGATCTGTAGAGTGCATGAATATTTATGTGTTGTTCCCCCAAAGTATATACCAGTATATGTAATTTGTTTGCTTGTACATCTTTAAACTTCTTCATTCTATTTCAGATCAGATAAACCATTTACTAAATTGTATATCTCTAGGTTTCCTCCACATGGACACATGTTTTGACATTCATGAGTTCTTTTATAGGGTGCTAATGAAAATGGTGGATTTACAATTAGCAAAACCTTAGGCGAAATTGCAGCCGATTCCAGTGGTTTGCTAAACGAAGCAGAATTGGCAGCTGCGGCTGAAGAAAAAGAAACTCACGCATTTGAAATTGATCCTTCACAGGTAGCTTGTTATTAACATGGAAGCCTGTTTTCCTATTATTAGCTTATGTATCCCTGGATCATGCGTGGTGTCCGAATCACACTGTCACAGATTCACAGTACACACACCCCACGCCCCCCCCCCCCCCCCCCCCAAAAAAAAAAAAAAAAAAATTATTCTGTCTTCCTGAAATTTGAAGCTCTTATTATGCATATTCTGTGATCCTATGGGATAATAAATCATTCATAAATCTTCTTTTTCTTTTGTTTACATGAAGCTTTTCATATCAGAAAGTTCTTAATTTGCATATTATTTCTATGTTCGTCAGGTTGAGAAAGTAAAAGAACGTTGTTTGCCAAACGCTTTGAACTATCCCATGTTGGAGGAGTATGACTTCAGAAATGATACGGTGAGTTACCTTTACCCTAAAATCATTAATCAGTATATAAAGCAATCATCATCTAGGAGTTGCTCTCGTTTTCCTTCTCACTCTAATCATGGTATTGCTCTTTTGTCACTTCAGGTTAACCCTGATCTTGATATGGAACTCAAGCCTCAAGCGCAACCACGACCATATCAAGAGAAGAGCTTGAGTAAAATGTTTGGAAATGGTATGGTTTACTTGTAAACTTGTCACACATGATTAATCACTGAAATTTCTAAACTCTTTCAAATTGAGCTGTCAAATTTTGGTGGGATTTGTGGAACGATTACATTATGAATAACCTTGTTCCATTTTGAAAATTTTATCTTTATTTTTATTCTAAGAACTGTGCATAACCAGTATGAAGTTCTACCATAAGTTCCTAAGTAGTTAAAGTAACTTTTCTGTGCTTTTCATTGCTTTATTTTCCCAAACCTTTTGGCTTTAATTGGCATTTTTTTTTTCAACTTTATAATTTGATAATGCAGGGAGAGCACGATCTGGCATTATTGTGTTACCTTGTGGTGCTGGAAAATCTCTAGTTGGTGTTTCTGCAGCCTCGCGAATAAAAAAGAGCTGCCTTTGTCTAGCAACAAATGCTGTTTCTGTTGATCAATGGGCTTTTCAGTTTAAATTGTGGTCAACCATTCGAGATGAACACATTTGTCGTTTCACATCTGATAGCAAAGAAAGATTCCGCGGAAATGCTGGGGTGGTTGTGACAACATATAACATGGTTGCGTTTGGTGGCAAGAGGTCCGAAGAATCTGAAAAGATTATTGAAGAAATAAGAAATAGAGAATGGGGATTGCTTCTCATGGATGAGGTAATTATATGATTTTATGAACTGGATTCTTTACTGGTAAGATTATGTACATCTCATATGCTGAATGCATCACAGGATACTGATCAAGTTCTCCTTTTTATTAGGTGCACGTTGTTCCTGCTCAGATGTTTCGAAAGGTTATCGCCATTACCAAATCACACTGCAAGCTTGGACTGACTGGTGAGTCTGATAATAGAGGCTTTGAGCCATTGCGTACATTTAGCCTTGATCTTTTAGTGTTTCTAAGTCCTAAATTATTGATCAATACACTTGCAGCCACGCTTGTGAGAGAGGATGAGAGGATCACAGATCTGAATTTCCTTATTGGTCCCAAATTGTATGAAGCAAACTGGCTGGATTTGGTAAAAGGTGGATTTATTGCAAATGTACAGTGTGCTGAAGTATGGTGTCCAATGACAAAGGAGTTCTTTGCAGAATATTTGAAGAAAGAGAACTCCAAGAAAAAGCAGGTTTGTCCATTCTGAAAATGAACTCATCTTGATGTATGAGCATATTATCTCCAAGGATGGTATCATGTCCGTATGAGTGAAGAGCTGTGTACATGCTTATGTGACTCCTTCATTTAATTTTCTGTTAATAGGAAACTGAGTTCATTAAGTGAAAAAAAGAATTTCATGTGAGAGAAAATCCAAAGGTGTTGCCTTCCTTCTGTCAACAAATTTTCCGCCATTTTGGTATGGTGCAACCATTTGACCATTTTTATAGACTTTGAAATTGAAAGTTACCATAACGTGGGTCTTCAATCTTATAAGCTAGTCAGACTTCAAATTCAAATCAGATCCTTATTGGCAAAATGAAAGAGTTACAGTAGTCCACTATCCATTTCAATAAATTTCAAGAAAGGAATTGATTGATGAGGAGAAGTGGACCCATTCACCCTAAAACAACTTTGGATAGGACTTGAACCCACAGCTCCTCACTTATAAGGAGAATAATTATAGCTTACTACCTTATGGTTTGGGGTTGTTTTTCCCTGTGCACCCTGTGGCTCAAAACATTTGTATACTTGAGGATGTTTTGTTGCTGTTGCCTAATGCTTTTATCTTCCTTTTCTTAACTACTATCTATGTAGATAGCATCTTTATGTTTAACCTGTGTCACTTCCTAATTTTCCTTCTCAAAGATTTAACGTCCTCTTTCTTTTTCAGGCACTGTATGTGATGAATCCGAATAAGTTTAGGGCTTGTGAGTTTCTTATACGGTTTCATGAACAGCAACGTGGTGATAAAATTATCGTCTTTGCTGACAATCTCTTTGCTCTCACGGAGTATGCAATGAAACTTCGGAAACCTATGATCTATGGAGCTACCAGGTTGTTCATGGACATAGTTCATATCGGTTAAGAGCTTTTGCTTCTGCTGTGTTAATCTAATGCCCATTGGTTTTGTAATTTCAGCCATGTTGAGAGGACAAAGATCTTAGAAGCCTTCAAAACAAGTCGGGACGTTAATACTGTATTCTTGTCAAAGGTACTTAGTTGATGTGGTCATCCTTGTCTTTTTTTATCTTTGATAATACTGGAAATCCTCAAAAGTTTAAATTGTTGCACATGATTTGAAGTCTTTGAAATGATTTACAGTCTACTTTTGATAACTGAAATTAATCATATATTGTTGATATCATTGACAAGTGGAAACTTCATGCTCTTATATTATCAAATTATTATGCGAGGCTGAAGACCTAATCTCAGAATGTATGATTCATGGCTTTATGCTATGTTAATTTCAGGTGGGAGATAATTCTATTGACATTCCTGAGGCAAATGTGATAATTCAGATATCATCACATGCTGGTTCAAGACGTCAAGAAGCACAGCGTCTTGGTCGTATTCTGAGGGCTAAGGTTTGTTTTCATGCTGATATGCATATGGATGTAGTCCTTGCTTCCTTCTGATATTGGGATTATGATGGAATCGATTACAATTTTTATTGGCCAATATTGCTATTAGCATGTCATATTCTTAGGGCAGGCATGTATTCATGTTCATTTTTGAAATATGCATCATAGCTTTCTTTTGATATTGGGTGGATCTGGAATGTGTTATAAAAATTGGTGGTGTCTATTGCTAGGTTTTGTACTCTAGTTTTTCCGCAGTTAATACGACGTACACCTGGCGTAGCTTTTAGTGAATGACCTGACATTGATTTTTTCTTTATTAATGCATTAGGAAATGAGATTAATATATTGGGTATAATTATTAGATATTGTACTCTCATGTGTTGTTAACATTTTTTGATTGGATCAACAGGGTAAACTTCGGGATCGGATGGCAGGAGGTAAAGAGGAGTATAATGCATTCTTTTATTCTCTCGTGTCAACTGATACACAGGTATGCATTTATTCTCTTAGTTTCATTAGGAACTTTTTAATTTTGATATTGATTCAGTCATCCATCTGAATACAGGAGATGTACTATTCAACTAAACGACAACAGTTTTTGATTGATCAAGGGTATAGTTTTAAGGTACATCAGTTTGATTTTTTCTTTTTTTCTTTTTTTTCCGCCCCAAGTTTTGTTTGGTGTGCCTTCAAAGCACTATACCTCTCTGATATCTACAGTTGTATAATTGCTACCAATAAACCTCTATTGACAGGTTATTACAAGCTTGCCTCCACCTGATTCAGGAGCCGATTTGAGCTACCACCGTCTTGATGAGCAACTGCACCTACTCACAAAGGTCTCTGTCTCTCCCTCTTAAGTTTTTCACTTAAAGCTGATTCTTTTTCAGCAATGCTAGTAAACTTATCTTCAATGTCTCTGGGGGATTGTTTCTTTAAAAGCCGTTTTTGTAGTGGTTTTTTTTTTTTTTTTTCCTGGGGATTGAAATTGCACACCCCCTCCTCCCCAGTGAATCCTCTTCAGGAAGCACTGTTCCCAAACAGGTCTTAAGTTTTTAATTTCTTCTTCCATATTTGTTACACTCACTTTACTCTCCTTATGTATATCCACATCTCGTTCACTCTTCCTTTTCCAGAAATGGGGCGAGGGAAGTTAGTAAATAATTTTCCAATAGAGACATCTAAGAATAGTAGTCAAAGCAGTCTTGGATTTCTTTCCTATCAGAGGCCTTGGTGTCAAAATCGTGTAGGAAAATTGGCATTATCTATGAGGAAGTCATTTTCTAGATTTTCTAACTTGTTTAATGCTTCCAGGTGTTGACTGCTGGTGACGATGCTGTTGGCTTAGAGCAACTAGACGAAGATGTGGATGACATTGCCCTTCTTAAATCACGTCGTTTCTCTGGATCCATGAGTGCAATGTCAGGTGCCAATGGGATGGTTTACATGGAATATAGGTATGCTTATCCAATTTTTTCTACCTCTTGTTGCTTTACTTGTAGAGGACATAAAGGAAGTATATTTTATCTTTATTGTTTCTCTATTATCCTAAATCATCTCCTACTTTGCAGTACTGGGAAAAACAAAAATGGCAAAGGACAGATGAAGAGTAAGCCCAAGGATCCGGCCAAGAGACATCATTTGTTTAAAAAGCGCTTTGCCTGAGCACATACAGGATGAAGAAAATAACGATTTTGAAAATTTGAGGTTGATGTTTCGGCTTACTTTAAAAATGAGCAAGCGTTCTGTATATTTCTCAGACAACCCGGTTCCTTATCCAAAAACATTTGCAGCTCTCAAATATCAGAAGTGTGGCTGTAATTGTACATACTTTGAAGATATGAATTCCCCATGGTTCAGATCTTTCAAATTCTGCAGTAATGGTTCTGTGATATTTAATTGATGAAGAAAACTCAAGCGAGTGATGAAGTGTTCCTGGTCTGTGCCTTAAATGTGGAAGTTTCCACCGAGGATTATCATGCTTTAACAACGCGCTTACGCATATTGCATCCCATTTAAGGGTTTGCTGCGTACAAAAGGGCAAGTGGGCAACAGTTATTTGGAAGCTGGGGGTCTTCTGAATTGGAGCCGACGTCTCAATTTTCTTGTTGTCTTTTTTATTGTTTTTATTTTTTTTATGACAGAAAGTAATTACAAAACAAAAAAAGCAAAAAAAATCCTCTAACAAAACTTTTTCCCAGCTGATCTAAATGGAACGTTGGACACACCGAAATGGATAAACAAGAAAGTTAAATTCTAGGTTATGATGATTATAAGCCAAATTAGTTAAATGATCAGTTATAAAATTAATTTTTTCTAATGTTACAGATTCATATAATTCAATACAAGTTCTATAGTTTTATACACATGTATAGAAAATAATATAAATAAAATATAAATTTTAGGGCTGGGATAAGGGCCGCTTTTAAGGCAGGATTGAGCCTAGTCCTTATGGGCTCAATCGGGCCAGGCCATAGGGTAGGGTCGAGTTTCATTTGTATGACCCATATTCTAAGTTTCATTTGTATGACCCATATTCTATCCTATTTGAGAAAGAGTCGGGCCGGGCGAGCTTAGGACGGGCTTTGGCCCAAGGGTCATATGATGAGGCCTAAATTAACGTTTTGGAATCGTCTTCCACAATTATCTGATGCAGTGCCCTTAACGCTGTTGCCTCAGCTATTAAACTGTTTGTCGATCTAATAACCCTACAAGCAGCCACAATAGGATTAGCATCAGAATTATGAATAACAAAACCAATGGCAGCCTTATCATTCTTAACTGATCCATCAAAGTTTAGTTTAACAAAATTTTCTGAAGGAGGGTACCACTTGATATAGTAATCCTTGGAAATCCTCTGAGTATAGCCACTGTGATTTTCTTGAGAGTAAAGACGATTCAGATTATAAGCCTCAAACAAGGTTATAGCAGGGCTTGAATTTTGATTCTGAAATACTGTTCTATTTCTGGTCTTCCAAAAAGACCAAATAATATATATATAGCTCTACTAAGAAGATCAACAGCACTCTGATTCTTACTAATGAACTGCAACCAAGAGATAATGTTACCGTTCCAATTAGTGGGATCTAAATCTATTTCATGAGTCCAGAATTGTTTAGCATACTGACACAAGCGGAACAGATGGTCTATAGATTCAGTTTCATTATTATTACAAAGGGGGCAACATAGAGAAATATTATGATTAAAGAAAGCAAGTCTGTCTTTAGTCTTTAATCTATTTCCAATAAGTAACCAAGCAAAAATCTTAATTTCCTGTTTAAATTCCAGACTTTATTAATTAGTTCAGAGTTAATATGAGCAATAGTTTGATCAAATTGTAAAGCTGAAGCAGATTCAATGGTAAACATACCATTCCAAACAAACTCATCCTCGGTAGGGCTTATAGGTAAAGTAATGGCTATAATCTTATCGACAATATCTGGAGGTAACAAGCTTAATAAAGCTTGTTTATTCCAGGTAGAGTTTTGAATAAAGTCAGCCACTTTCAAAGACCAAACTTGAGTTACACGATCGTAGAAATCGAATATTTTTATGGAATTTGAATGTGTCTATGATTCAATACTTTGTGTAATCCTTGCTTGCACAGTTGCACTTGTATAGTTGTATGAGGCTTTTTGTTCAGAACCTGAAAAGTAAACGTTAATAAACAACTAATTACAACCGAGAATGTATAACAGCTAATATTTAAGATTGGGCTTCAAGACTTCCTAGTGTAGGATTGTGCATGGGTTTTGGTTTCGTCATCCTAACTGTGATAATGACTGCGAATATTTTGTGCTCCAATTGTACAAGAACCATGTACATGCATTGATATAGTTTTGACTTCTTCATGGTATCTTGTCCACTGCTAAATGTTCTTTGCTTTGGTCTCGACTGTAAAATGAGCCTCAGGATCTGAGGTGCGAAGAGACACATCTCTGTTTTATGACTTCCACAGTTCCACTCTTCCACTTATCGATCCGAAAAGGCAAAAAGTGACCCGACCAAGGCCCTATTCACGAGGGTTTATGGAAGTCTTGCAACTCACTTGAGTGAAACCCTTGAACTTTTGTAGTTGTCCTTGCAAAATCGATTTGTTCAGGAGCTCAAATTGGAGTTTCTCTGCGTATGGTGGAATCTTCACTAATATAGTCCAATATGTTTCAACTTTTGACGTGAGATGACAAGATCTAAACATTCTCTGCTACTTTGATATACTAGTTAACCCAAATTTCTTCTTTTTCTAAACCCAAGTTTTTAATTATAGTTTTTTAACATGGTATCAAAGTACAGTTGCAGTAGGTCATGAGTCAAAAATCTCATTCCCCATCCATGTTTATGTATCGTGTTGCTGCTGGCCTGTTCTTATACCGTATACATGTGTCTGCCGCTTCATGTCTAGATAGTACTCTCGTGATTGAGGGCAAAAATTTAGTTAACTTGATATATATTATTGACTCACTTTATATTTGTGTGCGGACATAAACTGACCGACTGTCAACATCAGGAAGTTGGTGAGAGATCAGTAAGAGCTGATGGATGGCTTTATGGATTCTTCACACTCACGTTGGAGGAATTCTTTTTCTGGTCTCCAAGGACCTAGCTAAGTGGCTAGGTAGGCTAGCTATTTGACTGCTATTTTGGGACATTCTTCACTTTTGCTTATACAAATTGAGACTTGCTTACTTGAAGAAGCAAAGGAAAACCCACGCTCTCCTAGCACTATCGGGCCAAAGATTCACTTCACCTAAGCGAAAAGATCAAAATGCCCAACACTGCTCATCATTGCCCTCACAATTACTTCAGGTGCCAGAGAGAGCTATTGGGTACAAAGAAATCATACTAAACTGGTACTACTTGGACAAAAGTCCAATTCCTACACTTTTTTTTTTTGGCTTGAAATGGACATCACTCCTAATCTCAAGTAGTGGAGACAAGAAGAATATAGCAATTATGTGCAGTAAAGGAGGACCACTTAGTCCACAATTCATAAGAATGTTATGAATAGTGGATAGTTTTTTTTTTGGTCAATTAATAGTGGATAGTTTAGTACACAGAATATGATAGGAAAACCCTCTATGGTTTAGTTAAATGACTCAGAGATCAGTCATTTTGCAATGGATTTGGCCATTTGGGGTTTGAAAGGCCTCTGACTATTGTAGAGTAACTTACATTTAACACTTCAACTAATTTCCTAACTACTCTGGTCTGGAGGCCTTCCCGGTCCGCAGGAATTGATAGCCTTGCTTTACTTATTAACTTGGTTTTGGGTTGGAAGCTTTAATCTCGAGACAAGTCTATCAACCTATGCTAACGTGCTGATGTGGGGAATTTCGGGAAAAAATACAAATCAATCTTCAACTAACTAACAATTCTGGTCTAGAGGGAGTCCACATAGGAAATTCATACCTTGCTTAGCATATAATGATTGTTTTAGGCTTTTAGCCCTTTTAACATGGTTTTGGATTGGAAGCTCTAACGGTCGAGGCAAGCCTATCACTGTGTAAGTTAACTCCACCGCTCTACGCTAACATGTAGACATAATAAAATAAAAAACGAATCGAAGAGCCTGTGTGATAATTGAACAAAAATTGAGGGATTAATGGTATAACTAACATCTTTGTTTTGGTATCTATTTTTCCATGCCACGAGTGTTTTTCCTCATAACCAAAAGATTCACCAGTAGTGACATATAATTAATTAAATAAGGGCTCTGTCTTTCTTGTCTGCTAGATGGGCAGTAGTTTATAACCAAAGTCGGTCCACTTAATGATGATATACCATTCGTGCACCTACTTGGTATTATATATGGTTTCTCTGTTCAATCATTGCAAGAGAAATCACTAGTAAAGTTTCCCTGAACATGGAAATTTCCGTGTCCCAGCAAGGAACCTTTTCTAGGACCACCAAGAGAGAGATCAGCAACTTTTCCGATCATCATTCTGTCGACATCTTCTCATCCTTTCCGAGGAGTTCATTCTAGAATATTTTTTAGAATAATTGACAATAACTAGACTCGAAATCTTAAATTGCTGAGGAATTAATCAATATTGTACATCACGTTATTACAGCTTTGTGTATCTATGTCCATTTTGCACGTAGAATCTATGAGGCATGCATGATCATTTGTTCCAAACTAGGTTTGAAAAATTAGCTCCTAAAGATGCAAATCATTTGTTCAAAACTAGGAACATTTTGTAATTAGAGTCTTAACACCATGTTAAACAACCATTGAACCCTAGGTGGACAAATGGGTGGGGTAACATATTAGTCAATGTTATATTTCATAAGTTTCTTTATTATGTTTTAAGTCATAAACTCCAAATTCCACTGGTGGTTAGAGCACCCATTACCTAATGACGAAGTCATGGATTCAAGTCACTATGGGGATATGAGTGAAATCCTTTGATCCTCTTTATTAGTAAAGAAAAAGAAAAAAAAGATTATTTATTATGTTTTAAGTCATAAACTCCTAAATCCACCAAAACTAACGAGCCAATAAGGTATTACACAAACTATTTAATCACTCCTATGAATCTATAGCGGTGTAATGATAGGATATTGAACTGAAGCAGCCTAAAATATGAAGTCGCTTGTTATATTGTGATGGTCAAAAAGTGTGTGTTTGGAATCATTAGTTGTTCTTATGATCAAATTTTATAAGCATACTTTTCTTTACTGCTCTCCCCATTAAGTGAGTTGTCTCACTTTCTCTTTAACACAGCAGGAAAATGGGTTTTGCAGAATGATCATCAACTACATAGCTATATAGCTAATATTGCAGAATGATAGCCTTTGTGGATTGAAGAGATTCGGTCTTTGTGTCTCCTTTTATGACTCTTTCAGATGCTCATTGTTTCTTTTCTGGTTTCTATGAGCATTTTTGATTAGTGATCTATTATATATAGGCTGTCAATCTGAGTAGTACTTGAAATTGAAAAACTAAGGTCATTGATCTTTCTCAGGTTCTTTCACTGGTATAATGTTCATCTTTTTCCATAAAGAAATGTATCATGATAGTAGAAGATTGAAGAAGATGCCAAGCTTGATGAGGGCTAGCTATGACTTTGGAAAATCATTATAATTTTGATATATGCCCTTTAATCCTTTATGATCAAAGCATCTCTTTCTGTTGCTAATTATATAATACACCTAATGCCAGGATATATGATTCCACACACACACACACACACATGTAGGACACTGCTCCTGGTGAAATCTTTCTTCTATTTAGTGCTAAATCTTCAAGATTATTCATTCCACAGTTTAATTGGAAGTTAAAAGACATGGGTTCTCTGAGGTATAGACTTATATACTAGGTTCCCTTTGTGGGCTTGCAATGCTACCGAGCTAGCAAATGTCATCTGCAGCTTGACAGTACTTGATTGGTTTACATGTGTCATAATCATATATACTGCATTATATGAAATTATGGAATTAGTGCATGCATTTTATGCCTGGCAGATTCAAAGGCAAAAGGATCTATTTTCTTTTTCCATGTTTGGGAATAAATAGAAAAGCTGCATATATAAATTATATGGTGATAGTGCTAATATGTTTCATGATCAGAAGGATCTGTTCCAAATGTGTATTCAGTAGCTCGATCAGGCTGTTAATTCATTTACAAGCTTTGCTTTTATATATATAGGTTTGACTGCTAGTACCATTCACACTAATAGATTCTTCCAATTGATTTTCAGTCTTCTACCACATTTTCAATCCAAATTCAGAATGATCACTATATAAGATTAGCATTATAAATATATGAATCAGAGAAGTGCCATTACCCAATTAGAAGGGATCTAGCTTTCAACGTCATTTTATTCTCTTCCTGCCTATAGGGGAGAATTTTATATTGTGTAAAATAGTTTGTGGGTGATGATTTGCTGGACTCTGCAGAAGAACTGTGCCTGCTTCACTCTACAAAAACACCTGAAAGTAATTTTTGCATCTGTCTTAGTGGTTAATGACTTGACTACACTAAAAAGGGTTGCAACATAAATTACAAATTAATTAGTATGGACTGGAAAATTCTTTTGCTGGATCTTTGATTGGAATATGAAAGTCCTACTCTAATTACATATTACTTGATTAATAGACCAAAACTAATTAATTAAGAAATCAACATCCTTGTCTAGTTACATTTTATAAGATAATTGTTTATAATCAAAACAAGGATATTTTGAAAGAGCATTTTTAGAAATACTAGCTATTTATAAATCAAATTCTAGCCAAAGTAGTTACAAAGTTATTTTGACTATGTATGCATAAGTTCTTTTTATTTTAAAACTTTCAAAGTAATTCCTACGAATCAAGTATCAACTACTATCGTACTAAAAAAATGAGATCTAGTAGTACTCTGCTAGGGTTGAGCGGTCGCCGCCCTTGGGCGAGGTTTTGCAGCACCTTCCCCCTTGTTCAATAGGGATCTATTCCTTCACCTTTTGTGGTGTCGGCTCTTTGGAGTGGGGATTCTCTTCTCCCCTCCTTGTTTTATCCAATGACGCTCCCATGCGTTAAGGTGGAGGCGGCGTGCACTTTGCCGGTTCAATCGATGTTGAGGATGATAGCCTATCTACCATCCATGGCAACTCACTGTGATGGTTCGTCGAGGCCTCAGCGAGTGCGTCTCAAATTTGGTGAGGTGGGTCGGGTTGGTTTGTGCTTGGATGTTCGGGCCATGCTCAGACCGGATCTATCAGGCGGTGTTGTCACTGAATCTATACAAGATGAGGCTGATCCCGTCCGGCGTGATAGGTTGGAATGATGGTTGAGTCTTCTTCGACGAGGGTTGGAGGGGCAGCATTCAGGTCGACTCTAGCAGAATTTGCAAATTGAATAAACGTTGAGGGGCTTCCCAGGTATGTTGCACAACTGCCTTCCCCGGAATGCTCTCTTCCATCAAGCATTGGTGGAGCTGCAGAAGGATTCAAGGGGGATAACGGCGCGGCCGCTCGGATCAGTGGTATTTGGGTGTTGAGGCTTTCTAGTGCCCAGAGAGGAGCCGATGCTAGGGTGCCCATGACCTTGGGTGCCTTAATCAGATTCAAATGGGCTTGGGCTTTTGTCAAGGCTGCTTTGGCAGACTTGACTTTGGTCTTAGGCCGGATTTGAATTCGTATTTGGGATCCTGGTCGCTAACAAATCCGAATCTTGGATCCGAGATAGCTGCTCATATTGATCTGGTATTGGTTCTGGTTGGTAGGAGTTCGTTTGCTAGTTTTAGAGTTTCTGACACCCTTGGTTACTTTCGAACTCCTGGTGGGCGAATCACCTCTCCTAGGTGATAATATCACTGGTTATGGTTACTATTACATTTATACTGCTCTTGTGACATATGTAGTGCAATGATGTCGTTCGACATCAAGTCACACCCTGATTACCTTTCATTACAGAGGCGTCTGTGCATCTTATTATCCTTTATTGTTTTTTCTTTATTATAGATGTGTTTGTGCATCTCGTTATGTTTTATTGTTTTCTTTCTATGCTTTTGCATCGCTCCATGTAACACTTTGTTATCACTTAATATAGTATTTTCAAAAAAAAAAAAAGTTCTCTTTATTTTAGTTAGTTTTGAATTTATAAAAATATAATCTAAATCATTAAAAATATATATTTTAAATTAACAAAAAATAATAGAAAGCCTCATCTTGCTCTCTACATTTAAGAGTGAGATGATAGAAAGTTATAATGAATAGGCACTTAGGAGTCGGATAATGCTAAAGTATGATAATATTTTTCATACATCGACTATTTTTACCAGTTTGATGACTCATTTTACCACTTTAAGGACTCAATTTACTATTTGAGGACTTATGTGGTAACTAAGAAAATTTACTATTTTAAGAATTCATGTTACCAGTTTGATGACTAATATTACTATTTTGATGACTTATTTTATCACTTTAAGACAATTGTATACATGTCATATGTTAACACATTGTAGAATTTTCCTGTAAAAGTCAGATGCAGCAGCTAACATAGATAAAAAGCTAACTCCAAAATAACTAAGGAATCAATATAAAGAATCTGCTAATGCTCTTATAATATAGCATATAACTGTATAAGTCTCATAAATTAAATATTTTCCTCTGAATAGCATGTTATTATCTATAAGATTCTATCAGCGATCGAAAGAGGTAAATTAATAATAAAAAAGGGAAACTGTCCAACTTTACCATTAACTCAGTGCAACATCAAGTGCAAAATTTGACCATTTGAGGTGGGCTACCATATATTTCTTTGAGGTTATTATGTGCTCTACTAGTCTACCAACAGAAAGACAATTGTAAATTGGCATGTAGGGGTTAAGAACATTATGTATGTGAATATATAGGCATCTTTCTTATTCCTTATGGACCAAGTTGTCAAGATAATTATCAACCTAAGTTAGGAAACAGAAACCTATTGCTTCCAACATGCAATCAAATTAATAATCATACAGCGTTTACAGAATGTTACTAAAAGCCACTTTATAAAGGAATAGCCTTATAGGGTTTAATGTAAACATAAACTAGAAGTCCACTATGTTTTATTGAACCATGTTGAGTTTGATGTACAATATTGGTTCAAACTTGACAGGATCAATATTCATGGCTGCGAATCGCTGCAGAACTGGAGCTGTTCTTCTACAGAAGAGCAATTTGTTAGATCTGCCAGTAAAATTGAACTGGAATATGAAAAGAAAAGAAAAAAAGTTTTCACCTTTAAAGCTATTTAGACTCCTTTCCTCGACTGTTTTAGACAATTTCCTGAGGATAAAGGCAAAAGGTATCTATGCCATGTGGTCTGAAACAGTAGGAACTTTAGGGTAATCTGGATTATAAGATTCACAAAAATTGGCTCCACCTACATTCCAAATATGGCATATGGAAAGAAATGAGTGCTCATTTGAATGATTTTTTTTTTTTATCAGGTTAGTTGTTAGTAACTTACACACCTATACAGTGGTATCCCAACGCTAAAACACCTGCACCGACATTGCAGCAAAAGCTAGGTAAAGCCGGACTAATCCACTACACCGCAGACGCACGAACCCAAAGGGTCCCTCAAATCTGTTGGCCACGGGATGAAGTTGAGATTCGAACGTTAGAACTGGGGGTTCCAGACTAGGCCGTTCGACCAACACACCACACCATGTGGTTCTCATTTGAATGATTGAGTAATAGATTATGAGCATTTGAGGACAAAGTCAAACCACAAATAGAATTGCCTTATATTTTTCGCGGAGCTAACATAATCGTTGATGCTTTGATTGTTCATACATATGACTGTATGATAGCAACTTGAAGAGCAACCATTTTGATTTTTGAATATAACATTTTCTTATTATTGACTACATATACAGAGGAGGTCAGAACTAGTTAAGAGAAAACCCTATTAGTGACTAACTTCTACCAGCTACAACTACTGAACTACCCTACTGCAACTTTAAGCTCAACAGTAGGTGCCTTATTTCATTGAACATAAAAGGAAAACAAAAGGAAACCCTTTGATTCTCTCTGCTTTACTCAGAAAGGCTTCTTAGTCATGTTGTGCTCCGGAACTAATAATACTATCCTAAAAGGAAGCTCATCCTTTCTGGAAAAGCTTTTCTAGTAATTGCTCAATGATAATAGCCATAGTACTGGAACTGCGGAGGTCCAAAGTTGTTGTTCATAAACTGCTGTCCTCCTCTTACTGTCCCATTTCGTAATTCCTCTTCTACATTCAACCCTTCAATCTGCAAAAACCGCACCAAAAGTTGAGCTATAATTTAAAAGATTGATGAAGAAATACTATATGGCCGACAGTGCAATATGTTACGTGGTGAAACTGGCCAATTTGATTTGACCAGAGAGTTCACGTGATGATTTATTGTACTATCGACCATAGAGTATAAAAGATTGATAAAAAAAATACTTTATGGCCGACAGTCTAATATATTATATTATGAAACTATCAATCTAAATTAATATTCTAGTCAAGTCAAATTGACAGTTTCGCAACATAACCGTTTCGTATATTACGTTATAAGGTTGATGAAACGTGAGAAAATATTGAAATGTGGAGAAGCCAAATTAAATTACCCAGAGATCATCTTCGTCCTCTTCTCTGGTTGAGCATGCAGGTTTGAGAATCTCACCAGTTTCATCATTTCGCGCAAATCTTCCACGTATGCGTGGACGGTTGTCTGCTAGTGTCTTTCGGCATGCATACTATACAAGTATACAGAAAATAATCACCCACTTTCAGAATCCAACACGTAATAAAACTACGATGAAGAAGAAGAAGAAAAAAAATGGTGTTTTTGGTTACTGAGGAAAAATCAGTTCTTTGAAAAAAGCATACCTTGATAGTCTTGTTGAAGTTTCTCTGTGATCTCTTAGCTCTGTACTTTGAAATCCTCTCTTTTCTCTCCTCTGCACTGTATTTCCCCATCTTGAAGTTCCCAGCTTCCTCCATGGCCGAGCTCTCTCGAGGATTACGAGCAATTTTGAAGTTCTGAAAAACGAAACAGAGCAGAAACAGTGGATGTTGTTAAGTATTTGGTGAAACGAAACAGAGCAAACACAGAGGAGTGAAGTAAAAATTGTGAATTTTGAGACTGACTTGTAAATCTCCAGTGCTGGAAACCCTCCTCATTTGACTAGTCAAGTAGCTGCTCTCAGGTGAGCTCAAGGAGGCTGCTTGGCTCTGAAAATTTGGGGATTCCATGAGAGAATCGAAGCGAGGTTGGAAAACAAAGCCAGGCTTTCCGTCAAAGGAGTTGCTGCTATAGCTCCTCTGCATAAATTTGGCCACATTTTCAGCACCACCACTGTAACTGTGAGGAGTAAAAGCTTGTTGGGTGTTGTAATTATAAGCATTCTGGTCAAAACCCACATGACATTGCTCAGTTTTCACCTCCCCTAAACTGTCCAGAGCTGAGAAATTTCCCAGCGCATCTCCCAAACTGGGACCATTTTCAAGACGGCCCAGATGGGTTGCTTGGTAAAGGCTCAAACTTTCCAATTGATAACTTGGGGGTGAAGAAGAGACAGGATTTGGGGAGCTTTGCTCAAAAGAATAAGGATGATCCTCAACTGGGTTTTGTAGGTTTTGGTGGTCAGAGATTGCTTGAAGGATGTCAAGGGATGAGTCTGAGAAAGGAGAGAAGGGGTCAGACAAGAGGTCTGTTTCATAGGAATGGCGGTAGAAGGAGGCATCGTCAACAAAGAGATCAGAAGACATTGCAGACCCAAATTGCTTTCTCTATTATCTGAAATTGGAACCCCAAAAGGAAACAGACCAGGAAAGTTAGGAAGTGTTGTAGAAGAAAGTGTTTTGCTTTTGTATTTGTGCGTCTTCTGTTGTGAAGGGACAAAGAACACTGACAAATTTAGACAGGGCCTCTGGAATTACTGAGCAACAAGACAACGAAAGCCATTTCTCGTCTCTCTCTCACACAAAAGAGATTTTCAAACAACACAGGAAAAGACCAGTCCACTTCTGCAGTTCTGCTATGCTATATAAAGGATTGTGCTTTGCACATCTGCCCCTGAATTTTGATATAATTGCAAATGCTCCACAAATAATTTGAATAACACCACCCTAGCCTCTTGCACTGTTCATTGTTTGGATCTTCTGTAAATCTTAAGCCTTTTTAAGTTTTAACTTTTAGACCTTCTTTAGAAGGTCCATGTCAATAGTTCCCTGGAAAGTCCATGTCGATACTTCTTTGGAAAGTACATGTCAATTTGATTAGGGTATATTGAAGATATTAATCAACCTTTAATAGCGTGAAACTCTGTTCCAGGTACTCTGAATTTAGTTGAAAAATACACTAATTATAAGCTAATCAACCATAATTTGTGCCCAAGAAGAGTTGGAAAAATGGATATGATTGCATGAGTGATTTAAGTCCATGGTGAAACGCTGATGAGTAAATTCAGCCCTGTAATTATGGAACCAATGGGGAGAAATGATCGATTCATTCTTAGGATAGAGATTTAAGAAGTGATCATCATGGGAAGGAATGATCAATTCATTCTTAGGATAATTATGAGATTTAAGAAGTAATCAATCATGAGAAGAAATGATCAATTCATTCTTAAAATCTGAATGATAACTTCGCATAGCAACATGAGCAATGAAATGAAGGTAATGTCTATCATATTTCCTTATTTCCTTGTCGCAGATGAGTAAATGCGAATCTCTTCGAGTATCATCGACTACTAAAGAGAAACAGTTGAGGCGTTACAATGTCATGATTAGATTATAAATGCATTCAATGACGTCCGAATATACAATTTGAAATAAAATATCATTAATTTCTATAAAAATAGCAAAAAAATTCGGCGTCAAAAAACATGTTTTGGAGGCGCTTTATGTCTTTTGTTTTAGTTTTTAATAAATTAGGATTCGCATGTTATCTCATCTCGTGTATTGTGAAATTCTATCAAGTGAATGAGTGCATAATAAGACATGAATATCTTGAAATAATATTGACCACTAAGAGTCCGTTTGGCACTCTAGTTTTCGCCCTGACAGGTGCAAAATAAACTCTTCTAGAGGACGTCAACCGTTTAGAGAATACCTAATTAAGGTGTTGTAATGTTAGGTTTAGACTTGAAAGGATATCATCAATATCTATATAGCAAGAAAGTTTGGTGTCAAAAAGCTAGTTTTTGGTGCTTATGTCTTTTATTTTAGTTTTTAGTAAATTTAGTTCGCGTGTTGTCTCATTCGATGCATTGTGAAATTCTATCAAGCGAATAAATGCATAATAAAACAAGAATTTTTTTAAATAATATTGACCATTAAGAGTTAGTTTGACATTCTCATTTTCGCTTTGGCGAGTACAAAAGAATCTCTTCTAGCGGACATTAACAGTTTAAGGAATGTCCAATTGACGCGTTATGTTAGGATTAGACTTGAAAAGATGTCATCAATATCTATATATAAAAAAGTCAAAGCACGTTTAATAGCCCAACTTTAATGAAGACGTATTTTATTCTATTTTTATTTTACTTTTAAACTTTTAAAAAATAAGGATGATTCTCAACCCGTGTGTTGTAAAGATGATCAAAATTGAATATTTCAAAATAAGATTGACCAATAAAAAGTGTGTTTGCAATCCTCGTCCTTGCACACACATGTAAACAAGAATTTCACTTTTAGAGTAAACATCAATCATATAAGCAAATCCAATTGGAGGGTTATAATGTCACTTCTAGACCGATAACCTAATACAAGGATTTCATGACTTAATCTAGAACTTGTCATGAGTATGAGAAGGTCTTCAATAAGACGGTCGGATCTATAGGTTTGTACAACATGTACAGCAAGTCTAGCTACGTCTGCAGAACATTAGGTGTTTTAAGTACGGTGTTTTATACAATTGTGGAAGACAGAAAACTTTCTTCCACAATAGGTTGGATTGCACTTTTCATGTGTTTGGGGCCTCAGTTCCCATGTATTACCAACTCTGAGACTTAAGCCCAATATGCGAAAGACCTACATCCATTACACTTGAGCCCGCAGGCTGCACAGACCTTTTGACCCTTCCAACACTTTTTTCATAACACCGAGTCACCGATCGGCATTTGATGATGCTCTTTCATCACTTTACTAAAGAACATTTTAATCCCCCTTGAAAAGGACTAACCTCATTTTTGTTTTTTTTAGATCTGCCTGGATCCAGATTCATACAGAAAATTGTGAGACAAGGGAATTTGGAGAGGTATTTCGTGCAGCCTAGTTTTGTTCATCAGATATCATGCATAGAAATCCCACCAGATCGTTGATTTCTAATGTTCAAGCCAATGTGATCCTTAACCATGACTAATCAAATGATAGCTAGCAATGTCATCAAAAAACAAAAATTTTAGCTAGCTATAAAAAACCACATAAACGTAATTTTAGACATTTATCGACTTGTTAGTCTTTCACTTGCATTCTTATATCATTACTCTATGTTATATCTACATTTTAATATTGATCTAAACTAGTAATCAAAATTAAAAGACTATATCTTACAATATAGTAAGGATTACTGGTAATTATGTTTGTGTAAGCATTATGGGTACTTCTATGCAACCTCCACATTTGGTATGTGGATCTCCTTTAGTTTTTGTGTGTTTTCTAGAAGTAAACGTGAAAGATTACCAGGTCTTGATCAATTGCTATAGCAAATTAACATTAACTTCTTTAGAAGACCTCAATAGTAGCCTTCAGTTGATGAAATTGGAACAAGACTAGGCTCTTATTTATTTCACTGGTATTCTTCTCCATCTTGTTTAAATTTGAAAAAGTTAGGAGGATTCATTTATATCTGCATGGGAACATAATGATTAGGAGAGAACCTTGAATTCCCTTTGGGTGATTAAATTCTGCAGTAGAAACTCTCTCTTCGTTGAAATCAAGAAACCTATCTTTTTGGGTTATGGATTTTCAAAGAAGTTTAAGAATTGGTGAATCTTCAAAAAATTTCATAGTGGAAAACTTGAAATATTGAAACAAAGATGGTGGCTTCCAGGAGTGCAGTTTGAATGAAATTTCAATCCATCCTCTGCCTCTTGGAAGATTCATGACTCATGTATATTGTAATTGGTCCAGGTTAAACAAACGCAAATTCATGAGAAAAATACCATGGGAGATCAATTGAGCGATCTGCTCATGAGGGATAGACTCGTGGAAGCCGCCGTCCACCTACTAAGTATGGAGCTCTGAAGGTCTGAATATAAGCATTCATACCGAAAAATAAGGGGTGGAACTAGTTAAGAAGTTTTGGATGAGCTAAAATTCTAACGAGTGGGTGTTTTGGGTATTTCATCTTATAAAAATATCGATAAATAAAATAATAAATATTACATGCTAAATTTTTATCAGTCTAACATACAATCTGTGGTGCAACAACCTTACTATAATTTTTATCATAATTCAATTAATCATTACATTTCTTCATGAAATCGAGAAATTCTTAAGTATAATTGTTACCCACATGACAACTTGTATTGGAGAATTTCCCTCAAGGGCAGAGCTCAAGATGCCATGTACTCGAACTAGAAATCTAATGAAAGTTAAGCCAACTCGTTCCTGAATCAATATTACCTCTTCTCTCATAAAATATAGTTATATATCCAGTGCATGTACTTTCATCGGTCTGCCATACCATCCATGTGACAAGACGACTCTATATAAGATCTTTCCACAAATCTTACCATGAAAAATTCTTAGGTACGGGCAGCCGCACCGTACCCGCACCAATCACATTTCAGAAATTTTTATCTTTATTCCGAAATTATCCTTAATTTTTAAATATAAAATACTAAAAACACCCCATTCTTGAACCCTGATTGGACAGCTACACCGGCCCTGTCCCGCACAAGAATCTCTCTCTTACCATTCATAAAACTCCAACATGTCTTTCGTTTTCTTTTGAGTTTTGACACCCGTCCCCAACCCGACCTGTAATGAAAAAGGAGCTGCCAGCTTGGCTATTATCTAGAAATAAAACTAACTGTTCATCGGCTTCATCGGAAAAATTGACCTTTTCGATTTTCCGACGCGGAAAAGAAATTTATTACGCGCAAAGTCGCAAACATTTCCTTCCTTAAATAATAAAAAAAAAGCCGGCCCACTCTTCCCTGTAACTTCCTTTGTATTTATTATAATATTCAAAGTCTTCCCTTATAAGCATTTCAAAATTTTCTCTTAAAAGTCTCTCCAGTACTTATTACTTTTCTCTATTCGTCTTGCTCCTCCAATCCTTCTCTTTCTCTCTCTCTCTCTCTCTGAGCTCGGATCGGTGGCCATGGCGGCGTCTCAGGCCAACATGGAGAAGATGCAGTTCCGCCAGAGCTACCGCAATCTCTGGCACTCTGACCTCATGGGAACCATTCAGGCCGATACTCGCTGTAATTCTCCTTCTCTTTAGAATTCCAATTTTCACATACATTTACATCTGAGGATTATGTGTCTGATAGGCTTTGATTGTTTGCTGCAGATTGCTGCTTCTCGTTTTTTTGGTGAGCGATCTTGATCTGCTTCGATTACTTGTTGATTGTTCGATTCTTTGCTTTACTTTCTGATAGATCTGAGTTAGCTTTCAATTTCACGATTCTCTGTTGTTTATCTTCTTCGGTTGACTTGCTCTTACCTTTGTTGACTTCCTTTTTTTTTTTTCATGTTGATAAGAATTTCATTGGCCTCAAAATGGCGGAGTACTTCCTGGAAATGTAGTACAAATCTTAATTAGGCTCTTAGGATGTAAAGCTTGATTGGAAATTTGGAATTGAAGAACCAGCGAATTCAGTTTTCAAACTAAAGTGGATATTTGTCTGCTCAGTGTGTCACGAAATGGTTTCTTTGAACTGCGAACTGTTTCGAGTCTCTTGCTTATTGGATTTCTCTGTGTCATTTGAGAGCTATTACTCTCAAATGATTCTATTCGTTAAGAATAAACAAAACAAAATCATTTGGGGGTTCTATGTGATAAGAGTCATAAGACTAGGTATACTATTTTGCGTGTCCCAGTTCATCTACAAGGACATCGTTTCATATGGATCAGCATTTGAAAAATACTGATTAACATGTAGTAGGACATGTGTAGTGACCCAATTACACTATTTCTCGTCATATCTAATGAAAGCAGATTCTATCGTATACCTTTTGGTTTAGTGTAAATATTGGTATTGTCTTGTGAATTGTGGTGCATATCTGGTGAGTAAATTTCTGTTATCCCATCATATGAAATTAATTAATTAAATGTACTCATGCATTGTCTTCTGAACACCACCCTTTGTGCTTCAACCTTGGCACTCTCTTTTTTTTTTTTTTCAATTTATTTTGGTCCTTAATTGTTGACTTGCAATTTTCATTTCTCACTATATATGGGTTGAAATGATGAATTTTGCCTACAATTATAGTGCGTTGTACTTTTGTTTCCTTGTAGTGCCCCGTGTGCATCATACTTGCTCCGGAAAAGAGCTCTTTACAATGACATGTCAAGGTAATATATACCTTTCACTTCCTTTGAACTCTAGAATGAAGTCATCTTAGCTTTTGTTCTGATTATTGCCCGTTTGTTTGTTGTAGATATGTATGCTGTGCTGGTTATATGCCCTGCAGTGGTAGATGTGGGGAAAGTAAATGCCCTGAATTTTGCCTGGCCACTGAGGTATATTCAACTTAATTTAAGATGGTTCTTACCTAGTATGTAGTCTCCTTACACATTTGACTTTATCATGTATTTAGTGTTGTAATACTTTTAGCTCAGTCTAGTAGATTTTACAATTTTCTCAAAGCGTCTTTGGGTGATGCCTTTGATAGAGAGTGGACACATTGACATCTAGTCACCTAGTAACTACAGATGACCTTTACAGTTTAAAGAAATTCAAAAACATCGAGTTCTTTTTCGAAGTACATGGCTCTTAATAACTTTTGTCATCTACTTTAGACTAACTCTTAATGACATCTCAAAATCAGACTGAAGCTAATCTAAGCAAGCTGTTGTTATTGCATGACAGAACCTATACTGTCTATACTATAGTTTCTTGAAGCACTGAGGATAGCAACTAGTGCTGAGATCAGAAACATAACAAGGAATGGGGATCTGTTGTTTCTAATTAGCAGAATATAGGTGCATTTATTAAATGCAGTACAGAGAAACCAATCCATATGCTATCTCAATGCCATCAGTCCTAAAGATCATCAAATTTGCTAGATTTGACCTGGCTCTATCCCTTCATGGAGTTTCCAATAGGCAATCATATCACTTCTTCACGAGGAGTACTTGAGGGTCAAAATTTGCTTTAGTAAGGTGAATTTGAGGGATTAATAATCTTCACCATAGAAAGAAGAAAAACTTTCTGACAGCCACCTAAAAATCTAACAAAATAGCAGATAGATGAACATCCCTAAAGACCGTGATAGAAGCCCAAAGAGATGACTAGGATAACATTATCACACAGCTTCTCCGCATCCCTGTAATCCTAAAAAATTCGTCCATTTCTCTCCATCCAGATAACTAAACTTTAGCAATTCCTATAGGTCCTCTCCTCCACTAAAGCCAATGTCCAAGAATTACACCTCTCTGTCATTACCCATGCTTCCCTGAACAATGTTAGCCATAAGTTTACAGCCCCCGGCAATGATGCAAAACATGATTAGCACTCTTCCCTATGTAATAACTGAGAATGATTTGAAATTATGATCAGTAAAAGTTTATTTGATACTTCAGTATCTTGTAACTTGGATTTGCAGCTGCAGAGAGCTTCTCCTTCTTTAGATTTTAATTTCCTTTCTATGTGTGATGTTTCAGGTGTTTTTGTGCTTTGGGAATTCCGTGGCTTCAACTCGCTTTCTGTTGCAAGATGAATTTAATATTCAGACCACGCAGTGTGATAATTGCATCATTGTACCTCTCTATCATGTTTTTCGCTTGTGCACATAACACACGCGAGCACCCGTATGCTCACACACACACACAGGGTCACCCATTTCCACACACAATGCAACTCTCTTTTAGCGGAGACCCTGAGCAACTCTCACTCAGCAGATCTATTATTTTTGCGAGTTAATCTAAAGTAATGTTGCCTTTTAACTTTTAGTCATGATTCCTCTTGTTATCAGGGTTTCATGGTCTGCCTACAACAAGTTGCATGTATTTTCTCCATAGTTGCGATGCTAGTTGGAAGTGAGGAAATCTCAGAGGCGTCTCAGTTATTGAACTGTTTGGCTGACGTGGTGTACTGCAGGTGAGTTGTTCTCTTTTTCCCAATGATTCCTCCACCAAGGTGGACTGCAAGTTAGTGATCTTACATTTGATTTCTTGTGCAGTGTGTGTGCATGTATGCAGACACAACACAAGATCGAAATGGACAAGCGTGATGGCATGTTTGGACCCCAACCAATGGCAGTACCTCAGTTTCAGCAGATGTCTCGCATTGATCAACAAATTCCTCCCAATGTCGGATATCCTCCTCAGCCAGCATACGGGCAACCCTATGGGTATCCACCTCCTCCTCAGGCTCAAGGTTATCCACCTCAGCAGGCTCAAGGCTATCCTCCTGCTGGATACCCTCCACCTGGTTATCCACCTTCTAGGTGATTTGGCTGTGTTGCTCATTCATTTGCAATCCTTGCGGACTTCTATTTAATTGCCTGTCAGTTTGCAAGTATTGTTACCATGAAGTACCAACTTGTGTATGTTTCGACCTTGGCACTGATGTAAAATTTTACTTACAAGAGGTTTGACGGATACCGTAGTTGATTTTTGTGTTTGAAAACATGCAAAACTGTAACAAATATATCTTCATGATCATCTTTCAATGATTCTTTCTTTCCTTTGTACATTAATGGTTGTTTGTATGGATTTGTAGTACTTGATACAATTTGTTGGTTACATGTGGAATCGAACTAATAAGGGACTAATATTCCCACAAGAAAATTTCTCCTGTTTACTCAACCATTTTATTTTCTTTTTGGGTTTCCATCTATCTCCAAGGAATATCGAATCCCAAGCTAACAAAGCCCAACAAATTGAAATCTTTAACCCAAAGAGTTCACGAGTTCTGATTTTTCTTCTCATGGACTATGACTAAAAAGGTTCTCACGAGTCTTATCATAATATTCAATGTCTCCTCCAATCCCTCTCTCTCTCTCTCTCTCTCTCTCTCTCTCTGAGCTCGGATCGGCGGCCGTGGTGGCGTCTCAGGCGAACATGGAGAGGATGCAGTTCCGCCAGAGCTACCGCAATCTCTGGCACTCTGACCTCATGGGAACCATTCAGGCCGATACTCGCTGTAATTCTCTCCATCTCTTTCCTACTCGAAAATTTTCATACATTTACATCTGATGATTATGTCTCTGATAGGCTTTGAATGTTTGCTGCAGATTTCTGCTTCTCCTTTTTTAGGTGAGCGATCTTCATCTGCTTCGATTACTTGTTGATTGTTCGATTCTTTGCTTTACTTTCTGATTTAGCTTTCCATTTCACGATCCGCTGTTGTTTATCTTCTTCCGTTGACTTTCTCTTACCTTCGTTGACTAATTTTTTTTTTTTTTTTTTTTGTGTATTTCATGTTGATAAGAATTTCATTGGCATCAAAATCGCGGACTAGTTCCTGGATATGTAGTGAAACTCTTAATTAGGCTCTTGAATGTAAAGCTTGATTGGAAATTTGGAATTGAAGAAACAGGGAATTCAGTTTTCAAACTAGAGTGGATATTTATCTGCTCAGTGTGTCACGAAATGGTTTCTTTGAACTGCGAATTGTTTCGAGTCTCTTGCTTATTGGATTTCTGTGTCATTTGAGAGCTATTACTCTCAAATGATTCTACCCTATTCACTGCCCGATTCTTCTCTTCTCTCTCCGTCTCCCGGCGTCGCACCGGTGGCCAGAGCTTCCTCTCGAGGTCGCCGTCCTATCTGTGCTTGTGGTTTTGTCAAACGACGTCCGGCGATAGAGAATCGAAGAAGAGAAGGTTCGGCGGTTTCAAAGCATTTTCCAGCGACTCCGGTCACTGTCGATGGTAAGTGAGGTATCGAAATTCATCTACTCAGTGAGTTCTACATGTTGGTGCATTTGGTTCTCATATTCGGTTCATGTTTTAAGATTTGGTCATTTTGGGTTTTACCGGCAAACTGTTCTGTATTTTCCGGCAAGTCAAACCGGCACCGACGATGGAAAAGGTACTCATATTGATTCTTGTCGAGCTCGACCTCTCTGTATGCTTAATTTCGAGAATTAGTTAGAATTGAAGGAATGAAATTTGGGATTTTGTCTTCTGCAAGTTACTGTTCAACGGTTGTGGTTTTGGTCTTCCCTGACCAATTTCCGACCATGATACAAAGTTTGAACTCGAGTTATTGTCTGTCATGCTTAGATGACTGAAAATGAAGAACCGTATGGAAGAGTTAATTACGTATAAGTGCATATTTGAATGTTTTTTTTAGTTATAAGGCCATCAATTAATTTTTTTCCTTTATAAGGTCATTAGATTAAAAATTGTTTTATATTTTAGATATAAAAACTAACATATTTACATAAATGGTATTAGAGCAAAAAGTCAACTCATTCTCTCTCTCCTCTCCCTGTGAGGTCTCCAGTCAACTCCGGCCGACCTCCGGTCAACTTTGGTGGGAGTCCGGTCAACTTCCGGCGAACTCCGGTGATCACAAAAGCTACTGTCACTAACACTAAAATCTAAAGTCGCAAGCAACAAAAATTACTCTGATGAAATTTCCGGCAACCTCTGGCGAGATTACAAAAGTTATTATCACCAGCAACAAAAGCTACTGTCACCAACAAAAACTGTTGTCACTAGCAACAAAAGCTACTCTGGTAAGATTTCCGGTAACCTCCGACGAGGTAACAAAAGTATTGTCATCAGCAATAAAATCTACTGTTACTAACAAAAGTTACGCTATCCAAAACCAAAAGCTATTATCCCTACCAATAAAAGCTACTATCACAAATACTAAAAGCTATTATCACAAGCAACAAACGTTACTGTCACCCACATCAAAAAACTACTCTCACCAGTAATAATAACACTCTCACTATCACCAAAGGTTACTCTCATCAACGTCAAAAACAATAACCAAGCAGAACAAAAATTGCTACTAAGTAGAACAAAAGCTACTCCAAGAGACTGACAAAACTATTCTTAGAGACTAACAAAACTATGGAAATGTAAATAATCTAGCTAAGTTAAAAATGCTACTGCAATTGAGAAATAAAAACACATTCAATAATACAAAAAGTATGCTGGTTCAATCAATGATATAATTATGTAGAAAACTACTTCTATGGTTGTAAAAAGCTACTTCCAGAGTTGTAAAAAGCAACTACCATAATCGTGAAAATCTATTACAATAGTTGTACAAAGCTACTGTCAATGTTGTAATGCTACTATCATTTTTTCAATGATGATGCTCTAAACCCATATGCATAATTTTGCCACCTTCAACACGAGACTCATTTCTACATTTATTGGTTGGGCGAATAATCTCTTGATCAATGGAGGCTTCAATATCCAAATTCACATGTTTTTCGAAATCTACTTCTACAAATGCAAAAGGGACGAATTCTGCAAGAACAAAGATACAACAAAATATTAGTATTTAAAATGAAAATTAAAAATAACAATGTACTGCTGTGCCCCAAACGTGACACTCTTTATCAACTAGATAATAAAAAAATAAGCAATCTAAAAAGCTGCTGACATAGATATAAAAAGCTACTATAACACACGTACAAAACTACTAGACCAGCGCTAAAAGCCTACTGACCTAAGTACATAAAGCTACTATAAAACATGTACAAAACTATTGAAGTAATAATAAAAAGCTACTGACATAGGTACAAAAAACTACTATCACACGTGTACAAAGCTACTAGACTAGTAATGAAAAGCTACTGACATAGAAACTGATTGTATAAAACCAACTGATTATACATGCTTGATATTTCAAAATACAAAAGCTTCTACCGATTCTAATAACCATTGATATCTCAACATGCCTAATCTCAAGGTTATTATCTACATAATGTATAAACTAAACTTAAATTAATTAGAAAATTACACACTGCATTCAAACTTTTGAGGGGGGTCTAATAATAAAGCTCAACTGCAGCTAGCTAGCAGGCACTACTCAATTGCTATATGGTTATGAGGTCCAATAGATTTATTAATATGTTCCTTGATTAATGGCATCACCATCTCTCACTTAATGCTTTGCCTTTGTTATAGGTAGATGATATGATAACCAACTCAGCTTTAGCATCATTCATCAAACTCAGTAAACTAACAAGTACTCTTGGCATGGAGATAAAGCCATTGTTAATGCTGCTGCTACTGATTGATCATGTATTTCGAGCAAAACAACCAAGTTTCATCACATAAAGAATAATCAAAACAATGATCAACAAGTCCCAGATTGGCATTAAAAAAAAAAGTCCCAAATTCTGCAAATTTTGAGCAAAAAAATCATACAATTACAGTGATTGCCGGATAGTCAGTCGCTTCGATCTCACCAGAAATCGTCATCGGACCAACACTTCGATCTCGCCTAAACCATTAGCCGCCGGTACGAATCGCTGGTGATCGTGCGCCGGCAGATCCGGTCGTGGAGTTCAATTGGCCTCAACGAGTACATCGGCAAGAGACGCGTCTACGCAGATACGAGAAAGAGAGAGAGCAACGAGATTTGGTTCCAAATTTGAACCAGATCAGAATTTCATTTGAGATATATTTGGAGGGCATAATAGTCCTAGCACAAAAAAGTCATCACGTGTTTTAGTCACGAAATGGCCTTATGAAGACTAAAAAGATTAGATGGTCTGATGGCTAAATAAAGTTTCAAAATGACACATATGAATAATTTTCTATTCGAATTATTTGATGGGTATTATTCATTGGGTATTAACCACCAACTATAATTGGGTGGATATTACCCATCAGATATTATTCAATGAGTACAAATACCAACTTGAAATAAACAAAACAAAATCATTAGTGGGTTCTATGTGACAAGACTAGGTATAATATATTGCGTGTCCCAATTCATCTACAAGGACATTGTTTCATATGGAACAGCATTTGAGGAACACTGGTTAACATGTAGTTAGGCCTCATCATATGGCCCTTGGGCCCTAAGCCCGGCCGGCCCATAGGGCCGAAGTCCGGTCCGGCCCTTCCATTAGGGCGGGCCGGCCCGACCCTTTCTCAAATAGGGTAGGGTAAGGGTCATGCAAATGAAACCAGGCCCTACCCTACGGCCCGGGCCTAAAATTTATATTTTATTTTTATTATTTTTCTATATTACATATTTACATAAAAAGAAATAAGAAATATGTTATTTTAGAGAATGGGTATTAGATTGAACATTTGAACCCAATTAATTTATGTAAATCTAATTTTTATATCATACACTCCAAAGAGAATGGACATTAATTTTTTTATAAATCTATATTTATATATCATACACTCCAAAGAGCAACCTCTATCAATTCAAAGAAAATGAGAAAATCAACCGTTGGATGTGATTATTACAATAAATTATGCGTGTGGTTAAAAATTTAGTCAATTTCACCATAGTTTCGAACCCGATCGGATTGGTCAACCATATTCACTTGTATGTTTTCTTGGTTGACCGATGGCGTGATAACCGCAAAACGTGCTAATTTTTTTACATCACATTTTTAAATATTTCATCAATGGATGTGCGTAGATATAAGATAAAATTTTCAAATTTAATTACAAATATGTTGGTCTATACCAATTTGCCTCCTAAAGTTGTATAACTTATACATTGTATTTAAATGATTGAGGTTACCCTCCATGAGCAAAATGGGGGACGAAATGGAATTTTTTAAAATGAACCGTTGGATGTTGTTTTCATATGAATATATGTTAGTTGTAGAAATTTCAGCAATTTCCGCCTTTGGTTGGACCTCGATCTACCCAGTCAACTCAATACCCTAAATAGAACATAAAACAAAAATGCTCTCAACCGGTCCTTGGCAATTCACTTTTTTCGATCTTTCAGCTCCCACACTCTCATGGGTAGGGGGTCTACTTACGAATGTCAAAATTCCGCAACGTTTGTCCGCGCATGGTGCCGCTCCCCTTAGGGAAGTTTGCTTGTGCAAAGCGTTGACCGCTACGTTGGACGCCTTATTCAAGGCAGATCAGCCTAATTTCTTTACACAATACCTATCAATGTTGTATAAACATATGAGAATTTTCAGATTGGTCGATTTTCATTTCAAAATTTTTGGATCGCACATAATCCTTATATGTCTTGTAATGTAGTATAACTAGTTTATTAGGCTTGTTACCCTCCATGAGCAAAATGGGGGACGAAATGGAATTTTTTAAAATGAACCGTTGGATGTTGTTTTCATATGAATATATGTTAGTTGTAGAAATTTCAGCAATTTCCGCCTTTGGTTAGACCTCGATCTACCCGGTCAACCCAATACCCTAAATAGAACATAAAACAAATATGCTCTTAACCGGCCCTTGGCAATTCACTTTTTTCGATCTTTCAGCTCCCACACTCTCATGGGTAGGGGGTCTACTTACGGATGTCAAAATTCCGCAACGTTTGTCCGCGCATGGTGCCGCTCCCCTTAGGGAAGTTTGCTTGTGCAAAGCGTTGACCGCTACGTTGGACGCCTTATTCACGGCAGATCGGCCTAATTTCTTTGCACAATACCTATCAATGTTGTATAAACATATGAGAATTTTCAAATTGGTAGATTTTCATTTCAAAATTTTTGGATCACACATAATCCTTATATGCCTTGTAATGTAGTATAACTAGTTTATTAGGCTTGTTACCCTCCATGGGCATTGTCAGATTGATCAATTTCCATTTTGAAATTTTTGGCCCGCCCGAATAAGCCATAATTTTTTTTTATTTTTTCTATTTTTTAATTACGTTTCTCTTTTTTCTATAATATGCAATTTATCTATTTCTTTGTAATTGATTTCATAAGTTTTGTTTTCTTTAATTTCTATTTTCTTTGTTACACAATAATTAATATTGGGAGATTTATATAGATAGTTAATTGAATATAACCACCTTAAGTAATATTAATAAATGTTATAAGTTACAAGTATTATATGAATATAAAATATGTTCAATAAAAAACAATGAGTCTTTTATCACCAATATATACCATTAAGCCATATTTTGAGAAGAAAAAAATAATGTTTTTTTTTGTTAAACAAAATAAGGCCATTTTCGGCCCTATTTGGCCCTATTTGAAGGCCGGCCCGACCCGGCCCTAACAGATCGGGCTTTTCGGGCGGGTAAGGGTTAGCATATTTAAGTCCCGGCCCGACCCTACCCGACCCTAAATTTTGTTGACTTTGACTAGGCCCGGCCCGGCCCGATCCTAAGCCTTAAAATTTAGGGTAGGGCCGGCCCTAGCCCGGCCCATGATGACCCATACATGTAGTAGGACATGTGTAGTAACCCAATTACACTATTTCTCGTCATATCAAATGAAAGCAGAGTCTATCTTATACCTTTTGGTTTAGTGTAAATACTGGCCTTGTCTCGTGAACTGTGGTGCATATCTGGTGAGCAAATTTCTGTTATCCCATCTTATGAAATTAATTAATTGAATGTACTCATGCATTGTCTTCTGACCACCACCCTTTGCGCTACAACCTTAGAAGTCTGCTTTTATTATTATATATATATATATATATATATATATATATATATATACAGTCCTTCTTGGCTAAGGACCTCCTTAGTTTTTCTTAGGTACGGATTTCAGGTTTTAACCCACTTTCCGATCACATTTTCACATCTTAACCGTTCAGTTTTTAGGTTCTAATGTATAGATCACCTCTGAAAATTTTCAGCCAATTTGGTGATCGTTAAGGTATCAAAAACTGTAATTTACCATTATAAATACGAACGGTTCCGGTTCGACAGATTCGGTCCGTTCGTGTAAATTGCAGTTTTGGATGTCTTCACGATCACTAAATTGGCTGAAATTTTGCAGGGGAGATCTATACATTAGGCTCTAAAAACTGAACGGTTAAGATGTGAAAATATGATCTGAAAGTGGGTGAAAACACCAAATCCGCACCTAAGAAAAACTAAGGACATCCTTACCTGAGAAAAATCCTATATATATATATATATATATATTTACTTTGGTCCTTAATTGTTGACTTGAAATTTTCATTTCTCAATATTTATGGGTTGAAATGATGAATTTTGGCTACAATTATAGTGCCTTGTACTTTTGTTTCCTTGTAGTGCCCCGTGTGCATCATACTTGCTCCGGAAAAGAGCTCTTTACAATGACATGTCAAGGTCATATATACCTTTCATTTCCTTGGAACTCTAGAATGAAGTAATCTTAGCCTTTGTTCTGATTTATGTCCATTCGTTTGTTGTAGATATGTATGCTGTGCTGGTTATATGCCCTGCAGTGGTAGATGTGGGGAAAGTAAATGCCCTGAATTTTGCCTGGCCACTGAGGTATATTCAACTTGATTTAAGATGGTTCTTACCCTACTATCTAGTCTCCTTACACATTTGACTTTATCTTGTATTTAGTGTTGTAATGCTTTTAGTTCAGTCTAGTAGATTTTACAATTTTCTCAAAGCTTCTTTGGGTGATGCCTTTGATGGAGAGTGGACACACATCTAGTGACCTAGTAACTATAGATTACTTCTACAGTTTAATGAAATTCAAAAGACATCTAGTTTTTTCTGGAAGTACAGTTTCTTAATAACTTTTGCCTTCTACTCTAGACTAACCCTTAATGACATCTCAAAATCAGACCGACTCAGATTAAAGTTAAAAAATTGATATAGCTAATCTAAGTTGTTGTTATTGCACGACAGAGCCTATACTCTCTATACTATAGTTTCTTGAAGTGCTGAGGATAGCAACTAGTGCTGAGGTCAGAAACATAAACAAGGAAAGGGGATCTGTTGTTTCTAATTAGCAGAATATAGGTGCATGTATTAAATGCAGTACAGAGAAGCCAATCCATATGCTATCTCAATGCCATCAGTCCTAAATATCATCAAATTTGCTAGATTTGACCTAGCTCTATCCCTTAATGAATTTTCCAATGAGCAATCATATCAGTTCTTCATGAGGAGTACTTGAGGGTCAAAATTTGCTTTAGGAAGGTGAATTCGAGGGAGTAATAAGCTTCACTAGAGAAAGAAGAAAAACTTTCTGAAAGCTACCTAACAATCTAACAAAATGGCAGATAGATGAACATCCCTAAGACCATTGTGATAGAAGCCCACAGAGATGACTAGGATAACAGTATCATACAGCTTCTCCGCATCTGTCCCCCGTAATCCTAAAAAATTCGTCCATTTCTATCCAGATAACTCAACTTGCAAATCCTATAGGTCCTGTCCTCCACTAAAGCCAATGTCCAAGAATAACACATATCTGGCATTACCCATGGTATCCATGCTTCCCTGAACAATTTTAGCCATAAGTTTACAGCCCCCGGCAACTATGCAAAACATGATTAGCACTCTTTCCTATGCAATAACTGAGAATGATTTGAAATTACGATCAGTAAAAATTTATTCAATACTTACAGTATTTTGTAACTTGAACTTGCAGCTGCAGAGAGCTTCTCCTTGTTTAGATTTTAATGTCATTTCTATGTTTGATGTTCCAGGTGTTTTTGTGCTTTGGGCAATCCGTGGCTTCAACTCGCTTTATGTTGCAAGATGAATTTAATATTCAGACCACGCAGTGTGACAATTGCATCATTGTACCTCTCTATCATGTTTTTCTCTTGTACATATAACACACACAAGCACCCGTATGCTCACACACTCACAGGGTCAACCATTTGCACACACATTGCAACTCTCATTCAGAGGAGACCCTGAGCAACTCTCACTCAGCAGATCTAGTTTTGCGAGTTAATCTAAAGTAGTGCTGTCTTTTAACTTTTTAGTCATGATTCCTCTTGTTATCAGGGTTTCATACTTTCATGGTCTTCCTACGACACTTTGCATGTATTTTCTCTATAGTTGCAAGGCTAGTTGGAAGTAAGGAAATCTCAGAGGCGTCTCAGTTATTGAACAGTTTGTCTGACTTGGTGTACTGCAGGTGAGTTCTCTTTTTCCCATTGATCTTTCTCCACCAAGGTGGACTGCAAGTCAGTGATCTTACATTTGATTTCTTGTGCAGTGTGTGTGCATGTATGCAGACACAACACAAGATCGAAATGGACAAGCGTGATGGCATGTTTGGACCCAAACCAATGGCAGTGCCTCAGTTTCAGCAGATGTCTCGCTTTGATCAACAAATTCATCCCAATATCGGATATCCTCCTCAACCAGCATACGGGCCACCCTATCGGATATCCTCGCGCTGGATATCCTCCACCTGGTTATCCACCTTCTAGGTGATTTGGCTGTGTTGCTCATTCATTTGCAATCTTTGCGGACATATATTCAGTTGCCTGTCAGTTTGCAAGTATTGTTACCATGAAGTACCAACTTGTGTATGTTTTGACCTTGGCACTTATCATTTTACTTGCAAGAGGTTTGACGGATACAGTAGTTGATTTCTTTGAATACATGCCAAACTTATAACAAATATCTTCACGATCATCTTTCAGTTTTTTTTTTTTTTCCTTTTACATCTATGGTTGTTTCTTGTTTGTATGGATTTGCAGTACCTGATGCAATTTGTTACATTTGGAATGGTACTAAACTAATATTTCCACAAGAAAAATTTGCTCCTGTTTACTCGACCATTTTATTTCTTTTTGGGGTTTCCATTATCTTCATGGAATATCACATCCCAAGCTAACAAATGCCTAAATTTAAAATTCTTAACCCAAAGAATTCACAAGTTATGATTTCTTCTCACGGACTATGACTAAAAAGGTTGTCGAACTCTGTCAAGTAAATAGAGAGCAGAGAGGCTGAGATTACATCTCAAAAACATCAATATCGGCTCGAACTATACTTCCCGAATTGAGACATGACACACTACTAATTCCTTCCTACCTCGTACTAAACGAGGAAATGTCGATCACTTGTTTATTGATAATCAACACTATAGAGCAACTCGGTGAGAAATTTTTGGATGATACAGTCAAACTAGCTCAGCAGGCGCACTGACACCGGGCACGGTGAACTTGAGGTCACATCCGAGGCAGAAGTGAAGGGCACTGGTATGCCAGAGCTGACTGTTTTGAACTTGTATGAACTAATGGCCGTAGGTAGATACCTTGCCCTTTTTAAGTTACTGTTTTGTTTAAGATTGTGATGAATGCAAGTTTTAACTTGGTTTTGGCTAAAATTGTGATGAAACTGGATCATCAGACTTGCTTTGGTACTAGCTAGAGAGATTTGATACAAGTGTCAATCATTCTATTCCATATACAGGACCACGAACAATGTATCAAAACAACCACAATCATAGTGGCAAAGAATGTTAGCTAGCTAACTAGTTTGCACTCCCATCTACAGAGATCCATTGACAGACGAAGATAGCGTTGCAGTTGAGTTTAGGATTGATTGCGAAGAATTCAGCAGCACTCGGATCGAATGCCTCCATGATACCATTGCATTGATTTGTAGGTTTTATCCCGTTGCACTCTGGCTTGCCATTCCCATCTACACCACCAAATCATGCAATTTGTCAATTTAAACATAAATAAAACAATATATGTTTATAGTCCATGTGTTAGCTCAGTGGTTAGAGCGTCCATTACCTAAGATTGAGGTCTTGAGTTCGAGTCACTATGGAAGTAGGAGTAAAATCATTTTATCCTCCCTTAAATAAAGGTAAAAAGAAAAAAAGAAAAAAAGAAAAGAAAAGTCCATGGTTTTGAGTATCAGCTAGTTCCGGTCTTATAGAATCACTTACTGGCATTATTGCCTAGTAGTCTGCTAAGATGATGATGAGGACAAGACATAGCAGAGGAGCCACATGAGGAACATACACACATTTTTGTGACATAGCCATAGCCAATTTGCTCTGTATGCAAGTCTCAGTATTCTATAGAATCAACTCTGTGTGGTTTAGGCCATGCTAGCTTGGTGATGGTTTGTAGACACCGCAGAAGTAGAACCACATTTATAGACTATAGTGAAATTTAGATCTATTATGCCTTTGCCGTTACAGGCTGGCTTTTCCAAAGCTGATGCATGTAGTTAGCCTAATTTGTTTAAGAAATCTTTGTGAATATCCGGTTGGATTTTTCTGTTTTGGGCAGGCTTAGCCGCCTGTGTATTTTTGCCTGATTCACTTATGGAGTTGTTATATATCCTAAATCCTCCAATCATTTTAATAATTAGACTAAATTCAGTTTAATTCCTCAAACTTTAGGCCAAACATCAATTTGGTCCCTCATATTTTTTTTTTTTAATCAAACTCATCCATAATCTCTTAAATTGCATCAACTTTGTCCAAAATTTGAATCTGAAGCCAAATGTGATGTCATCTGTTGAGCTGGAGCCGACAAGAAGGTCCCACAGTTCTTATTTTGAACCCATAAGAAGGTTAAAATGGACATTTCATATTTAATCTAATTTCTAATTTGTTTTTCTCTTATTTTCTCTCTCTTGCTCTCTCTCACTCTCTTCACTCCACTTCTAATGAAACCCGACTCGTGCAACCCAAAACCCACCCCGAAATGTTGAGAAGCATCCGTTCTCGGCGTGTACATCTGCGCCATGATCTCTGCCCTCCTCCTCGTCCTCTCCATCTCTCTCCTCTACACCCGCCTCTCCCACTCCCAATCCCACCGCTTCAGCTACCGCCACCAAACCCCCATCTTCTAAAACGACGACATTTCTCTCTCCAACCCCCCATCTCCAACGACGCAACCGCCGTCGTCACCACCATCCCCGCCATTTTTTCTTCGATCATGTCAGTGGGGTTAAGATGTCCAAGTCCAATTAGGGGGAGTTCTTCGATCATCACAACCCACCAATCCAATACCTAACCAAAATGCAATGTAGACACCACAACCCAAACTTGAAGAAACCCACAACACAGAACCAAGCAATCAATCCAAAATTGACGTCAAGATCTCCCTCGAACTTGCGGGCCTCTCTCCTCAGCTCTTCCCACCCCGATTCCTGTAGCTCCAGATTCGAATCCGTCATTTGGATCTCTCTCCAGTTCGGATCCCGGATCGACCCCTTGCGCCTTATCTAGATGCTTTCCACCTCCTCCAATCCCTCCCCCTAGTCGCCGCCACCTCCCTCATCCTGGCCCCGCCGTCCCTCGCCACCGAGATCGAGAAGGCAACGCTCTTCGACTTCGACCTGACCCTGCCGTTCCAGGCCATCCAGTTCCTCCTCCTCATGGTGGTCCTTGACAAGATCATGGGTAAGTTCATGGACAAGCGCGACGCCGAGATTAGGGAGAAGCTGGGAGTATCACTGTTGCTCTGGTTTTGAGAGGGTGGTGGAGTTTGGTTGAGGTGGTGGGTAGTGGGAGTTTGTGAGTAGAGATTCATGGTGGCTGGGAATGTGTGTTGGTGTGAGAGAGAGAGAGAGAGAGAGAGAGAGAGAGAGAGAAGAGACAGAAAATAAGAGAAAAAAAAATAGAAATTAGATTAAGTATGAAATGTCCATTTTACCCTTCTTGTGGGTTCAAAATTAGAAATGTGAAACCTCCTTATCGGCTCCAGCTCAGCGGATGACGTCACATTTAGACGAGGTTGATGCAATCTGAGAGATCATGGATGGGTTTGATTAAAAAAAATATTGAGGGATCAAACTTATGTTTGACCTAAAGTTTGAGGAACTAAACTGAATTTAGTCCTTAATAATTTATATTGTTTGGAATAACTGCATTTGAATCAAAAATCTCACAAGCTGACGACTAGAGTCTAAATGCCACATCAAGCCACCAACTCGATCAGCCAACAGTGCCAACACCAAGTGCTGCTACCAAAGATTTCAACACTATTGTGTACTTATGATGTTTTGCAGTTCCAGTTTCGCAATGCATCATCTTAGATTTCTTGTCTTGGCCTAAACAAAATGACGAATTCAAACCTACCCATACCTAAAGCTAACATCATATAACCCAATTGAGACATTGTAGAATAAGCTAAACCTCTCTTAATATCTTTTTGAGCAAGAGCTAAAGTAGCTCCTAAAAACAATGTTATTATACCGATCATGAGACATATAATTGGTCACTATAAATAAGAACCATAATCCCAACACTAGTGATTAATATTGACATAATAGAAGTAAGTGGATCAATCAAGCAGCCAAACTCTAAAGAAAAATCATTATTGATAGTCCAAGACCATACATATTGATAAACAGAATTGTTATTTAGTTGCTGAGTAAAGAAATGGGCTGAAAAAATCATAATTATACTTAATAATAAAACACTCGGAAAAGCCCACATACGGCGAAGAAGAATTGAGATTTGAAGGGCCACAAATCCCGATTATATATCTATGTCCTTTAGATAAAAGAAGATTAAAAATGTTCGAAGCAGAGAGTAGCCCAGAGAATTAATAATAGTCAGGACTAAATTAAGCTCCAGGATTGGAGAATCAATACATTGAATTAGAGAAAAATTATCTCCTGATCACATTATAGAATTTCCAATTTAATGTGAAGCTCACTGAAATTTTTTGTGTTAACAAGTGCACGTAATTGAATAGTCCCCTTATTATGATGTTCTCACCATTCCTATTGATACAAGGAAGATTTACTACGATTCCCAATACCACTTACGGTTCTTCCTAATTTTTTCCTAGTTAAGTCAAACAACATATATTCTGTCCCAATCTTTTTGGATGTTAACCCATTCTTTTTTCGTATTTTGGTTTGCTTGTTTTACAAAGTTACAGCAGCTATAAATATGTGGTAGGAGAGCAAAATTGAACACAAACACATCCCAAGCTCACACTGTATCTTTGCTTAATTGACAATGTCACCAGGGGCGGAACTATTTGAGGGTCTGAAGGGGTCCAGAACCAATTAGGTATCTTGAGGAAACTCGAGGATGCCTTTGGGATGAACATGATTTGGTGAAAAAACAAAATCAAGATTTAGACCTCGCGTGTCGCAACCAGAACACCAACGAGATTCAGGAACAATTACGGCAAATTAAAGGTGGAGAATCCGGTGGCAGCTCCTCCGATCATTTGACTCAGGCCATAAAAAACCTTAATATGGTTCAAGAAGGTATCAAGAATGAGTTGGATCGATTGATGGAGTTACTTGACAAAAATAGGTGCTTCTCTTATTGCTGGTAAACTATTTGGTCAAGTCACTTGCGAGATTTGCTAAATATGCACCTCCGAATTAACTTCGAAAATTTGGTTAATCGCTAGTTAGTTTTGTGACAAGTTTGGTTTAGCTTTAATTTCTTGTAGACTGGAAGCGCCAAACACCCTACGAGTTTGGTAGTAGACAGTTTTCTTTAAATAGTAGCGGCATTTCTGGTGTTTTTTTCCCCCTCCCCCTTCCATTTAGATAATTTTTGAATTTCAATTATTGCTCTACGAATTCTTGAAGTAGATTAAGTACTTAGATCTTTCTTTACTTATATTCTTTTTGTTTCCGTATGCTTGAATTCTTGATTCGGAAGTTAATGTGATTTGTAATTCCTGTTTCAAGGAATTTTGTGCATATGATCATTTTTTTCAATAATCCTTTAATTTGTTTTTTATCGTGGTGATATTGTATTTTAACGAGTCTTGTTGTCACATTCCTTCCTCAAAGCCTCACTGTCTAAATCTATCACATTGCTTCCTATAGCATTTTCTGCCACAATAATCTCATCTTTCCCAACGAGATCACTCCCACTCGTTCTGTTACGCTGTCAAAACATCCAGAATTTGTTCTGTTATAAAATAGGCAACAGTTTGTGACCAAAAAAGAAGATAGAGGTAATAAAAATTGCAGCGATTGCTTGTAAAGAACATTCCACCAAGCAAAAATGACTTATAGTAAAATTAGTGCAATAAACTACAGATTTAAAAGATAATTAATGGGTTGAGGAGACCGCAGGGTGACATCGATCAAACTCATCAAAGCTAGCTCATCCTCTCTATATTAACTCATACAGCACAGGATTGAATTGAAGAAATATATGTTACAATTCACTCGATTAATTAATTTGGGCTGCCATCAACACAAAGCCATTGACCCTCGAAGAAGTTGCAACTAACATTGATTGCAAGGAACTCCTCTAAACTCAAGCCGAACTTTTCGGTCACAGTATCGCAGGAATCGCCAACCTCCGCACCGTAAACAGTATTGCATTCGGCATCAATAGCCTCCACTCCAACTGCATATGCAGATTTGTATGTATTAATCAGTGAATGGCAGAAAATAAATATGTATGCAGGTTAGCTGAAAATGAGCAAATTAGACTTCTTACCTCCAAGTTGTGTACTACTTTCAGAGATGGAAATCATGAGAAGAAGAGAGAGCACCAGAATCAAGTTCAGAACTGTTGCCATTTTGTTGCTAGACTTAGTCATCATGTTCTTTGCTAATTTCTTGCTTGAATACTCTGAATTTGTACTTGAACTTGTACTTGTGTTTCTAAGACTGAAGAATTAAGAGTGTATTTATAGAGCTAGCAACACTCTTTAACTTTGATTCCGAAGCCGGCTAAGTTGCCGCATTGGATTGCTCGATCATTGCCGACCATGGTATATAGTTTGATTCTGTCTGGAATTAGATGTGGCCGCACTTAGATCTTGTGATTTTTTGCTCTTAACTTCTTTATTGATTCTGGGACTAAGGAGTATATGTAGGAGTGCGGCGAAGTAAGCTAAGCGACAAGTGATACTAGATGGAACTGCATGAAATCCATTTATGCCATTTATGTACGTTGCAATCTAGCTTACTGCCATTGTGTTAGTCTCGCTCTGTCAAGCTTGGTATAAATTATTATTGTTTAGCACGATAAATGCTACTATTGCTTTGTTTTAAATGAAAATTTTCATGTACGTATCTAACAAAGAGAATAAGAATACACTATGAGGAGCGTGCAGTGAAACAAATAAATTGATATATACGATTCAGTATAATTTCAATATGTGAAAAGAAATTAAAAGATCACTCATTTCAATTAATATTATAAATGTGTGTTTAGAGGGTGAAAATTGTACAGTATACGTGACATTTTGATGACCCATGTTACATAATAACATCTTAGACATTGGTGTCATACTATTTTCTATCCTCATATAATGATTTTCATGCACTTCTCGAACTGATGGACCTCAAAATCTCAATGTCATTTTTTCTAACGATTTTTCAAAGTCAAAGTACAAAAATAATTAATTTTGGTGCTCCATCACTGGGAACACGTTTTGAAAACCATGCTCTGCGAATGGTGACCTTTTGGTACAATTTTTTTTATAATTTTTTTTTAAAGAAAAAATGGTATTAATAAGGTTTAACATATTTCAGCATGTCATTGCGTGCCACGGGTGCTTCCATAGTTCCAAGACACCTCCCAGCATGCCAAACTATGCAAAGCCCTAGTTCTATTTACATGATCATGTTTCTTAATGTCATCAGTGATAAACCATGATCCTTAGAAGGTGTTCTAATTGATGGAATAGCAAAATCTTATTATAATTTTTCAAAGTTGAAAAGCAAAAAAATTCACTGAAAAAATCATTCGGTTTTCAGTTTTCTACAAGTTTAGGCACAATCTAAAAATGATATTTTACGAATAACACATGGAATGTAGATGATGAACCAGTGGCATGTCCAAACCATGTCAATTTCTATTTTAATTCAAATTTTGTCGTGCCATGAACTCAATTGACAAAACTTAGAAATAGTGGTCCTTTTTTCTTCACAATTTTTCCTAATTTCTCTCTCTCTCTCTCTCTCTAAAAAAAAAGTCCTCTTTAACTTTATAACTCTCTTGATGGGCGCTTAGGCAGGCTGGTACTCTTACTTAAAGTCAAATCCGCTAACTAAATGATTTAAACTACTAAGTGGTTGAAGGTAAAATAGAAACCCTAAACGGCTAAACCCATTAACTTTACCTTTATTGTAAAAACCTCATTTAATTTTATACGACACTAGCTGAGCCAGACATAAGTAAGGTAAGTCACTTGCTTTAGCTGGGGTTTTCAACTTCTTTTAGCACATATTTGCATGTTACGTCCAAATCCAAGTTTGCCCATAATATATGTTTATTTAATTGCCTTGATATTAGAGAAAGAGTCACTTTGTTTAGTTCGGTATTGATTAAGAGTAATGCTAGGTGAACCACCTAGAGCCCACCTTAGGTGGCAGCTGATGTGACAGATCCATAACATCAAAGCATAATTCTTGATTTTTATATTTCTATTTTTTCTTAATTACGAAAAATTCTTTTTTTTTTAATTTCTTTATTTCCTTTTTAAACCCTTTTTTTTTTCTTTGTGATCTAATATTCGAGACGTCTTCTCCGACGTTGTTTTCTTCTCAACTGCTTTCACCCCTCCTTCACTTTCTCACCTCCTCTTCAATTGATCAACATCTTCTCAATTTGATTTCGGTTTCCTCACAAGCATCTTCAACAAAAGCTCTGCGTAAACGTGGTTAGTTCTTTTTTTTTTTTTTTTTACCCGAATAGCATAGCATGTTTGGAATTAGGATTTAGGGAGAAGTGGATCTGAATTAGGCTTAGCATGTTTCTTGTGTTCTTTTTTTTTTTATCTTGAATTATTTCTAGCTAGAACTCTTTTTTTTTAACTATTTTTATCCTAAAGTATTCCCTAGTTTGCTGGACTGGAGTCCTTTTCTCTTTGTTTACTGTTCATGTTTCCTAATATGTAGAAATCAATATACGCTCCTCATTCCGTGCTTTAACATGTTTATAGAAATCAATTACCGATTTTTTTTTTATATATAGAAATTGAGTGCAACCACTTCAAAATCTGAGCTTACGTTTAACTTGATTACTATGCTTTCACTAGTTTATGGAGTTGCTCTTTATCAAGCTGATAACTATCCACCTTTTGGGACATGAAGAGATTGATCATACTCATAGCTCTTGCTGCATTTATTTCTCTATTTGACCCACCTTTCACGTCCAAGGCTATGTCCAGGTTGTGTCAGAACAATAAATTTGAATCTTCTTTTTCTTATTGATAAAGAAAATGGAAGGTTTGGCTTTGACAACTGGACAACGTTCATGGCTTTATTTAAACGTTTTTGTTGTATTTGGAGTTTAGGATTGTTGTACTCAATGTCACTATTTTGTCAGGTGCTTAACGAATGGAACAATCGTCCAATGAATCGGAGAACATTATACTCACTAATGAACAAGCCATCAAGGTTGTTTATATTAAAATTTTCTTGAGATAATTAAGATTTTTGTTTTGCTGGCACATATGTGAAAAGACAAAGCTACTTAAATTGTCTAGGAACAGTGGATGATTCATCAAAGAGCTTAGAGAATAATCAAGAAAGTGAGGTAGAAGAAATAATGCAAGAGTCTAGTGTTGAGATGAGTTTTGATTCTATTGATGAGGCATATGACTACTATGGAAAATATGGGAAGCAATTAGGATTCCCAGTGAGAAAGAGAACATCAAGAAAGGGAGATGATGGGAGCACGAAATATATAACTAATTCATGTGGTCGAGCCGGAAAATTTATAAGTAAGTCAAGTAACTCTCTAAAGCCGCATCCAAGTGTGAAGACTGATTGCAAGGCACTTATTAGACTTGTTAAATCCTTGATGGAAAGTGGAAAATCAATTCTACAAAGCTTGAGCATAACCATGGTTTGAGTCCAAGAAAATCTCGTTATTTCGCAGTCAATCGTAAATTAAGTTCATCGATAAAAATGAGGCTTGAACTAAATGATGTTGCTAGAATAGGGTTGAACAAGAGTTATAACTCAATTGTTGTTGAAGCTCATGTGATATGAGAATGTGCCATTTTTGGAAAAAGATGCTCGAAATCACATTGAAAAAATTAGGCGATTACTGCTCAAGGAAGGTGATGCTACAGCAGTTCAGACTTACTTTTTTGGATATGCAAGCTAAGAATGCTAGTTTCTTCTATAAATGAAAAGGGTCGATTGAGAAATTTATTTTGGGCAGATGCAAGGAGTAGGGCGGCATACCAGGAATTTGGCGATGTTGTTACATTTGACCAAGATAGAGCTATGAAAAATGCCATTGAGATTGTCTTTCCAAACACTAGCCATCGTTGGTGCTTGTGGCATATATTGAAGACAATTCCTGAAAAGCTGAAAGGATATACAGAATATGAATCTATCTCAATGACCTTGCTAAATACTGTTTATGATTCATTATCTCGAGTTGAGTTTGAAGAACGCTGGGATGAGATGATTAAGAAATACAAGTTGCATGAAAATGATTGGTTAAATGTCATGTATCAGGAGAGAAATCGTTGGGTTCCAAGCTTCGTTAAAGATTGTTTTTGGGCAGGAATGTTTACCACACAACGAAGTGAAAGTATGAATTCATTTTTTGATGGCCATGTCAATTCCAAGACTACCTTGAAACAGTTTGTGGAGCAATATGAAAATGCATTGAGAAGTAAGGTGCAGAAAGAGAACCATGAAGATTTCAAGTGTTTCTCATTTAGTCTCCCTGGTGCAACTCATTATGACATGGAAAAACAAGCACATGATATCTACACAACTTCGAAGTTCAAATAGTTTCGAGATGAATTAACAGGTAAAATGTATTGTGACTTTATTTCAGTTGAAGTGGATAACTCAATTTTACAGTATATAGTTTCTGAAGATATCAAGATTGGGGAGATGAAGAAAACCACTCATTTTCATGTTTCATTCAATGAAGAGAATGATGAAGTTAACTGCAATTGTTGCCTCTTTCAGTTTAGAGGTATACTATGCAGGCATGCAATATATGTTCTGATTCGTCATAAAAAAAAACATGATTCCAGATAAATATATCCTGAGGAGATGGAGGAAGGACGTGAAGAGGTGTCACACAAGGGTTAAAATTAGTTATGGTGGATGGGATGCTAGACCTGAATCACAAAGGCTTGACAAGATGCAGAAAATTTTTGATGACATTAAAGAATTAGCATACGATTCTGAAGATAAGTGCATGATTGTTATGACTTGGTTGCATAACCTAAAGGATGAACTGTCCAAACATGAGTCCAAGAATGCTAGTGCTTGTGGTGGTGCTGAACCAATGCCTGGCTCACCTATCAATATATATGGGAGTGACGTTGATGGTATTTCAAATCCAGGTCAACATATACTTACTCCATTGGTAAATAAGAGAAAAGGATCCCCACCATCTAAAAGGAAGGTTTCTAAGGTAGAAGAAGCGGTAAGAAAGAAACAGAAAAGAGAACAAAAGAACAAACGTGGTGGGAACAATACTCATGAAGAAGTAGGAGTGAAGGTATGCAAATTATTTGTGTAAAGATTTCATTTTTTCTTCTTCTTTTTTTCTACGCAAGTTGAGTTTCGTTATCTGTATTACGTATTGTTATGTTTCTTTTGTAGGGGTCAAGATCAAGAGATCGTCTGCCATTGAAGAGGAATGAATCTAAGAAAGAGCAAGAGCAAGAGGTCAAAAACAAACAAAATAGAAGAAATAAGGTTTCATCCAATAAAAAGGCTAATCATGAGGAGAAGGATCAAAGGTAAAGTGACTATTTTTAATTGTGCTATGTAGGATCCTAATTTGTGGGCCTAGAGAGAAGAATTCTTATGATACATTGTGTGCTATCATTTTTAAGGATTTTTTACCCTCACAAAGTGATGTCAATCCAAAGAGAGTTCGTATACCATCAAAAAGATTGTTGGAAACAATTTAATGAAAAACTGATGGAATGTATGTATTTTGGAAGGTGTGTATTTAAAATCTATGTATTAAGTTATTATTTTTACGTATTACTTTCTTTGATACTTTGAAATTGATGTGATATAGGTAAAGCATGTTCGAATGTAAATGGTGACCAAGAGCAGAGCTAAACCAATCACTGAAGCTTGATTTCACTTGAACTTGCTGGAACTGCTATTTTTTTATTTATTTTCATATATAACTGATATTCAGTTAAGAGATTTTTATGTTACATTTCAGTAGACAACAATCATTTAGTACAAGCATGTCTCAATTATATTCAACAGTTTGTTTAACGTACCTAATGCAATGTTCTTATGACCTTTTTTTTTTTTCTTTTTTCTTTTTTTTTTTCCCAGAACTTTCCTTGTCATAAGTTTGAACGTTTTCTTATGTAACATGATGATTTTACCTTTTCTTCTCTAATATAAAAAAGATCGACGCAAATATTGAATCAATAGTTCTCATTAAAGAGAAATTGTTATGATAATTTAAGATCAATGAGTGGATCACAAATTATTTGGCCAAACTATGTTATTACAATCTGTAGAGTCAGATGCACTTAACAACATGATCTCATATTGTAATTGTTACAATGTTTTGGAAAAGAAAAGATCGATACAACTCTTGCTTAGCATTATCAGTAAACGAGACACCGGTCAAATCTTTGTCTTCAAAAGACATCTTGCAAGAGCTCTGCCAACATCTTTTCAACTCTTGCTCACCATTAGCAAGAAACCAAAATCAGATTGCCCAGCGTTACATTCCTAACTCTCACTGTCAATCAGTTTAATCTGTTAGAGAATTGGTCAATATCGTAGGTATACATTTGTGAGCTGCCATATATAGGACTAGGCTATTGACTTCTTGGCTAGCTAGCTCATATTTCCCTTCCTCTACGACTAAGTAGCTTGCATTACCTTGATGCCTTTGTAATATCTAGTACCTGGAATCATGACAGGAACAGATGAGATTCCATCTGAGACTGCAGTTTAGTCTTTCTCAAGCTGCCTTAGCAAGGGCTCATCCGTGACACATTCGCATCAAATATCACCTGCATATCAGATATATTTCCGATCGAAGAGCATGTATTGAAGCATAGTAATCAAGTTAAACGTAAGCACAGATTTTGAAGTGGTTGCACTCAATTTCTATAATAAAAAAATTGGTAATTGATTTCTATAAACATTTTTTTTTTTTGACAAAATTTCTTATAAACATGTTGAAGCACGGAATGCAGAGCACATATTGATCTCTACATATTAAGAACATGAACAGTAAACAAAGAGAAAAGGACTCCAATGCAGCAAATTAGGGAATACTTTTAGGATAAAAAGAGTTAGAAAAAAGAGTTCTAGCTAGAAATAATTCAGGATAAAAAAAGAACACAAGAAACATGCTAACCCTAATTCAGGTCCACTTCTCCCTAAATCCTAATTCCAAACATGCTCTGTTATTCGGGTAAAAAAATAATAATAAAAAAAAAAAAACTAACCACGTTTATGCAAAACTTTTGTTGAAGATGCTTACGAGGCCACCGAAATCAAATTGGGAAGATGTTGATCAATTGAAGAGGAGGTGAGAACAGTTGAGAAGAAAACAACGTCTAAGAAGACGTCTCGCATATCAGATCACAAAGGAAAAAAAAAGGGTTTAAAAAGGAAATAAAGAAAAAAGAATTTTCGTAATTAAGAAAAAAATAGAAATACAAAAATCAGGAATTATGCTTTGATGATATAGATGTGTCACATCAGCTGCCATCTAAAGTGGTCTCTAGATGGTTCCCCAAAAGGTGGTTAATGCTTTTATAAGCAAATGATTTCGTGTGTGATTTTTATTGAACACATTGTACCTTGCATTTATCTATACAATAAACATCATTTATATGAGGTGAAAACAAGTATTATGTTTGTAATTAGCCAAGTTGATTAGGATTTTTGGTTATGCTCTACAATTACAATTTGTTTTTCAATTGCCGTTGGAGAAGATTTTCAAAATTTGCCCTACCCAATTAGAAATCCTAGCTCCGCCACTATTTATACCTACGGACCCAGGAATAGTCACCAGTGAAAAGTCACAGCTAATTTAACTAAAGCAAGCACACACCATTGCTGATGCAGCAAGCTACCAAACCAGCAGCTAGCCATGCATATCCATCGTTTTAGCTCAGGAATTCCAACCTCCGAATTCTGCTTTGTCATTCTGACCCTTCCTCAGCCTTATCTCTACAACACTACTTGCCAAAGTTGCGTCCCAAACTTCTGCAAAATGAAACTTCCAAGCAATGATCGAAGTCATCGAACTAGCTAGCACAGCACGATCGAGAACCTGGTTTATATGTATTCGCTCTTTGACTGAGTTTCTTTTCTTTTCTTTTTCTTCAAATCTATGTTTTACTTGCGTATAAATTTCACTGTCAATTAGTAATCCAACAATACTTTCGTGTAGGCTTTCTCTCTTCCCTGGAATGAAAATTCTACATATAGTGATCTAGACGTATGTTCGGGGTCAGAACGGAGTAATGGCACGATCGAACTATTTTTGTGCGGATGCGATAATGTTGAAAGACATATCAAACCTGTAATACTATATTGTTTTATCCTGGTTCTAGAATATGGGATTTGAAAAATGGTCCCTGCTTTATGTTGACCATGCTACAAAATTGTGCTGACCTGACTGCTAGTCATTTTAACAGAATCTAGAAGCTTCAAAGAAATGTGACACAGAAATGTGTGTCACGTGGTTAGTTCCGGCTGTCAAGTTTGTTAGTTTGTTAGAGTTTCTATTTTTCTTTTTGGTATAAATATCAGCTTACTCTCTTTTCTCTGTACAAAAAAGCTTTGTTAACTGAAAGAAGGGGTCTGATCTTTTCTTGCTGTTCGTCTCTCTCAAATTCCTTTGTGTTCTTTGTAAACCCTAGCTCATCTTTGATGCCATAGCTATCATGGTATCAGTGCTTCCATAGATCCAAGACCTGTGATTCATGCTTCCGCACTCCTCTTTGTTAATTGATTATCTATTTTGTATATTCAGATCTAGCTTCGTTTCTGGTGCAATTTGATGTTTGCTCATCTTCGGATCTTGGATTTGAGGCTTTGATCTTCATCGAAGTTTGGTGTGAGCCTTCTCAGTGTATTTTGCAGTTGCTGTGGCTGGTGTTTCTCTTCCTCAGGTGGTTTGCACTTGTTCTTATTCTTCAGGAGTATGAGCTTTATGATTTTGAGCTAAAATACTGTGCGATCTCTTTTGTTCTACTAGAAATGAGAAATTTGGAGTAAATTTGGAGCATATAGTGTAATTCTTGCGCTAATCTCTGTATGTTTGAGTTTTGGAGTAAATTTGGAGTTTATAGAGTAAATCAAAGCAAATTTGGAGCATATAGAGCAATTCTTGAGTACATCTTTCTGAAATCTCTGCATATTTGAGCACAAAATAGAGCAAAATTGTGTGTTTGAGTGGTGTTTGTGTTGAAATTGAAGCGAATAGTGAGCAAAAGTAAAATTTTAGCAAATCTCTCTTCTGTGAGTAATTGTGTGCATTCAGATCCAAGCAAATCGTTCTTTGCCAGTTTAAAGAGATTGTTGAAAGTTCTTTGAGTGTGCTGCTTCAAATAGAAGTTTATTTGGTGAGAATTATTTGCAAAAAAGTTACAAATGGCTCCTCAAGGTGTAACTACTCCTAGTCTTTCTCACTCTGATGTTCATTCTTTGTTGAGTATCATAACTATGCGTCTTGGGAGACAGAAACTTCATCAAATGGAGCTTTCAGTTCCAGTCTACTCTTGTTGGAAATGGGTATTACAGACGTTTCATTAAAGGGTTTTCTGGTATTGCTTCGGCTTTGACCAAATTGATAAGGAAAGACACTCAGTTCATATGGTCGAATGAGTGTGAGAAGGCTTTCAATGAGCTGAAGACTAAATTGACTACAGCTCCGATGTTGACTATTCCTACTAGTGGTGGTGGGTTAGTCATTTATAGCGATGCATCTCATCAGGGTTTGGGGTGTGTGTTGATGCAGAATGGTAACGTTGTTGCTTATGGTTCTAGACAGTTGAAGGTACATGAGCGGAATTACCCCACTCATAATCTCGAGCTAGCAGCAGCGGTGTTTGCCTTGAAGATTTGGAGGCACTATCTTTATGGTGAGAAATTCGAACTCTTTTCTGATCATAAGAGTTTGAAGTATCTATTCTCCCAGAAAGAATTGAACATGAGCTAGAAAAGATTGATGGAGCTCATCAAGGACTATGATTTCACCTTGGAGTACCATCCCGAAAGGCGAATGTAGGGGTGGATGCTTTGAGTAGGAAACCTCGAGTAATCATGACATCGATTATGGTGCGAGAGTGGCGCATGTTAGAAGCTGCATCAGAGTTTGACCTTATGCCCGCAGGAGCAGGACATGGAGTCATTCTCGGTAGTATCACCTTACAGTCCACCTTGATCTCCAAGATCATTCAGGGTCAGACACTTGATGAGTTTGCTCAAGCGAGAATTGCTGAGATGACTGCTGATCCGGATGTGGAGGGTCCTTCCGAGTGGATGATTGGGGCAGATGCAGGGTTGAGATTTCGAGGGAGATTGTATGTACCGAGTGTTGATAACCTCAGGGAAGAGGTCATGCGGGAAGCACATAGGTCTCGATACACTATACATCCAGGGGTACTAAAATGTATATGGATCTACGAAGGCAGTTTTGGTAGTATGGAATGAAGAGGGATACGGCAGAACATGTGTCGAAGTGCCTTACATGTCAGCAAGTGAAGGCAGAGCATCAGAGACCTGCAGGAATGCTGCAACCTTTACCAATACCGGTATGGAAATGGGAAGATATCTCCATGGACTTTGTGACTGGATTGCCTAGGTCCAGGCAAAGTTATGACTCGATTTGGGTGATTGTTGACCGGTTGACTAAGCCAGCACATTTCCTTCCTGTGGCGAAAACTTACTCAGGGGATGCGTTGTGTAAGTTGTATGTGAATGAGATAGTGAGGCTTCATGGTGTGCCTATTAAGACTGTCTCTGATCGGAACGCTCGTTTCACATCGGAATTCTGGCATAGATTCTATAAGGCTTTTGGCATGTCCTTAGCTATGAGCACTACATTTCACCCACAGACAGATGGGCAGACAGAGAGAGTGAATCAAGTGATGGAAGATATGGTTAGAGCTTGTGTTCTGGACTTCAAGGGAAGTTGGGCGGATCATCTACCATTGGTAGAGTTCGCTTACAACAACAGCTATCACTCGAGTATTGGTATGGCACCATATGAGGGTCTTTATGGTAGGCCATGTAGGACTCCTATCTGTTGGGCGGAAGTTGGGGAGAAATGACTTTTGGGTCCTGCACTTGTTCAGGAGACTACATAGAAGATCACTACTATTCGAGACAGGATCCTGACCGCTCAGAGTAGACAGAAGAGTTATGCTGACTTGAAGAAGAGGTCTGTAGAGTTTGAGGCAGGCGACCATGTGTTATTGAAGGTCTTACCTATGAAAGGTGTAGTGAGATTTGGCAAGAAAGGAAAACTCGCGCCAAGGTATGTGGGACCCTTTGAGATTCTGGAAAGGGTTGGGAACTTGGCATATCGTCTTGCTTTACTTGTTAGCATGTCTAGTGTCCACAATGTCTTTCATGTGTCTATGCTCAGGAAATATGTACGAGATGAGTCCCACGTGATTGATCATGGTACTATCAGTGTGAACACGGATGTGACCTTTGTGGTGGAACCTGTTCGTATCTTGGATAGGTCTATGAAGAGGCTTCGTAGGAAGGCAGTTGACCTTGTGAAGGTGTTGTCGAGTCATCATGACAAGGGTGATGCGTCATGAGAGTTAGAGTCTGACATGAGAGTGAGGTATCCATAGCTCTTTGGGAAATTGGATCCTTAAATTTTAGGACAAAATTCCTTTAAGGGGGATAGATTGTAATAACCGTAAATTTCGTTTTTAGTTCGTATGATTGTGTGGAATTATTAATGTACTTTGCACGAATTTTAGACTCGATGTATCATTTTTTTTTTAATTATCGAAGTTCCGAAACTTTATGTTTGAACAAAAAGTTCGAAATGTTCGATTTGAGAAATCGACTTTCTATACGTACAGAATTTGGGAAAACTTCCTTCATGAAAGTTGTAGAGCTCGACGATACAAGTCCGTGCATATGTGGAACATAAAGATCGGATTTTTTATGAATTAATTATGGCATTCACAAGAAATTTCCATTTTGGTGTATATATTTTCTAGGAAAATTTCTGAAAATAGGGTTTCTATTTTCGGAAGCCGCAAACCGGCTCTCTCTCTCTCTCTCTCTCTCTCTCGCGTGGCCGAAGTAACCAAAATAGACCACGGCTTCACCATGCTCTCTCTCACGCCACCGTCCACCTCAAGGCTTCACACCACTTTCCCTACATTCACCCTGACCTTGCGCAGCTGCCAAAGGCAGCCTTGCACCGCGACACGGCCGGCAGTTGCGGCGGGAGCTCGGTTGCCATTAAAGCTCGATTTTGTTTCGATCTCGATATCTCGAGTTACAGGTCACCATTCCAAGTGATTCTTGGCTCACTGGACTCGCATCGACTTGCTGATCAAGCACCAAGAAGGACCGGACCTGGATAGAACGATTTTACGTTCGTCGGAGCTCACCTCGATTTAGATCGAAAACAACCTTCAAATCCGGATATCTCGAGTTATAGACGACCATTTCTTGTGATTCTTGGCTTGATGAACTCGCATTGAGTTTTTGAAGAAGTCTCAAGAAGGGATCGAGCTGAGTTGTGGGAGTTTTTACGTGGATCGGAGTATCACCGGTTTCTAGAAAATTTCCGACCACCCGACTGTTTTTGGTACATTTTGACCTCTTCCCATTATTTTCTAATCTCGTGTTAGTTATGAAAGTTGCTCAAAATGATGAAACGAAGGGGAGAAGCTTGCCACTATTGGCGGTGGTCGGCGGCGGCTCTGCCACTAACTCCAGTGGCCCTTTCTAGCCACCTCTGGGGGTCTAAAATATAGTTTATATACATTTTAAGATTCTACGTTTCAATACGATCATTTTGGCATATTATATGCATTTTTAGATATCGTATGATTTAATTATGAATTTTTAGATTTCGATCGATTTCGATCGTTAGATTTGTGATCTATGAAATTAGGACAGTCATTGGACTTGTAGTTTTGATGTGATGATCATATGATTGTCCCAGTGGCTTTGTGTGGTCATAAGCGAAGATCCGACCGTTGGATCTTCGTATAATTTCAAAACGGTGATTAGGGAGGTGATTTGTGAGAATCCGTCAGTCGGATTTTCTTATAATTTAGAATCCGACCGTAGAATGGTAGTTTAAGTATGTTTTGGAATTATTTGCTAAATTCAAGTCACATTTGATTAGGTGATTGACGGGTTGTACTGGGGTGAGCTGTTTCGGTAGGATTTGTATTTTAATTGAAGACGCAGAGGGAGTTTCGAGGTGAGTAAAACTCACGTGGTTTATATTACAAACCGAGTGCTTTAATTTATTTATTTTTGTAATTGTGTGAAAAATATTTATAGATTAAATATTTGTTTTTAAAATCACATGGATTTGATCAACTACGGTCCATAGGTAAGTAAAATGAATTTTAACTATACAAATGAATTTCACGTTTTTCTTGTGTGAACTATAGATAGTATTAGTAGTCATCCCTGAGTGGATGATTACGTATATATAAATATATATATATATATATATATATTTACGTGGAATATATATATATATAGGTGGTGTGTTGATGTGTGATGATGTGATTGAGTTGGAATGATGATGTAGATTATATTTTGAATGCTTAAATTTTCATAATAATATTGTGTATCTTGGATGAGTTGATTTCATTGTGTGAAAATATATGTTGTGCTCATTTATGAATCTAGGGTCAATATAGTGACCGGTATAGGGGAATCGGACGCTCTAATCCTAGGTGGATGATGGGATACGATTGGTTGAGTAAGTACGAGTATTGGACGTTCTAAATATGTATATATGTATATATATTGATGAAATACGATAAAGATAAATATGTCGGATGCCATAACCTGGGCCAGGTGACGGGTTACGATTTAGTTAGAGCTCTAGTTTGTCAAAACCGCATTTTTATAAATACGATTTCGGGGTTTTGAGAAGAAAGATGTGAGTTTAGATTTTGTGTTGATTTGTTGATGTGATGAATGATTGTGAGATTGTTGGTTCTTGTGGACGTAGAAAGTGTTGGGTGTTGTCTTAGGTGAAAATAATTATGAATTGATAAAATAACTGTTCTTTCTTTTACTCATACGAGCTTTCGAAACCTTACCGGGTTTTGTGTTGTTGCAATCCCGGTACACTATTCAAATGGTGTAGCGGATATTCCTGCAGGTCAGGATAACCAGGGAGCCGACCGTGCTGTTTAGGAGTTGCAGTATTTATTGGTTTTCATTTGAGTTGTGAGGTTTGTTATGCTCATATAGAGCTTTATAATTTATTTTTGAGTGAGTTGTAATAATTAACCGAGACTAAATTCGGGATTTGAGATTAAATTGTGTGGTGAGGTTGTAAAGAAAAAGAAATTTGCAATATGATTATTTTGAGTTATGGAAATTTTCATGTTTCGGATTTTGAATTTTTATTCTAAAATTAGGGGCGTGACATTTTCATCCTAACAGTGGGGCTTCCTCATCCAATACATGTCTGCTCCATCAAATGCTCATTCAAACAGTGAAATTTGGATAAGGGATTCTGGAGCTACTCATCACATGACTCCAGAGCTGAGAAATCTTACAATTGCTCAACCATATTCTTCTGACAACAAAATAACTATTGGTAATGGTACTGGTTTGAATGTGGCACACACTGGATCTAGTTGTATTAAACCTGCTGATCATGTCTTGCAGTTGAATCAAGTTCTTCATGTTCTAGACTTAGCTATGAATTTGCTATCTTTCACAAAATTATGCAGAGACAATGGTTGCTTTATAACACTTGATGAAGCTAATATTGTTGTGCAGGACAAGGCATCCAAAACAGTTCTCTACCAATGAAAGAGTAGTGATGAGGGTTTATTTCTCTTCAAGTCTCCACCAGTCTTCCATATCTCAGTGTTCTCTATCTGCATTTGTCAGCTCATCTACATCATTTCCAGTGTGGCATCAGAGATTAGGTCATCCTTCTCAACCTGTCATGTCTAAAATGTTATCTAATTCACAAATAAAAACACCTAGTTCAGCCTCTAGTTCTATGTGCTCTTATTGTTTGGAAGGCAAGATGCACAGACTTCCATTTTGTGATTCTGTGACCAAAACATCTGTGCCCTTTTCTAAGGTGCATTCTAATGTATAGGGACCAGCTCCATGTCTATCCATAGAGGTATATAAGTACTATGTTACTTTCATTGATGATTGTATCAAGTTTGTGTGGATTTTTTCACTTATCATTAAATCTGATGTTCTTGCCAAATTTGTGCATTTTTGTGCCTTTGTGGAAACTCAGTTCAGTTCTACAATTAAATAATTTCAAATAGATGGAGGGGTGAATTCAATAGTAAAGCTTTTCATAATTTTCTCTCATCTAAAGGAATTTTACATCAAATTACATGTCCTCATACCCCTCAGCAAAATGGAGTTGCTGAGAGGAAAAATAGACACATAGTGGAAACTGCAATCTCTTTGTTATCTACAGCTGGTGTACCTAAACAATTTTGGTTTCATAGTGTTGCTCATTCTTGTTATCTTATCAACAGAATGCCTAGGAAATCTTTAAATATGTCCTCTCCATATGAGCTTCTGTTTCTTAAACCTCCAAACATCTTCCAGCTGAAAATCTTTGGTTCTTCTTGCTATCCCTATCTCAAACCATATGTTCATGACAAGTTGGATCCTAGAGCAACACAGTGTGTCTTCTTAGGATATGCCTTAAGATACAAAGGAGTCTTCTGCTACAGTATTTCTCAAAATAAACTTTGGATGTCTAGACATGTTATTCATGATGAAACTATTTTTCCCTTCCTTTCTTCACCTCCACTTGTGTCATCTCTCATTGATCCTATTACTTTCTTTCCATCTTCTTCATCTCTCACTACTCTTCACCCATGGATGCCTGTCCCATCTTCCTTAGCTTCACAGAATGAGAATTTAGATACTACTTTTAGTATCAATGGAGCTATTTCAACAGCAGATGTACCCTTTTCTGGCAATAGCATTAGCACAGGTTCAGTTGCTAGTGGTGATAGTGACAGGACAGCTTTGTGCAGAGAATATAGGAATTGAGAATATAGGTATTAATAATTTTCATGAAACTGAGGTTCATGGAAATTCTGAAACTGGGAATATTGCAGGATTTCATGAAGTTGGAGAAAATTTTGATGGTGGTCATTCTGAAAATTCAGGTTGTGATGTTTCTGAGAATTCAGATGCAATTCTCACTGGTGGTGATAATGTGAATATAACAGTTAAGAATGTGAATATCGTAGTTGACAATGTTGATGATGGTGCTGGTACTATTGATGAAGTTTCTAATAATGCAATTGCCCAAAATGTTTATGAAATTTTAGCTAGAGCTATTAATGACATTTCTGCTCTCAATTACAATGAAGTGAATGCTCTATAGTTTGGGGGAAATATGGATCATGACCTTCCACAGGAGCTTGATTTTATTGTTCATCAAAACTATAATGACCATTATATGATGACTAGGGCCAAGAATGGTATTGTCAAAAAGAAAAGTTTTGAGGACTCTACTGTTATTCTGCAGTTGCTCAACAAAAGTTGTACACTGAGCTTCCATTCTTTAGTGGGTTTACTGTTTTGTCTGATATAAGTGATATTGTTGAACCAAAATATTTTAGAGCAGCCTCATTCAGATAAGAATGAATGGGACCAAGCAATGTTAGAAGAGATTGAGGCTTTACTGAAACAAGGCACTTAGACTCTTGTTCCTTGTCCACAGAACAGAAACATTGTGGGAAGCAAATGGATATACAAAGTAAAGAAAAATCCTTATGGGAGCATTTCTAGATATAAAGCAAGGTTAGTAGCTCAAGGGTTTAGTCAAGCTAAGGGGCTAGACTATGAGGAAACATTCAGCCCTGTAGTTAGACATAGTACTGTAAGGGTTATGTTAGCTCTTGCTGCTATGAATAGTTGGGATTAAGGCAGTTAGATGTCAAGAATGCTTTTCTGCATGAGGATCTTAAAGAAGAGGTCTATATGTCTCAGCCACAAGGTTTTATTGATCCTGAGTATCCTAATCATGTCTGCTTACTACGAAAATCTCTTTATGGTTTGAAACAAGCTCCAAGAGCTTGGAATGAGAAATTTACCAGTTTTCTACCAAGTTTGGGTTTTAATTTTTTTCATTCTGACCCAAGCTTGTTTGTTAGACATACATCAGAAGGACTGGTTGCCTTATTACTGTATGTGGATGATATAGTCATCACTGGATCAGATACTGCAAGTATTCATGAGGTTATTTCTGAGTTGAGCATGGTGTTTGATATGAAGGATCTTTGTCCCTTGTCATATTTCCTTGGCTTAGAAGTCACAAAAGTTCAGAAGGGGATCTTACTTAGTCAAACTAAGTATGCCAAAGATTTGCTTGTTAAAACTGGCATGGAATAAATTCATACTTGCAGCTCACCTTGTCTTCCTCACTCTCAGATGACACCAAATCAAGGTACCCCTCTCAAAGATCCTACTATGTACAGAAGTATTGTAGGAGTTTTACAATACTTAACATTCACTCGTCCAGACATAGCTTATGCAGTTAATACTGTGTGTCAATTCATGACAAATCCCACAGATGTTCATTATACCGATGTTAAAAGGATTTTGAGATACTTGAAGGGAACAATTCATAAGGGCATCTTTTATAGCTCTACGGGTGCTTTGCATAATGCTGTGAATGTTAAGGCATTTTGTGATGCTGATTGGGCTGGAGAGGTAATACATAAACGCTCTACTACCGGTTTTGTCGTCTATCTCGGATTGTGTCCTGTGTCTTAGCAATCTAAGAAGCAAGGGACTGTATCTTGAAGTTCTACTGAATCTGAATATAGAAGTTTGGCCAATACTGCAGCTGAGGTCAGTTGGATTAGACATCTCCTGTGTGATTTGAAAATTCAAATTCCCTGTGCCCCTTTGCTTAAGTGTGACAATCTATCTGCTCTAGCATTGGCATCAAATCCAGTGTTCCACTCAAATATCAAGCATTTGGACAGTGATTTTCATTTCTTCTAAGAAAGAGTGCAGCGCAATGATCTTCATCTTGAATATGTTTCTACTACAGAACAGACTGCTGACATATTGACAAAGGGGTTAGCTTCGCCTATATTTCGAACTCACTACATCAATCTCAGACTAGTCACCCTAGCTGAGCTTGAGGGAGGGTGTTGACCATGCTACAAAATTGTGCTGACCTGACTGCTAGTTTTAACAGAATCTAGAAGCTTTAAAGAAATGTGACACAGAAATGTGTGTCACGTGGCTAGTTCCAGCTGTCAAAGTTTGTTAGTTTGTTAGAGTTTCTATTTTTCTTTCTGGTATAAATATCAGCTTACTCTCTTTTCTCTGTACGAAAAGGCTTTGTTAATTGAAAGAAGGGGCCTGATCTTTTCTCTCTGTTCGTCTCTCTCAAATTCCTTTGTGTTCTTTATAAACTCTAGCTCATCTTTGATGCCATGGCTATCACTTTACTCGATAGGTTGAAGAGAGTGACGCTGCGCTAGGAATTGATTTCTGAGGGTTTTATTTTTATTTTTTTTGAGAATGATTTCTGAGGGGTTTCAAAGAAAGCAAACGCCAAACCAAAAATCGTCATCAGAAATTAGAAATTTCACATCTAGAAGAATTAGGTTGGAATGGGGTCGGATGGTTCCGTTTTCTCACCAAATTAACAATTGACTGACTGCAGTTATTTTAAATGCTGTAACCGAGAATGTATATTTCCTACTTGAGTCTCTTAATCATAATCTTTGATTTGTTTATAAATTATTAAACGTTATCAAACTAATAGATGTACACATTTACAATTTATTACATGCTCATTTTGAATTGTAGACATGCATGGGATATGAACTTGAAAGTAATTACCGATTTAAAGATTATTTTTGACGTGACATGGCGGCTCCATTACGTTGAAAATTAAGCACACCAGTCGGTATTTTTCCTTCATGTCTCTCTTTCATGGCACGAGCCCCACATCACTCCAGTGAAAGAGAATGGGATGACTTTTTGTTTGCAGTCAAATACAAGCCTTGCAATTCAATAACATTCATATATAATCACCCTTATAAAATCAAACTCTCAACCACCATGCCCTTAATTCTCAAATCTGGAGTGTCGTTTACCCAAACTACAATTGGCAATAATGTAAAATAAATTGAATCAAACTGGATAGAATCATATTTATAGAGATGCCGGCAAAGTTTATCCCGGGCAATATATATATATATATATAAACAACTATCTGATTACCAAAAAACATGAAACAACTATTCCAGGCCAAATATTTTATGGACAAACTTGATTCTGAGGGTTGGCCATTGGCGCAGACCTTTTCTTTTCATCTTTACTTGAAAAGAAAAAGGGAAAAAGAAAAGGGAAGAGATTCCCAGGAAACAAAAAGAAAGATGATTCCCGGAAACCTGGACACAACTTTAATCCTTATGGCCGGTGTTATGGTCTCATCCCAATTAGTTTTGAACAAGCCCGTCCCATACTTTACTCTATTTACGTAACATATTGATACTTCAATGTCTTGGATCAATAATTGATCTCATATTTTGTTGATTTATTCTGGTAATGATATTTGAAAAGTAATTAGACCTCATATTCGCACTCACTGGATGATGAACAATGAAGTTAATTCGTATTGAATTACTTGATCAAATGTTGATTGAAAAGCTACAATGGAAAATATATGAAAATAAGTGGTTCGTATCCGATACATTAATGAATTAATACATCAAGTAAACCGGTTCGTATCTAGATAAACTAGTTCTATGCATTGGTAGAATAATTCGGTCTCGAATTAATCTATGATTATAGTTTAAATTTACCCTCTGGATCATCTTTTATAGTTTCGAGTTTTTTTTTCTTTCACTTTTTGATTTTGGTAGATCTCATTTTTGATTTGATTTCCAGAATTCCCACATGAATATAAAAGTGGTTGGACAGCTACAAAGACATGTATTTGTTCCATGACCAGAATTTTGTCGAATGCAAAGCCACCAACAGACAATGTCACGCTCCCATCTCATAATAAAAACAATGACCCAACCTTTACCAATATGCCAAAAGCCAAACCACCCAAAACACCAATCTCATTGCTTTCACGCGTTCTAGTGTTACACATATTCAACTTCACCAAATAAGCCAAAAGCAATTAACTACACTCATCACTCTAAATAATTAGGTACATCAAAATCAAATCCATAGCCTTTCGGAATCCAAGTCACCTCACGGAAAAATGAAATGGTCCAGAAGTTTATGTGATTCGAACTTGTATGACAGACACATACAAAAAATGTAATGATAATTCGGAATGCAAAAGCAAATCCATCAGATCCAGCGATTGAAAAAACATTGTGTATAAACAGTAAAATTTTCATTTCCCAAAAAAATGCAAAAGCAAACTATACATAATCATCTCACTTGGGTTCAATTATGATTTCCCTTCTATTTTTTCTCTGTCCTAAACCCTATTTACAAATAACTTCATCTTCTAGCCCTCTCCGAACCCCACACTCTTATCCTCACATTTCCACCGAAGGCTGTGTCATTCAATTCCGCTCACGCTATCTCCGGCGAGATTATCAAGAGTTCGATTCTCGTCTTTCTCTAAATCTCAAAGACTCCGAAGTCCTTTTTTTTTCCCTAAAAAATAGAAAAGGTAAAAAAGAAAGCCTCAAATCTTAGTGCTACAAATCATAACCAATAGCATGTGGAAAGTCGCCGTAAAAATCAGGGATGCCGGAAGCCTCCCAAAGCCTCTCGTTGAAAGCCCCTTGCATATCTTCAGGTATGAACGGCGTCCGGCAAAGCGGGCACGTCTTCTGGCCATAGCCTACCCAACGGTCCACGCAGCCTTTGTGGAAGATGTGACGACAGTTGGTCAAGCGTCGTACGTCGTCGTCGGCCTCGAACTCGTAGAGGCAGACGGCGCAGGACTCGGGCGGGTCGACCAGGTCCGAGAACTTAACGACGGGGAGGAGTTCGCGGATCAGCAAGGCGGAGACGGACTGGAATTCGGGGATCCGGGTCGGGTGGGGCGGGTCGGACCAGGCATTGTCGGGTTCGATGAAATCTTGGAGACCCAGTAACGAGAAGAGGGTGGTAATGAGCTTACGGATGAAACCCAGAAGGGAAAGTGTGCTGAGGAAGAGCTTGGGGAGCAGAAGCTCTGTGTAGCCTGCTGGGAACCCCATGGTTGGAGCTTTGAGAGTTTGAGCTTGAGCTTTTGTTGATGGAGATTTGGAGTAGCTTGTTGCAGAGATAGAAAGAGATTGTGGAGTGTAAAAGAGGAGCTTATATAGCCACGGATGAGGATTGAGGAGCTGTTGACACTGTTTTGGAATGACTGTAATGGCCTCCAGCTTTGTGGAGAATGACATATCTTATTCAAGTAATTTTCAGTTGTGTATTATCACTATTATGTACCTACCTTTCCTATACGTACATGTTAAAATTGCTTTCACCTTTTGTTTTCACTTTCAAGGTCTAACTGCGTTGGTTTCAGATTGCGCAAGGTATTAAACTTGTTGAAATATGAGAATCTAAACTCGATCTAATTAATTATAAACGTGTTGGAGAATCTAAATTCATAATAAAATTTAAACGTGTTAGATAAAATATAATAATTTAAAGAAAAAAAGTGTAAATTTTTGTTCTTGTCTAATCTAATAATCTTAACTCATTTTCAGATTCACTCTCTCAAATTTTGTTTTTTGTTCCTGTGAAAGCAAAAGGAGATATCATTTATCATCATTCAACAAGGACTAGTCATCATGTTGAAGATGGAAGACCCATCTTTGTTTGCGAGGCTTCAACCACACTTTTTTTTCTTTGTACACCTCAATTATGACATTTACATAGCTCATGGAAACTCCGTTGCTTTGTCTAGAAATATAAGCACTCGATGTCTGGTTGAATTGGCGTAGATGGTAATGAATTCCACTAAACAATAACTTATTGACATAATCTGTTATTAACATGTCAATTATCCACTTAATAGAGTCGCATGTGTTTCTACTATTAATTGGGGAGTAATATATTTTCACACTTAAATACATAAATTTTCTCCATGTGCATCCAGTTATCATGTAGAATTTGGAAATTTTTCTGCTTACGCTTATTTCTTTGTTTTTAAATTTAGTAATTTTTACATGTTTCGTACTTCTTAGTAGGTGCACGTCCAGTACATCAACATGTAATTCCAAATCATAAAGTCAATGTTAATCACTTTGATTTACTACTTCACAGAAATTAGAAAAGGACCTTGGCAAGCATATATATAAAGAGAACACGTTCTTCATAATGCTTAAGCTAGAATCCTCCTCCTCCACTTTGTTTTGTTTTGTCCAATTGTCCCACACCCCCCAACATAGTAGGAGCCAACAAACTAATTAGAGGAAATGAGTTATTCAAGTGAATTATATTTGGGGTTACATCGAGAAATCCCCCCGGGGGGGGGGGGGGGGGGGGGGGGGGGGGGGGGGGGGGATGAATATATAATATGCTATTAGAAAGTTAAATGAACATGATTGGAGAGCCTTTACGTACAAGGAAAGAACAAAGACTACAAATTAAGCACTACGTAGCTTTTATGATTACTCATGAGTCACTAAATGTGTGTGATTTGAATGAGGCATTCCCTCTAACATCTTTCGGGGCCCCTGCTAGGTATATCTTTAATTTCATTGGAAGTTTAACAAACAATGTTGATGGTTTATGAAAAAACTAAGCAATAAGTATCAAAGTTATCGTTTGGACATGCATGTAGTTCTAGCGTTATGGAAAGGGTTAGACAGACAACGATTTGGCTTTATAGATATGGCTGATCCCTAAAAATCAATTTCCTTGCTTGACAATAAGTCATGGTCTATTGATTACTAATTTAACTAACACCATAGATGTTGCGGATTCAATTTTTTCTGGGATGAAGGATGAATGGAGTGGCGATAAAAAATATTAAAAAAAACAAAGTGATGTTCATAAATAGAATGTTTAATTTATGGGCTTAATTTTAGCTTTCTTAGAGTAAAAGAAAGTGAAAGAGATGGTAAATGATTGATATGTCCTAGCTAGCTAGCTAGCCATGAGTACATCATCCCTTGGCCCCAAAATAGGGTGGACAAATTCAATGAATTAAGCCATATTATGTCGTAAGAACTGGTTATTTTTAGTGGTGATGAGTTCTAGTGGTGAAGTTTGGAGTCTTTCACAAATCATGGTGTCATTGTCCGATGTTAAAGTGGCATGATCAATGGGGCAGGACTGAAGATATGACAATGGCCTTATGCCTTGACTTGAGACAACATTTGAGGCGATCCGCCATTTCCAGCTTCTCGCTTTCATTCTACATGCACAATGAGAGATTTATGAATTTTTATTTCTAAGAGACGAGACATAGAAGCACGCATAAATAATATATTCGTTATAGGTAAAACTATGATATGTTAAAGTTTTTCATACATGTCATATTTCATGTAATATTTACCATTTTGAGAATTCTTCTTATCACTTTGAGAACTCATGAGATAACTAGAAAAAAAAATCTTCATTAAGGTAAATAAGATCCTCATTTTATAATAAATTAGTTTCTCATATGTCAGCGTATTGTAGAATTTCCCAGTGATTATATCTCACATAATAATTTGTCTTGCTTACATTTATTTAAGTTTATTTGATACAAATTTCTCTTAAATTATATATAAGTATTCTTGAGCTACTGGATATTAGTTAGAATGAGGGAGAATTCTGCCCTTAACTAACACTCGACTGAATTCGATGTGTCAATGTAAGCATCCATGCCCATAAAGAACACTTATCTAAGTGCGCAGTTAGGTTAGTTATCTAATAAGTACGTAATTTAACATTTCAAAAATTTGTATGAGATATATTAGTACAAAAATTTGTATGAGTACACATTTTAATAATGGAACAGGTTGATTTTTTTATTCCAATTCTTCAAAGTTAGTAGACACGTTTATGAAAATAATCTTCCTTCTCGATTTAATTAATATTAGCTAATCAAGTAGAATTTTGAAATTCAATCATTATAACTTTGCCATATAAGCACATAAGCATGCCAAGGATTCAGGTTGAAGAAAATAAGGCAAAGAAAAAAACATTATAGATCAAGAAAACGCTCTGCTAGGGTTTTCTCTCTAGCCGCGTTTTAGCAGCACCATCGTTGGAGGTGAGCAGCGTCTCGAGCCCAAAGCGAGGTCGGTGGTTTTTGTGGGGAGACAGACGGGATCTAGACGCAGGTTGTGTTTGTTTCAAGGCGGGACTCCAATCATAGCACAGAAGGGAATCAGAGGTGGTGTTTTCCTACCGGATTGGACGAGGCTCACTTCGCGATCTCGATAGAGGGAAGATTTCCGGTTGGCCGCGGTGGGAGTTGAAATAAGGGGTGCGCGGCTTGGGGTGTCAACGATCTCTGCTCGGCCATTTGGTAGTGCCGCTGAAGCTTTCAATCAATGGTGGAGTTTTGACTAGCTTCGAGTTTTTGCAGACCGCTATGATTGCAGATTTGATGCAGTGGTGGATTGGTTGGCCGCTAGACCGAACGGAGGTGGAGGCAGCCTAGCAGCAGCGGCTGCGGTTTTCTACCCTATTGACTCGAGTTTGGATTTGGGCCTTTAGGCCTAGGTTCAAGCTTGGGTTGATGGGCTTGAATTTGTGGCAGCTTTCTGTGCTTGGGCTAATGAGGCAGGCAAGCTTTTCTAGGAAGCAAGGATTGAGTTGGGCTTGGGCTTACGGGCTTGGGCTCAAGTTGAGTCAAGCTGGGCCCTAAGAAACTAGGGTATTGAGCATGTGTGATGTTGGATGAACTTCTATGAGTCTTCTATGACGTTTTTAGTTTTTTGCTTGTACCATAATTACGTGATTGGCAAGTGATGGTTAGTTGAATGATTTCTTTCTGTAGGAGGCGAGGTTTTTTCATTATTGTATAGGCTCGCTTAAATGTGAGCGTCCCAGTGATCCTTAATAGTTTGGTTTAGCTTAGATATGTTATACCGGATTTTTTTGTCGGGTTACTTATGTAAGTTTTGGTAGATTACAGCCTATTTGCTGTTGATCTAATGCAATCAACTTCTATTAAAAAAAACATAAGCATGTCAAGAATTCTCATTTTGGAAAAATTATTACATGGTCTCGAATAACCTGGGTTGATGTTATTGATTCATAAGCCGTATGCTTATTCTTGATTGGTTCTATTAATTTAATTTTTTTTCACCCCTTGCAAGATTCCTATCAATTCGAGTAATGTGAATGATCCAGACCATCATATGACAATGTCATGTGGTAGTCCGGAATTAGAGAATAATTCCCCCTCATTTTGATAGACGATCTTGCAATCTCAGTTGAATTATTCCTAGGGCCGAGTAAGCATGCCCCAAGCTAGCTAGCCAGCTAGGTTTATGCATGTTACTATGACACAGTGATAAATTATGAATGAGATAGTTGTAGAACCAAATTTTACTATGCAGAAATACTGGGAGTCTAATATACATGTAAATACTTTCATTGGTAGATTAATATTTTAATCACACCCACGATGAGGATTTTTCATGGTACATATACCCCTGATGTGGCCGTTGATTAATCACATGTCAGACCCGGCCCTAAACATTAACAATGGCACAAAGCTGGGGTGCCAATCATTCACGAAGTGATTGGTGAATACTGGTTCGTGTGTGTGTGTGTGAGAGAGAGAGAGAGAGAGAGAGAGAGAGAAGACGAAGGCTCTGACAAGATGTATTGGCCTGAGCGCGGTAATGGTGAATTGGTGATCCCTGCCCTTGTCCAACCAGGCAAAGCAGCAAGCAAGCATGCATGGGCGCCCAGCTAGGTGGAAAAAAATGTATGTATGGATGTCGCGCCAAACTGGGTCTGACATGTGTCTGATGACGCCGAGACATGGATGGCCAGCTTAGTGGAAAAAAATAATATACCAAGAGCCCTAGTGGGTGAGGGAGAGAGAGAGAGCTGGGGTTTGTATTGTATGTATGTATGGATGTGCTGCGCGCCAAACTGGGTCTGACATGTGTCTGATGACGCCGAGACATGGATGGCCAAGCGATAACGCACACACAGAGTAACTGCGAGGGAGGGACAGAGACACTCGGACGCCATGAGAGAGAGGGGCAGGGGCTAAAACAAGTCTTTGGGTGAGTTTGGTACGGCTATACTTTTCAGAAAAGCTTGCTTCAGTTTATTTCTGAGAATAAGTGGTTGAAAAGTAAAGCTGTTAAATGTTTGGTAAACTGACTTTTTAGAAGTGCTGTCAGTGGCAAAAGCAGTGACAAAGTATTTGGTAAACTAAACTGGCTTGTGCTTTGTATTTGTGGAATGACCAAATTAGACATTAGAGATTATTTTATATTAATTATTTGGTAAATGATTAATATTTTTATAAAATTCATTTTTTATAAATTATAGTTATCAAATTATTAATATTTGACAATTTTAAAAATAATTTATACAAATATATTAGTAACATTAATAATAATTGGTTTGTAGTTCGCATCAAGTAACTAAAAAAAGGCTGACATAACATATTTAAATATTCACGTTATTACGCGCACTCATCAAATTTTGAGTAATATTATTTCTTATTGTTTCAATTTCTTGTGCACCATGACCATGATATTCTTCTTCTTCTACATCATCATTCATCTCTATCCCACCACTTGACCCATAACCTTCTCTTTCTTTACTGCGGAGAAAATGTCTATCACGATCTGCATGCCTTCGTATATAATTATGAAGTGTCACGGTGGCAATGACAATCTTCACTTACTTCTCAAATGAATAACCTTGCATGTCCTTTAAAATCTTCCATTTTTTTTCCATACTCCAATTGTGCGTTCTATTACGCCTCTAAGAGAAGAGTGAGCTTGGTTAAATACCTCTTTTTCATTTCTTGGTTCTTGCCTACGGTATTCTTGAAAATGTTGTCTTGGACCTCTATAAGGTCCTAAAAACTCATTCATTTGAGGATATCCCGAATCAACAACATAATATTTTCCTGTTAAATAAAGAAATATCAAAATTTTAACAAAACTTCATTCAAAGCATCATAAAATTTATCTAAAAATAACTATAATTAATTATATTACCCGGTGGAGGTTTAGGAAAATTCATTTCAGGATTTCGAAGAACCGATAGAAATACTCTTGTATCATGAGCGGACCCTTCTCATCCCGCACACGCAAAGATAAATTGCATATCGAAATTACATGCCACAATAACATTTTGGGTTGGTATTCCTTTTCTACCAATGAACGGTATTTGATCTTGAGGAGCTATTGAAGTGGGAATATGCACACCATCGATAGCCCCGATACAATCCTGTAAATAATGATATTAATTGTCATTTGCCTCACACAAGTAATTAAATTGTTAAATAATTTACAAGTAAGTCATGACAAATACCTTAAAATGAGGCATGTATCTGATATCCCTCATTATCTCCGGTGCAACACCATTAAATTTATTCTCCAACGGCTTGATTATTTCTTTACTTAGTTCACACAACTGATCTAGTGCTTCTCCAAAATATCTACAAACGGTTTCACCCGAATGTTGAAATCGTTCTCTCACTGACCTATTTCCACATCCTTGTCCTAGGCAGTACAATAGCATTCCCACTACTTCAATATGACTTGTTCTGTTTGAACCCAACACCCCAAATTTAACTTCCAAATCACTACACAAAAGATAAAGTACTTCTTTTTGCATTCTAAAAGCATTGTAACACCGACTCTCATGACCTCCTAATACTTCCATGATCCACTTATTACCTGTTTGAGAGGATACCATGCAAGGAGTTTTATGAACATAGTTCATGTATGAATGAGCAGAGCATTAAGTTGTACACTTCGTAAGAATATCTCCTCCTCAACTTCATTTACTTCCGAATTGTTCATATTTCAATCCAAAAACCTGCAAATTTAAATGATTAAATTTGTAAATGACTGACTAACAAGCAGTAATCCACATAATCATTAACAAGCAGTAATGAACAAACTATATGAGTATTTTTATAATCCAACCAATGAATATCCACATGATGAAATACTTGTAATAAATTCAATTTTTCTTATTAAAAACATGTTGAAAGAAACACAAACATAAAACCTCAAACATAACATAAGTTTATTTTTCGTTCATCTCAAATTTCAGCCACTCCAACTTCAAGTTAGAATCATCCATAGTGCAATACATCTCTCTCTTCTCTGGACTTAAAAACAGTCGAGTGGCAAAAAATCACAACCTAGTACCCTGCTCAGCTCCAGGCAATGAGCTGACATCCTTCATCACTTCCTTAATACCGGTGCCCCCACATTCTTCTACATTTTTATTGATCATGGAAGTTGCTGTACTTCTACTCTCAATTGCCTCACACATTCGATCAATTTGTTTACCAAAATAAGTAGTACCTCCAACATTTTCTTTTTTTGGCATTTCCCCTTTACCTTTCTGAGCTCTTGTATAATTTCTTTTTCTTTTGGGGCGAGTGGTTGCCAAAAGATCATTGTCTTTAGAGTCATCACTATCTTCAATGTTCTCCTCATTGTCACCTTGCTGTGGACTTGCAGGAATAGGTAGTGCAGAGGATGGTGCATATGCATACTTACCAGTGGCTGAAATATCCATGAACATCTTATCCAACTTGTCTTCAAATTCGGGTGCAATTCATTTTTTCCTTAACTTTGCATAATCCTTGTTTATCTGGACCAAAAAAAATTTGTTGAAAAAACAATGTTAGAGGCACATGTAGTATCTCAAATGAATAAAAGTGTTACTCAAAATAATAAAATTGATTTACATACCTCAATTTTGATACGCCACCACTCATCGGATGCATCTATGGTTTGACGCCTCTGATCCCACCCAAAACCGATCTCTTTCCCCTTCAATTCTTTCCATAATTTCCAATGATCTTTGAGGGAATCCCATTTATTTTTCAATTGTTTTATAGTATATTCTTTTGTGGTTTCTATAGTGAAATTACTTATTATATTCTGTCATCCCACCGTATTAAAATGAGTATGCGGACGATTATTGTTATTCACCTCCTTGATACATAAGTCACAAAATACATCTACTAAAACGTCGTTCCAAACAGCCGACTCTTTTGCCATCTAGCACAGATAAAAAGCATCATAAATGCTATGAAGATAACACACCAACAAGGACAATCAAACACAACATCAAAAAATAAAAAAACACAAAAAAATATAGACAATGATATAATTTTAATTTCTGGTTTCATAAAATTTTTATGCATACAATTTTTCACTACAATTTAAATAAAAAAAAACACAAAATAATATAGACAATTATATAATTTTAATTTCTGGTTTCAAAAATTTTTTATGCATACAATTTATCACTACAGTTTATCCTCATCCCATGAATCATGCCCCTGCTTCTCCCAAATTGACCGACCCACTTTTTAGGAAAAATGGGATCCGTGCAATTTGATTCATGTATACAAACTCAGATTCATATACAAACTCAGATTCATCATCACTCCGATTCATATACAAACTCAGATTCATCATCACTCTGATTCATATACAAACCATGAACCAAAAAAATCATCATCATCATCACTCCGATTCATGAACCAAAAAAAAAAAAAAACATCAGATTCATGTAATTCGATTCATGTATACAAACTCAGATTCATATACAAACTCAGATTCATGTATACAAACTACAAGCTAAACAACATAAAAGCTGTCTAATCACAGCAAGAACAAAACCTGTTTATCTGGACAGAGAGATGGGTAGATCGATCCTGAGAGAGATCGATCTGTGGGAGCGGCGATGGGGAGCGGGCGATGGGGAGCAAGCGACGGGGATCGATCTGTGGGAGCTCCGACGGGGGAGAGATTGATCAGTGGGAGTGGTGACGGGGAGTGGTGACTGTGCTGAGGACCGGTGATTTGGCGGTGAGGGAGCAGTGAGGATGCAGCGTGCGACGGGGAGCGGGCGACGGGGATCGATCTGTGGGAGTGGTGACGGGGAGCGCCGAGGGGGGAGAGATTGATCAGTGGGAGTGGTGACTGTGATGAGGACGGGACGATGCGGCCGTGAGGGAGCAGTGAGGATGCAGCGGTGACGATGTGAGGGAGAGTAGCGATGTGAGGGAGAGTAGCGACGGTGTGGCTGTGATGAGGGGGAGAGATGGGGAAGCAGGGGTAGGGTGTGGCTGTGATGAGGGAGAGAGATGGGGAACAATAACGAAGGAGAGAGATGCCGATAGGGTTATGGTTGAGCTGAAATTGTTTTAGATTTGAAGGGCATTTTTCGGTATTTTGGAAGTTTCATTAATCTACAGTAACTACCGCTACAGTTGTTCCGTGGCTTCTGGCTTTTGGAAGCTGCATTCTTCAGCTTCTACTTATCTAAAGAAGTCATTGCAGCTTCTGCAAAAAGCTGACAGGAAGCTCAGTTACCAAACGTCAATTTACACTGGGCTTATAAGCACGGGAACTGAAAAGCTCCCCCATACACAGCCTTACTCTCTCCCCGACACCAAGTCACTACCGCCTTGTCTCATTCAGTGTCTTCCAGTCTTTGTATCCATTGCCCTTCGATCCTTTCAGTACCAGGACGTTTCACACTCGACCTTATTGCTTACCCACCATCTACATCGATCCGCATGTATGTCTGGTATATTATTATACCCTAAATTTATTGGTCTATGTTGTAATTGCTTGTGACTTGTGATTGTGATATTACATGGATCATCCGTGGTTTTTTTTTTTTTTGCGCTTTTGGCAATCTGTAGCCATCCCTCATTGTCTTCATCATGCATGTGTAGGTTAAAAATCTAGTGAAACTAAAGCTAACTAATTCACTTGTACGTGTTTCTACTTTTCGTTACTTTTTCAGTATTGAAATGCAGGGCCGTCCCGATATAAAATAAGGCCTAAGGCGAATTTTGAACAATTTTCTTCATATAATGTGAGAGTATGATGTATGAAGAGATCTAACATACAGTTTTACTAACATTTTTTCATTGAAATAATGAATTTAAATAGAACAACAAAAATTAGATATTACTATTTGAGGGATTAAGAGTAGAGAGAGGCAAAGGCTAAAGCGGCAGCGATGAAAAAATTGCAGCATAGGTTTGCAAAGTTTAGGAATAATATTCATGTTGTCAAGTTCTTTTTCACCCGATTTCTTCTGTAATTTTTTTGTGGGTTTAACTATATACTTATATGTTGAATTAGAAAAATATGAGGCCGACCTCACGGAGCCTGAGGCCTAAGGCGACCGCCTTGGTTGCCTTGGCCAAGGGACAGCCCTGCTGAAATGTAGTCAAGGACTGCAATATAACTAGGGTTTCTCTCTTTTGAGCATGGCTCATTTCGTTTTGATATTTTTAAAAAGCGAATCTCTATAGTCTATACATGATCAACCATATATAAATTTTAAGTGTCTTTAAGTGATAAAAATTGGAACCCACAGTATGTTAAGTTTACGGCTCATTTCGTATTTACTCTTTTATCATTGAACTATTGATGCAAGCTGTATCTCATCACATTAAGTGATGATTGAAGCCAAAATGAAGCTATAGCCGTCTCTTATAATTTTATTTTTCCGTTATCTTCTACTTAATAAATAAATATCTACCTTTTAACCCGACTTAAAGATGGAGTTACAAAGGACCAATCAATTTTAATGGCATATAGATATAGTTAAGCACGATCAAGTTGGAAGTTGGAACTCAGATAAAACTTGGTGCATAGTGATTAGTGTTAGCCAAGTATAGTACATTTCCCCACTATGGAAAAGTGGAGAGGCCCCATTGGCAATGGGTACTGTCACATTATTGATGTCATTGCCCTTTTAATTACTGGCTATAACTACCATCATGTAGGTGCTGGGGGATGCTTTGAGTTTCAACTTTTTATATAATCGAAAAGGGATTTTAAGAATTCAAGCCAATTATTGAAATGAAATTTGGTGAACACTCTCTCTCTTTCGGTATACCTAAGAGCGCACTTGTTTGAAATTGATTCATTCCCTTTTCATGCACGTTTCAACTCTCTAATATTTCAGGTAATCAAGAAACATGCTTAAGCTTAATGTATGCATAAGTACCGAGCTAGTTGAAGATAAACAATCCCATGGTTGATCGAGCTAGGCTTACTGGCCTTAATTTGTCCCTACTAGGACCTGATTAACACACAGCTGATAGGCCAGCTCATGAAACCATGATCACCTTATTAATTATATCCCTAATTAAGCATCTTGTACTTCAAGTAAAGACTGTACCGTTTTTGCAGTTCTTTAGTTTATTTGAGTCAGTGAGCATGTTTGTATTCTCTTTCTCACCAATTTGATTAGCTTCTATATAAAACATGAGTTGTACGGGGTTAGTACAAATCCTTGCTCTAATATACTATGATCTTCTGCAGGAATTGCCTGCCACAAGGTCTAACTGAGAATCAACTTGTCTAATGGTTAGTACTGAAAGCTCAAATACTTATATCCAACCTAGCTTGATTGTCAGATCATGTATCAGAGATTCAGAACAAGGCCATGAGGAAGTTGATTAATCCATATTTATTAATGGGACAATTAGGACCAACTTTGCATTGGTTAATTAACTAGCTAGAAAGCTAATTATGCAGATGGTCTTGTGAGAGCATGAGATTAATGATGATTGTTAATCATGATATATATGGAGTGATGACTAGGATTCTATCACTATTGCTGGCTCTAATTTGCTTTTGACAATCTGTTTTAACTTTACCTCCAGCTTAAACCTACTTGGCATGCACTAATATGTATGGTTAAAAAGGACAGCTTGTACCATATTGGTTTATTCGCTAGCTTTACTATATACCCTCGTTTTGTTAAGGAATTTAGAGAAATCTATTGGGGAAGAGACCTGAGTCTATGGGGCTAGCTATACCTAATCCAAATGTCTGTGTCAAGTGTGAAAATATTTTGTTGAGTCTTTTGCGGGTACATTTTTCTCATTGAATGTCGCTTTTCTCATCAATAATTCTATGTTGTCTGCAACCATCAGGAATTTTTTTACCTATTACATAACATTTTTCTTTAAATCGAAAAGTTTATTTTGCAATACATACAATATTCTCTATTTGAACACATTCTTGCAACTTCTCTTTGCAAGCATTGCTCCAATGAGTTGCTTTGTATTTTCATAAAATAAAACAAATTGTTTTGTTGGGATGAGGAAATTCAGGACTAGCATATGTGATAATTCATCCATTTGTGACAAATGTTACCAAATTGTAACTATATGTGATCATGACCAAAAATTTGAAATCCAGATTCAGAAGTTGAGAATGGGATTAATACTACCTAAAATGATAATGATTTCAACCAACTCAGGTTTCTTATCATCATATAGCGAATATTTCATCTCTTTACATATGTAATCTATAAATGGGCGAGTATTTAAAACACAATCATTTTTATTAAGAAAATACATTTCCGAAGGAAAAGAGAACAAATATATAGTATGAAGATCGAAAGACCGGAGAGTTAGAAGAGAGCTACCATTCTTCTTCAAGTTCATACAGATAGTTTCTTTGTTTTAAAACACAATATAGTGATAAGAAAATCAATAAACCATCAGTGATCGAGAATAATATCAATACCTGGCCGGCATGATTATACTTATTCCTGGGCCTTAAGCTCATCGCTAATCTTTTCGATCGGCAAAGCTAAGTAATTAGTTAGTTCGAGCTAGTTGGTAGTATGATATAAAAAGTAGATTTCTCGGGCTAGTTGCGAGCTACATCTTTTGTTGGGACTTATTTGGGTGGAAGGTAGAAGCAGCACTAACTTGATGAGGAAAAGCTAGAAATGAAAGAAGGAATTCAAATAGGACCACGAGAGATTTCCAGACTCACATTAATACTGACCGACTAAATAAGAAGATTACGATATTAGCACAGACACGCACAAAGAGACGGTTGAAGTCGGATTGATTAAATTCAGTAATGGTGGGTCATCTTTCGCATGTGAAGATGTCTGGTGTTCTTTTACCTAACCCTAGCTAAGTAGCTCTACATGTTAACTGCAAGTTACACAATTCTTTTTTCTTTCTTTTAACCATCTAGGGTTTACTTTCTTGTTCAGGTATACCCGATCGATGTAGAGAACTAGGTAAACATTTCTGATCGAAAAGGATATACTTCCATCAGTGGAAGAAATTACAAAATTTGAGAAGTCGGAGAACAAGACTGACTTCTTAAAAGTTAAAACCTTAGCTTGCTCAAAAATTTGCATGAAGAAAAAAGTGACAACATCGATCCACCTTGTAGGGTACCGGAAAAAGCTACATTAAGTAATCTCTCATTCATACTCAACACGTAGAAACCTATTTCTTATCTGTGTCAATTTATGCGTATAAAACATGTGAATATTTTGAATACATCTAGTTACTTGCGGATATTTTGAAACCGGATTTCCTATTTTAAATACAAGCAATCACTTCAAAAGAATATTAAAGTGTCAAATAACTCGGTTGTCCTTACATTTAAAACTAAAACATCTGACTATCTGAGTTTATAATTCACCTATTTAATTTCTTGAAGAGGAATTTTTTTTTTAATTTCAGGAAAAAGCTCAAACTTGTACATACTGTTCTTTATTGTGTAATAGATTCTAGCATATAAGGACACTCTTTAATCAGGACTACCTCTCTTGACATGGTCCAAAGGTTAAACTTTCTTGTCAAACTATATATCTGGTATACACTAAATAGTTCTTAAATAAAATAGCTAGATCCTACGAAGAAAGAAGAACATGGACAAAGCCAACTAAGCTGCCCAAGCACTCGATCATATAAATCAATCAATTCTTGTAATTAACAGTCAATAGAACCTTAATTAATCATTCTTTTGGTACCTCACATCCTTAATTATTAACTTACTTAGTCACTTCCCATGCTTCCACTTACTGTGTAAAGAATTGAAAGGCATGACTCTCAGCTAGCGTATATATGTATCATTATCACTAATGATAATTATAGATATTAAAATTTATCGAATAAGGATTGTTTCTTTTTGTTATTTTCCTCACCAAATAACAATATTTGAGAGAGCAGAATTCGAGTGCGGTATGAATTCAAATTTAGGGGTTTTTGTCTATTTAGTATTTAGTTGCATGGTGCATGTTCTTTAATTGAAATAAACTGTTTTGTACTGATCATATAAAGGGTTATCATGGCCTAAATAATTACTGAGTACGTTATTAGGGTATTTCTTCACACACACCTCAGCAACAATAAATTCCACTTTCACTCACTATATATATTGGAGTTTCTTTAAGGCTAATCTGTCTCATGAAAATAATTCATGAGATCGTATAATTGCCCTCCTCCACCGTTTCATTTAAACACCAAAAACTATTTACCAGGTTTTTAAATCCTTGGTTTTTCATAGAAATTAACCTTGTTACAAGAGCAAGATTGTGCTTGATTTCAAGTAAGAACCTCATGCAACAAGGAAAGGCCCGCCTTGTACAAGTGGGGGTGGGTCAAAGCAAAAAAAATAGGCCGAACTCTAAAGCAACAGAATTGTGTTTCTACTTGTGTTCGTTTGTCAATAAAACAGCGGAAGGGGAGGGCACCTTCTGATGATTTTCGCTTCCTTTTTCAAGAGGCATGCGTTTGGACTGATCGACTAGTGTGATTTGTTCTCGCATAATCCTTTGTTAAGTTTTTGACATCACCGATCGATTAGCACAAGTAAGAGCATTTGGGAAGCAAATAAGAATGGGCTTGTGATCAAACAATTATGGAGACCTATAGCAAGTAATTAACATAAACTATCTGCCCAATCCAGAACATGGCAAAGAAGACGTATAAGAATGGTAATGGTACCCATAACATAGCAACCTGAAGGCAGTAATGTAGCCAGGATTCGATACAAGCTGCGTGAAACCAATGCTCACCGGCCATCTCACTCACCTTGGGGAACTTGGGGTACTTGTTTCCTCCGCAACATATGCTGCATTGATGATCCTCATCCTGATCTTTCGTCAGTCTTGGTTCTTTCTTTGCTATATCAGCAGCAGGTTGGTCCAGAGAGCCAATCGATTGGGACACAATATATCGATCTTGTGTTGGCATATATGGTCTTCGATCTTCTTCTTCTTCGGGATTAGACCACTTTATTTCTAATTCATACATACATACAAGAAGATGGACATGCAATTAGGCCTGTTTGAGTTGGTATCCTACTCCGCTACTCGAATATACAGTTTTCAGTTTCAAATATTGTAAGAAGACAACATTGGTTGAAGATGATTTTCATTGATATATATATATATATGTGTGTGTACAGATCCTATCTAGAGCGGAGTTCCGCTTTGAAATTAACGTGTGAAGTTCGAGTTTTTGGTCACTTTTTGGTCGCATATCCACATCTCGACCGTTCAATTTATAAGTACTAGTGTATAGATCATCTCTGCAAATTTTCAGCCAAATTAATGATCGTTAAAGTATCTAACTCGCTTAAATCACTTTGTGAAGAAAAGAACAAAAGTTGCCCTATCGTGTTATGAATCATAAGAGCAAGTTCACCCGTAGTCAAGAAAAGGCAAAGTCGAGAAGTCAAGAATTCGACCAGTCAAGCTACCATTCATTGCCATTGGACATGGGTTTACACCCGTTGTTTTTCTTGCCCGGTCAACATTTTTCACTGTTCACGTAATTCCCTATTCACCAGTGGGTTTTACTGTTCATCTAAACTGTTCATTTTTAACTGTTCATGAGATTTTAAAAATTAAAATTTTGTAAAAATAAAATGTATTTAATGATAATAATGAATATTTAAATGTCATAATTATGCAATTTACTTTTTTCAAAAATATTTTTCGGTGGACAAATTATGAGCCACCGACAATTTCCTTAAATTTCCAAATACAACTTTTATTTCCTTAAATTGTCGCTTACATAAATGAAAAATTAGGAATAAGTACAATACAATTACAAACATGCATAATAACCTAATTATTGAAATCATAATCCTCTTCCTCTCTAGAAATCCAATTTGTGTTTGAAGGCTCATCATTAGGGTTAAAGTTGGTGGAATGACCCGTAGAGAAAGGTGAAAATTGTGGTTGTGTAGGATATCTCCCGGGGTAAGGTGGTTGCGGACCGTATCCACAGGGTTAAGGGGGTTGTGGGAAGGCACCGTTAAGGGAGGTGGTGGGAATCCACCGGTTAAGGGAGGTTGTGGGAAGACATCGGGGTAAGGTGGTTGTGGGTATGCACCGAGATAAGGAGGTTGTGGGTATGTACCACCAAAATTTGGTTGTGGGTATGCACCACCAAAATTTGGTTGTGGGAATGCACCACCAAAATTTGGTTGCGGATAGTATCCACCTATAGAAGGTGGCAGCTGCTCGTCAAGATCTTCTTTCTCCGCTATCTTCTTTTGTTTTCTTGACCAATAACGCTTTTTATTTGGCGTCATTTTACTTGTATCAATTTCCATAATACGCTATTCCCTCTCTTTATTTCGCTCTTCCCTCTCTTTAATTCGATCTTGCCTTTCTTGAAATAGGAGTTGCTATTTTCTCATTTCGATTTGCAAGAAGATGCATGCTCTTTTCTCTTCCTCTTGGAGACTTCGAGTGAATTCGTCATCGATTTTTTTCTTGCCCTTGGTTGCCTCTATTTGGTTGTTCGCTATACTCTCGAGACTGCTTGACAAAGGACTTTGATTTTTCGCTGCCTTCTTTCCTTTCCGTATTGCTTCTTTCGCAGCCTTTCTTCCTTGAGGCCTTACATTAGGATTTGCAGTTTCACCTGCAATTACCTCATCTACATCCATGTCCAAGTTGATGGGGGAATTTTCAGCAATTGGTTGTGTGTGCGTATGTTGACCTCCTACATTTGATGTTCCTCCGGATGTATGGCTAGGGATGTCTTTAAATTGTGCAAAGCCCTCCACAATAGCGTAACTATCATAGCTCTGAAAATTGTGTCTTTTGGCCTTCCCAGTTTTTCTCTTCATCCCGGCATGCCACAATTTCTGTGCTTCATCTTGCTACGTAATTAAAAAAAAAACAATAAAAAATGCAATTAGTACAAATATAAACATCGTTGTAATGACATCATTATTTATCAACTAATTATTTTAATTATAACGAAATTACTACAATTAAAACGATATTATAATTACTACATTATTTATCAAAACATATTTTACTATAATGTATCAATAAATTAAATGATTTATCAACAAATATAAATGTCATAATTTTAATAAAAAAGTATCTCACCGCTTTACAATAAAAAACAATAAGTACAAATATAAACATCGTTGTTATTACATCATTATTTATCAACTAATTATCTTAATTGTAACGAAAAGCAATTACTACAATTAAAACGATATTATAATTACTACATTATTTATCATGTAATATTTTACTATAATGTATCAACAAATTAAATGATTTATCAACAAATACATACCTCATCAACTGCATTTGAACCGCTCTTGTACCAATTTTTTGCTTGCCTTAATGCACAATGCCACTCAAAGAGTTCAACCTTCAAAATTTTCCACCTTCCCTGCAAAGATTGGGTTGATCGGCTCTTGGGCCAATTTGAGTCAAAGTGTCGCTTTACGCGCAACCATAAGTCGTTTTTTTTTCTGATTTGTGCCCACAGCCGGACACTGGCTTACAACTTTCCAAGACTTGCACAAGTGAACATCTTCCTCATCCGTCCATCTCCTTTTATCTTGGGTATCTTCACTTTGATCTCCCTCTTGTCCGGCCACTGGACGTGTGTTTCTTGGTTGTTCGGCCATATTGGATAATGAAAAATTTGGGTGATGAGAGCTATATGAAGAGGAGGAAGGTGTAACTATGAACTCTAATTTTTTAGGTGTGAAAGGTAAAGAAAATGCTAGGTATTTATAGATAAATTTTTAGAATTTTTTACAATTTTTTTTCTTACCGTTTTGTTACCGTTTGATTTAATATATATACATATTAATTGGTTGTCGTCAGATCTGCAAGTTAATTGAAACATACGGCTAAGATTACTTGACCGTTGCAATCAAATTTCCTATTCACCCAATGGCTAGCTTCCACGCATCCAATTCTGCCTCCCAATTCATGTCGTTAGGCGACAAAAGCAATCAACAATTGCAGTCTATCACCTCATTGGTGCGTTCCCTCCACGCCTCATCTCCTCCGCTTCACTCTATGGTTGTCAGTTGCAATAGGCACCTCACATGCATGCTGGCCGAGCTGGCAACTGGGCAACATGGGTTATAAAATTAGTCATGGACTTGCCTTTTATTTTGACTAGGGGCATCAAAAGCCAAAACATGGCTGGACAATATTGGCCCGGTGGAGTTGCAAAAGTTGTCTTGCCCGGTCACCACATCACCATTCCATGCTTTTGCCCGGTCAAACTGAGACCGTTGGACTTGCTCTAATAAGAATGAAGTCTGAAATCACTTTATGAAGATGTGAAGACCTGAAATTTCATTTAAATAAATTTATGTAATTCAATATTTATTCAATAATATGAATTATGAATTTTGGGCTTGCTTCGTATGTCGTTGTATGAGGAGAGGGGTTTCAAACGAATTTTATTTTTGAAACGAACGTTATTTAGGGGGTCGTGAAAATTAATTTTTTTTAAGTTCAAAATTTGGAAAAACTTCCTTCATGAAATTTGTAGAGCTCGTCGATACAATCTCGTGCATATGTGGAACGCAATATTCGGAGTTCGTATGATTAAGTTATGAATATTTGAAATTGGATTTTTTCTATAAATAGCAAAAAAAATCCGAATTGTTTCATTAAGGACGAAAAAATTCCATTTTTGCATTTTAGTCCCCCAGCCCTTCCGTTCTCTCTCCATCTCTCGGCCTCAGACCCTTCGGGTCTCGTCCGACCCGACCCCACCGAACGGCCTTCCTTCGGCCCCTGACTCGGGCTCTTCGCGATCGCCGCTCCTTGCCCAGTCGCCCCCTACAGTCACTTTGCAGACCCGCTGCCCCGACCGCTGGATCGAAGCCCTCCCCGAGCCCAAAACCAACCAGGCCGAATTTTGAGTTTTCCGGCGTTGCACGAGCCGATCTCCCCCATTTTCGTGATGTCCTCCCCACCCTGATCATCCTCATATAAGCCTTGCATGATGATTTTGAGTGTGGAGCAAAAGATCAAGAGTTGAAGTTTTCGACGTCCTTGATTCGATCTGGAATCTAATTGTGTGGCCGAGATTAATCCAACTTCAAAGCTCGATCTACGACGATCTAGATCTTGTCTCGAAAAAAGTCAGGTATTAAAGTTGTTCATAATTTCACTTTGAAGAAGTTTGTAGTTGACAACTTTTACATCGGAGGAGGTTGACCGCCGTTGATCGCCGCGATGACCACTGTCTGACCGCAGCGTGTGGCTGCGCGTCGGACTATATTTTGAGTTTATATTATCCGGACGATGATCTATGCAGCCTTACGAGCGTTTTGATATATCACAAGGTTATTTTTGAAAAAGTTGATAAATAGTGGATTTACGTTTTGACGTTACTATTTACGGTTTTTACATTTTATCTTTGGTTTGCAATCTGCGGAGATCAGACCATCGGTTTTGATATAAATTTTAATATGTTAATCGTATGACTGTCCCGATGACTTTGTGAGGTCATGGGCGAAGATCCGACCGTTGGATCTTCGTATAATTGTAAAACAATGATTCTTGAGGCTATTCGTGAAAATCCGTCAGTCGGATTTTCGTATAATTTTGATAGGATGTTTCCAAGGGCGATCCGTGAGGATCCGATCGTTGGATTATTGTTTAAATTCGATCCGACCGTTGGATCGTCTTTATTTTAGAATCCGACCGTTGGATTGTCGTATAAGTGTGGTTTATAAATGGTTTACTAAGTTAAGATCACATCTGATTAGGTGATTGATGGATCGAGTTGGCAGACGATTTAGATTATTATATTTGGCTGTTTAGAAGACGTAGTTGGATTTGAGGTGAGTAAACCTTACTTGATTCATATTACGAACCGAGTACTTTTGATTAATTTATTTTATCATAATTATGTGATTATATATGGAATGGCATGACATTGAAGAGTGTGGAATTGTGATGATTTTAGTTATAATATGGATTGAAATGAAATTGTGCTATATTATCTATAATTACGGTTAAATAATAACCGAGATATAGTGCTCTGAGGACAGGGGAAAAGTCCGAAGTTCGACGGTTAAATAATAATCGAGATATAATGCTCTGAGGATAAGGGGAAGTTCGAAGTTCGATGGTAAAACAATAACCGAGACATATATCGTTTACTTGAACCTTGGCTGAGATGACAGGTAACGATGTACTTAGAGCTCTAACGCATTGTGGGATGAGACTAAAGTGGTGATATTTGTCACTAGGGGATAGTGGGAATGTATTCCTTGTTGTGTTCCGTGGGTTGTTTGATGCGTTCACTGTGGTTGTCGAGATTGTTGGTTGTCACTTGTGTTAAAAGAATTGTAATTTAATAAATCAACCGTTCTTTTCTAGTTTACTCATACGAGCTTTTAGAAGCTTACCGGGTTTTGTGTTGTTGCAATCTTGATATACTATTCAAATGGTGTAGCGGATATTCCTGCAGGTCAGGATAATCAGGGAGGAGACCGTGCTAGTTAGAAGTTGCAACATTTATTTGATTTCATTTACTTTGTGAGGTTTGTTATGCTCATTTAGAGCTTTACAATTTTATTTGTGAGTCTGAGTTGTAATAACTAACCGAGACTAAATTCGGGATTAAAATTCAATTCGTGTGGTGTGGTGGTTAAGAAAAATATTTATTGTTGAGCTGTAGTAATTCATGCATCGAATTTGAATTCATTTTTATTCAAAATTCGGAGCGTGATAGAAGAAAAGAAAAAACCTTGCCCTGTCGTGTTCTTGAGATAATGGATAACTCGTAAAACGGCTTCCATATGAGGTTTACATGGCTTATGCAATAACCTGCTCAACACATGCACTGAGTATGTTATATCAAGCCTTGAGATGGTGAGATAGATCAATCTCTCAACGATCTCTTGTAATGTGAAGCATCCTGGAGCAGATTACCTTTGTTTGATAATTTCTAACCACATTCCATAGGAGTATCAACGGGAGTTGCTCCCAATAAACCTGCATCATTGATGATTTCTACTGCATACTTTTGTTGAGAAATATAAATTCAATTCTTAGAATAGGAAATTTCTACACCAAGAAAATATTTTTTATTTTTATTCTTTCACATTTTGAGAAATTTGTCGCCGAATGCATTCTCAGCCTATTTTCATTTTTTATATAGGCATGAAAAGGCTACCAAACACACTTCTAGTCTTTTTTCTGTCTGTGATTTCAATGAGTCTAATTTTATTTAATTCTTTAGTAAATATACCCACTCCACTTCTCCGAGCAAGTACAATCACGAGGGGGAAAAGGACACTCATTATATTAATAAAATTTAAACCAATGACCTCCATAACATTAGTTATGCTATATAATATACCAAATAACTAGAGACCCTAAAAGCTTAGGCACACAATTGTGGTGCAATTAGGAACTCCTAGAAAATTTATTTCGACAACATACATCATCAAAGTAGGAAAAGCTGGAAAAAGAAAAAAACAAAAACAGAACAAAGGCTGAGGATAATTCCTAGGCCCAAACAGTAAAAATCCTAACAAGATGGAAGCCCCATAGTGAAGCTCATCACCTCACCCTCTGACCACGAACATTGCAAACCCAACCTGGGCAATAACCATCGCCTCCTAGCACTCTGCCTTAACTCACCCACGACACTCATCTTTAACCCCTCTAGGAATAGGAGAAATTCTTGCGTGGGGCGAACGCACGGGACACGTGGTGGGGAGGACTAATCACGGTTCAGCAGGGGGTGTTTTGGGTTTTGCACATGAGGGATTAAGGGCAGTTTTGGAAAAATGAAAAAAAAATCTTTCCTCTGATTGACTGGCCCCAAGGCCACGTGGTGGGGACTTCCCCACACAAGAATTTTTCTAGGAATAGAAAGCAACATCGAGGCTATGCAGACCCGTCCAACGACGACGTCGTGAACATGTGTTGTCGGACAAAGCAAAATTAAATTTAGAGTTGATAGGTGTGTGATAAAGTGCTTTGTTAGCGTTTTCATTTTTATCCAGCCAACCATATTTTTTTTTTGGCACATATATATTTATATATATATATATTATTTTACTAGTATAAGAAAATAGGGGAGGTAATGACCACCATATTTATTGTAGTTTGGACTACTATGATGGGTCTATATATATTACAATTTTGTTGGCCGGATGATTTTTTTCTTTTTTTGTGGAAGTATGTACATGTCTATTTTGAATTAATTAAATAGATGAATGATCGGAAATAAGTATTCTTATCCCTCAAATTCTCAACATATTATGAGTTTATGACTATAATTTGATCAAACAAAAAAAAAATATTATGACTATGACTTTGAGGTTGAAAAAACTAAAAGCTTGTAACTATATTTTTACCGTAATGAGTGAGGGTTCTTTTTTTCTTTTCTTTTTTGGAGAGAGGGAGAGAGAGAGAGAGAGAGAGAGAGAGAGAGAGAGAGAGAGAGAGAGAGAGAGAGAGAGAGAGAGAGAGAGAGAGAGAGAGAGAGAGAGAGAGAGAGAGAGAGAGAGGGTGTCCATTAATAGTAACATATAGGTAACATCACAAAAAAATAGCTCACCCAAAAGTTAGTTTATGACAAAGATTGAATCATTATTAGATAACCCTAAAGCAACTTAAAATGCAACATCACCGTAAGAATAAGGTCCAACAGTAACCATTAACTTGACACTTCTAGGGAAAGCTCCAAAACAGCTCAAGAATGACTCTAATTTATTCATGAAACCCTGAGTCTACCATGCTCAGAGGGGGCATCCTCAGGATAGAGTAGAACAAGCCCAATAGTAGGCCTCATACTTAATTATTGGGTCAAAGCAAAAACCCAATAAGAGATACTAGTTCATTGGCCCAAACCCTAACTCTAGGGTAGTAAAGCCCACCACAAAAATTTATGAAGACAATTGTATCAAGTCGTGCTGAACATCTGCCTTGCCTACAACCTAACCCAGAAGGCCAAGACCATCAACACCCAGTAGTTGACCATCCAAAGGAGCCAAGTCAATAGACAACCTATCACCCAGAATGCCCAAAACGTCCGTTGCCATCAGTGTTGCCGGTGACAACGTCTCCCTCCTGACTTGCATCAACATCAGTGGCGGAGGCAGGAATATATATCAGTGGGGACAAGATGGAAATGACTCATTTAATTACTAACATATTTGCACCAAATGGGAAGTAGAGGAGTGCAATCAAAGAAACAGAATTTAATAGACTATCATGCTCAGCTTTCAACTTGGAAAAACAATGTTCAATGGCACAAAAGGTTTAACAAAACAGAGAGTTTGCAAGACTCAAAAAAGAGCACATACCTAGAAAAGCAAAGTTTCCACATCTATAGTTGTCCTCTACGAGGTGCCATGTTTTGAAAACGCTGAATAATAGGCTCATTGTCAATGGAATTGAATACATCCTTCTCAAGATATACAACCAAGCAGTCATTCACCCATTGGTCTCCCATTCGATTGCGAATTCGATTCTTTATAATATTCATGGCAGAGAAAGCTCTTTCAACAGAGGCTATTGCAACGAGAAGTACTAGAGCCAAAGTGATCAACAAATAAACATAAGGATATGTCTTATGCTTTCTTGTCTCAACTAATTTCTTTGCAAGAACAGCAATCCCTTTCAATTCTTGGAACTTGTTGTTAGATCACATATCATCAATTTAAGTCTCTAACTGACATTCTAGCAACAACAACTCTGATGCAGAAAAATCATGAGGATAAAGCTTAGCAAGACGCATCAAACTTTGCTTATCATAGGCTGCAAATGAATAATTAGGATTTAGAGATGCCAAACAAAGGAGAAGTTCAGTAGTAGCCTCATTAAAACGGTTATCTAGCTCTTGAAGTTGGAAATCAATCACTATACAAAAGAGGTCAAAGCGATAGTAATGCATATTTGTCATTTCGGGAGCTCTACGTCGTGACTTTCCTGGACATACTCAATGGCCAAATGTCAAAAGCTGACTGGGGGCAGCTGCCCCCACTCGTCCCTATGTGCGTCCGCCAATGATCAGCATGACGACCTTCAGTAACGCAACAGAGAAGGTTAGCATTTCCAATCCAACAAAAAACGAGCGTCTCATAGCAAAGTAGCAAACCAAGCCCACCGTCGTCGCCGTCCAAAAGGAGGCCAGAAACCATCCACCAGAAAAGATGGAGATGGTAGGTGCTGGTGCCAAGTATGAACACCCTTGTTTCGATCTGAAATGGATCAAATTTGCAGAAAATAAGAACCGAGGATGGGCCTCAGCAGCGGTGTCACGAGAGAAGCGAACTCATTCTCAAATAAATCAAATCAAACAAAACTTGGTTTCTAAAGACAAATTCTTGTAGCTTTGCCAAAAAAGACAAATTCTTGTAGTGTGTGAGTCTAATAAAGGAGAAATTTTATCAACACATCTTTTATTCCTCAATACAGTTGAACCTAGAAAGACCCCAAATGGAAAAACAGAAGAGTAGACCCAAACCTAGAGGCGAAGGATCGGAGTTGATATAGAAAACGAACCAACAGAAGTCAGTGCTCGGGCTACAAGCGTGTGTTATAGACTTAGTGAGTGTAAATGATACACTTTAGCGTCATGCATGTTTTCCTTGTAACGAACGATTAAGCGTTTACTCTATGCGCAGCAAAAACTTAGTCACAATTATTTTTGTTTTCAATTTCCTAATGTTGTTTGTCAAAAAAAAAATCATAACTTTACTTGACTCAAATTAAGAATAATATCAATTGTTGTGCATGTATCACTGCATATGTTTTGCTCGGATCAACCAAACGGAAGACAAAATGAAGTTAAAACAAGTCAAAGTTAGAAGAAATGAATCCCTACTAATACTTGACAACTAGTTCGATGAAGCCTTAATTACTCTCTATTGCATAACAGAGAATTGACCACTTTAAAATCTATGATAATATGACTTACCACATCGGACAAGTAATTTTACATCGTCACTTAACTAGTAGTTCAGTATGTTATCGTATTATTACGCGCTTGATTAAGGTCCCCAGAATGTCAGAATATTACAATTTGGTAATTGGAATTACGTCCACAGCTAAAATTGCAGCAGAATGTCATCATCATTCATCAACCAATGCTCTTTCCGGATCACTAGAGGTCTTCAAATTCAAACAACCAATATTGGTTGGCCTCGCTCTTGTTGACAGTATTTGTCAGGAGTTACTAGATCATATAATAGAAAGGATCATGATAAAAAAAAAAAAAAAAACATTGATCTGCTTTTCCTCGAGCTGCATGTACAGAGAAAACGGATGGCAGGGAATCATGATCCCCTTGAGCCTGAGAGGAAGAGTCGATTGATGCATTTCAGCCTTGAGAGGGGTTGGGCTTCATTTACGGTCTGGGTTCCATTGATTCTTAATAATCGTTCTATGATTTCGGATTAACACGTGACAATTTGAATCCATAGAATTGTGAATATTTTTGTAAACTCCAATTTATAGGATTAAAAAAAAAAAAATCAACTATCAGTTGGTGCTATGCATGGGCAGCCTTAAGCCTGTTCCAGTGGTGCGGGCGCATAAGGCCTTCAGCTTTCGAAGGCCTCTGATCAAACTCGTATGTCTAAAATGGAATGGAGTAGAAATGTTTGTGCAGTTCAATTGGTGAAGCAAATAAATCTCGCTAGCCTTGTAGGTTCGACTCCCGGTTTGCCCCCATTTCTTTTACCTTTGCTTTTTTTTTTATTATATTTTTTTTTAAATCCTTTTCTTACCATGTTTCTTCTTCTTAACTTTCTCTTTTCTCTGCTTGTCATTTTTTTCCTCCAATATTTTCTTTACTTTCTTCTAAATTTTATTTAATTTTAATCCAACATATTTTTATCTTTTTTTAGTTCTTCAAATTAATAAAGTGTCAATCAAATTTCACACTACAACTCTAAAATCATAAGACCGACCCTAATGCTACGTGGACTAATTACACTAATCCGCAATACACATGGTGGTGGTCAAAGACTGCACAATTTTTTGTCATTTTGATCCACACGAAAACAAAGATTATATAGAAGGATTTTAAAATAACAGCTTTGCAACGGCACGTCAGATCGATCAATTATGTAATTCAATAAAAGGACGAGTGTCTTTAAGTTATGTCACATTATGAATTTGTGGATCAAATGTGTAGGGTGACCCAGTTGTTTCTTGGGCTTGTCCCTATAAAACCCTCATTCTTTAATCTATCAGAAGCCCAACCTGGCAGCACCTGTGTTCCCGTGTACGTCTTCGACTGTTAAAGCTAGGATTTCCTTTTGTTTTGACAAATCTAACGGTGTGTTTGGATGAGAAAATTATGAAATCCATAGGAATTTATAAATGATGGAATCTTTAACTCCATTACTCTAAAATTTCATTAATCGCAATTTCTGTTGTTTGGTTGTATCCATTTAGGATTGAAATGTGTAATAAATTAAGAAAGTTTAAAACAAATAAAAAAATAAAATAGAAAAAAACCTTGTTTTGGAAATGAAAATTGAATATTGCAAAGGAATTCGTAAATGACACCTATTTTGGTGGAAATTGAAGTAGAGAATTTAAATGATGAATTCCTTCGTTTTTTTCCACAGAAAAAAAATTTAAAATTTCCAGTTTGATAATGCCAAACGAGAGAATTAGCTTGTAGGAATTATGAAATCCTCACTTTGAATTAAATTCCATCATTTTTTCCCTCATCCAGACACACTCTAATTGAATCTGCGCAGAATCAGAAAGATCCATCTGCCATTGGCTCTCTCTCTCAGGTACTCTTTCTCTCTGTTCATATAAGGTTTTATCTCCCTACGCTAACTTTACTTACTGTGTTGTTATCTTCCCATTCCCAAGCATTCAGATCTAGATCTAGGGCTCTTTCAACAAAATTCTTCATCTCTAATGGCTTGTAAATAGTTTTGAGATACATTTCCATCTTGTATTTGTTACATGGTTCTAGAATTTACTGCCTGCTTTTCTATTTCCATCTCTGTTGTGCAATTGAATTTCCACAACTTCCAGATTTAGGAAATTGAGTTTGGTGAATCTGTTTCAGTCTTTCCACATTTCACTCTGATTTCAGACTATTCTTATACTTAAAACAATGACACTAAGTTTCAAACCTAATGTGTTCCAATGAAAAGCATGTTTGAATCTACGGATTTCACGTTAGTTATACATGAGTTCTATGTCTTTACTTCACAGATGTTGGAAGTTGAAACTGAAATACTTCTAAATTTTGATCATGTTCTTAGGGTGGGCAGGGTTACTGGAATTGCATTCATATGCCTAATATTTCTGTTACTTTTGGAACCCTCTTTGGAATTTTAGTTACTTACCAAATTTCATTGATTCAAAATAAAAAAGATTCCTAACATAGCATAGTTATCTTTCCTTTGCTCTCTTTTTGCTTTTTTCTGTCTAAAGTGGCAAAAAAAATGGTGGATGTAAGACTCCACAGCGCTCTGACCGCGTGCCTGTTGAAGAATGAGCCGGCGACTCATAGGCAGTTGCTTGGTTAGGCTTCACCTTTAATGGCTTGTCTATAGTTTTGAGATGCATTTCCATCTTGTTTTTACTACATGGTTCTAGAATTTACTGCTAGCCTGCTTTTCCATTTCCATCTCTGTTGTTCAATTGAAAACCCACAATTTCCAGATTCAGGAAATTAAGTTTGGGGAATCTGTTTCAATGTTATCCACAGTTCCACATTTCACTGATTTCTATGTTAGTTTCACCTATCAGACTAATCTTATACTTAAACAATGACATTATGCCACATCAATATACAGTAGACAAGATGGTCAGAAAAGCGGTTAGAAGAGATGCCGAGGTACAGAAATTCATCTCCAGACATAATGCCTTCAGCTTTCGAAGGCCTCTGATCAACTCATATGTCTAAAATGGAAAGGAGTAGAAATGGTTGTGCAGTTCAATTGGTGAAGCAAATAAATCTCGCTAGCCTTGTAGGTTCGACTCCCAGTTTGCACCCATTTCTTTTACCTTTGCTTTTTTTTTTTCTTACCATTTTTTTCCTTCATAACTTTCTCTCTTCTCTGCTGGTCACTTTTTCCTTCCAATATTTTCTGTACTTTTCTTCTAAATTTTATTTAATTTTAATCCAACATACTCTTAATTTTTTTTAGTTGTTCAAATTAATAGTGTCAATCAAATTTTCACGCTACAACTCCAAAATCATAAGACCGACCCTAATGCTACGTGGACTAATTACACTAATCTGCAATACACATGGTGATGGTCAAAGACTACACAATTTTTTGTCATTTAAATGATCCACACAAAACCGTAGATTATATAGAAGGATTTTAAAATAACAGCTTTGCAACGTGACACGTCAGATCGACCAATTACATAATTCAATAAAAGCACGAGTATTTTTTAGTTATGTCACATTATGAATTTGTGGATCAAATGTGTAGCATGACCCAGTTGTTTCTTGGGCTTTAATATATCAGAAGCTCAACCCGGCAGCACCTGCGCTGGGAACACGTGTACTGTCACGCCCCCAATTTGAATAATAAATTCAAATCCGAAACATGAATACAACTATAACAAATAACGTCCTGAAATTTTTTTCATAAAACAACACCACACAAATCAAATCACAAACCTCGTAGCAACTATCTCTCGAGTCTATTATTACAACACCGACTTAAATAAAATGTTACACTAAAAAAGAGTCTACAAAACACACCAAAATAGACGAAGTGCTGAACTCAACACTGTTGCCCTACTCAGCTCGTTCTCCACCCTGATTCTCCTGACCTGTGAGATTCACCACTACACCGTTTGAATAGTGTATCGGGATTGCAAACAATAAACCCGGTAAGCTTTTTGCAAAGCTAATATGAGTAAACTCAAAATGAAAACAGCTAAGCATTTAAATCACATTTCTTTTAACTCAAGTAATAATCCAACATCACAATGAAAACATCAAACAACTCACGGGAAACAACAAGGAATACATTCCTACGATCCAAAAACCACAATTATCACCACTTTGGTTCCATCCCATAACACGTTAGAGCTCTAACTACGTCGTACCTGTCACCTCGGCCTAGGTTCAAATAACGACATATTCCCAGGTTAACTTAGTAACCCTCGAACTTTGGACCTCCTTGTCCTCAGAACAATATACTTCAGTTAACATTTAACCATCGAACTTTGGACCTTTCCCCTGTCATAAGATCGCATACACTCTGGTTATCATTAAACCGGAGAACCTTGGACCATTCGGTCCTCGTAACTCTACATTCTCTACTTTCTATTTAACTCACAAGGTCAACATGATTATCACAAACATTTATCAATAATCATTATCACAATTCATCATGGCAATTACAAAAATAATATCATATCATAACTAAGTTATCACAGTTCCACACACATCTTAATGTCACACCATTCCATATATAGTCACGTAAATATATATATATATATATAATTATCCACTCAAGAATGACTACTAATACTAACTATAGTTCACACGGAGTAAAGACCAAGAAATTTTTTTTTTTATATACTTTAAAACTCATTTCTTAAAACCATTTTCCAAACATAGCAATTAATTGTGCAATAAGGAAATTCGATTCGTAAATGAACCATGTGAGATTTACTCACCTCTAATTCTGTTGCGTCTTCTCAACAGCTCAAAACACGGTTCACAATTGTCCGCCAACTCAATCCGTCAATCACCTAACCAAATATGATATGTAACTTAGCGCACAATTCATGAAATGAATTTATACGAAGATCCAACAGTCGGATCTTCACTCGTGACCACACAAAGTCATCGGGACAGTCCTACGATCATTATATCAAAACTACAAGTCTAACGGACGGTCTGATCTTCACAGATCAAAAATCAAAATTTATCGAAATCGTAAATTCATAACATAATCATACGATCTTCAAAATACACATGCTATATATCAAAATGATTGTATCAACATGTAGAACATAAAAATGGGCAGAAAATGAGTGGAAGTGGTCAAAATACCTAAAACAGTCCGATTTGGCCAGAATTTTTCTAGTTTCCCAATGAAGCTCTATTCGACGTCAAAACATCCATTTCAGGCGTGGTCCTTCTTGGTGCTTATTCAGCAAGTTGAAGCGAGTCCAACAAGCCAAGAAACTCGAGTTTTGGTAGCCGGAGCTAGGAGAAATCGGGATCGACTTCAAATCGGCCTCAAACCGAATGAAGCTTCCCACCGCCACTACATGCCGTGCCGCGGCGCAAGGCTGCCATTGGCAGCTGCGCAAGGACGAGACGAAGCCAAGGGAAGAAGTTTTGTGAAGATTAGTGGCCGGAGGAGCGAGAACGGGACCGGTGAAGCCATGCTCTATTTTCTGCTCGGGGACAGCTCGGGGAGAGAGGAGAGAGAAATAGGGCCGTCAGCCCAAAATGGAAATTGTGATATTTTTGGAAAATTTCCAAAAATAGCAATCTACATATACCCGAAATGGTAATTTTTCCAAACGCGATAACTTCTTCATACGAGCTCCAATTCTTGTGTTCTACATATGCACGAACTCGTATCGATGAACTCTACTACTTTTGTGAAGAAAGTTTTCCCAAATTCTATATGTATATAAAGTTGATTTTAGTGACCTCCCTAAATAACGTTCGTTTCGAAAATAAAATAATTCGAAACCAAATTTCTCATACAAAGACATACGAATCACGCCCACAATTCATAATTCATATAATTAAACATAAATTGCATTACAGAATATTTAACTCAATATTTCGGGTCTTCACATGTACGTCTTTGACTGTTAAAGCTGGAATTTTCTTTTGTTATGACTTTTAGATCTCCTTGATTCTGCGCGGATACAGAAATAGTTTCTTTGTTTTAAATCTAGTATAGTGATAAGAAAATCAATAAACCATCAGTGATCGAGAATAATATCAATACCTGGCAGGCATGATTATAAAAAGTAGATTTCTAGGGCTAGTTGCGAGCTACGTCTTTTGTTAGGACTTATTTGGGTGGAAGGTGGTAGTAGCACCAACTTGATGAGGAAAAGCTAGAAATGAAAGAAGGAATTCAAATAGGACCACGAGAGATTTCCAGACTCACATTAATACTGCCCTACTGAATAAGAAGATAACGATTATGAAAGACCAATAGGTCATTGCCGTATAAAAGTTGCGGTGAATTGTCTATTATGCCCTCAGTTCTTTTTTTTTTTTTAAATAAATTTATGGGTGATTCTATTCATACCTCCAAATTTGATATTTGGACCTCCCATACTTATTAGACCTCCAACTCACTTTTTGAGATATAAGATATGCTAATTGCACCTCCCTAGCTTCCCAAAACACCCTTCTTCCACAAAGTCTGAAGCAAAATAGGGTTCTTAAATGCTTAAAAAACTAAGAGAAGAAAAATGTTATGACGCTTGGTCTAACTACAACCAATTTGAGTGGGGGAAAAACTATTGAAGATTAATTGCAGCGTCAAAGACATGATCTTCTTTGTGCTCTAGAGATGATTAGTTTTTAACTTTCCTTATTAGATAGAAATATGAAGCGCCGATGACCATGTTTGCTATTCATACCCAGCTACTTAACTGTATTGGTAATTATTAATTGAGTTTATGGTATCAACTTTATTTTTTACAATGTAAATCTTGTTGGTCTACCAAATTTAAGTAGAAAAATTGACTGGTGAAGGGACAAAAAAATGGAGAAGGAAGATGCTAGATTTGAAAGGAGGATCTGGGTTTGTCAAACAAAATGGAGGCTTGTGACAACATGGTGTTTTTTTTTTGTCTTTCTATGTTTATTGGTAATTTCATATGTGTTGACAAAGTCAACTATCACTTGAAAAAATGAGAGGTCTAAATATCAAATTTGGAGGTATGAATAGAACCACCCTTTTATTCGTTTCTCTTTTTTTTTAATTATTTTATTTATTCTTTTTTTTTTCAAACAGAAAGAAAGAAAGAAAGAAATAAACAGAAAGAAAGAAAGGGAAAAAAAATTCATTTTTTTAAAAAAAAATTAATTAATAAAAAAAAAATTGAGGGCATAATAGACATTTCACTGTGACTTTTAGACTGCAAAGACCTATTGGTCTGAAATTTTGAAGTACAGGGACTAAACTTGTGAAATTAGAATGTCAGAAACTGAAGTGTTTTATGGTCAAAATCTCAAGGAGTAAACAATATTTACCCTAATATTTAAATATCTGAGAAGACTCCTCAACCATGTTAACTCACAACAAGTTTCGATCATTACTCTATATTTTGCCTCAGCTAAAGAGAGTGAAACTGTCTTTTATCTCTTCGACCTCCAAGAAATTAATGAAAAAACCAAAAAATACACAATAACCCGTAATGGATCTTCTAGTCATAGGACAAACAGCTCAATCTGAATCATAATAAGAATGAAGTCTAAAATCACTTTGTGAAGAAAAGAACAAAGCTTGCCCTGCAGTGTTTTTGAGATAATGGATAACTCGTAAAACGACTTTCATATGAGGTTTACGTGGCTTATACATAAACCTGCTCAACACATGCACTGAGTATGTTATATCAAGCCTTGAGATGGTGAGATAGATCAATCTCTCAACCATCTCCTATAACGTGAAGCATCTTGGGGCAGATTACCTTTGTTTGATAATTTCTAACCACGTTCCATAGGAGTATCAATGGGAGCTGCTCCCAATAAACCTGCATCACTGATGATTTCTATTGCATACTTTTGTTGAGAAATATACTTAGAATAGGAAACTTCTACACCAAGAAAATATTTTCTATTTTTTATTCTTTCACATTTTGAGAAATAGGTCGCTGAATGCATTCTCAACCTATTTTCATTTTTTATACAGGCATGAAAAGGCTACCAAACACACTTCATAGTTTCATCTAGTCTTTTTTTTTTTGCTGTGATTTCAGTGAGTCTAATTTTTATTTAATTCTTTAGTAAATATGCCCACTCCACTTCTCCAAGCAAGTACGGATTCCCAATCACGAGGGGAGAAAAGACACACATTATGTTCATAAAATTTAAACCAATGACCTCCACAACATTAGTTATGCTATATACTATACCAAACAACTAGAGACCCCAAAAGCTTAGGCACACAATTGTGGTGCAATTAGGAACTCCTAGAAAATTTATTTCGACAACATACATCATCAAAGTAGGAAAATCTAGAAAAAGGAAGGGAAAAAAAAAACAAAAAAAGAACAGAGGCTGAGGATAATTCCTAGGCCCAAACACTAAAAATCCTAACAAGATCGAAGCCCTATAGTGAGGCTCATCACCTCACCCTCGGACCACGAACTGCAAACCCAACCTGAGCAATAACCACCCCGCCTCCTAACTCACCCACCACACTCACCTTTAACCCCTATAGGAATAGAAAGCAACATCGTGGCTATGCAGACCCGTCCAACGACGACGTCGTGATGATGTGTCGTCGGACAAAGCAAAAGAAAACTTAGAGTTGATAGGCGCGTGATAAAGCGCTTTGTTAGCGTTTTAATTTTCATCCAGCCAACCATATTTTTTTTGGCGCATATATATAGAGGGTCATTCCACTAAGGGATTCTTTTTTTTGGTCTTTTATAGGGATAGATATTAGAAAAACTTTTCGATTATATTTCGGCATCTCAACCGTTCATTTTTTAGGTCCTAATATGTAGATCGCTTCTTTATTCAGCAAAATCGGTGATCGTTAAGGCATCCAAAACTGCAATTTACACGAACGGACCGAATTTGTCGAACCCGAACCGTTCGTGTTTATAATGGTACATTGCAGTTTTGGATGCCTTAAAGATCATCAAATTGGCTGAAAATTTGTAGAAGTGATCCACACATTAGGACCTAAAAACTGAACAATTGAGATGTGAAAATATGATAAAAAAGTTGGTCTAATGCCCTATCCCTGGAAAATACCAAAAAAAAAAGATCCCTCACTAGAAGGGCCATGTATGTGTGTGTGTGTGTATATATATATATATTATTTTACTAGTATAAGAAAATAGGGGAGGTAATGACCACCATATTTATTGTAGTTTGGGCTTCTATGATGGGTCTATATATATTACAATTTTGTTGGCCGGATGATCTATTTCTATTTTTTTTTTTTTTTTTGAGGAAGTATGTACATGTCTATTTGAATTAATTAAATGGATGAATGATCGGAAATATATTTTCATCGCTCAAATTCTCAACATATTATGAGTTTATGACTATAATTTGATCAAACAAAAAAAAAATATTATGACTATGACTTTGAGGTTGAAAAAACTAAAAGCTTGTAACTATTTTTTTACTGTAATGAGTGGTTTTTTTTATTTTTTAACAAATTACATACCAGTTATTGACAAAAGATGACTTAACAAATACATCCTTTAAATATTGAATTAAACACATAAGGACTAAATCTTACAAATAAGGACAATTTGCTCTCCACTTGCCACATGTAATGAGTTGATTTACTTTTTTACCCTTAATTACTTCTTTTGACTTCTAATAACTTTATGAGGATCAAATCTTACAAATAAGGAAAATGTGCTCTCTACTTGCCACATGTCATGAGTTGATTTACTTCTTTACCCTTAACTACTTCTTTTGACTTCTAATTCCCTCTACTTTTTTTTTGCGAATAATTCTTTATGTTACCTTTTTCTTTATATATAAGAATAATCTTTTTATGTTACTTTTTTTTATCTGACAATAATCCGTTTATGTTACTTTTTTTCTTCTTCTCTTGAGAATAATCCCTTTATGTTACATCAAAAAACCTCACTCTCCTATTACTCTCATCTCATCATCTAAGCCTGCTATTGCACTCGTCCAATCCTGCTACTGCACTGCTGCACTCATATTCATCTAATTTTGCTACTGCATTCGTCATCGCCTAATCCTGCTACTGCACTTGTCGCACTTATACTCGTTTAGTTCTGCTACTGCACTCATACTCGTCCACTTCTACTACTGCACTTGTACTCGTCTTCTATTACTGCATTTGTACTCATCTTCTGCTACTGCACTCGTCATCGTCTAATCCTACTACTGCACTCATCTAATCCTGCTACTGCATTCGTCATCGCCTAATCTTGCTACTGCACTCGTCGCACTCATACTCATCCAGTTCTGCTATTGCACTTGTACTCATCTTCTGGTACTGCACTCGTTGCACTCATACTCGTCCAGTTCTGCTACTGCACTTGTACTCGTCTTCTGCTACTGCACTCGTTGCACTCATACTCGTCCACTTCTGCTACTACACTTGTACTCGTCTTCTACTACTGCACTTGTACTTGTCTTATGCTACTGCACTCGTCATCCCCTAATTCTACTGCTACACTCGTCATCGCCTAATCCTGCTACTGCACTCGTCATCGCCTAATCTTGCTACTGCACTCGTTGCACTCATACTCGTCCAGTTCTGCTACTGCACTTGTACTCGTCTTCTGGTACTGCACTTGTTGCACTCATACTCGTCCATTTATGCTACTGCACTAGTACTCGTCTTCTGCTATTACACTCGTCATCTCCTAATCCTGCTACTGCACTCATCATCCCCTAATCCTGCTACTACACTTATCAAATCCTGCTACTATACTCGTCATCGCCTAATCCTGCTACTGCATTTGTCATCACCTAATCTTGCTACTGCACTCATCATACTCATACTCGTCCAGTTCTGCTCCTGTACTTGTACTCGACTTCTAGTACTGGACTCGTTGCACTCATACTTGTTTGGCTCCAGTTTTTCTTGAGCTGGTCAACAGTCTCTTTTCTTGCGTGGGCGTGCCAGCACCGTTCGGGTGCGGTCGTCGGGGGTGTCCCTTGACCTGACTTCTTCTGAGCGATTGTGGACGAGGAGAGCACCAACCTCGTCGTGGGGTTCTTTGTGCCTCGTGGCGAGGACTTTTGCTGAGCCTTTTCAAAATCACAATCGATACTCGATATTGTAGAACGAGCAGAGCGAAAACCACTAGGAAGTGAGGAGAACTTGCTAAAGCGTGACTCTAGCTTGGCTGGTTTGCGAGGGCGTTACCCTTGCTTGGCTGGTTCCATAACCGTTGTGGTCGTGGTACTACAGTCGGCTCCCAAGGAGACTAGGACCAAAGCACTTTGATAGAGGATTTGGTGGTACTGAAAGTTGGCTCCTAAGGAGACTAGAACTTAGAGTGTGATCACCGATAAGAGAAAGAGAAGGAGAGGAATTGCTCTTAGAGAGGTTGCTCTAGAGAGAACTTAGATCATCTTATAGATGTTTTGATGAGTGAATTGGTGAGATGATACTTGTTGTAGCCTCTATATATAGGCTTCCAAGCAATACTATTTGGCCTTTAAACAAATCATAGTGGGTTAGGTTTGAGCACACTAACACTTAGTGGATTTTGTTAGGTGAGAGCACTAACACTTCTTTATTCCTTTGATTTTTATCTCCACTAAGAATTCATATTTAACCTTGTACTTCTTCATATGAAATGATCCACCATGGATGTAGATTATTGTGGTAAAATTTCAGAATTTATTTCCATGTGGTTGGGCCGAAATTGCTACTGGACTCCTTACAGATCCAGTTTTCCAGTTTTGCTTCTGCAGAAAATTGGACTGATTGTTTGAAGGTTTTTCACTTCGAACAAGCTCTAGCACTCTTCATAAGAAATGATCATTGGGATGTTTAGAATGAATCTGGAAAGTTTCAACTCATTTGAAGTTCGGATGGTTAGTCTGCCGCCTCTCCTTCCTTGTTTAGCTCGGTTTCTCCTAGCCGAAGTAGGAAAATATGCTAAAGTTGACTTTTCATTTCCACGCTTCCATAGTAGGCTTTATTTAGCCTCTAAATATATATTTCGAACTTGTCGACAATATATAGCTTGAGCCACTGATGTTGGCTCGATTTCTCCAAGACGTGCCTTGTCAGGCCAAAATGCTCATTTTGGGTCCAAACATTGCCCCCCAGACCTCGAAGTCAAAGGTCTTCGTCTTGATTGAAGAGGTCTTGAATCAGTACCACTCGTATAATATCGTTGCTCTGAAGCCACTTGTATTGGCTTGACTGAAATTACTTGATTGATTCCATATAGGCCTCTAAATAGGCCATAAAGCTTGGATGCCACAATCTGAATTGCCTTTGTCATAAACTGATGCTTTCTTTGCCAACTTTATTGCCCCCGTATCTGATGTCTGGTATGCAGTGGATTGGCGAAACTTAGGCAGGTTGTAGGATATCAAAACTTTAGCGTGCCCCCCATGCGAAGGAGACTGCTTTTGATTGCGAATGAGGATCCTTCTCTTCTTTGGTGGTAGCTTCGCCATGTGTATAGCAACAAGTATCTGCCTTGATCGCTGGCTCTCTGTTGATTTTCTCAAATGTAGGTGTTTGGAGCCTTTTTGCTGGCTAGATCAAGTTTGATCAAGGCCTATAGTACTTGGCAAAATAAGATGTTGAATAGCAAACTGTTTGCTGCCATTTAATCCTTCGCGAATCTTATGCTGAAGAGGATGATTGAATCATGGCTATCGTCATCATGACATGTGACGAAGTGAAACCACCATATTTGCTACAACTTTAGCATCTAAAACCGCATTGGTTTTAATCATGTTTTATTAAAAAAATATCAGGCCACTATGCTGGCCCTGCGGTGGTAGGAAAAAGTGGAATATCTTCACTGTCGCCTTAGATGCGATTCTCAAGATGGAATAGTGATTCATTAATTATCAACTAGGGCCACTCACTGGCCCAGCTAATAAATTAATCTCCAAAAACACTTGAGCTATAAATCAAGGTGTAATGGAGAAGTGTCCCTTGTGACCCAGAAATGACATCCAAGAAACCATTCGTTATCGATCAGGCAGATGAAATCACTGAGAAAGCCACATTCACATGGCGGACTAACATGAGTGTTCGATGTAGAAGTCAGACCAGAGAGGAGAGAAGTCGACTGATGAGCTTTGGTGGAGGTGATAGTCAAGCGGGTTTGGGTCCCACACCTCGCGATCGTTTGCCAGATGATGCTATGGCCTATTATGGGCTTCCCATCCGCCGTCCCATAGTGGCTCTTCGGCAGGTGCCTGGTGATTTTAGCAGTTGGGGACCAAGGAGGAAAGTGGGCTTCTGGCCTACCATCACTCTCGAGGAAAAGGTTTGGTATCAGGAGGTCCGAGTGAGAGATTTGGCCCGATGGGATGCGGTGGGTATCACCCAAACCATCGATCTATGCTTCTGTCTTCCCCATAATACTAGCCCTGCACCGCTTGCCGCTGCTCTTTGCTTCTGGAACACTTCCAGCAATACATTCGATTTCCGGTTTGGGCAGATGAGCATAACTCTGCTGGATGTTCTTACCATCACGGGGTTGCCTATTGATTTTGACCCCTATGTGCATGGTCAGTTTGATGGTATTCAATTTCCTTTGAGAATGGATATGGCTGGTCGGGGGCATCACAGTAAATCCTACCCTGTCTGGCGTGATTATTACCGCACCCAATGTGACCATACAGGAGGTATCGCATTCCTGGAATTCTGGCTTTGCAAATTTATCTTTTGCACTTCTTCCAACAAACCTACTGGGCGCTGGAATTCTCTGGCCACTGCTCTCTACAATGGTATTTGCGTTGGCCTTGGGCAACCTGTATTGGGTTCGTTATATCGCTCCCTTTATAGAGCTGTAATGCGCCCCTTTGATACCGACATTAGTGGTCCATTCTGGATCCTTGCCTTTTGGTTGCAGATTTATTTCCCTCGCTTCCGTCGCGGTGATATTCCAAAGGAACCTCCAGTCGATTCCCTTTTGGGGAACTGGCTTTGTGGCAACATAAGGCATCGAGCTCCACCCTACTCCGAGTGTTTTATTTACTTGTACTTGTTGGGAGAGATGCCGGACCCAAAAATAGTCCTTTCTAGGCGATTCCCTCCTCCCCTTGATGATGGCTTTCTGCCCAGTGGACGCGATCATAGCGAAAGAGCCCTCTTGGCCTTTCGTCGAGCCATCTCCTGCTCCGATATTCGTCTTACCACCGACCACGTAAGTTATGAGCTCTATGCCCCTAACCACTTTGCTCGCCAATTTGGGTTGGCCCAGTTGGTACCCTGGCCTCTGGTTGATTCTGCCAATTACTACACCTCTTGGCGGAGATTAGCCCCACCTGGGTCTGCCTCCTTTCAGAGTCAGTTTACTTTGATAGTGATTCCTCCTTGGGTCAGAGCGTTGTATCCCCTCAACGATGTCGACAATGATTATGTTGATTGGTGGAAAGAAGTGTCTGTGAACTGTTGGGACCTGCCACATGACGAACTCTTCGTCCAGATCTTTCGTGGAATGAGTAGTCCTGGTCCGGAGGACCGCAAGATTTTTGAGTGCTTCTCCAACCCTACAGCACAACCTCGGCGACTTACTCTACCTTCTCGCTCATCGTATGCAGGGATACAAATCCATGAGCCTAGGGCAACAGTAAGTTTTTGTCTTTCTTCACCATTCCTTTTCCTTGTCTTGATTTTCCCGCTCTTATTCCCGAGTGTGTTTTGCAGCAAACTACCCGGAGCAAGACGGCCTCTGTTCAGGCCGGGAAACAAAAGGCAATAGCAGAGGGGACTCCTGAGGGAGAATCTTCTCATGATGAAGATTCTGCTGAGGTAATTTGGTTAAGAACGATCCCAAACTTGCATTTTTGGTGCTTTCCCCCTTTTTGAGTTGTGATTCTTTTGTCGTGCAGGCCACTGCTATCTTTGCTTGCAAACGCGATCGAGCTCAATCCGTCGAAGAGAGTTTTGAAGATGACGAAACTCTGGGAATGCGATTGGTAAACTCCGGCCCGGTCTTATTCTATTTAAATTTCAGAATCTGTGCAGGATCTTCATTATGTATCTTTTGACAGGTTCGTCAGAGGACCACTGATCCCTCTCGCCTGAGCGAGGCTAGATCCTCAGCCGCTGCAGAAGAGCCAACTCTCTCGCTAGTTCAAGCATCAACTAACCCCGTGGCGCCTCTTCCGTCTTCCACATCTAAAGAGCATCTGCAAGGTCCTACCATTTTAATAACGATCTCCGATGATGAGTCCTCGGAGCATGAAAGCGTGGAAGACCACTCTGAGGCTTCTGCCGCTTACGAGGAACTGATGACGACAGAGATTCTCACGGCACTAGAGGTCCAAGAGGTGAATGAGGTGAGGCCTCTTCCTCTTGGAGACCACATATCAGATATTGACCCGACAACTCGAGAGGTAAGCCACTGTTGGCCAATGTTTTCCATTTCCCTTTCTGATCCAACCCCGCTCTCTGATATTTTTGAATCTGACCAGGATTCTATTTGTACCGAAGAGGTGGTTGCAAAAGTCGAGGGTTCTATCGGCAGGACAGTCGCCCCAGAGATGGAAAATGATACTGACGGAGGTGGTGCCCCCCAAGTCTTGCGAATAAATGAGACCACCGTCGGAGCTGAGGGCTCTATGCTTGAATCTGCTCCACTTGCCTATGGTGAGCCGCGAGTTGAGTTTCCAGATTCTCCTGCGACTGAAGGGACAGACCAACCTGTTGAAGACGAAGAAATTGAGGAAGCTGTCCACCCATTTGCAGTGGTGGTTCGTGATCCTGTGGCGCCTCCCCCGCCTCCTCCTCCTACCAGATTCGAGAGATTGATGAGGGTGTTGGAGGTAACTCCTCCTTCTACTGTGGATGAGGCTAAGTTGGTGCTTCGTGAACATCTAGGTCCTTGGGTATTGGAGACTGACATCCTCCCGCGAGTCTTAGAAGCTCTAAGGTATCTCCGCCAGGAGAAAGCTTTGACTTCATGGCAATTTAGTGCTATCGACTCTCTGCTGAATGAACTTGATATGGCCCGCCGACGTCAATCGGCCACGAACACCCAGGCTCACGACGCTCAAGAGGCTTTGAATAGTGTCTCTCAAGAAATGGACCTCTCCCGCGATATTTTAAATGAGCGAGCCATCCGCCTACGGGAACTACAAATCCAAAGGTCCGACTTCAAACTTCAAATCGAGAACCTCCAAGCCCATTTAGCCTTTGTTGAGAATGCGATTGTTGCAGAAGAAGCTCAACTCGATGAACCTTTGGCTGCTTTTGAAGAAATGGGCCGTAACCTGGCCCGTATCAGAGAACTGGCCACTCAGGCCAAAGCTGGTGCCATTGCGGCGAAACGCCACGTGGAAGAACTTTGTTTGAAATTGAGCTTTGCGAGTCAATCTCTGTAGGCCCCCTCGAAAACCGTGCGGTTTCCCACATGCTATTAATCTCTTCTTTTCCGAGATTTAAGGCATTAATCACTCGTTGAAAAACAATGATCGTAAAGAAAATAATCTCGTGAAAAGAACAGTTACCTCCTCGAAAACCGTTCGGTCTCCTCACATGCTGCTAGTCCCTTTTTTTTCTCGAGATTTGGAATCACTAATCTCGATTTACTGTCATCAGTTTTGAAATTGAGCTTCATCCAAGGGTGGGGATTTGCCTGAAGTCCCTATAAATAGTTGTATTTTGGGAAGGGAATACTCACAACAACTTTTCTGAAATATTCAAGAAATGTCCTTTCAGTTCATGCTTCTTTTTCTCCTTCTTCACAAATCTTCCCCTCATGAAATGACCTTTAGCCTCTAAATTTTTAGGCTTTATGGCGTAATCTTAAGCCTGGGTTAGGCCTTATGGCGTAATCTTAGGCAACCCCTTGTTTCGCCCTTCTGGAATTTTGCAATAACAATGCCAGGCTTCAGATTGGTTTAGAAACGCAAGGGGGCTCCGAGTGTGGGATCCACGATCATGCGAGATCATTTTTGTTAGGATCCCACAGGCGGAGTGAAACGGAGAAAGGGAGGAAGGCCACTTTGTGGTTCATCTTTCCTCCTCTGTTTCCTTCCTTCTGGACCCGGCCCATGTTGTGCCCTCCAGATGGAAAAGGCTTTGGTTCTCACCTCCTTCTCCCCCTTTCTCTTCTTGAAAGAATCTTAGAGGGATGAGAAGGGATGGGCTCTTTGAAGGAATGGGTTCAAGCTACAGAATGGCTGTTCCTATACTTCACGTCCAACTAATGGTGGTTACCATGGCTAGAGGGGGTGCAGAGACTCAAGTTGATATTCGGTTCATTCACTCTCTGCCCTTCCCGGAGATAATGGCGCGGCTCAACCGACGTTGGATTCCATAGCTGCTTCCAATTGAGGGGGCTTGGATGCTCCATTTTCTCTCACTGGAGTCTCCCTTTCTCATGGATAATGGTGTTGGCCAAGCCTATGTTGTATTCCTCTACCGCTTCCATGTAAATGGGGCGCGGAGGCTCCGTTACTTCTCTTTTTCCTTCCCTGAAGTTTGCCTCTCCTTGGTATAATGGCGTTGTTTAACTCGACATTGGATTCCATAGCTGCTTCCACTTGAGGAAAGATTCAAAAGATATCTGAGGATTCCTGTTGTTGTATTTTAGCCACCTTTGGCTTTGTAATGAATGTACTGCTTTTGGCCGCAAAGCCACTTTATGAATACAATAATATTTTTTATCCTGATATTCCAATATCCGTGAGAAGCCAAGAATTGTGTCTCGCAAGGCCTCAAATATAGGCCCCCATAGTTGTATATTGAAAACAATATGAACTTTTAAAATATGTTCTGCTTTAAAACGAGCCTCGCGATGAGGGTTTTGAGAAAATATTTATCTTTTGGATCCACTTGCTGGCCCCAACTCAAGTTGCATTAATTAGCTGTTGAAGATTCCACCGTGAAAAAATAATCTCGTGAAAAGAACAGTTACCTCCTCGAAAACCGTTCGGTTCCCTCACATGCTACTAATCCATTCTTTCCGAGATTTATGGCAACTTTAATCACGCTTTACTGACACTTAGTTTGACTCTTCTCTTTGACCGTCCATCCAAGGGCGGATATTGGCATGCCTATATCTTCCTCCACATTATAAACCCAAATTTCCAATCCCAAAATCGTTTCATCAACTCGAATATTTCTAACAGCAATCTTTCTTAATTACTCATCATCACCACTCTTCAATTTTTGCATTCTCTCAATCCGTCACCAAATGGAACCTCAAAACCGGCATCCAACCAAGGATGGAGGAAGTAACAAAGCATCCGGGAGTAGTGCTAACATGCTTCGCAGGAGGAGCAGTACTAGGTGGATTCCTACTACAGATCAGATAAGAATCCTCAAGGAGCTTTTCTACAACAAGGGCGAAAGATCCCCAACTATAGAGCAGATTCAGAGGATCTATCTCCAGCTGAAATGGTACGGTAAGATCGAGGTCAAGAATGTCTATTATTGGTTCGTGAACCAAAGGGCTCGAGAGAAGCAGAAGAAGAGGTCCACTTCGGATGTTCATGTGCCCATGCAAAGATCAGGGCTTGTTGGTGCTGATAATGTTACCAATTGGAAACATGAGGATCAGTATATTAACTTTGGATCTTCTGCACCTGCTTATGCTTCTTCCGCTGGTTTGATGACTGCTTTTAACAGGCAGATGGGGAACTATGGCTGTTATGGATCTATGAACATGGAGAATAGTGTTAGGGATTGTTCAATCTCAGCTGGAGTGGGAACTAGTTCTACTTTCTTTGACATGAATGTAGAACAAACTTTCATGGAACAAAGAGGAAAAGATCACCAGGAGATTGAAACCCTTTCACTGTTTCCCGTGCATGGTGAGGACATCTTTAGCAAAATGAAAACTACTTCCGATGGAGGTGGCGGTCACGGTGGTGGCTCTTACACTTCCCTTGAGCTCAGCCTTTCCTGCAAGGCAAAGCTGGAAAAACCTTTCGGAGCCGCTGACTCGGCTTAGTAGCTTCGTGAGTGTAGGAACACTTAGAATTGTCCCCTAAGAGTTGTATCTATAATTTTTTTTTTTTTTAATTTTTTTTTTATAAAATAGCATGAATATTTATATACAAAGTTGCCCAGTGGGCGGGTTTAGGCTTAGTATGGTACAGTGTTGCCCCCCTAGTGTTGCTAGGCATAGCGAAGAAATGATTATGGACCTTAAAAACAGGCCTTCATAAATGGGCTTTGTGAGTGTAGGAACACTAGAATTGTCCCCCATGTCTCATGCGAATAAATTGTCTACGACTCCTCCGAGTCCCAAACATTGGGAAAGTATTTCTTCAAGTATCTCCCATTGATAGGGTTATGATGGATATCTCCATCTAGGTCCTTGAGATGAAAAGCTCCTTTCTCTAAGATTTTATAAATGATGTACGGGCCTTCCCATCTTGGAGTCCATTTGCCGCGACCAATCAATTTTTCGCCAAGGGGGAGAACTGCTTTCCAAACCAACTCTCCTTCTCTGTAACTCCTTCCCCGCGTCCTCTTGTCATAGGCACGAGCGACTCGTTGCTTTTCCATGACCAAATTATCTAAAGCCTCCAAGCGCTTTTCGCTAAGGTCTTCATGTTCCTGCCACATAGCCTGAACGTAGTCTTCTCCAATGAGATGATGTTGCTCTTGAACTCGTAATGACTGGACGTTGACTTCCAATGGCAGGACTGCATCATGGCCAAACATCAAAGCATAAGGTGTTGTCGCGGTGGGATTTCTCTTAGAGGTGCGGTAGGCCCAAAGAGTTTCATAAAGTGTCTCATGCCACTGTCGTGGATTAGCTTCCAACATTTTCTTCAGCAAATTGATAATGATCTTATTGCTGGCCTCCGCTTGACCGTTAGACTGAGCATAATACGGACTGGAATGGATGAACTGTATTCCCCATTCTCTTGCCAGTTTATCAACTTCACCACCCATGAAAGCTGCCCCCCGGTCCGAAACAAAAACTTCTGGGATCCCAAATCTGCAGATGATGTTTCTGAATAGGAATTGTCGCAACGTGCCACCAGATGCTTCCTTCAAAGGTTCTGCTTCAACCCACTTTGTAAAGAAATCAGTCGCAACGATGATGAACTTATGTTGAAGTGATGAATGTGGGTGAATCATCCCAATTAAATCCAGCGCCCATCCTCTTGCAGGCTAAGGCTGTATAATGGGCTGCATTGGAATATTAGGAACATGCTGGACCGGCCCATGAGCTTGGCAGTCCAAACAACCTTTAGCGAACGCGATACAATCCTTCAAGATACTGGGCCAAAAATATCCATGTCGTCTGAGCAACCATCGCATCTTTGGACCTGCTTGGTGAGCTCCACAAATGCCAGAATGAACTTGGCGCATGAGTTGTTTGGCTTCGTGGCCATAAACACATCTGAAATCCATGCCATCTTCTCCTCGTCTGCGAAGTTCATCACCTCTGAGGAAGTAGTTGAGGGCAAGATAGCGAATCCTTCTATCTGTGGTCTGATCAGGATGCTTGAGATAATTGATCAAAGGGATGCGCCAATCCACGTCAATGGATTCCAGGGTTGCAACTGACGTATCGTCTAGAGGATCTCTTCTCGCCATCCAAGAAGGAAGGGTGCGACGCTCGACTTTAAGGATTCTCTCCCGCACGCCATATCTCAATGTTACCCCTGTTGCCAGCTGGGCCAACTCGTTCGCGGCAAAATTTCTCTCACGAGGAATGTGCTCAAGATGTACGTTATCAAATTGGTCCAACAGTTCTAATGTCCTGTTCCAATAAGGGACCAATGTGAAGCTATTGCATCTGAACTCATTGCACAACTGATTGATAACCAAGAGAGAATCGCCAAGTATTTGTACATCTCTAATTCCCATTTCCAGCAGTACTTCTAGGCCTATGATTAAGGACTCATATTCTGCTTGGTTGTTGGTACATTGAAACTCCAACTGGAATGAGTACGAAAAGTGATCTCCAGCCGGATTCTCCAGTGCAATTCCTGCTCCTGCTAGCGTATCCGTTCTTGACCCGTCAAAATATAAAACCCAGGGCTGGAGTGAGACTGTGGCTTGATATAGTGTGGCGTACTCTGGGCGATCTAAATTTGTGACAGCGACCTCTAAATCTCAAACTGCGGGGAGATCTAGCATAGGGTGATGTGCCAGAAAGTCCGCAATGGCTTGCCCCTTTACTGCTTTCTGTGGGACATACTGTAATGAGAATTCTGATAAGGCGAGCACCCACTTGCCAATACGGCCTCTCAAGATAGGTCGCGATAACATATACTTGACTAGATCAGTTTGAGCAATGATGCAAGTAGTAAAGGACAACATGTAATGCCGCAACTTGCATGCTGAGAAGTATAATGTAAGACACAGCTTTTCCATTGGAGTGTACCTTGTTTCGCAATCTGTGAGTGTCCTACTGAGGTAAAAGATGGCATGTTCGACACCATCTTCATCATCCTGAGCGAGGAGGCTGCCAATGGAAGCCTCAACTGCTGAAACATACAACTTTAATGGAAATCCAGCTCTGGGAGGAACAAGCACTGGCGGGCTCGCCAGATAGGCCTTGATTTTGTCAAAAGCCTCTTGATGTTTAGGTTCCCACACAAACTCGTTATGTCCTTGCAACTTCAGCAGTGGGGAAAAGGGCTGGATTTTACCCGCAGAGTTAGAAATGAAACGTCGCAAAAAGTTGATCTTACCCAGTAGTCGCTGTAATTCTTTCTTCGTTCGCGGGGAAGATGCGTTGATGACCGCATTTGCCTTATCCTCAGGGACCTCAATGCCCCTTTGATGGACAATGAATCCCAGGAAATCGCCTGCCTGAACTCCAAAAACGCACTTGGTGGGATTCATTTTGAGCTTGTGTAGTCGCATGCGCTCGAAAACTTTTCTGAGATCCGTGAAGTGATCTCCACTCTTCTTAGACTTCACGACGACGTCATCAATGTAAACCTCTAAGATCTTCCCAAGTATGTCGTGGAAGATCAGGTTCATGGCTCTCTGATATGTTGCTCCGGCATTCTTCAGTCCAAAAGGCATGACCACATATTCAAAAACTCCTGTGAACCCAGGGCAGCGGAATGCGGTCTTGTGTCTATCTTCCTCTGCAACCGGTATCTGGTGATATCCCGCTGTGCCATCCATGAAAGACAACAGTTCGTGCCCTGCAACTGCATCTACCAACATGTCCGCCACCGGCATGGGGTAGACGTCTTTAGGTGTAGCTAAATTAAGGTCTCTGTAATCCACGCAGACCCTCATCTTGCCATTCTTCTTGCGAACAGGCACTATATTGGACAGCCACTGATTGTACTTGGCTACCCTGATAATGCCTGACTTGTGCATCTTTTCAACTTCCTCTTTGACCAGTACTTGGGTCTCTGAGTTCATTCTTCGCGGCTCTTGCTTCAAAGGCCTCTTATCAGGTAGCGTTGGTAGTTGGTGGCATACCAAGTCTGGTGATAGGCCTGGCATGTCCTCGTATTTTTCCGCGAAGCAGTCCTTGAATTCTAGCAATAAGTCGATGAGCCTCTGTTTCTCGCTAGGCTCTAAGTAAGTGCTGATAGCCACTTCTATAGGCTCATCAATTGTTCCCAGATTGACATTTTCAGTAGGGTCCCTACCCTTCGGAGGTGTGTCATCCAATGCCGCTGGAGCAAGCTGAATCTCTTCTTCCTCCTCTTCTTGGTCCATGAACTCTTCATAAACAATTTCTAAGGTCGCAACTCGATCATAGGCCTCTTTTTCCACCAAGTATGAGGATAGCCTCTCGTACAAGGAATGGAAGGCCTCTATCCCTTCCTCTGGAAGGTCGTAATCCATTAATTACCCATTGTGCGGGGCACAGCATGGCCGGGCCTCGCTAGGTCTTCTTTTGCAAGCGTGAGTCCCCACTGTGCCAACTCAGAAGCCGTCACCCCTGTGGGGCGGCCCTTATTGTCGATGCTACCGACTTGCAATGGAGTAATTGGCTCCAAGTAGTACTTGGCATCTACGTAATTTGCGGAAACAGAAAAAGGGCGGGGGTCTGCTTTAATTATCTCAGCCTTATTTGTCACCCTATTCCACATAATCAGCTCTTGGTGGAGTGTTGATGGAACACAATAGCTTCGGTGAATCCAATCTCTTCCCAGGATGGCACTGTAGGCCGCGTAACAATCAGAAACAAAGAACGCATAAACGCTTTCTGAGGGACCCACCTTGATTTTTAGGAACAGTAAACCTAACGTCTTAGTTACTGTGCCCGTAAAGTTCTTCAATGTGAGAGAGGTAGACTGGATCTTCTCCTTCTTGATTCCCAAAAGCTGCATGGTCCTTGTAGTAATGACATTCACAGCCGCGCCGGTATCAACCATTATCTTGCTGACCTTAGTCCCATTAATTTCTGCTGTGATATACAAAGGTCGCATGTGCTGCACCATGGCGGGTGTGGGTCTTGTGAAGCTCATGAAGAAACTCTTGCTGTTAGCATCTTCAGTCTCAAGGGACACTGCTTCTTTCACCGGCGTTGTTGCGACTGAAGTGATCTGCAACTGCTGTTCTCCAATTGCGTCAGCTTCTATGCATTCCTGCGCAGCGACTGGTAAGGCATACTTAGCAGGGAGCACATAAACCATATTGCAAGAGATATCCACCATTTCTGTTTCGTCCATGTCATCATCAAGATTGAGCTTGGGTTCATCTGCTGGGATATCGGCGTTAAACTGTTTAACCATGAAAGCAACCAAGGATTTCTCTGCTGGGACCACCGCTTTGGCTTGTTCGTGCTCCTGTACTATAGGAATCTGGTTCAGTGACTCTGAAATTTGTTTCGTCCCTGGCACTTCCTCTGGGAGAGTGACCACCAAGTTTTGAACTTTCTGCACAATCACGGACTGATTGTCTTTGCCCCCCAGCCAGTCGAAGATGGAAGGCTCGCTATTGCTTCCTTCACGAGATATTCGCCGCCAAACATTGTCTTTACGAGCTGGCGGCGGTTCTTGCCTCGCTGGAACTAGGGATTTCTCCTGAACGCTGATCTTGGGGGCACATGGCTTTTGCCCTTGGCGTAATACTTTGGGCTGCAGTTTCTGAACTTGCGGGGAAACGAATCTCTCGGAGGCCAGTACCTCCAATTTTCTTTGATACTCTTCTGGAGGTTTCAGTAATTGCGATGGTTTGATTAGTCCTTGATCTAGTGCTTCCAAAGTTCGCTTTGCTTCTCCAAACCTTCGTTGGAGTTTTCTCTTCTTTGAAGAGCTCATCTCTACCGCCTTGCCATTCTTTTGGGTATACCATCTCCCTTCTTTGATGGAGGATGTTGACACTGGCGGAATGTAAGGTCTGGTAAAAACCCCTTGCCGCTTATCTGCTTGCCCTTCTTCCCTCGCAGTCTTCAACTTTTTGAATAAGTTTGAGTCCCTTGGAGTAGGAGTTTCTAAACCACTGTGTACTCTTGGGCTGCATGGTTGGAAGTTTCTAGAGGATGATATTAACCGTATTGGCGGCAGAGATCCAAACTGGACAGTTTGGGATGTTTCCTCATGCAGGGCTTGAGTGTCACATTCTTCCTTGCACTGCGAGCATAGGACAATGGGTAAACGAGTCTTGGATTCCCGCTTCACGGCTTTGTCTCCAGCCTTTATCAAATCCTTAACCGCATAGTCTGGACTTTGATTCTGCTGATCTTTTTCACCCCATGCCACGTCCACCATGTTGATGCCTGTATCTGGGAAGGGATCTAGGTCCACCAACGCTGCTGCTGTTGTTGGTGCCTCTACTTGCAAACTACCATTATTTAACCAGATTTGGATCTGATCCTTTAGCTTAACACAATCGGCTGTATTATGATTCCACATATTATGGAGTTTGCAGTATTTCTTCCCCCTTAGCTGCTCTGGTTTAGGAAATGGGCCGAAGTCGGTTTTCACCATCTTCGCGGCGATCATTTCATCCAAGATTTCATGCGCTTTGTTCGCGTCGTAAGTATAACTTGCGAACTCTGGTTTGGTGAAAACCACCGACTTGAGCTTCACCGGTTCTTTGCACAGCTTCAATTGCTTTAGTGTTGAAGCCTTTTTTCCGGTGAGTTCCAGCGCAGCAATCTCGTCTTCTTCAGACTCGTCAGCCTCTGCTGTACTAGATTCCTCACTCTTGTAGTAAGGATCAAAGGGACTAGATTGATGGCTGAGCGCAGCCACTATTCGGCGTTTCCCTGGGATGTATGTCCCTTTTGAGGCGTTTTTCATAGCGTCCATTTCCCTGAGCAAGTGCTCGAAACTTCCTACTTCTGTGATCAGTTCCCCCATGGAATTGAACATGCTTCCATGCTATTTTTTGCGTTGGCGGGGCTCTAAGCCTTTGATTGCCAACTTCACCAGTTCTTTCTCCGGCAGAATCACGTTCAACTTTCCTTTCTGGATCTGAAAGCGCTGAAGGTACATGACAGCAGATTCAGTTGGCTGCTGAGCCATCTGAGTGAGTGAAGCCAGATCTACCTCCGGCTCGATAGTCCCGAAGGTTTCCTTGAACAGCTTCTCCATCGCGGGCCAACTCGTAACTGATCCCGGTTGTAGCTTAGTGAACCAGGTGAAGGCAGACCCCGATAGAGAAGTAGCGAAGATATTACACTTCAGATTATCATCGTTCTGGTACTGGCCACACTGTACTCGAAACCTAACCAAATGGGCTGCGGCATTTTCGACTTCCTCTCCCGAGAAAGTAGAGAACGTAATGTTCTTATATCCCCTAGGATAAGGTGTCTGTGTAATATGCGGTGGGAAGGGCCCCTGGTAGGCCTCCTCCAAGTTAGGCCTCTGGTTCGCGGCCCTGATCATTGCTTCTACCTCTTCTCTTCTTACATATCTTGGATCATGAGGAGGTGGGGGAACCACTGTATCTTCAACTGACCAGATCAACGGTGGTGCTTGTGAAGCTTGATTAACCAAAGACATGCCGCCTCCGTGGGTCATTTTATGTCGGGTTGACGTCTGTGACGCAAAACCCACTGCTGGCTGACCCTTTGTGGTTACGGTGACCTTCGCTGGACTTTCAACCCGGTCGATACCATAATGGCTTGCTGGAGGTGGATCGTGGTGCACGTATTCAACTCCGTCACTGTCATATTGGGGAAACGGGCTATGATCAACAAAGGCCCCATCATTGATTTTCAAAGTCCTGGTCCCTTGCGTGACTGATGACGCGGCGTTGTTCTTCCCACTCGTTGCCAGAGTAGTCTCTTTGCCTCTGACTGATGCGGCAGTAGCACATGTGGATGTACTGCCGCCGCGAGCATTTGGTGGTATGTACTTCGCAGATATGGGGGACTGACCTAGAGAGCCTAGAATGGCACTAGGATCTCCCAGTGTTTTATGTAGAACCTCTCTGGCCTGATCGAGGTCAGCCTTCTGCATGGCCACCTGGGTTACGACGTTGGATCCTTCTTTGCGAATCGTCGCGACTTCCAAAGCAATGTGTTTGCTTGCGACCAACAGCTCTTCATGGTTCTTCTGCATTTTTTGGTTCATGCCATCCAATTGCCCTTGTGTTTGTTGTGCCCCTAGCTCAAGCCTCTTGATCGAGAATGTGAACTCATCAAGCCGTCGACGGTCCTCCGCAAAGGCTTTTTCCATCTTCTCATGGTATGCGGTAGAATTCTGTTGAAGGATATTAAGCCGCTCTTCTATGGTCGCATTTTCTGGAATGAGAATAGGCACAAAGTCAATAGTTGTAACTGCGCTCGTGGCTTCCAGGGTGATGCTAGATATATCGCCAGCCTGATTAGGCTGGGCGGCAGGAACATGCTCGCCTTCAGTAGTAGGATGTCTATTCTCTGTCGATGGAGGGTGGGAAGAAAATCTTTGGATTACCTGTTCTTCGGAAAGACCACGACAGTCTGCACGCGAGTGCGGTCTGTAACTGGAGGTCTTATGTTTCAGGCAGTTAACGTAAACCTTTTGATAAGGGTTTATGCTTGACTTCCCAATGGCTTCTGGAAGTCTGAATTCAATAAGTAGCTGAATTCAATAAGACACTGTGAATCAAGGTTTAGACCTGCGGCCCAAGTATAGTCGCCTAGACACAAACTTTCTTTCAAATCCTTTGGGCAACCTTACTGAAATGGCCAGGTGGGGGAGGGCGAACAAAAGAGGCAGAATCCATTTTGGCATGAACTACTCCCACATAGTGGTTTAGGCCCATTTGCACGCACTTCTGGATTCAATAGCCTGTTATGAACGTTGTCCCCTTTCTAGACACCATTTCACATAGGCTATACTTACTAAGATGAGAAAGATCAGAAGTGTGAAGACAGTTCAACAAGTGTTAATAAAAACCGCCCTTAACCTTAATGGACCTGAACTAGGCACCAATAAGGAGTTTATGTCAATATTAACAAAAGAGACTTCACCTATTCCGTTATGATTCACAACCCCTTACCAACCTCATCTTCTTAATAGTGGTGTGGTTTACAGCTCGCAGTAGGTCCCACTGGGCGTGCCAAAATGTTTGGCTCCAGTTTTTCTTGAGCTGGTCAACAGTCTCTTTTCTTGCGTGGGCGTGCCAGCACCGTTCGGGTGCGGTCGTCGGGGGTGTCCCTTGACCTGACTTCTTCTGAGCGATTGTGGACGAGGAGAGCACCAACCTCGTCGTGGGGTTCTTTGTGCCTCGTGGCGAGGACTTTTGCTGAGCCTTTTCAAAATCACAATCGATACTCGATATTGTAGAACGAGCAGAGCGAAAACCACTAGGAAGTGAGGAGAACTTGCTAAAGCGTGACTCTAGCTTGGCTGGTTTGCGAGGGCGTTACCCTTGCTTGGCTGGTTCCATAACCGTTGTGGTCGTGGTACTACAGTCGGCTCCCAAGGAGACTAGGACCAAAGCACTTTGACAGAGGATTTGGTGGTACTGAAAGTTGGCTCCTAAGGAGACTAGAACTTAGAGTGTGATCACCGATAAGAGAAAGAGAAGGAGAGGAATTGCTCTTAGAGAGGTTGCTCTAGAGAGAACTTAGATCATCTTATAGATGTTTTGATGAGTGAATTGGTGAGATGATACTTGTTGTAGCCTCTATATATAGGCTTCCAAGCAATACTATTTGGCCTTTAAACAAATCATAGTGGGTTAGGTTTGAGCACACTAACACTTAGTGGATTTTGTTAGGCAAAATTCACTAACACTTAGTGGATTTTGTTAGGTGAGAGCACTAACACTTCTTTATTCCTTTGATTTTTATCTCCACTAAGAATTCATATTTAACCTTGGACTTCTTCATATGAAATGATCCACCATGGATGTAGATTATTGTGGTAAAATTTCAGAATTTATTTCCATGTGGTTGGGCCGAAATTGTTACTGGACTCCTTACAGGTCCAGTTTTCCAGTTTTGCTTCTGCAGAAAATTGGACTGATTGTTTGAAGGTTTTCCACTTCGAACAAGCTCTAGCACTCTTCATAAGAAATGATCATTGGGATGTTTAGAATGAATCTGGAAAGTTTCAACTCATTTGAAGTTCGGATGGTTAGTCTGCCGCCTCTCCTTCCTTGTTTAGCTCGGTTTCTCCTAGCCGAAGTAGGAAAATATGCTAAAGTTGACTTTTCATTTCCACGCTTCCATAGTAGGCTTTATTTAGCCTCTAAATATATATTTCGAACTTGTCGACAATATATAGCTTGAGCCACTGATATTGGCTCGATTTCTCCAAGACGTGCCTTGTCAGGCCAAAATGCTCATTTTGGGTCCAAACAATACTCATCCAGTTCTGCTACTGCACTTGTACTCGTCTTCTAGTACTGCACTCGTTGCACTCATACTCGCTTCTAGTACCATACTCGTCATCGCCTAATCCTGCTATTGTACTCGCTGTACTCATACTCGTCCAGTTCTGCTACTACTCTCGTACTTGTTTTCTGCTACTGCACTCGTTATTGCCTAATCCTGCTACTGCCATCGAAATGAAATTTCTTCAGTTCTTCTACTCTTACTTTAAAAATTAAAATTGAAATAAGTAACAAAAAATATGTCTAGACATTTTGCTAGTTGTAGACTTGTAGCCAAGCAATGACACAGAAAACAAAAGCAACACTATGGAAAATGAAAAATTGCACGTAAACAACAATAGAGTGAATTCTAAAGCAGCTACACTTGCGACCAATAGTACGGTGGTTAACGAGCAATTAAATACTTTGTTTACCAGGAGTGGTGTACTGAAAGGATTCTGGATTGTACTGTAAAACTTTATCATGAAGATTCATAGGTTGGACACAGCCATATTGAATTGCCGCAGTATTCTGCCTCAGTTTCCTAACACGATACCATATATTAGCAATAATTAACAAACAGAAAATGAAAAACAAATGCTACTATACAGAAAACCTACGTAAATCCAAAATTTGGTAAATTCAAAGGTGATAGAAACAATCAAACAGGTGAAATTTCAAATCTTTACTGTAATTTCAAGATGCTGCATTCAAATTTCAAAGCTAAACCTGGACGAGTATTTAGTCATTTTCTATTAAAATTGAGAGTCAGACTTGTATCATTTGACTTTTGGGCATGGGCTCATGTCCTTATTTGTATAAATCTTTTTGAAAGTGAGTTTTCTGTGTTTACATCTTTGGTCATGTGCTACTATGTAATTTTTTATTTTTTTTCCTTTTTTTTGTAGAGAGAGAGAGAGAGAGAGAATGTGGGTGTCCAACTGTCCATTAATAGTAACATATAGGTAACATCATAAGAAAATAGCTCACCCAAAAGTTAGACTATGACAAAGATTGAATCATTCTTAGATAACACTAAAGCAACTTAAAAGGCACCATCACCATAAGAATAAGTGCAACAGTAACCATTAACTTGACACTTCTAGGGAAATCTCCAAAACAACTCAAGAATGACTCTAATTTATTCATGAAACCCTGAGTCTACCCTGGACAGAGGGGCAATCCTCAAGATAGAGTAGAACAAACCCAATAGTAGGCCTCATACTTAATTATTGGGTCAAAGCAAAAACCCAATAAGAGATACTAGTTCATCGGCCCAAACCCTAACTCTAGGGTAGTAAGGCCCACCACAAAATTTATGAAACCATACCCTTGTCGGGTCAACTGTATTACATCTGCCTTGCCTACAGCCTAACCTGGAACGCCAAGACCATCAACACCCAATAGTTGACCATCCAAATGAGCCGAGTCAGTAGACACCCTATCACCCAGAATCACACTGGCACCAAAACCTTCGCTGCCATCAGTGTTACCGGCGACAACGTCTCCCTCCTGACTTGCATCCGCATGGCGACCTTCAGTAACACAACGGAGAAGACCAGCATTTCCAATCTGATGAAAAACCAGCGCGTCACAGCAAACCAAGCCCACCGCAGCCGCCGGCCAAAAGGAGGTCAGAAACCATCCACCAAAAAAGATGGAGATGGTAGGTGTTGGTGCCAAGTACGAAAAGTTTCGATCTCGAATGGATTGAATTTGCAGAAAACAAGAACCCAGGACAGGTATCAGCAACGGTGTCACAAGAGAAAAGCAAACTCAATTTCAAATAAATCAAATAAAAAAATCTTGGTTTCTAAAGACAAATTCTTGTAGTGTGTGAGTCTAATAAAGGATAAATTTTATTAACGCATCTTTTATTCCTCAATACACAACCTTTTTTAATTCCAAAATTTGGACTTCTCTAAACCCCAGAATACCCCTATCTATAAAAAATTACACACTTCTTTGTAGAGCCGCTCATGGACCTCAATAACATCAAATGCAATAGTCCTACTCAATAACTTCATAATGGATTTCCATATTTAATATAATCTTTTTGTATTAAAAAAAAACTTCATAATGGATTTACAAACTAGGTTGCTTTTACAATTTTGGTTTTGAGAACTAAAAAGTTATTATTAGTTTATGAGTGAAGCTTTAGTGAGGACCTTAAAATGAGGAGTGCATGAAAACTTTTAAATCAACGTTCGGATGAGATGTGTTTTGTATAATTAATATTTCTACTAAAATTGAGACTATTCATCTAATCATTGATTTGAATAGTCAGATGAAATGTTGTTAATGCTTGGAATTTTAACAACAGAAACATTTGGATTTAAATGGAAAAAGATTTGTCTTTTTTTCCTTTGCTGGCCTCTGCATTATCAGTTTACAAAATTATCAAGTGGCTGCACTGCTTCTAGTCATTTCAAATCCTATATCTTATATTGTCAAAACATTTCAAATGCATTGTACAGTGATTTTGGTTTTTTTTTTTTCCTTGGACCACTGACAGATTTTATCTTAATATTGAATCCGAACCGCTCTCTTAAATTTTGCCTCCAACTCACAAAAATAATTAGTATTTATATACTTTTGTAAGGTGCAGAGTTGTATTCATTATTAGGTTCTGGAAGTACACCAGTTGAAATGACTAACAAATGTATACATGTTGAGAAGAGATAAGCTTCAGGAATGCAGTGAACAAGGTATGATTACTCTTAACAACTATAATAATGATGAAAAAGGAAATTCTGATTTACTTTCTTTTTTTTTTTGGTAAATAAGTTATAAACTGTACCCTTCCTTTAGTTTTTCTTAGATTCTGTTGCCTTACTCCAGGTGGTTGCTGGCAAAGACCAAAAGCATATCAGATAGAAGGGGACCAAAAAGAGTTCTTAGTGATAACCTGGAAGAGTGTTGAGAGGCATTGCAGTATGTTGACGAGCTTCACCAAGCTGGAATTGACACAAGTGAATTCCCATGGAGATAGGTTAACTGTATTGTATTTTTAGAAGCACGGTTTATCTCTGATTTTTAACATCTCTAGAAGAGCGAACTATTCCTTTGAGAACTATATCCATCAATAGAAAACAGAAGGCTTGACTAATAGTTTCAGTCTTGTAAAGGATAAGTTTATCCTAAGGTGCATCATGCACTGCCCATCGTACAGAATGATGTATTCATCATGCACTACTAACCTCTTTTATGATTTATATGCTCTATAGAGTCTATTTTAAATAACTATGGTGCACTTTTTCAATATTTCCAGTGAGGTATCATCCATGTAATGTGCTGATTAATCATGGTTTTTCCAGGTTAACTTAAGAGTCATTGACCTCTTCCAAAAGGAGTAGATGAGTAAAGGCAAATTTCAGGGAGCATTATGCGTACATGCTGTTGGTTGCGGTTAGGCGATTATTGCTGGAAACACAGGAGCACATGTGAACCAAATGTATCAATCTGGGTTTGCAGGAGCGAATGATCTAGAATTTGTGTTAAGGCAGTGAGACAGTGGCTTCTTGGTTATGAAAGAATGGTATCAATTCTACTACATAATCTTATTGCCCGACGTCTATTTTCATAAATATACAAATGCTATACCAACTTGAAAATACAAATTCTTTTGGGGTCTTCACATGGTTGGATCAGGAACCAATTCGAATTTGGATCCTGCCCCAGTCGATGAACCGATTAGAATTTGGATATTGACAATGTTTCTTTTGTTCTAGAGTAGCTACTGGGATGGTTTTCTGTTTGGATAAATCCTAGTGGTTCCCAAGCAACTGTCATTAGCAATGGAGGGAACCAAGGTACAGGTTGCTTAGAACTAGCTTAGGGCATATACAGATTTTTCTTTCTCAGTATATCTGCAAAGCATTTTCCCAACAGTTCACATGCTTCAAGGTGATTGGATTTCAGGATGTTGTTCGACAGACTCCTTTGTCAGTTACATTAGGTACCTGAAGTTCCCAGACAATCTTCTTCAAGGTCAATACAACTGGCCTCAAGGAATTCAAGGGGTTATGCTTGCAATTTTGCTCCTGTACTGAACAGATTGCCCGTATCAAGTAGGGAGGAAGTCGCTGCTTTCTTTGATTGAATTGATTCGAGGTTCGGTGACCATAGTGACCTAAGAGAACTCACACCTAGTGGTTGTCAAGACCTCTATGGACGGATAGCTGCTTCAGAACATGGTAGCTTTTAATTGATATTTTGTTTCTTTTGCTGCCCAACTTTCCAAAGGGTTGGATAATAATGTGGCAATATTGTTTTAAAGACGCAGCATCATAATCGCTTGAAAACATTGCTAAATTTACAATTTACAAAAATTTAGGTCGAACTAAGTAACACTTGTTTCCATAGCAAATCAAATTTAGAAAAGAAAAACCAAGTCATGCATGGGCTACAAAAATATGCAATTCAGATTAATCAAGCAGCACTTGATTAATTTAGAAAGACTAAACTATGCTTAGATTACAAAAGTATGCAACTCATTCAAAACAACAAAAGTTATGAATCAGGCTTCTTCCTTCTGATCTCCGCATGAAGCATGCTCAACAAACCCGGGAATAGTCTTTTAACTTCTTTATAGACTGCTAGAAAGTACTTATCAACGGAATTCCTATCTTGCCCTCTATGCTCATTGGTATTTCTTAGAAGCTTAACCAGTGTGTCTACATCATCCTCTCTGAATTTTGGATGTAGTCCTTTCCTGGCCCCATCTGGTACAGCCTTTTTGAGATGTCTGGCATTGCTTTGCCTTATCTTTCTCAGCCAACCCCGGTAATTGTTAAACTTTGGATGACCTGTTACTTCAGCTAGTGATAGATTCAGGAGCTTCTGTTCTTCCAGCCAATGAATATCATGAAACTCCCACATGCATTTTCTGTAATCTTTTGCATATGGAAGAGTGACTAACTTCTGAACATAAACCTCATTGCTGAAGAGAACAAAGAGGGAAGAAAAATTAGATAACACTAAGGGTATCAAATTTTAATGCAGATATACAAAAACGATAGAGCTTTTAACAATTAACACTAAGAGTCATATTTGCATAGTGATATGATATGTGTTTTTTTTTAAAGCAGTGATATGATATGTTTAAGAAACAGAAATTTTCTAATAGATCAAAGTAGGTGAGTTTGAATTCACTAATCTAGAAATTTAGAACAATTACTAAAAGTGAAGAGGGAAGAAATTTACTCGATATCATCACGGTCAAATAAGTTGAAAAATGCTTCATCATCTTGAGTAAAAGCCTTCTTCTCTTGGTATCTCAGCCTCATCAAGTCCCTAAGATTTTTGAAGTTATCCCTCCCTCCTGATTACCTCTTCATTGGTCCCTGGATGTGCCTCTAGGTACTCTTGTAGGCTCGAGGTGATGTTTAACATCTTCAACTTGTTATCTTGAATGGCAAAATTCCTTGGGTCATTGAGGCCTGTATGGATAAACCCTTTGTCCTGTAAATATTTAGTGGCTTGTATCTGTTCACTGCAAAACAGGTTTTCTTGTCAAGTCATTACATATATTTACTTAACATGCTTCTGAGAGATTAAAATAGACTTACCATGTAGATTGCTGCCACCACATCTCATTTCCTTCTCTCCAATCAGCTAACAAAGAGTGATATCTCTCATAGAACAGTAATATCCTGTCCTTTTCTGAATCATAACCAAGGAAAATAGGCGTCAAAATAGAATGATGGCTGAGTTGCTTAGTTGCACTGAAACACCTCATTGCTTCCGTCTCTTCAGATTTAAGAAATTCCACAAAGCTAGCTTCTATTTGCAGCCCTGTCTTAAGTTCTATGACTGCATGCTTTTGTTGATAGTCAGTAATTTCATAGTTGATGATTTGTACATCACATACTCGGTTCTGCAAAAAGAAAAAAGAAAAATCATCAATCACGTATCAGTCACGTATAAGCTTATGCTCATATGAGAAAGCTTCCTAAACATACCTCATTATTCATGTTCCCTGTTTCAGTCTTTAGATGTCTGAAGATGAATTTCTTTATCTCGGCTGACTCGGCATCTCTTTTAACCGCTCTACTAACCATCTTGCTAACTGTAAATTGATGTGGCAAAATGTCATTGATTATAAGACTAGCCTAATAGTGAGACTAACAGTAGAAATCAGAGTTAAATGTGGAAACATTGAAATAGATTCCTCATAGTTAATTTCCTAAATCTGGAAATTGTGGATATTTCAATTGCACAACAGAGATGGAAAGAGAAAAGCAGGCTAGCAGTAAAATTGTAGAACTTTGTAATACAAGATGGAAATGAAATGCATCTCATAACTATGCACAAGGCATCAAAGATGAAAAATTTTGTTGAAAGAGAAATAGCCCTAGATTTGAATCTGAATTAGAGTGAAAGCTAAGATGCTTGAGAAGATAACAACCTGAACACAGTAAGTGAATTTAGCATAGGGAGATAGAGATGCGAACAGAGAGAGAGAGAACCTCAGAGAGAGAGAGAGAGAGAGAGAGAGAGAGAGTACCTCAGAGAGCCAATGGGAGATGGGTTTTGGCTGTGCGGATGGGTCTCTTCCAATCCTGCAAGTCTCTCAAGGAAGGAGAAGAGACAGTCACTTTTGGGAAATGTCTTTTTCACCCTCTGCTTTCTGGATTGGGCCAAAATTTGATTGGGTCTGGCCCATGATATATCAACTATCTTTTCACTGCCCAATTTCTATTTTAGCTTCCTACATTGTACTGATTAAAAAAAGAATAAAAAAATATGTATCTAGAACAGAGATACATTTGTAAAATTGTAATAAAATTTGAATTTGAAACGCATGTCTTCTAAATGTGAACAAAACTTCGTTTACTATTTCATGCTGTCAACTCCATTATTTCACTTCTTTGCTACAACACCAATGTCAGCAATTTATTATCTTCTCTTCTCTCAATGTCCAATGTTCGAAAAAGATCATTAGAAGGTTCCAGTGTGGGGTTAGAACAATCTAAAGTTAGGGATTAGTGGGGTTTGAACAATTGTGCATTTTATTTTGCTTTGATCGTCACAAATTGTAACTCAATGCTTTCTTCTCCTAATAGTGGATCTGATTGCAGGTCGTCTGGAAACAGTGTCCCTAATCCGTTCAGCGGAGCATCCCTCTCTGTGGGCACTGGCGATGTGATTAGGAGTCTCTTGGCCCATTTACGCCCTTAACATTCGGTGATGTAGTCCTCCACGATGTAGTTATTCTATATATTAATTTTATTAACATATTGCAATGTGATTAATATACACCCCCACCATTATTTTTGTAATTGCTTCCCTGCATCTTTCTATTTTGCCCTTGTTTATAGTGCACGACCTTCTTCGCCACCACTATCCTTCATTGCCCCCGTACTTCCATGGCGGCCTATGTCTGGTGAGGAACCCTACCATGGCCAGATCAAAGGCATAACTTTATTTTTGTTCCAATTTGTTTACTCGGATTTCTACGTCTTTAAGAAAACAAATTAATGTTTTTTTTTGTTTTTGTTTTTGTTTTTTAAGACTTCTATGTGCATCTTAATTAAAGCCATAAGTTAACTTGATAGTCTGATTTTACTCTTTCTATATAATGATCATGGCTTCATAAGTTCATATCAATACTTTCAGGCTCCAGAAAGTGTGAACCTTTCTTTGTTTCTTTTTTTTGCAGATGTAGAACTTTCAGTTGCCTGCATATCTTGCACGCACATGCTCGTCTGGCCAACGGTTTCTCCCTATGCTTCGATGAAATTTGGCGGCGGCCACTGGTTCATGGCCTCATCTGGTTTGGAGGTGTCCCTCCATGTTTCCGACGTATTTTCTTTTATAATTAGATGAAGGGTACAATTGGGATTTTTAAAAAAAAAAAAAAAAAAAAAAGTGGGATGTGCAACTATAAACTGGAGATGGGTGATATTTCTTGGCAAACCGATAATGGTTGAGACTTTGGTTCTTCTTTTTCCAACTTGCAATGTTCTATCGAACAATGACTTGGTGAATAATATTTTTTTTTTTTAAACTCTAATGTTTTACTGTAGTTGTAATTTTACCCTACCACCCCAGTAGACAATTTTTAATTTCCTGAATAGATTGAGATGATTTAAAGGAAAATGGTATGATTACTGAATAATAAAAGATCCAGACTCAAAAAAATATAAAATAATAATAATAATAATGATAAATGCGGATTTCTCCGAGTGAAGAAAGAGAGAAACAGGAAATAAAATCTCAAAATCCACTTAGTCCACAAGTGATGCTCGGCACGGAATTTCTAACAACCTCTCCCGCCAAATCACAAAATTTACAAGGGATGCAGGGAGAAAAGAGAAACAGGAGAGAAGCCTCCAAAATTAACATCATCCCTAATGAATCATAAGTTCCATTGACATTGAGTTGCTTCACATAATTCTAACAATCTCTCTTACCAAATAAACTAATCACGGCAGTATAACCATAATTATATAATATTATGCCACATGCCAAAATACATGCGAGTTTAAAATCAAACAAAAGCAGAACATTGGTACTCCGACTCAAACATCACATTTGACTTCCTTTACGATGTCGACTGGGTCTGAACAGCTTTCGCATCACGGCTAATCTCTTTAATCTAGGCTTCATCATCTTTAGTTTCTGTTTGTGAATCTGCCTCTTAATAATTTTGAGTGTAGCCTGTGATATCACATTTTATTATAAGAAACAAGATAACTTAAAATTATAATTTAATCTTTTGATTAATGGGATCTAAAAATTACAAAGAGTTCATATTCAGATTTGCAGTTTACCTTTTCATGCTTGTGCAATCGAGGAGCATCAGTTGGCTGCATCATGCTGTGGTAGCCATAGTCTCTTTCCCTTTGGGTTTTAAATCTTTACACTCTCTGCAACATGAAAAAAAAATCATATAAGCTGTGCACAAATTGATAAGGGTTTTTCTTATACTCTCTAGATGTATCACCGAGACCATAAATAGAGAAACATAATGAAGTTAATAAACAACTTACAGAGAGAATCCTGATTCAAGAAGGAATGGACCGAGACCCTTAATAGCCACTTTACGCATAGTAGCAGCTAGAGTACGGATACACCTTCTTCCTCCACCGGAAACAATATCAAAAGTGGTAATCCACACACGTTGCATAGTTACATCTCTCCTGACAGTTTGCAAAAGGCAGAAGTTCAAGCCCCCCAAATGAACCAAATACTCTGTTCTTGGAGAACATTCGGAATCCCTGAGAAATAAAGTACGCAAGCCACACAACAAGAGTGGTTTGTCGAGAGAGTAGTTAATAGTACCGTCAGCCAATTCTTCCATATAAGAGAGAATGCCATAATACTCGCAAGAGCAGATAAGGAGTAAATAGTATCGCCTACAACCACAGCTCTCCCTTCGAAAGGATAATGATGATTTGAATCTGTGTCGGTAGGGATATTGACCTCTTTCCATTGATCCAAAGTCACCTGATATACCCAGAAGTTACCAGTCCTATGGCCCGTTATAGACATCAAAATACAGTCGTAACAGACAGCATAACCAACTATGCGACAGGGAGTTGAAATACGATAGGAAGGGAATGTAGAGAGTCTTGTCCAGGAGCCGGGGTGTGGATCATAAACCTCGAAGGAGGGGTCTGGCATAAATGATGCTGGATGTGCAATATGATAAAGCTTGCCATAAGCAGAAATCAAAAGTGCATCTTTCTTAACTGTAGGAATCTTGAATGGCATTAATTTCCTGGTCATAGTGTCAAATACGCATCCTTTATATGCGCCACGGCTGCGGGTACTGCTCTCCTTGAGCCACCAGCTGCCAAACCCTTCGTGTTGCAATAAATACAATTTGGAGCGGCTGCCGAACCTGGTAGCGCTCAAGAGATATTCCATGGGAACCTCAGGATTATTCCTATCAAAAAACTTGCATACAGGCTCAAGTAATCCACCTCTTTTTCCCAGGATTTTTCCTCCTTCTATCTTTACTTCATATAGGGCATGTCCCGGGCCGCCGCCAATAAAGTGAACCAGAAAATAAACAGTTCGAGATTCCCACTTCTCCATCGGGTTACAAGTAGTCCAAAAAAAAAAAAAAAAAAAACACCAATAAGAATTAAACAAGCCGAGTTCAAAATTCAAAACTAAACAATCTAGCTCCTATGTTCAAATTTGATGAGAATGATAATCACTCAATTCGTTTTGAATTTCCATCTTCGCAGAGGCAAAACATAGGGATCTAAAAGTCAAAACGAAAGGAAATTCCAGCTTTAACAGTCGAGAGTTTCTCGAATCAAATTCTCTAAGAAATTACGGGAATAAGTTTCTCAAAAAAAAAAAACTGACCTCAAGTCATGGTGGCCCAGATCGAGCTCGCAGGGGTATGGCATAGTTACTGGTTCACAGAGAAATTAAAATATAATTACTTACAACAGTGAAAAGCATAATTACGAAGGACCATAAAACCTATCTACAAAGAGTGTCACCAACCTGAGCAGCGGCGCTCCGACAAAGTAGTCACTTGGAATTCGTGGAGGAATAGAATACTGATAAAGACCCAAAGTATTAGGGTTACAATACATCGGGGACGTACACGTGTTCCCAGCGCAGGTGCTGCCGGGTTGGGCTTCTCATAGATTAAAGAACGAGGGTTTTATAGGCTCAAGCCCAAGAAACAACTGGGTCACACTACAGATTTGATCCACAAATTTATAATGTGACATTAGGTAAAAAACACTCATCCCAATTTTCTATTATTACTATGTAATTGGTCGATCTGACGTGCTACGTTGTGAAGCTGTTATTTTAGAACTCTTATACATAATCTATGTTTTTGTGTGGTTCATTTAAATGATAAAATATAATCTAGTCTTTGACCACCACCATGTGTATTGCGGACCCGGTCTTATGATTTTGGAGGTGTAATGTGAAAGTTTAATTGAGGCTTTACTAATTTCAAGAACTAAAAAAAGATAAAAATATGTTGGATTAAAAATAAATAAAATTTAGAAGAAACTAAGGAAAATAGTTGAGGAAAAAAATAACCGAAAAAGAAAAGAGACAAGCAGAGAAGGTTAACAAGGAAAAAAAAAACATGGTAAAAAAAGCAAAGGTAAAAGAAATGACTGCAAACTGGGAGTTGAACCTACAAGGCTATCGAGATTTATATTTCACCCGCTGAACCACACACACATTTCTACTTCAATATTTTCAGGTGCATCTCTTGGTTTGACAGACATGCTATAATATCAGACCTTATGCGGCCGCACTATCGGAACAGCCTCAAGGCCGCCCCTGTGTAGCACCAACTGACAGTTGATTAGTTATTTTAATTTTTTTTCTTTAATCCTATATATTGGGGTTCACAAAAATATTACAATTGTACGGACTCAAATTCTCACGTGCTAATCCGAAATCATAGAACAATTATTAAGAATCAATCCAACCCATACCGTAAACGAAGCCCAGGCCCTCTCAAGTCATGATTTGCCACTCACACACCCACCAAAATCAATGGAATGCACCAATCCACTCTTCATCTCAGGCTCCAAGGGGATCAGGATTCCTTGCCATCCGTTTTCTCGGTACATGCAACTCAGGGAAGAGCAGATCGATGTTTTTCTTTTGATGATTATCCTTTCTATTATATGATCTAGTAACCTCTGACAAATGTTGTCAACAAGAGCGAGGCCAACCATTATTGGTATTTTGAATTTGAACTTTTGAAGACCTCTAGTGATCCGGAAGGAAACATTGGTTGATGAATGATTATGACCTTCTGCTGCAAGCACAGCTGTGGACGTACTTCCAATTACCAAATTGCAATATTCTGCCCTTTTGGGGATCTTAATCAAGCGTGTAATGATATGATAACGTACTGTACTATTAGTTAAGTGACGATGTAAAATTTCATCACTTGTCTAATGCGGTAAGTCATATTATCATAGATTTTAATGTGGTCAATTATCTTTTATGCAATAGAGAATAAGGCTTCACTGAAGTTTTTGTCAGGATTCATTTCTTCTAATTTTGACTTGTTTTAACTTCATTTTGCTGATCCGAGCAAAACTTATGTAGTAAATACATGCACGACTATGATAGAATTCTCAGTTTGACTTAAGTAAAGTTATGATTTTTTAGTTTCTGAGAAACAACATTGAAAAATGGAAGACAAAAATAATTGATTGTGACTATGTTTTTATCATTGATAGAGTAAACGCTCGTTCGTCACAAGAAAAACATGACTAAAGTGTGTCCTTTACCCTCACTAAGTCTATAAGCCATGCTTCTGGCACCGAGCAGTGACTCTTGTTGGTTCGTTTTCTATCGACTCCGATCCCTCGCCTCTGGGTTTGGGTCTACTCGTGTTTTTCCACCATTTGGGATCTTTCTAGGTTCGAGACTAGTACGGGACCAACGATGGTGACTGGAGCATGATTCTCTCGTCTATCTCGTTAATAATTTTATCACAGTTGCCAAAGTTTGTGTGAATTGTTGGATCATGGAACCGGAGGTTGCTTATTCATTAGCCTATGTACCTATCTTAATATGATGTATGTTTTGAGTTGAATGTCGACATGCAAGACCGTAATTCTATCGCCCCACCCACATGGCTAAAAGAATCAGTAATCATTTCTGGCATCTAATATACGGATTTTTTTTATCTTTTTTTTTTAGAATCATCTAATATGCGGATTACGTTTTTTGTTTGCACAAAATAATTTGTGCTTTAGTGCTTTTAAGAAGTATTCCTTGTTGGCGTGATTAATAACCAGTCATCATGGTCAACTTGTGCAATATGTTGTATCTCCGACAACTTCTCTCTATTATGTAGATTTAAAAGTTAAAATCTCTATAATTTTTTATTAGCTTGCAATTTCAACTTCTCTATCATATTCTATTATTCATTTTTCATAATTAAATATAGTAATACTTTTAAAGTTTTAAAAATGCTATCAAATAATTAATAATTAAATGAAATATAATTTGAGGAGAGGAAAGAAAAAAGTAAAAACTTTCTAAAAAGTGATTCCTATAAGTTTGACATTTGCTGTAAATATAAGAATTTTTGTTTTATCTGAAGACAATTTCTCTAAAATAGGGATAGGTGTAAAGAATCTGTTTGAATTTTTAGTTGCGGTCAAGCACTTGTGCATGGAATCATGATTTAATTACTAGTTTGTTCTCTTTTGAAGAAGCAGAGCCTATCAGTTTGAGAAGGGTTGATGATAGATTTGTTTGGAAGTTGGAAAGAAATGGTAAATATTCGGTTAAAGATGGCTTATTCTTTTCCTTTCCTTTCTCCCATTCTAATTCTTGCAGTCCTTTTGAGCTATCGGTAAATACTGATTTTTGAAAGGAGCTATGGAAAGTGATGATTCCTAACTCGGCCAAGATTCATATACGGAAAGTTTGCCATAATATTCTACCATCGATGGAGAGACTTATCCCTAAAAGGGTGCCGTTGGAGATACATGTATGTGTACTTTGTGATAGTGCAATTGAGACAACATTACATATTAGTCGTGATTGTCCTTTTACAAAGCAAATTTTTCAGAGCAAAAGGTGTTTTGGCTCAAATTTGTTAGAATCAACATGGACTGGTCACACATTAACATATAGTAAATTGATAATTAACTTAATGTCAAAACTAGTTCAACATGGACACAAGCTGAAAATCAATATTGTAACTTAAGGAAAGAGTGTATCAATTCATTAAGGTAAGTAATCATATTCTTAGTCTGCAAGAAAGACTACAATGAAGTGTTACATTTGGAATCTAACTAGGAAACCTAATCCGATAAGGAATGCTTCAATGAGAAGCTTCTTGAGGGTTAAGTCACCTATATATATGGATGAATTGGTCCACGTTGCTACCACAACCTATTTGCATAAGTTTTGTCTATTGAGAAGCAAGTTGGTAAGTAACAGAAGGTCATATTCTAGAGATCGAGTTTAGCAGCTACAGAAGATGGAATCCATGCCAGTAATTGCTAAAGGTAAGTTTTGATTTTCATGTGATTGTTGTCGAGCTTGTATGCATATGATTGTGAGCATGATCTTGTATGGTTTTACAAAATTTGCTTGAGTCCTCATGTAGTTATTTATGATCTGTTGAATTGGCTAAGTCTATTTGTTCATGAACTATCTTTGTTGAGTTTGGGTGAGTTTAGGATTAGGAAAATTATTAGTTCTGGATAATGTTTTTTATGTACCTTCCATGAGAAGGAATTTGGTTTCAGTTTCTCTTTTAGTAAAATCTGGTTGTAGACTTGTTATGGATAGTAATGGAATTCTTATTTCTAAAAATTCTGTTCAAATTGGTTATGGTGTTATTATGAATGACTATTTATAGTTAAATTGTTCAATGGCTCAACAAGAAATTTTACTTGTTGAAAATAACACTAACAGTACTAGCACTTTAACAGGTATTAAAAGAACCAAACTAAATGAAAAGTCTGCATTTTTATGGCATAGAAGACTCGACCATGTTTCAAAAGAGAGACTGAAAATTTTGATGAAAAACAACATCCTAAATGAACTTGATTTTTCTGATCTAACAGACTATGTGGAATGCTTTAAGGGAAAAATAACTAATACTAGAAAGAAGACTGCATATAGAAGTCAAAATTTATTAGAACTCATTCACACTGATATATGTGGATATGTGGACCATTTAGGCATCAAACTATCTGTGGGAATGTGTATTTTATCACATTCATTGATGACTTTTCTAGATACAGTTATATTTATCTACTTTTAGAAAAGGCACAAGCATTGAAAGCCTTTCAAAGCCGGCCAACAAAAGGGTCTATTTGCCTTGTTTTTGCAAGACAATGGAATTTAAGCTCAATACACAACACCATATAATCCACAACAGAATGATGTTGCAGAGAGAAAGAATAGGACTGTTTTGAACATGATTAGGTGCACGATGTGTACAACTGGTTTGCCTAAATTTTTGTGGGGTGAGGCTTTAAAAACTGCAAATTATATTTGCAACAAGACACCTAGCAAAGCTATAGAAAAGACTGCTTTTGAGCTTTGGTGTGGTAGGAAACCTAGTTTTCATCACTGCCATGTTTGGGGATGTCATGTAGAAGCTAGGATTTATACTCTAAGCTTGAATAAACTTGATCCCAAAACTGTTAGTAGCTATTTTATAGGTTATCCAGATAAATCTAAAGGCTATAAATTATATTCTGCCCATCATTCACCTAGAATTTTTGAAACACATCAAGTAAAGTTTCTAAGTGAAAAGGTTCACAATACAAACCTTGAGGATTTAACCTCAGATTTTGAGGAAATTGTGTCAAATGAGAATATAAGTGTAGCATTGCCTTTAGAACAAGATGTAACTGATCAAGTATCTGACCAAGTACCTGTAACTGGTCAAGTAACTGACCAAGTACCTGTAGCTCCACCTAATCCTGACAATCCTCAGCCTAGAAGATCACAGAGAGTAAGAAAACCAACTTATGGGGGGGGGGGGGGGAGAGAGTGACTACATTGTTTATCTGTAAGAAGCAGAAATTGAAATGGACTGTGTAGAGGATAATGATCTAACTACATTTAATCAGGCCATTAAAAGTAGTGAATCTCACCAGTGGCAGCTAGCAATGGAAGCAGAAATTGATTCCATGAGCCAAAATGCAGTTTGGGAATTAATTGAACCTGACCCTAATCAGAAACCTATAGGTTGTAAATGAGTTTTCAAAACCAAAAGAGATGCAAATGGCAATGTAGAGAGACATAAAGCAAGATTAGCTGCCAAAGGTTTTACATAGAAGGAGGGCATTGACTTTACTGAGACTTTTTCTCTAGTTTCTACAAAAGACTCGTTTAGGATAATCATGGATTTAGTGGCTCATTTTGATATGGAGCTGCATCAGATGGATGTTAAAACAGCTTTTTTGAATGGTGAACTAGATGAAGTGATTTATATGAGGCAGCCAGAAGGGTTTGTACAAGCTGGAAGTGAAAACTTAGTGTGCAAGTTAAGAAAATCAATCTATGGCCTAAAACAAGCTTCTAGATAGTGGTACAAGAAATTTGATTATGTGATTTCTACTTTTGGATTTATAGAAAATTTGGTGGATGAGTGTGTTTATTTGAAGACAGTTGGGAACAATTTTATTTTCCTAGTTCTCTATGTGGATGATATTCTCTTGGCTAGCAGTAACCTAAAATTGCTTAAAGATACTAAGGGTTTTCTGTCAAGAAATTTTGACATGAAAGACTTAGGAGAAGCATCCTATGTACTAGGCATTGAAATTAAAAGAGATATGGCACATAGACTACTTGGTTTGTCTCAACAGAATTATGTTACCAAAATTCTAAAGATTTTTGGTATGGAGAAGTGTGTAGCTGGAGAAGTCCCCATGTCCAAAGGAGATAAACTAACCAAGAAGCAAAGTCCAAAAAGTGATGTTGAGAAAGAAAATATGGAGTCAAAGCCTTATGCCAGACTTGTAGAAAGCCTCATGTATGCACAAGTCTGCACTAGGCCAGACTTGTCTTTTGCAGTAGGGATTTTATCAAGGTTTCAATCTAATCCAGGCCATGAGCATTGGGTAGCTGGGAAGAAAGTGTTAAGATACCTGTAGAGAACTAAAAGTCACATGCTACTTTATAGGCAAGTGGAGGATCTGAAACTTGTTGGATTTTCAGACTCAGATTTTGCAGGGAATTATCCAGACTCTAAGAAGTCAACTTGTGGATATGTATTTATGCTTGCAGAAGGTGCCATTGCTTGGAAAACCATGAAGCAAACTCTGGTTTCCACCTCCACCATGCAAGCTGAATTTATTGCAGTATATGAGACTGTGTGTGAAGGACTTTGGATTAGGAATTTCTTGATGCAGACCAAAGTATTAAGTCACATTGTGGCAGGCACACTTGTGATTTATTGTGACAATGAGGCTCCAGTTTTCTTTAGCAAGAACAGTAATAGATCAAATAATTCCAAGCATATTGATTTAAAGTATTACAGTGTTAGAGAAATGGTAAAACATGGTGAAATAGTTGTTTTAAGCATTGACACGAATTCACAGCTAGCTGACCCCTTCACCAAGGCATTGTCAGTAGCAACATTCCAGAAGCATACAACAAGTATTGGAGTTTTAGCTAATTTAGATGCTTAGGTTTAGTAGAGAGTTAGTCCAGTTGGTAAGTAACAGAAGGCCATATTCTAGAGATCGAGTTTAGTAGCTACAGAAGATGGAATCCATGCCAGTAATTGCTAAAGGTAAGTCTTGATTCTTATGTGATTGTTGTCGAGCTTGTATGCATATGATTGTGAGCATGATCTTGTATGGTTTTACAAAATTTGCTTGAGTCCTCATGCAGTTATTTATGATCTATTGAATAAGTCCATCTGTTCATGAACTATCTTTGTTGAGTTTGGGTGAGTTTAGGTATATTTTTTATGGATTTGGAAGGAGAGAAGAGTTTGGGACAATAAAAGTTGTCAACAGCTTGACGTGCTTCTCAGGTCTATTGCAAGGCTGCATGGTCTAGTTTCATGACTCTAAACCGGCTAACTGCATGTTGGAAAGATCCTTCCTCCGGTATGTTAAAAATAAATGCGGATGGTTCTTTTAACCATGTTACAATATTGGCCAGTGCTGGCTTTGTAGTGCCTGATACATATGGAAGCATGGTTGCTGGTGGAGGAAGGGCAGCCTTTGGTTTGGTCTCTCCTGAACATACAGAGGTGTTGGTGTGTGAGATAGCAATTGATATTGCCTTGGATCAAGGCCTGTTACTGACAGTGATAGATACTGACTCACAGTTGGTGCAGCGACAATTTTGCGGCTCTGAGGGGATTTATACCTCCTTTTTGGGACATATCTTTGATGATTTGAGCTCCATTTTGCCATGTTGGCATCTCATCAGAATTCGTACTAGAGGAAATGCTAATATGGTGGCACAACTAATGGTTGCGCATACTAGCTCTCTAGTACAGGAATGCTTTTATTTTTCCCCTCCTTAGCTGCTATTATTGTCATATGTAATTTTCCAAATTCTCAATAATGGCCGACCTCTTCAACCTCCAAAAAAAAAAAACAATAATAAAAGATTTTGAGAAGCTACTGGATATGCTCTTAAGAGATTATCTGATGTAAGTATTTATTTTGAGTTAAATCAATGGATGAAGTGTCTCCCTCCAAAATAAGAATCTTTTTTCCCTAAAAATATTATGAGGACCTTTGATAAAAAAATAGTATGAGGTTGAAAAAATCAAAAGCATTTGAGAGAGTACTTCAAAAAAAAAAAAAAGGAAGGAGGAACGGTAATATCACAGTGCTAATTCAGAGGAGAGATCAAGAAGAAACTGAGTCAATTCTGTAACAAAACAAAGAGTAAATGTTATTAAAACCTAACAAAAAAAAAGTGGTTTTATCTATTTTTGGTAGCCTTCTCTTTGCAAGTGCAAAGTACGAAAACCTTCCAAACTGAAATAACTTGACCTCTGACTGAAACAGCCCGCCGGAAACCTGAAAAGCTGAACGCAATCTGCTTATCACGATGACACCGACCTAGCTAATAGCTATCTCCTACTCTGAAGTCTGAATGCATGATGCAAGACGAAGAGAAAGCAAAGCTGGATCTCCTCACGAGGACCACCCGGCGCTCTTGCAGTACCGTAAGAACAATTCCTTCAGCCCTTTTATTTATTTATTTTATGACGTTAATTTTTGATTATTTGCCGAGAACAATACCATACCGTTTATGTTTTCTGTTTTCTTGGGTGGCTGGTGGGTACTGGGTAGGGTTAATTGTTTTGGAGTTGACTAGTGTCAGATCCATCGACCCCTTTGATGATTATAATTCAGGTATGAATGGCCTGACCAATTGGAATCTCAAGTTTCTCCTTTTGTCTTCAGGGTAGCCCACCTCTGTTCTTGAGGACTCGGAAAGAGCCAAAGGCGAAAGACTGAATAATTTGTTTGTTTCTTTTGTTCTAGAGTAGCTACTGGAAGGTTTTGTTGTGTTTGTTGAATAACAAGATTTACGCTCTGCCAGTCTTGTTTTGTATCGTTGCTTGCTGGCTAGCTAGGAACCACCTAAACCTCAAATGCAATACTCTCCATCAGTCGAAGTAGTAGCGATATTAAGAGACTGTGGCACGGTGATGCTCTAGTTTTAGGAGGTGTAAGCTTCTACTACTGAGAGCTAGTCATTCTTCACCCCTGTTCCGGAGAAACAGAGAGATACCACTGATTCATTTTCATGATTATTGAGGCACTTTTAAAGCAACTGATCAAGGGGTTGGAGGCCCATACTCGGGGTTACCACGACTGTTGAACAGAAAAGCACCACTTCTTGACGATGATGTTGATGATTGATCGACCACCCTGTGTCAAAGCTCTTGGATATGCTATGCGCTATGCTATGCCAATCCCACCTCACCTATGTTCCTAGCCGAAATGAACCTTGGTTTGGAAATTTGCTGCTGGGATGGTTTCTGTTTGGATGAATCCTCGTGGTTTCTCAAAACATCTTTCGTTATCAAGAGAGGGAGCTAAGGTACAGGTTGGTTAGAACTAGCTTAGGGACATGGAATATTGCGGAATGAGGATGAGGTCTATTATCACTCATATAGAGATTATTCTTTCTTAGTATATCTGTAATGCATTTTCCAAGCAGTTCACATGGAATATCGATCAATACCTCTCCCCGATGAGCATGCTTCAAGGTGATCGGGTTTCAGGATATTGTTCGAAAGACTCCTTTGTCTAGCTGCTGCTTTGTCAGTTACACTAGGTACCTGAACTTACCAGACAAATCCATCTTCTTCAAGGTTCAATGCAAGCATTGGCCTCAAGGAATGCAAGGGGTTTTGCTTGGAATACTGCTCGTGTACAGCAAATATATATTGCCAGGAAGCCGCTGCTTGCTTTGATTGAATTGGTCCGAGGTTCAGTGACCATAGTAACCTAAGAGAACACCCAGTGGTTGTCAAGACCTCTATATAGGACCGAGGTTCAGTGACCACAGTGACCTAAAAGAACACCCAGTGGTTGCCAAAATGTCAAGTCCTCTATATAGGGATGACGACTTCAGAACAAGGTACCTTTTACTTGATATTTTGTTTCTTTTGCTGCCCAATGGTTGGATAACATTTTGTCTTAAGGACATAACATCATAATTGCATGAAAAATATTGCTAAAATAAGTTTGTGTCAGAATCAAAAGTAGCTGCAATGAGATACAAAACGATATAAAATAAATCTGGAAGAACAACTAAAACCAAGCTTAAGATACAAAACGATGCACAGATTCCAACAAACATAAGCCCTAAACTGATTCAAACTCGAAAATCCAAGAATACTTTGGTTCTAGGCTGACTTCCTCGAGGAGCAAGCTTAAGAACCTTGGGAATAATTCTTGGACTTCTGCACAGACTTCTTCATAGTACTCGGCAATTTGTTCAGAACTTAGATGGTCACTTTGTCCATGCTTGTGCTCGACGATATTCCCGTAGGAATAACACGAGTGTCTCTATGTCCTCATTTTTGTATTTGCTATTCTTCCTCTCACCCACATCCTTTGGTAGAGCTTCCTTTAGATGTTGTCCATTGTTGCTTTGAATAGTGTCTATCCAGTTATGATACTCGAGAAACTTAAGATCCTTCACTACTTTGCTTAGGCTTTCGTCTAGATAGCCTCTTTCATTAGCCAAGTAAATCCGTTGGAAGCACCACATGTACGCCGTATAATTCATACCACATGGATGAGTGATTAGCTTATGAACCAAGTCCCTATAGCTGAAAAAAAAAAAAAAAAACATAATTTGGAAACAAAATTCGATTGTTATCTAATTTAGAATAACAAAGCCGTTACCAACAAACTTACAACTTGGTACTCTTAAACATCATTAACACATTAAAGTTTGTACCAAACACGTAATGATGGTGCCATATCTCAATCCAAATATACAAAACCATAGGGCATTTAAATCAGATCCTATTTGCATAGCGGTATGATTTGTTTCTAAAACAGAGTTTTTGATTGAATAAATAGATCAAAGCCAGTGAGTTACACACGAAACCTCCAAAACTGTTTTATATTAGAAAGTTGGTCAGTTTGAACGTGAAACTCAAGTATTGATAGCTCAACCATTGTCTACAATCATAGGGCTTTTAACACTGATAATTCTATTTGCATGGTGATATGATATGTTTATAAAACAGACTTTCGGATTAGAAAGTAGATCAAAGTAGGTGAGTTAAATTCACTAATCTAGAAGTTTAGAACAATTACTAGAAGTGAAGAGTCAAGAAATTTACTTAATATCATCTCGGTCGAATTAGTTGAAAAACGCTTCATCATCCTGAGTAAGAGCCTTCTTCTCCTGGTATCTTACCCTCATCAAGTCCCTAAGATTTTTGAAGTTATCCCTTTTGATTGTTTCTTCATTGGTTTCTGGATGTGCCTCTAGGTACTCCTGTAGGCTCGAGCTGATGTTTAACATCTTCAATTTGTTATCTTGAATGGCAAAATTCTTTGGGTTATTGAGGCCTGTATGAATAAACCCTTTGTCCTGTAAATATTTTGTAGCCCGTATCTGTTCACTGCACAATAGGTTTCCTTGTCAGGTTATTACATATTTACTACACGTGCTTTTGAGAGATTAAAATAGACTTACCGTATAGCTTGCTGCCACCAAATCCCATCTCCTCCTCTCCAATCAGCCAACAAAGAGTGATACCTCTGTTAGAATAGTAATATCCTTTTCTTTTTTGTACTGTAGCTGAGGAAAATGGGTGCCAAAATAGACTGATGGCCGACTTGGCGAGTTGCACTGAAACAACTCATTGCTTCCCTCTTTTCAGATTTACGAAATTCCACAAAGCTAGCTCTTAGTTCCACCTCTCCCCGAAGTCTTATTATTGCATGTTTTCGTCGATAATCTGTAATCTGATAACCAATGACATCTACACCAGATACTTCGTTCTACGGGGGGAAAAAAAAACAAAACAAGAAACAAATCATTAATCACGTATGAGGTTATGTTACCACATTATCAGCCAAGTTTGATTGTGTTAAACCTTTCTTAATGCACCTCATTATTCCTAGACCGAAAAAAGAAAAGAAAACAGAAAACATACCTCATTATTCATCCTCCTCCTTTTCCGGTTCATGGCAACAGCCCTTAGAGATTTGGTGTCGTATTGCCGTATCTTGGGCTCCGCGGACAGTCTTTTAAATGAATCCGTAACCATCTTGTTAACTGTAAATCGATGTGGCATAATGTCATTGTTTGAGTTGCAGGCATGCATCATATAGGGTAGAGAATACAGTATTCAAGATTACATGATTGTTCTGGCAAAACTTTGAAGTATAAGAGTAGTCTGATAGGTGAAATTAACAGTAGAAATCAGATTGAAATGTGGAAACATTGAAAAACATGGTGCATGATTGAAAAACTTAATTTCCTAAATCTGCAGGTTGTGGAATTTTCAAGTACACAACACGAATGTACAAGCCATTTAAGGTATATGGCTGAGAAATAGCCTAGATGTGAATTCTGAACATGAACAAGAGTGAAAGCTAAGATGCTTGAGAAGATAACATAGTGAGATCTAGCGGGAATGAGCAACCATAAGTAAATTTAACACAGTGAGATCTAGCATGACCATTGAGACTTGTGAGAGTACCTGAGAGAGAGAGAGAGACCACTTCTTTTTGGGCACCAGAGATCCGAATTCTCTCTGGATAAACGTCTCTCACGGAGAAGAGGCAGGCACTTTGGGAAATGTCCTTTTCACCCTCAGCTTTTTGGATTGGGCTAATATATGACTGGATCTGGCCCTTGTTTTTTCACTACCCAAACTTTTGACTCATTTATTTATTTTTATTCTTTTGCTTCTTAATTTATACTGTGTAAAAACAGATATATTTATTTGGAACAAAGAGTTGACATTTGAACTTTCCCCTCCAATTTGAAGTCAGTGACCACCCAAATTCATCATCTTGTGGGGATTAACTTGTGTTTCCATTTCCTGAAGTCTTGTTTACTGATTCCATTGGGTTTATGTACCCGTATTTTTAGTATTTTTTCGCAGATTGGTAGATTTTGTATGTTATTTTGTACTCCATTGAACTTTATTTCACTGTCTGCTACAACACCAATCTCAGCTATTTATCATCTTCTCTCATGTCCAATGTTCTAAAGTTCTAGTGTAGGGTTTGAACAATTGTGGTGCTTTAAATAAATTTTCAATTTACTGATGCTCACTTGCTCTTTTAGATTGATACTTATTAGATATGGTTTACATTGCAGGTTGAAGTGCCCTCCATACTTTTAGGATTTTAGGGGAGCATCCCTATCTGTGGGCATAATATATTATTGGTGATAAGATAAGTTCTGCATTTAAGAAGTCTTTTACGTACCAAGAATAGGCGACGCAGCATTGGACTCTGCCAGCATTGTACCAAGAATGTGATGGTGTTGTTGATATTTGTGCAGTATGTATTGGATTTGGCAGTGCTAAAAGGTCGAGAAATTAAGTAATATTGTAGTTAACGTTGATTTTGATTCGGTTTGGGTGTTTTCATTTTGATTTTCCTACCTATAATCAATTACAGATTGTTGGACGCCTGGACACATATATATTAATATTCCTTTAGAATCACTATATGCATTTTCTTTCATGTTGCATATAAAGTGTTTGATGAGGATTACGTTAACTCGATCTTCATTGGAGTTCCATTTTCCCTCGAGTTGAGAGACATGATCTCCTCAGTAAGACATGAGCCGATAGCTATTAAGGGGCAGAGTGCAAATAATTTTTGCCTTCAAAGAAGTTTGTACCGCACGGGCCCACTCAACTTAGTATTTTCATTTTGAGAAAAAACCTCAAACAGAGTATTTTCCTTTTGAGAAAAAACCTCAAACAGTATTCAAACTCCAAGTCATATGACACTATAGTGCCTCACCTTAATTTAGGACCTCAATTTGGTTTTACTAATTAACTTTCTATAATTAAATCAAACAATGGACACGCATCTTCTTTTAATTAGAGTAGAGGGCACCTTTAAAACGGTGTTAAACGTTACTGTTAAAAAGTTTGTTGGATAGTAATTGTTTAGAAAATAGAAACAGGAGATAAAATTCACAAAAGCTGCAGCCTGCAGGGACAAAAAAGAAACAGGAGATAAAATCTCAAAATCAGCTTCTTCAGGCCATCATAAGTTGCCACAATATACCAACAATCTCTCGCACAGCAGCATAGCAGCATGCACACTCCCATAATTACATAACATTGTGCCAAACACCAAAACACATAAAGTAACTGAGATTATACATCCAAGATTAAGAGGTGGCCAGTCGTGTACCAATCCAAATTGAACAAAAGCACAACATCAGTACTCCAATTCACTAGCACTACAATTTGACCTTGTTTTATGGTTTCCGTGAACTCAAGTTCGATGCCATCCATCTCCGTTTCCGAATCTGCTTCCTTATCTTATTGCATGCAGCCTGTGAGATCACGTTTTATCACAAGAGAATAGATAACTTAGATCATAAACAAATTATTCTTTTGATTCATGGGATCTAACAATACAAAGAGTTCATATTCAGACGTGCGTTACCTGTTGAAGCTTGCACAATCGAGGATCGTTAGCAGGCTGCATCATACTGCTGCTGCTAACAATCTCTTTTCCTTCTTCACATTCTCTGAAACATGAAAAGATCAGAGATTATATAAGCTGCACAAAATGATAAAGGAGGTCCCATCATATATATGAAAAGAAACATGAAGAAAATAACAACTTACAACGTGAAGCCTGATTCAAGTTTGAATTGACCAAGACAGTTAATATCTACTTCACGCATAGTAGTATCTAGAGTACGGATACGCCTCTTTCCTTCTTTGTAACTAATATCAAATGTGGTGATCCACAAACGTTGTTTGTTGACGTATTTCATGATAGTTTGCAGAAAGCAAAAGTTCAAGCCCCCCAAATGAACCAAACACTCAGTCCTACCATAACAATCAGAATCCATGTGAAAACACGTACGCAAGCCATGCAGCGGGCGTGGTTAATTTGTCCACAGAGTACTCTATACTACCGTCTGCCATTTGTTTTGTCATAAGAGAGAATGCTATAACTGTTTCGTTTCCAGATAAGGCATAAATAGTATTATCTATAACCACAGCTTTCCCATGAAAGGGATAACAAATATCCGAATTGAAATCGGTAGGGATATTAACCTCTCTCCATTTATCCAAAGTCACCTGATATACCCACATCTCACATTTCTCATGAGGCTGCATAGAAACCAGAATACAGCCATAACAAATAGCATAACCATTTATTCTAGTTGAAGACCAATCCTTCTGATAGCAAGGAAATGGAGAGCATCTCTTCCAGGAGTCAGAGTGTGGATCATAAACCTCAAAGGCTGGGTCTGGCATTCCATCCGAAGTGTAGGCTGTGGGATGTGCAAGATGATAAAGCTTGCCATAAGCTGAAATAAGAAGTGCAGCTGTTTTGTATTGCTCAGGCGGCTTGAACGGCTTCAATTCCTCAGTCACTACGTCGAAAGTGCATGCTTGATATGAGTGATAGCCGCGGGTACTGCACCCCTTGAGCCACGATTGGCTAAAACCCTCACGTTGCAATAAATATAATTTGGTGCGGCTGTTGACCCTGGTAGCCCCCAAGAGATATTCTGCTGGGACATCAAGATTACTTCTATCAAAAAACTTGAATACAGGATCAAGAAATTCACCACCTTTCCCCAAGATTTTTCCCCCTTCGATCTTTACTTCATATAGGACATGTCCACTTCCACTGCCTTCCAACTTCAACAGAAAATAAACACTTCTGCACTCCCCCTCCTTCAAAACAAAACAAGGAGTCCCAATAAGAACCAATATCAACACCAAACAATCTACATTCTACTTTACTAATTCAACAACACCCCAACGTCATAAGTAATCACTCCAATCCCTAATTCCAGTTTTAGCAGTCGAGGGTTTCAAATCAAATTCTCTACGTATAACTCAACATCGATAATTAAATTAAAGGGATAATTCCTGCGAAAAAATAACTAAAAGAAATATAAGAAAAAAAAAAGGACCTTAAGTTGCGATCTGCTTCGGCTAAGTTTGAGCCATGATCCGGTTCACTGAGCTCCCGGGGGCATGGCATGGTTACTGATAAGTTAAAAAAGTATTTAGTTAGAAATTACGAGAGTGAAAAACGTAATTCAACTTATTAAAATACTCTTAAATAGGAAACCGACACCGACCTGAGTAGCGGCGCTCCGAGATGGTGAATTCAATTGAAGCCGCGGAGGAACAGAGAGACTGATAAATACCTGGGTATTAGGGCAACACAAGCTGGGTTGGGCTTCTTCTGATTTTATTGGCCCTTGTGCAATTCGTTGCCCACTTATTCTAGGCCCAAAATAAAAATCGATTCGCAAAGGGCAACGAGTATAATCACCTTCTTCTTCTTCTTCTTCTTCTTTTTTTTTTTTTTTTTCCGTGTGTATTAACTAACCTCAATAAGGTTATTCCTAGGGTTTACAGTTTCTATATATCTAACTTTGACTATATTCCCTAGGGTTTACAGTTTCTTCGAGTTTTTGTTTTATTTTTATTTTTATTTTTTTTTCCAAGAGGAAGAAATATAAAAGATACATAAATACTCAATTTGAAAACTAAAAACCGTATAGCGTATACAAGTAGAACAACAAATAGAATGAGCAATGAGCCAGAAAAAGGAGGCTAATGATTGAAGATTCTTTTTTTTATTTTTTCATCGGCCAAGGGATTTTTTTTTTAATATGATTTTTGATTTTTTTCCTACTCAATTTGTGTGCCCTAATTTATATTGTTTTATTATCATTGTTTTGATGCTGAACCAATCGCTTTTGATACCTCTGCTATGAATCGGTTGATGAGGATTACGTTACCTTGATCTTCATTGGAGTTTCATTTTCCCTTAAGTTGAGAGACATGAGCAGTACTAAGTCGTTAGATAGTAAGGGGCACGCTGCAAACAATGAATAATGTAATGCTTCACGCCTTTGGCTTTTCAATATTGCAGTGTCGTATAGCACCTCTGCATGATATTTTTGCCTCCAAAAGAAGTTTGTACCGAACAAGTCTAATAATAACAAAGTGAACTAATAGTGGACATTGAACGAGCCTAGTATTAACAAATTGAACCAATAATATTAACAAACTGAACGAGCCTATTATTTTCATTTTAAGAAAAAAAAAACACAGGGTATCCATACGACGCATTAGTTAATTTGGTTTTACTAATTAACTTTCTACAATTAGACCTAATAATGGACACACGTCTTCATATGGTTGAAAACTTAGGATGCTTACGTGAAAACTTCACTCATGAGAGGATCCGCTCTCCTAGATGAGTTCTTTTTCGTCGACAAAAGCAAACAAAATTTACTCAATACTAAACCAAAATGACTCAAAAACCGTGAATACTTCACAAGACTTAGAGATGATGCACAATACGTTTTACAAGATATAATATTAAAATCAGATATAATTTTAAAATCATCTTTTTTTTCAAAAAAAAAGTTTTCAAATAGAAAATGTAAAAAAATAGAGACTATAGGCACTACTAGAAAAAGAGCCTAAGGGGACATATAACATGTGTGCTTTTTGATGCCTATAGGGATAAATATGTGTCCCCATTGAGCTATAGAGACATATATCATGTGTGCCTATTGCTAGTGTTCATATTGTTAAATGGAACACATATCTCAGGTGTCCCCAAATAGAAGCGTAGGTCCCTTGGGTTTCTCTACACTATAATTTTGGATTATGTATTAAGTATTGTACTACACATGTACAAATACAGCAAAAATACACTCACTCTTTCTTTCTTTTTTTCCTGGTTCCCTGACCATAATAGATTCAAATCAATCCTAGGCAATTGCAATAGTACAAAAGTACTCCAATATGCATTAGAAACCATATCAAAGAATAAAAACATTAATCGTAATCCCATTAATGAGTAAGTATTTCAATGTTACAATAGAATAAGTAACTATATCCAACTACAAAATTTCAATCCAGTGGATCATTAATACATGAAAAGGCTAAGTACTTCAGCAACACTTGGTCCAACAGTCCGACCCACTCCAACATGAAATCAAACTGCACAAGTATGCAAATTATATGATCAAAGCAGCACTTAGTAAGATGAAGCACATACTACTACTATTAACCTGACCATATTACTACACAATTCAGTCAAGGCATGTTTGCAATCATGGCTACATCTTGAATGAACCTAATTTGTACATGAATGTTTGATGATCAATAAAAAGCTTAGTCTGCAGCCATTGTTATTTATACGCAAATGAAAAACTTCTGATAATAGACATTCTCATATTTGTTTGGTGGCAACTTACAGTCTAAAAAATAGCAGATGGGGCATCGTTGAAAGATACTCGAGCAAGCCCAATGTCTCATATCTTTAATTTGCGGTCAGCATTAGTAATTTTTTGGCTTTCAATCTCGATGAAATACATTTGATGCAAGAAATGCAGACCAAAATGAATTAAATCACTGAAACTGCAGACACTACTATAATTAGTCCAAAATATCAGCCTGTATGAATATACTTTAAACCACCAAGAAGCTGGCACAAGAAAAACTGATAATGCTCAGGGGTAAGACCATCATTTGCCTTGATAACATGGTGAAGGTACGATTCCATCAACCCAAACACAACATAGATATCTCTGAATTTTTCTCGTGAAAAAGGAAGCATAATGTGCTTTATTTCAACAATATCAGGATGATGAAGCAGATGAAGAAGCTTGATTTCTCTCAGGATCCTTGTAGCATTTGAGACATGCTCAAAGACACCATTAATCTTCTTGATTGCAACTTCTTCTCCAGTGTAGGTGTCAACCGCAGAACCCACAACACCATAACTTCCTTTCCCAATGACCTCCTGAACTTTATACCTACTTGCCTTTCTATATTCAGTGAAGAATTCTGACTCTAAATTGCTCTGTACAACAATCAATAACCATCATTTGTAAACAGAAACAAAGAGACTCTTCCATTCTTATAATTTATAACTTTGCTCCAGAAATGGTTTCAAAAACGCATACTACTACCAAAATTAATAAAATCTGTGGTCATAAGTTGATATAATATCATATTGAAATAGGGTTAAAAACAAAGTCAAATAGGCTTAGTTGCTAAAAATGTACATGCCCCCTCCCCCCCCCCCCCCCCCCCCCCCCATGGCAAAAAAAAAAAAATTGAATCTTTATAGAGCAAATGAAACAGGGTAAAGAAAAATTAGCTTAATCGAGCACAATGTCCATGCCTAACCCATCAAAATTTAAAGCTTTGAATCTTTGATCAGACCAAAAACGAGAAAAAGTTTCAATCTTTGCTAACTTTTATTGATCCATTTTCATAACTAACCCAAACAAAAGCCTAACAAATAAAATAAATGCACCATCAATATTCAACCAAACAAACAATAAGCTATTGAACACAAACAAAGAATCAAAATCAGATTAAGACCCAGAATCTGAAATGCAAAGAAGAAGAATGAGAAAGGCACCTTCTTTCCATAATATAAGCTTCGTTTAGTTTACTTCCTAGTTCTTAACATAAGCTTAAGAAGTAAGAGCTCCCCATTTGAAATTTGAAATTGAAAATGAATTTGACTACAATACCTCATCATAAGAAGAGCAGTGCTAGCCTTCTTGACAGTAGCTAGCTTCAATGGTACGATGAAACCAACAACCACCGCTGAAGAACCCAACTGAAGAATCGAATCGAAGAACCAGACTCAAGAACACAAAAGAAAAATCCGGTGAAGAAACTAATGGAACAACACAACCAAAGAACCCAGATTGAACAACCCTTAAACCCAGTCCAGATCTTCAAGTTTCCCACCCCTAACTCATAAGCTACAAATCAAATAACCTAGCTAGATGCAGAGATGGTTTTGGTCAAGGTTCATTTTTGAGAGATGGCTTTGATTGGGGTTTGTTAAAGAGAGATGTGGTGCTGGCTAAAAAGCATCATTACGAGTATCTGAATACGATGCGATCGGATACGTGGATACAACAAATCTTAAATATAATAGAATACGGGTACGTGAATTATACGTCAATTAAATATATATATTTATAAATATATATAATTAGAAAAACTCCAAAATAATAATAATAATAAAATAAACATAAAAAAGTTCTAATTTATACTCAATTCATAATTCAGAAGCCAACATATTCACCAATTGAATTGTGTTGCAATCTCCATGTATCTTTCAATACCAAGTATACGTGTGTGTGTGTGTGTGTGTGTGTGTGTTTATATGAAACAAATGAACCCGAAGCAAAAAAACAAATATGAGAATAAGCACCAAGCTTTAAGCAAATCAGCTTCAGAACAAACATACCCAAATTGAAGCATTCAACTGATTGAAGACGAGGAGCTGCAGAATAAACGTAGCCAAAGCGAATCAAAAAAGAGAAGAGCAACTGAGCAGAAGAGAAGAGACGAAAAGCAAGAGAAATCGGCTAGAAATTGAAGTTCCAATCTCCAAGTTTCAAGCGAATTAAAGAAGAGAAGTCTTTAGCAGAGAAGGTTGCGACTTGGGACTTGCGAATAAGAACAGAAGAAAAGAGATGAAGAGTAGAGAAATCTGAGATTCGGTCTCTGTCTCCGATCTGGGTTTGTGTTTTTTTTTTTTTTTTTTTTTTAGGATAAACGTAAGCATAACCCCCACGTATCCGATTTATTTACATATTTATGTATCGATATAGGATACGGACGTATCCAAATCCAGATATGCGTATCAAAGTTTATCGTACCTGGATCCCGGATCAGTACAGTATACGAAGCCAATTTCACATATCTATGCATCATAGGAGCTGGTAACAGAAGTGAAGAGGCTTTGGGTTGCAATACACAAGAAGAAATGGGAGAGAGAGAATGGGAGATAAAATATGTATTTGGCGTCCATTGTATTTTTATCAAATAGGGACACTTCATCCATCCCTGAGAGTGAGAATGTGGAGATAAAAATATATATTTGCAGTGTGTATGTGGTATTTTTATCAAATGGGGACAATTTATCTGTCCCTTTTTTTTTTCTTTTTTTTTGGAAAAGATGAATCAATTAAGCTGCCCCACAGGCCACAGCTAGCCCAATGGGCTGAAAATAGAAACACAGAACCAGTCTGTTGGACAAGCCCAAATAGATATAAAAGTAAAACGGAAAATTAATTTCCTCCTAGGCTTCGAAAGAGCCAGTATCAGGAAACTAATCCTTAAAACAATAAAACTAAATCATAGGCCCCATAAGAGGCCTAGCCCACTACTGAAACCCTAACTAATGCCGTCCAAACCGCGCCGCCGCCAGCCAATAATCTTCGTCGAAGTGATGCAGTAAACTGAATAACCAGAAAATCAGTAATGGTGAACCGATGCCATCCAACTCCCAATACACAAATCAAAATATAAACAACAACCAAAAGGATGAAATCCCTCACAACAACATCATTTCCTCCACCATCAAGACGAAGAAGAAGCCATAGGTGCCGAACAAGATCCGAGATCCAAAGCATAGAACCAGAAGAAGAACAGTAACAATGGAGAATGGGGGGTAAAATATCCATGTGTGAGCACCCGGCCATACAAGCCTAGGTAAGTGACTTGCACTTTGTAATTACAGCCATAGGAAACCTCCTGCAGTTTGAGGATGGAGAGGAGATTTGTTGTGGGTTGATTGATTTTTTTTTTTTTGTAGGTAGGGCCAATACAGCTACCCTTAAACCATAACCATTAATGAAACCATAGAATACAGGGGGGGACAAAAAGCCTAAACCCTAAATTATAAGAAGCCTTAAGAGAACATTTCGAAATAATATCAGAAGTCCATACTAATATTGTGTATTCTATTACGCACCAATTAGCAAAGAGTGCACAATTGACTACTCCATTTGCTTTACAATTTTTGCGACATACCGGAAAGATAATGCTCACGCGGAGCCATAAAAGACTAATAATATCAACTTTCCCACTATGTTGCCACCAAAAAATAAATCCGGTGACACTTGGCTTCATTCAGACACTAAAAGGCTGCAACCATTGAACAATGCAAGAAGCTTGCCACCGCCCTAGACCGGACACGGCACTCAAGGTGCATAAATCGGGACAACGTCCACCTCGCCCTACAAACCTAGAGCAGGACATTATTATGGGCATAAAGCCACCTAAAACTAAAAAACAAATAAGCATAAAACAAAAGGCAAATTAGAGATCCGCACGCAATCAGCCATCGCCTGGAACGCTCCCACTGTCGCACCTCTACCAGAATCCCCGTCACTCCCACTCCTTGGCTGCCAAACCCCGACATCACCTGACCACCCAACAGCAGATCTGAGGTGGCCCAAAACTGACGACACCCACCAGCCACCGCCCTTCCACTGGCCATCGCCAAATCGATCTGCAATCAAAACAGATCGCACCCTTGCAGTCCAAATCGCCCACCCAGCCAACCCCAAATCTCCTATCGTCGATGCCCAAAGATGAGGGAGATCCAGCTGCCCCACCGGCATTCCACCACCCCTCCTTTGCTTATCCTTCTCACAAACGTTTCCGGACGACAATGACAAGGCCGGGATCGGAAACCTTGCTGCCTTCAACGTACGGCCCCCATAGTGACCACCACTGTTCCACGAGGAACCACAGCGGGACAACCAAACCTCTTTGGCCCGTCCGACGGCGAGTCCTTGTCCGACGACGACGTCCCAAGGACGCGCCGTCGGACTAGGCATGATGGAGACGTGAGGGATCGTCTGACAGTGAGAAGAAAAAAAAAAGAGAAAACTTGAGGAACATCTCTCGTGCTGGACATAGCTAGGTAATACACCACAGAGGGTACAAAATCACCACAAGGGTGAGAAAAAGCTGAAAACAACTTGAGGAAGATGATGAACGATGGAGATGGAAGGAAAAAGAGTTGAAGCCTTTGCTATTGTGGCCTCCCCCAGCTCTTCAACCGTCAATCTAGATCCAGATGGATTAAGATCTGGGTGAGAGAGTGAGGGGGGAAGGGGGGCTTGAAATCTGAGATCGGGTTTCTCTCTCTAGGTTTTAGAGAGAGAGAGAGGCTCTCGTCTAATAGTGGGAAACACTATTCTATCTGTTCCTATTCTATATGTCCCCTTACGCACTTTTTCTAGCAGTGATATATGGATTGTCCAAAGAAAAAGAGGAGTAGAGGGCACCTTTAAAAGTGTATTCTAAACGTTATTATTAAAATTTTTGTTGGATAGTTATTATTTAGAAAATATATATAGACACGTGAGATCTACAAAACCTGCAAGGAGAAAAAAAAGAAACAGGAGATAAAATCAGCTTTTCAGATTATCATAGTTGCCACAATACTCTAAAAATCTCTCTCACAGCAGCATGAATACTCCATAATTACATAACATTGTGCCAAAACCCCAAAACACATGAAAAGTAGCTGAGATACGTACATCCAAGATTAAGAGGTAGCCACTGGCTACGTCATATTAATCCAAATCAAACAAATGTACAACATCAGTACTCCAATTCACTAGCACTACAATCTGACGTCGTTTTTCGGTTTCAGTAAACACCAAACTTTGGTTCTCGACGGGGTCTGAACAGATTGCCCAACAAGGTTAACTTCCGTGAACTCAAGTTCGACGTGATCCATCTCCGTTTCCGAATCTGCTTCCTCATCTTATCGCATGCAGCCTGTGAGATCACATTTTATCAAAGGATAGATGACTTGGATAACAAACAAATTTTTCTTGTGATTCATGGGATCTAACTATACAAAAAGTTCATATTCAGACGTGCATTACACCTGTTGAAGCTTGCATAATCGAGTATCATCAGTTGGCTGCATCATACTGCTGGTGCTAACAATCTCTTTTCCTTCTGCACATTCTCTGAAACATGAAACAATCAGAGATTATATAAGCTGCACAAAATGATAAAGGATGTCCCGTTATATATATCATCAGTAGGGATATTAACCTCTCTCCATTTATCCAAAGTCACCTGATATACCCACATCTCACATTTCTCATGAGGCTGCATAGAAACCAAAATACAGCCGTAACAAATAGCATAACCATTTATTCTAGTGAAAGACCAGTCCTTCTGATACCGAGGAAATGGAGAGCATCTCTTCCAGAGTCAGACTGTGGATCATAAACCTCAAAGGCCGGGTCTGGCATTCCATCCGAAGTGTAGGCTGTGGGATGTGCAAGATGATAAAGCTTGCCATAAGCTGAAATTAGAAGTGCAGCTGTTTTGTATTGCTCAGGCGGCTTGAACGGCTGCATTTCCTCAGTCACTACGTCGAAAGTGCATGCTTGCTATGAGTGATAGCCGCGGGTGCTGCACCCCTTGAGCCACGATTGGCTAAAACCCTCACGTTGCAATAAATATAATTTGGTGCGGCTGTTGACCCTGGTAAGCCCCCAAGAGATATACCGCTGGGACATCAGGATTACACAACCAAGCACGGGCCGATCCTCCCCGATTTTGGATAGTACTCCTCCCCCTGATCATCCCCATATAAGTCTTGCATGACGATTTTTAGTGTGGAGCAAAAGATCAAGAGTTGTAGTTTTCAACGTCCCTGATTCAATTTGAAAACTGATCGTGCGACCAAGGTTAATCTAACTTCAAAGCTCGATTTAGGACGATTTAGACCAAATCTCGCTTAGCTTCAGGTATGAAAGTTAATCACCCTTTTATTTTGTAGAAGTTTATAGTTTACGATTTTTGCATCGGAGGTGGTTGACCAGTGTTGACCGCCTTCTGACCGCTGCGTGTGGCAGCGTGTCAGACCATATTTTAAGTTTATATTATCTGGACGATGATCTATGCATCCATACGAGCGTTTTGATATATCACAAGGTTATTTTAGAAAAAGTTGATAAATAGTGGATTTACGTTTTGACGTTACTATTTACAGTTTTTATGTTTTATCTTCGTTTTATGATCTACAGAGATCAGACCATCGGTTTTGCTTCAAATTGTAATATGTTGATCGTATAACTGTCCCGATAACCTTTTGAGGTCACGGGCAAAGATCTGACAGTTGGATCTTCGTATAATTGTAAAACAGTAATTCAGGAGGCGATTAATGAAGAACCGTCCGTCAGATTTTCGTATAATTTTGATAGGATGTTTCCAAGGGTGATCCATTAGGATCTGACCGTTGGATCATCGTTTAAATTTGATCCGATTGTTGGATCGTCTTTATTTTAGAATCTGACCGTTGGATCGTCTTTATTTCAGAATCCGACCGTTGGATCGTCTTTATTTTAGAATCCAATAGTTGGATTATCATTTAAGTTTATTTCATGCTTCGTTTGCTAAGTAAAGACCGTACTTGATTAGGTACTTGACGGTTTGAGTTGACGAGCATTTGGATTATTGTGATATGATTGGTAGAAGACGCAGCTAGACTAGAGGTGAGTAAATCACACATGATTCATTTAAGAACCGAATTTAGTAAATTATATTGATTTGATAATGATATGCATTACTGTGTGAATGTCTATGTATATATATTATTTATGTGATGATATATATATTTGTTGATGGATTCTGTTGAGAAAACAATATGCATGATTATATTGCTATTATTGTTTAAATGTTTACTTTTCGTGATTTATATGTTGAGAAATGAGTTGAGTTTTATTATTTGAGAAACAATAAATTGTTTTGATCTGTGGAGATCAATAGGTCACGAGTGTGACCATGACATACTATCAGTGAACCACGCTCTCGTACTAGGCTGGTGGTTATTAATAACATTATTATCGTGAACCACGCTCTCGCGCTGGGCTGGTGGTTGCGATCAGTTAGAGCTCTAGTCTGTCTGCCAAATGTGAGTGGTCTTATGAGGGTAACGTTGAGGTTACTTGTGACTCATAAGTATGAGTTTTAGAAGGGAGTCTTGAGAGTACTCATTTCTTTATATTTTAGGATATTTGGAGTTACCTTGTGAGTTTATATTTATTATCATAAATTGTGCAATCTTTAAATTTACTCATACGAGCTTTCAAAAGCTTACCGGGTTTTGTGTTGTTGCAATCCCGGTACACTATTCAAACGGTGTAGTGGATAATCCTGCAGGTCAGGAGAACCAGGGTGGTGATCGAGCTACTTAGTGTAGCAGTATATGATTTATTGCATTTGCTTTTGTGAGGTTTGTTATGCCATTGAGTTTTACAATTTAAGTTTGTGAGAGTGTGATGTAATAAGAATTTGAAGATTTGGTTTTCGTATTATTGTGTGGGTAAGGTGTGATTGTTTATGAAAAAAATTCAGGACGTTTATTCAATTAAGTTATTTAATTTTTGTTTCGGATTTGAATTTATTTATTCAAAATTCAGGACGTGACACATACACACCAATTATGCACACTTGTTGTATATACATGTGGTCTCGCCATACTATACAACACAAGTTTAATTAAGCACATTTGCTTTCTTTCTTCGTATTACTTCTTCAAGTACTTTGATTTTGAAAATTGTCACTCAATTGCCCTAGCACAGTTATCTATGATTAAACATTCTCATACATTGATTGTGATCAGTACCCGGCTATATATTGAGCATGCTCCGTTCAATTCTTTTAAAAACAGCTTAATCGATTCCATATTTCTATGGTCAATTAATTAGTTAATTCAACATTTTGAATAAATTGCTGCTCACTTCCTTCTTTTTGACGAGGCTCTGTCATCTCAATCGGAATCTTTATTATACAAGCTGTTGATATATACCCTAAACCCTAAACCCTAAACCTGAACTCGGGGCCGGAATCTGGGATGGGATCGATGGGCGGACCTGGCGGCAGAGAGCCCGGTGGTGAAGGAATCAGTGAGGGAGGCTCGGAGGGGGTAGCGTCTGGTATCGAAGAGGGAAGGGAGAGATTGGGGTCGGGAGATGAGGCAGAAGGAAGGGACGTGGGCTGAGTAGTAGTTTGAGAAGGAATGGGCTGAGAGGATTGGGCCGGGTCGAGAATAGGAGTGGGTAAAACTGGGTAATCTTCTTGTTCCTCAAGTGGTAATGTAGTTAGAGGCAGCATATGTTCATGGAAAATCACGTCCCGGGAAGTGAACAATTGTTTGCTTTCAAGGTCATAGAGACGGTAGCCCTTTTGGCCATGGGGGTACCCAAGAAAAATACATCGACGTGCACGGGAAGCAAATTTATGAGATGGAGTGAGGTTGGTTGCGTAACACAAGCAACCGAAGACCCGAAGATGTGAATAAGTTGGAGGTGTGCCATGCAAGAGTTCAGATGGAGATTTATTAGAAAGTAGGGGTGTGGGAAGACGGTTTATGAGATAACAAGCGGTTTGAACACTCTCACCCCAAAATTTTAATGGTAAATTTGCTTGAAACCGAAGAGCACGACCAACATTCAAAAGATGGCGATGTTTGCGCTCGACAACCCCATTTTGTTGGGGGGTATAGACGCAAGTATGTTGGAAAATGGTGCCATGCTCATCAAAGAAAGCACGCATGGATGTGAACTCTCCCCCATTGTCGGCACGGAGTATTTTAATGTCACGATGGAATTGTGTTTTTACCCAAGAAAAGAATGATTTCAAGAGTGTTTGAGTGTTGGATTTGAAACTCATAAGATGAACCCAGGTAAAACGTGTGAAATCATCAACAATGGTTAGAAAATAACGAGCCCCAGAATGTGTGTGAGTTTTGTGTGGTCCCCAAATATCACAATGAATCAAATCAAATGGTGCAGTTGTTTTTATTGAACTTGAAGGAAAGGATAAACGAGTTTGCTTTGCTAAGGGGCAAATATCACAAACATGCTTAGGATTAAACATAATTTCTGGAATAACTTGAGATAGAAAATGGACAGGTGCAGAAGATGGGTGCCCAAGACGTTGATGCCAAAGATCCGAGGTGCGGGTGATATGGCTGGCTAGGTGTGGATTTTGGGTTGGTGTGAGGTAATAGAGCCCATTAAAATGCTTGCCCAGGCCAATCGTCCTCTTCGTATCCACGTCCTGCACAACACAAAAATCTGGGTAAAATATCACAATACATTTCAGGGCTCGGGTCAATTTACTCACAGAAATCAAATTCACACGAAACTTTAGCACATGTAGGACCCCATCAAGAGATAAATATTTAGACAATTTAATAGATCCAATGCTTTCAATGGCAGCCTGCCCTCCATTAGGTAATCCAACAAAATCATGGGATGCCTTAATATTATTGTGAGTGGGTGAGAGATGAGATACATGGTCCGTTGCTCCACTATCCACAATCCAATATAAAGTTGAATGAGAGTCATGTTGTATGTCATTGGAATTGGGTGTGAATATACCTGTCGCATTTGCGAATGGTTGATCATTACCATTTTTATTGTGAAGCAAAGCCATGATCTGCTTGTATTCTTCAGCGGTGAAAGTTGGGCTCTCATTGACTAGTTCTGTCTTTACCTCCACATTGTGGGCAGCCGGCCTCTTGTTTCTAGGCTTCACATTCTTTCCATGCCATTTGTGGCCAACTGGAAACCCTTTCAGATAGTAGCATCGATCCACTAAATGATTCTCCTCTTCACAATATGTGCACTTTAGCGGTTTGCGAAAGAAAGGAGTCTTTGGTGTACCTGATGTGCGTGCAGCTTGCATAGCATGAGAAATCGGTGGGTGTTCACGACGGGTTGCCGCTTCCATCTGCCTCTCATGTTGGAGAATGAGGCCATGAACTTTCTTTGTGTCTGGGAGAGGGTTCATCATCAGGATTGAGCCACGAATGTTAGAGTAAGATTCGTTCAGCCCCATTAAAAACTGCATAACCTTTTCTTTTTCTTCTCGATTGGCCAATGTTTTGGCACCATCACAGTTACACATGATGGGTTCTTGATAAGAGGCTAGTTCATCCCAAAGAGCCTTGAGTTTGGTGTAGTGTACAGAAACCGAGTGAGAGCCTTGGCGGCATTCAGCGATTTCTTGTCGAATCTCATAAATCCTGGAATCATTTCCTTGTGAAAATCTGTCCTCAAGATCACTCCATACTGCTGCTGCCGTATCTGAAAAAATCACACTGCGAGCGATGTCGGGCTGGATTGAATGAAGAATCCAGGTCAACACCATGTCATTGCAACGTTTCCACATGGGAAATTTGGGGTTTGTAGCTGGAAGCGGCTGTATTGTTCCATCAATCAATCCTAGTTTGTTCTTGGCGCTGAGGCTGAGACGCATTGAGCGACTCCACTGTCCATAGTTGTGTCCATCAAGTAGTGTGTTAACCAAGACGAGTCCTGGTGTATCAGAATGGTGTAAGACCAAGGGGTCAGGAATCTCCTCCATGGTTTTGGATGAAGACTCGTTTTTGGTTTCTGTGTTTTCAAGAATTTCGACCATGGTGTTAGTGTGGTGATGTTTTGGTGTTTGATTGTAGCGGAAGGATGTGGGCTAGAGACACCAGAATCGGTGCTCTGATACCATTAAGAAAATGGTGTTTAGATATGTGTATTGGCTTAATTGAATATAATTGTACAAGTGAAAGATATATACACTCATCAGTGCTCTATTCTAGGAAAGCTGTAAATACAAATAACTAGGATCCTACAATCAATCCTAAATTGTGTAGAGAATGATGCATGATCCATCATTCTCTCCAACATATCTGCTGTCACTTGAATGCAGACTAATGACATATTTCTTTCCTTTAATATATACCACATACCGCAAAACATAATTAACGACTTCGTAGGTGCCCGTGACATGGTTAGTCCCGCCGACGCCATACATCCGGTGCACCGACACCCGAGCTACCTTGCTATGATGGAGGTCGGCCTGTATCTTGTTAGGAGGTCACCCTCCCATGCTCTCCTAAGGTTTCAAGAGAAGCAATATATACATTGTGTCCCACATCGGAAATATAGAATAGAATAAGACTTCATTTAGCTATAAAAATGGAGTCCACCCCTTCTTAGAATATGATGGGATCCATGATCACTACATTCACTACAAAGGCTGCTTAGCCTCACTACTAGTGGAATCTCTAAGTGGACGTACGACAAGATGCACCACTATACATGCTTGTGTAATTTTTCTCCCCCTCTTCCTTACCTCATACCTAGTTCTCGTTCCTTATTCTCACAAAGAAACATTGGCGCTAGAAGGGTCTCTAGGAGTTGAGCAAGGGTCATGTACGGGAACCGTGAGTCACCGGGTACATGGATACATACAGGGCACCCCTCACCTCCTCACCAAGCCTCCGAGCTTCCGGGTACATCACCTCAGCGGGTACGTGAGTCAGCGGGTACTTGCACATCCCCGTACCTTCAACCTCACTCCCAAGTCCACTCTTCTTCGGGACTCACGAGTACCGATACTCTCCATGGTCACTCTTGGGCCAAGCAATACCACTACCCATCTAGAAATCAAGATCTCGTTCCATAGCTGGCTCGAGACCCATCAGTTATAAATAATCAGGTACCCGGCTTGAGAGACTCCGGTACCTACCATCACAAAGACTCCGGTACCTGCGCGTATCCTTCACTCCATCCGGGAACCTCTTACGACAAATCTCGACGATCCGCTTTATAACCCACCGGTATCACTCTACGAGCTCCCAGGCATGGTTCCTCAATCCACTGGTACCACACAGATCCGTCGGGTCTCGCCCATGGCCCAATCACTTGTGGCAACAATCAAAAAGAAAAAAGAAGCAGAAGAATCCTCCGGCATCCAGAATGACATATATATTGCTCTCAGCAATCGGGCACCAACTCTAGGTATCAGTGCTTTGTTTCCAAGAACTCGCCACCGAGTCACTAACCACACCCCATCACAGTAGATCGCTACCCGGAGAAAGCCTCCGGCACCCATTGCCAATACCTCTGCTCTTGACACCCGGAGCTTCACCTCCCAGCAATTATTTCACATCCAGGTATCACACCAGCAGCCCCGGTTAGTCTTCGAGAGGTGTGAGCTCGATATTTTGCTCTCTGCGGTCTCGCCCATGCCCATACAGTAACCGGGATTCCAGAAAAAAAAAAAAAAACGAAAAAAAACACACTACTCTGTACACCCAGAACCGGTCCCGTTTGGGTTTTTCCGGTTCACCTTTGCCTTACCTCAGCTCTGGACCACTTCATCAATTCATCTCGGTGTCCCACCCTGATAGCTCATCCCTATACCCACTGTGTGCCTCCAAGTTCATCTTCCTGGTGTATAAACATGTTCTCTGGGTACGGCCCCAGTGTTCTTCGTTCTGGCTCAAGGCACTCACCACTCTGTTCCAGATAACCGAGAAGTATTTCAACTCGTACCGCTCGCTTATAAACAAATCGAGCTATCATAATTGACACACATGCTACCATGCATACTTGTCATGTCTTTCTTTACCAGGATCTGCCGTTATACTACATTGATGCCACGTATCAAACACTAGTCTTGGTGCACATGCAATTCCACCCCTTCATACACGTCCCACCCACACACACACATGCCTATGTGATAGAGCCCGTGCATTCAGCCTTATTTGAATGAGAAATTCTTAGGGGACGGTTTCCCCGTTACATGGTCTTACGGTCACCCAATCAAAATAAAGAAATTTTTCTATCTTTTCTGAAACTGTCCATGTTCTCTAAAATATAATACCTAAAACACCCCTCGTGTTAGGTACTGATTGGCCCGTCCCATTACCACGTGGTGCGGATGCCGTACGGAAGACTTTCTCTATTTGAATAGCATAATTGCTGGAGTACCATGCCTATGAAGCATACATATACTGTCATATATATATATACACACACACACATATTTTTTTTTTTTTAAAAAAACCCCATCCCATTCCCACCCTTGATGTGACTCGAACTCCTGACCTCTTATATATAAGACCAAAGTCATACCACCCCATCAAATATATGCCTACACACATATGCCTACGTCCAGGTTCTATCCGAAATGGATACTAACCATGCCTTTAAACATTCATGCATGTGTCTGCACACCATATGTCAAGTTACTACTTTTTGAAGCATGCTGCCATGATAAAAAATTTTATAAACCACTTCACCCATGCCATGTACGAGTAATGACAGTGCCCCTTCCGGGAAGCATGATCACTTATGCTCTGCCTACATGTAAAACAATTTTACATCGATATTATCTCTCATTTCAAAGCATACAAGCAAAACATATGTGATTCATCAATTAAATCATATAAATTGCTAATCACTCCTATCTTGGCTTTGGAGGAAACAAATCACTCTAAACCGGGCATCTTCTTGTGCATACAAAGCTAAGCAAATTATCGACGATCATTCATCGATCACATGGAACGTCATGTTTAGACAACTCCAACATGATTTGGTAATCGGGTCAATCCTAATTTTCAACTTCTCCAATCGGCTAAAGATAAGTTCCCACTCGCACACTTAAATTTAAGCTAATGCAATACTTTACATGCTTCAAATAATGATTTCTATAATCTAAGCATGCCTACAAAATGTGATAGTCTTGATATCATGTTTATTATGCCTACGTGTTAATACTCCATTAAAATGTCTGTCAAATAAAAATTTTCTTCATGTATACATATGACACTAAATCAGTATAAAATGCGGCACTTAAAATCCTCCTATCATGTGAGGCTAATGTCATCATTCTACTCGGGGCCACGCCACCAGGTACCAGAGGCCAAAGTCACCGGACGAGGATACCGCAATCATTCTACCCGGGACCACGCCATCGGGTAAACGAGGCCTGCCGACCCTCATTCAACCTCATTGGGTTAAAGAGGCTCAAGCCCTCATCTACCTTACCGGGTACCTGAGGCCCAAGGCCATAAACCCCATCGGGTACGAGACCACGCTCTCAATTCTAAGGCTCACTCACCTCATCGGGTAATGAGGCCCTTGGCCTATCTACTTCACTAGGTATTCGAGTTCTAACCTCACCCTACCGGGTACCTTAGGCCTAAGGCCATAAACCCCATCGGGTACGAGACCACACTCTCCATTCTAGGGCTCACTCACCTCATCGGGTACAAGAGGCCCTAAGCCTATCTACTCCACTAGGACTACGAGATTAAGCCTCACCCCATCGGGTACCAGAGGTGCAACCCTCATTCACTCCACTGGGTACATGAGGCTCGATGCCTATCTACTCGACAAGGTGCTAAGGCTCAAGCTTACCTACCCCACCAGGTACATGAGGCCTACAGGCCCTCATAAATCCTTTACTCGAGCGAGGTATCCAGACGGGATAACTAAAGTGTAGCTGACAGGACTTGCCCTGAATTTCACCCTAAAATCTGAGGCGGCCCTGTGGGGCCCATCTTAAGAATTACTCTACCGAAAATTCAACAGAGTCACCCCTAAAATGGACTGCCCAAAACCTGTAGAAATATATTCACACTTCTAACAAGTCTTCCTTATTCTTCTGGAGCCACCCTGCAACCCGAAACACAACAACTCCACAACAACCAATTGAGATCTGAACCATACAACATAACGCAAAATACACAAATACAACTCCCCAAAGTTTACAACATTTGTCCCACAGGTTATCAGAGCAATCTAAAAGAGAAAAAGAATCCATATTACAAGTAGGTTCAACGATTAACCTACAATATGAAAACCAAAGCAGCAGATGTTATGCCTCAAATCCTACTGTGCCGAACCAGCAACTCTGTAGACTGGGCAAAAGAAACCAAAAGGCCCAGGAGAAAGGAATTTAAAAACACGTTAGCGTGAGTTGATAAAAACAAGTAATAGTAAAATAAAAAAAAATTTATACTTTCTCACGTTTATTCCTTTAAAAATCTCGATGCATGCAACATTTGTAAAATACATTTCTTTAAGCTCGAAAACTAATGAGAACACACCAGCCTCGCTGGTCCAAAAGAAAACAGACTAGCCCTGCTAGTCAAGTAAGAACAAAGTATGGAGAAGAAGTTGTCACCGTACGAGTAAGGGAGCCTCCTATGCTCGGGTCGGAATGTCCCACACTCTTGAGCATCCCATGCTCTGCTCAACTCACCCTCAAACACAGAGTAAGCGGGGAGGTACTAATAGGCTAGCTAGCAATAAAATATATCGACTCAGGTATGGTGTGTTAAAATCACGAAAATCGAGAATCAGAAAGGTTTTCCCAATGTCTCACAAGAAGTAAAATATATATCACTGACGTGGCCCCGCACGCCAAAATATTTTTGAATCTATAAATACATAGACGAGGAATAATAGATGAGTAAATTTCTCTCCAAAATCCCTTTTTCGAAAACTTTTCAGAAATGTCAGAATCGACGAATGAAAAGATAAATAATTCCGGAAATCACCTCGGAAAATACTTCGTCGAAATTCAATATAAATCACAAATTCAAAATCGATCATAACAAAATTCCATTCGAATTTCCAATTAACAAATAATTCAATATTTAAAAATTAGGGATAATATGCTCGAATATTTAAAAAGATAATTTAAATAAATTCTTAATTCAGAAAATAATTGCATGCAATATTTAAATCAAACATCCACTCACGGTATACAGCTAACGTGGTATCCACGCGTAATGATCCTCGTCGAGTGATGAGTAAGTACCTCGTCCTGTATACAATTAGTCGTACATAAATAATTACCGGACGGAAAGAAATAACTTTTGCGATAATTAAAATTCAATCTCAAAACCCATATCCTCAACTTCTCCAATTTTCTTCCACATCCAACCAAACTTCTTCAAATTTTCCCAACCGTCGATTCAGACTATATAACAATTATGAGGGAAATCCGATAATCGAATTCTCAATTAACATTAACGGAAATCCAAATCTTTAGAAATTCATAACCGATTCATAATTCCACCAATCCTCACCAACTTTTATATATAAGCTCTAGGATAATTATAGGATTTAAATGGGCAGAAATTGGAATTAAAAAACTATCCTAGCCACCGCCACCTCCACCAACTCCAATGGACACCAAAATTTGGAAGTAGCACATCCTCAACAGACCCATTAATTCTTTCAATTGTGACCAAGTCAGAAAATGAGCGGAAGTACCTCAACAATTAAAGGGATGATTGAACCCAAATCGTGAATAGTAACCCAGAATTTCAAATCTTCGATTCCTCCTCCACGCCTCAAATCGCTGCATAAGACTCTGGGTATAACATCTACGACCCAAAGGGCTTCCAAAGGACTCAACTTTGCAGTCTAGGGTGACCGGAATCAGGAGAAATCGACGTTGACTTGATTTGCTACAGTAAACTTTCAAGGCTCGATGCATCATTTTCCGACTAATCCACCATGAGCCACAACCACCAGCATCAAGAAGAGGTCGAGACGAGTCCGCAGCCGCCAGTTTCACTCAAATCCGTCGTCGGACAGAGAAGAAATCAAGAAAAGAAGAGGGGAGGCCGACGCGGGGAGAGAGAGGGAGAAGAGAGAGAGATAGAGCGTGCGGGAGGGGAAGAAAAAGAGAGGAAAAAAAATATTTACCCATACAGTAAAAAGTTTGAATTTATATTATCTATCATAAACAGTAAATTTAGTATTTCACTCATAACTTTCGCATACAAACTCTGATTTTTACGTACCACATATGCACACGCTCGGTTTAACGCCCTTTACAACTTTCGTGAAGAACATTTTCTCAAATTTTGACTCAAACAAAGAGTCAACTTTTAGGGCTACTAAAAGTATCGAAATAGAGTAAAAAGTGAAAGTAATTATCGTTTACCGTTCAAATGACTAGTAAACGGATAAATTTAAGTTCGGGACGTTACAGTAGCTCCCTTACAAAGGCCAAGGTCCAATCCCTTGTATCCCGAGGTACCCACATCGGGTAAACCAAGGTCTAATCCCTTGCATTTGAATCATCTCATCTCCTGACCGTTCTCTACACTTAGAGGACTTATTCATACCACTTATCACAAGCGGAGGTAGTATCCGACTGAGACTATTATTCTGCTATGGTCTATTAATGGAAATATTTAAATTTTTCACCTATTGTTGATCGCAACAATTAAATTTCTATTACATCCCATTAATAAGACTATATGACAAAACTCATACAACCTATCACCCACTCAACACGAGCGAACTCAAATCCAAACTTCGATTTTACTAACTACATAACTTGGGGGGGACTCGGCGAGTAACCACACTCCCGATCCTAACATGTGCATCATTTGCATACAATATATACATATCATTATGTACACATCATCGCGTTCATCACACATCTATCCATCATATGCACTTTATATACTTTCACAACTACGTACATTTCAGACTCATTCGTCGTGTTTCAACACTACATCATACGGGCATCCACACCATGTGTAGCATGCATCTCACATAAACATTCATGCACCTCGATGCATTTGACTCAAATGTCACTTAGATTGCCTTAGCGCAATCAATATGCTTTCTATATACTCTTATCTTATTTCCAGGTACTAGGTCGATGATGAGCCCTCCCCTCCCTCCCTCCCCCCCCCCCCTCGGGTGGCATCAACCTACCATGGAACACTTTACAAGACCCGGAGGAGTCATTTCTTACTTGCGGAGTTGGGGGACTAGTATGGGTATGGCGTTCAACGAGGTCGTCACTCATACTTAGCGGCATCATATTTAAACTCCGCAATCAAGAAGTGCCTCTTACTCAGGGACTTGAGGGACTTGTTGATATATACCACTTATACCACATACCGCTAAGCATAATTAACGACTTCGTAGGTGGACCCACTTGACATAGTTAGTCCTGACGACGGCATGCATCCTGTACATCGACACCTGGGCTACCTCGTTATGGTGGAGGTCGACCGGTATCTTGCTAGGAGGCCACCCTCCTATGCTCTCCAAGGGGCTTCAAGAGAAGCAATATGTACATTGTGTCCCACATCGGAAATATAGAATAGAATGAGACTTCCTTTAGTTATAAAAGGGAATCCACCCTTTCTTAAAATAGGATGAGATCCATGATCCCCACACTTGTATCACTACAAATGCTACTTGGCCTCACTACTAGTGGAATCTCTAAGTGGACGTAGCGTTGCCTCAAGGGCAAGGTGAACCACTATACATGTTTGTGTCATTTCTCTCTCCCTCTCTTCCTTACCTCATACTTAGTTCACGTTCTGTATTCTCACACAGAAACATAAGCAAAGCAAGTGCACTATGGGTACTTCCTAGTTAATATGGAGTCCTCAGCATGGCAACCCTAATTTTTACACAACTTCCATAATTTCGATCATCTCCAAATAAGTTCTCCCATATGCTCTTTCAATTTGAGCTAAATGCAATGTTTTACATGCTTCAATAGTGATTACTATAATTTAAGCATGTCTATAGTGTGCTTTAATTTCTGGTTGCCTATCTATTTATGCCTACGTGTTAATGCTTAATTTAATTGCCTGTCAATTAAAATTGCTATATATATGTGACATTAAACAAATGTGTCATGTGCGGCACTTAAAATTCTCGTCCCGAGCGAGGTACCCCCAAAGGGTAAACCAAGGTCAAATCCTTGCATAAAATCCCACCAAGCCCTCACTCTGCCCCAACGGGTACAAGAGGCACCAAGCCCTCATGTTGCCCCATTGGGTATAAGAGGCATCAAGCCATCAATCTACCTCATTGGGTACAAGAAGCACCAAGCCCTCACTCTACCCCCACGGGTACAAGAGGCACTAAAACTTCACTCTACCCCATCTTACAAGAGGCACTAAGCTGTCACGTTACCCCATCGGGTACAAGAGGCACCAAGCCCTCACTCTACCCCATCGGGTACCAGAGGCACCAAGCCCTCTCACTACCCAGCACGGTACCAGAGACCGGGCCCTCCAACGGGTACCGGAGGCCAACGCCTATACAATACCCCAACGGGTACCAACGTCATTGATCATAAGGCCTACAAGCCCTCATAAATCCTCTACTCGAGCGAGGTATCCCAACTGGATAATTAAAGGGTAGCTCCCTTATAAAAGCCAAGGTTCAATCCCTTGCACCCAAATCCTTGCCACGAGCGAGGTACCACAACAGGTAAGCCAAGGACCAATCCTTTGCTTTTAAGTCATCTCACCTCATGAGCGTTCTTTACACTTTGGGGACTTATTTGTATCACTTATCACAAGTAGAGGTAGTACCTGACCGGGGCTATCATTGAGCTTCACGCTCATACTTTTCATGCTATGGTCTATTAATGAAAATATTAAAATTTTCACCTATTGTTGATCACAACAATTAAATTTCTTTTACATCCCATTAATAAGACCATAGGATAGAACTCACACAACCTATCACTAGCTCAATATGAGAGAGCGCAATTCTTACACACTCATACTCGGGGGACTATCATGGTCTTGCCATAGTCTCGCTAGTATGACAAGCAGTTACTTCGATACCAAAGGTTCATTCTTAGCCTCATCGGTATCGTCGAACATAATCTAAGTTCGAATTCCCGTTTTACTAACTACTTGACTTGGAGGACTCGGCGAGTAACAACACTCCCGATCCTAACACATGTCCTTCACTTGCATACAACATGTGCTTATCATTATGCGTCATCGTGTTCATCACACATCTTTGCATCATATGCACTTTGTATGCTATCACAATCACATAAATTTTCGACTTATGCCTCGTATGTCAACATTACAAAATCCGTGCATACACACAATGTGTAACATGCATCTCATATAAACATTCATGCACCTCGATGCATTTTACTCAAATGTCACCTAGATTGCCCTAGCGCAATCAATATGCTCTTTGTACACTCTTATCTTATTTGCAGGTACTAGCCCAATGATGAGGCCTTCGTGGCACCAACTTCCCAGGGTACACTTTACAGGACCTGAAGAGCCCCTTCTTGCTTATGGAGTTAGGGGACTAGTATGGGTATGGCGTTCAACAGGGTCGTCACTCATACTTGGCGGTATCATATTTAAACTCTCCAACCAAGAAGCGCCTCTTACTCGGGGACTTGGAGGACTTGTTGATACCACTTATACCACATACCACCAAGCATAAGCAACAACCTCGTACGTGCTCCTCGTGACATGGTAAGTCCCGCTTAGGATATGCATTCTGTAGACCGACACCCGAGCTACCTCGCTATGGTGGAGGTCGGCCGATATCTAGCCGGGAGGCCACCCTCCCATGCTCTCCAAAAGGCTTCAAGATAAACAAATAAGCACATATTGTCCCACATCGGAAATATAGAATAGAATGAGACTTTCTTTAGCTATATAATGGAATCCACTGGAATCCACCCCTTTTTATAATAGGATGGGATCCATGATCCCCACACTTGTATACTACAAAGGCTACTTGGCCTTACCCATAGTAAATATCTAAGTGGACGTAGCCTTGCCTCAAAGGCAAGGTGAACCACTATACATGCTTGTGTCATTTCCCTCTACCTCTCTACCTTGCCTCATACTTAGTTCCCGTTCCGTATTCTCATACAGAACATACTCAATTTGTAAACTAAAAACTGTATAATGTATACGAGTAACACAACACTACAAGTGCCTTTAGAAAATAGAATAGGCAATGGGCCAGAAACAAAAGGAGGCTAACGATTGAAGATTCATTTTTGTTTTTTTTATCAGTCGCGAGCAATTTTGCCTTTAGGAATATGATTTTTGATTTTTTTTTCCTACTCAATTTGTGTGCTCTAATTTATTTGTTTTATTATCATTGTTTTGATGTTGAACCAATCGCTTTTGATACCTTTGCTATGAATCGGTTGATGAGGATTACATTACCTTGATCTTCATTGGAGTTTCATTTTCCCTTGAGTTAAGAGACATGAGCAGTTAGATACTGAGCTGTAAGGGACACACTGCAAACAATGAATAATGTAATGCTTCATGCCCTTGGCTTTTCAGTACTGCAGTGTTATATAGCACCTCTGCATGATATTTTTGCCTCCAAAGGAAGTTTGTATCGAACAAGCCTAATATTAACAAACTGAACTAATAATGGACACTGAACGAACCTATTATTAACAAATTGAACTAATAATATTAACAAACTGAACGAGCCTAGTATTTCCCTTTTGAGAAAAAACCACAGGGTACCCATACGACACATTGGTTAACTTGGTTTTACTAATTAACTTTCTACAATTGGATCTAATAATGGACACACATCTTCATCTGGTTGAAAACTTAGGAAATTTGCGTGAAAACTTCACTCAAGAGAGGATCCGCTCTCCTAAATGAGCTCTTTTTGGTCAACAAAAGCAAACAAAATTTACTTGATACTAAATCAAAATGACTCAAAAACCGTGAATACTTCACAAGACTCAGAGACGGTGCACAATACGTCTTACAAGATATAATATTAAAATCATATATAATTTTAAAATCATCTTTTTTCAAAAAAAAAAATTCAAATAGAAATGTGAAAAAATAGAGACTATGGATTGTCCAAAGAAAAAAGAAGAGTAGAGGGCACCTTTAAAAGAGTGTTTTCTAACCGTTTTTATTAAAATTTTTGTTGGATAGTTATTATTTAGAAAATATATATAGACACGTGAGATCTACAAAAGCTGCAAGGGAAAAAAAAAGAAGAAAAGAAACAGGAGATAAAATCAGCTTCTTCAGATCATCATAAGTTGCCACAATACTCTAAAAATCTCTCACAGCACAGCATGAATACCCATAATTACGTAACATAATAACATTGTGCCAAAACCCCAAAACACATGAAAAGTAACTAAGATACATCCAAGATTAAGAGGTAGCCACTGGCCAGTCATACTAATCGAAATAAAAAAAATGCACAACATCAGTACTCCAATTCACGAGCACTAGAATTTGACCTCGTTTTATGGTTTCAGTAAACACCAAATTTTGGTTCTCTACAGGGTCTGAACAGATTGCCCAACAAGGTTAACTTCCGTGAACTCAAGTTCGACGTGATCCATCTCCGTTTCCGAATCTGCTTCCTTATCTTGTTGCATGCAGCCTGTGAGATCACATTTTATCACAAGAGAATAGATAAGTTAGATCATAAACAAATTATTCTTTTGCATCATGGGATCTAACAATACAAAGAGTTCATATTCAGACGTGCGTTACCTGTTGAAGCTTGCACAATCGAGGATCATCAGCAGGCTGCATCATGCTGCTGCTGCTAACAATCTCTTTTCCTTCTTCACATTCTCTGAAACATGAAAAAATCAGAGATTATATAAGCTGCACAAAATGATAAAGGAGGTCCCGTCATATATATGAGAATTAACATAAAAAAGAAACATGAAGAAAATAACAACTTACAGCGTGAAGCCTGATTCAAGTTTGAATCGACCAAGACAGTTAATATCTACTTCACGCATAGTAGTATCTAGTGTACGGATACGCCTTTGTAGATAATATCAAATGTGGTGCTCCACACACGTTGTTTGTTGACATATTTCATGATAGTTTGCAGAGGGCAAAAGTTCAAGCCCCCCAAATGAACCAAACACTCAGTCCTACCATAACAATCAAAATCCATGTGAAAACACGTACGCAAGCCATGCAGCGGACGTGGTTTGTCCACAGAGTACTCTATACTACCGTCTGCCATTTGTTTTCTCGTAAGAGAGAATGCTATAACCGTTTCGTTTCCAGATAAGGCATAAATAGTATTGTCTATAACCACAGCTTTCCCATGAAAAGGATAATAAGGATCCGAATTGTCATCAGTAGGGATATTAACCTCTCTCCATTTATCCAAAGTCACCTGATATACCCACATCTCACATTTCTCATGAGGCTGCATAGAAACCAGAATACAGCCGTAACAAATAGCATAACCATTTATTCTAGTGAATGATCAGTCCTTCTGGTAGCGAGGAAATGGAGAGCATCTCTTCCAGGAGTCAGATTGTGGATCATAAACCTCAAAAGCCGGGTCTGGCATTCCATCCGAAGTGTAGGCTGTGGGATGCGCAAGATGATAAAGCTTGCCATAAGCTGAAATAAGAAGTGCAGCTGTTTTGTATTGCTCAGGCGGCTTGAACGGCTTCAATTCCTCAGTCACTACGTCGAAAGTGCATGCTTGATAGGAGTGATAGCCGCGGGTGCTGCACCCCTTGAGCCACGATTGGCTAAAACCCTCACGTTGCAATAAATATAATTTGGTGCGGCTGTTGACCCTGGTAAGCCCCCAAGAGATATACCGCTGGGACATCAGGATTACTTCTATAAAAAAACTTGGATACAGTATCAAGAAATTCACCACCTTTTCCCAAGATTTTTGCCCCTTCGATCTTTACTTCATATAGGACATGTCCACGTCCACGTCCACTGCCTTCCAAGTTCATCAAAAAATGTAAATACAAGGATGTGCGAGTTCCAGAATAAAACACAGATTACAAACTCAACATAATCAAGAACATAGAATACGCATAACACAACAACATTGGTCACGTAGTGAAAACCTCAATCGAGATCAAAAACACTGCGGGGCTCTAACTCTAGAGAACCCAATGATTCACTAATCAATTCAGATTACACATTTAACTCTAGGATTGCAATGACTGCTTCACTCCTTATTGGACAGACTAATCATTTAACTCTGAGATTGCAATGACTGCTGCAATCCTTACCGGATAGACTCACTTAGTTCTTTTACAATCTGTTTTCAACAAGGAACAAAACAGAGCAACAAAGAGACTAACTCTGTTACACCCAAAGGATTGAAAATCAAACTATTCTCAAATCACCAGAAGAACCACATAACCCCCATATATATAGGAGGAAGAAATCACCAAGAAGCTCCGGCTTGGTTAAAGAATGATCACGAGTTGCTTGCTTCCCACTATCATTTTAGACAGCAAGGTCTTCATGATTGAATTAAGTGGACAGCAAGGAAAAACAATTTCTTCCCACTTCCGAGTTCATGATTGGACAGCAAGGAGAGATTCAAAGCTGATTTGTGGTTTCCTCCATTCTTCCATGACAGCAAGGTTCTTGTGAGAAGAAGGTGGAGAACCAATCTCCCATGGTCTTCTTCCTTTCTCCTACGGCAGCAAGACGTTATGGAAAACAGATGCAAAGGCTCCCTCCTTTGTTCTTTAACAGCAAGGTTGTGAGTATAGAAAGATTAGCTCCAATGTTCATGTATGAAAAGCAATGCCACCACATAGTGCTTAATTAATCCTTCATGCTTTGACAGAATGATCGCCATGAAGAGAAGATGCCCAAGGAGACCACATGAAAGTGAAGACCACTGTGACTTGGACAACATTGTTTTCACAACCCAATTAAACAATTTTGCATGCCTAAAAAGCAAAAGCCACCAACTCATGTTCAGAAAGCATAGCACATAGAAATAGATAATTAAGGTCATCACATGGCTTATGAATACTTTTGTGGTTAATGGAATGTCAACACATGTTGTACTAACAATCTCCCCCTTTGGCATTCCTTAACAAAATTACTATACGGATGGCAAACTCTCCCTCAACAAATAGTTGAGAATTCTTAGGAAGAGAGAAGCCTTCATTCCCTGAAACATTTATCACACAAACTTTGTGAGAAATAAATAATATGATCAAGACATGAAGCCACAACTCAATAAGCCATGTAGTAGCAAAATAAGCCATAAGAGAAAAACAAAATGCCAACAATATCTTCTCCCCCTTTTAATCAAGGAATGACAAAGGCAGCTATGTATCGGAAGCTATGTAGAAGAACGATTACCTGTAGGAGTTTCTCAAGAGACACCAACCCAAGAAGAATCAATCTTCATTCTCAGAGCAAGATAGTCCAAGTATCAATACTCCTCCTAAGTAGGATCATGTTATGAAGATGCAAGAATGAAATGCAAACACACAATGAGTGAGTTTGTATCCAATAGTTAAGAACATATTCAATTTGCATAGCCTTTTAGACAAGAGTATGACCACAAGTCCATAAACATGAGTGCAACAAGATAAGGTCACATGACTAAACCGTTTTCGACAACCACAAGGTAATCTAGAAGATGATAGAGTATTCTATACCTTTGTTGTGTAAGTGAACATAGCTCAAGATGGAGTGTGTAACATTCTTAGAATCCTTGAAAACAGAACACACATAAGAAGAGAAATAGATCAACATATTCAATAGATATTTCCCCTTATAACACCGCGTGGGCACAATTTTTAATTTTTCTTTTGCCTTTTCACACAACATCAAGTTTTGCACAAGAAAACTAAGACTCATGTAACAAGTTTTATGCCAGCAGCTCACAAGTCAGATGACTTTAGGGTATTAGATGTAACAAGGACATCCTAAAGGACACATCAACTCTAGTTAATAGTTTTTACATACCACCGGGGTGGCCAAACCATTCCTTTTTCTTTCCATTCCTCATATCGTTCGTCACGACCAAGACCTGTTTACTTTGGGAATAGCCTGGCCATGCTCCACAAATATTGTACCTTTTTAACGAGGAGCAAAAATGACATTTTTAACAACTTCGTATGTGTGGACTAAGAACAAGTCAACCAAGAATATTACTTACCACCACAAGGAGTATGTGTGCATGTGATCATACGAAGTGATAGAGAATATGTTGATCATGCTCGAGATTACACAGTGATGCAAGAACAAATTCAAAGCATGTTAATCATCTCATTACACTCATAGTTAAGGAAGGGAGTAGAAACCTTGTCAATCTAAGTTCAAGTGAATCTATCAGACAATTTGGGATACAAACCACACATGCAATCCTAATTCTCCAGAAAATAAAAAAAAATGTAGAAATAAAAGTGCAATGCACTTATACTACTATGAAATCATACAATAAGAATGCATGTAGAATGGATTAAGTGAAGTAAGAGTATCAATACTTAAAGCACCCATCAATGGCGCTTCTATGTAATTCAAATTGAGTTGTGTCTAAAGGTTTAGTAACCGAATGAGCCAATTTGTGTTAAATAGAAACAAAAGCAAACTCAAGCATATTATCAAGATTATCCATATGAGCAGAAAAACAATTATTAGAACCTTTTTTAATCCAAATTTGATTCTGCTTCAAATTCTGCTCTTTAGGGATTGCAATACGCTCTGCTATTCTATTAATCAACTTCAGATGCACTTTTAGCTCAGCTTGCAGTGATGCTGTTGGGCTAATTTTAGATGCTTTCCTCTGATTTTGAGTGACCCTACGAAGCATGTTACATCTAGGACGTATGTGTCCCAATTTTCCACAATAATGACAAGTGGGAATGAACCTTTCAGAGTTGTGAATATACCTGTGTTTGTCAGAACTTACCTGAGCAACTCTTTAATGGACTTTGATGTCTACATTAGGTTCTTATATTTTGAGCAGCTTGGATCAGAATTATTATCATCTAGAGCTTGTGACTTACCCGAAGAATTAGCACACTCCAAACCTTTTACAGAGGTCAATGACTTGCATGATCCACCTTTGTATCCAAGTCCTTCTTTGTTGCCATGAGCTTTACTGAAGCCAATCATTTTAGAAATCTTTTCGGATCCTATAGAGAATTTGTTGAAGCTTTCCTTGACTTTAAGTAGCTCATCCTGCAATTTCTTATTTGCAAAAGTTAGTGAAACATTTAGAGTAGACTGAGCTTCGACTTCAACCTGCAAGATTTTAATTTTGTTAATAAGATCATCGTGCTCCTTGTCCAAATCTTGACTCTTGACCTCATTCTGCAAAACTTTAATCTTATCAACAAGCTTAGAACGTTCTTTTTCCCATTCTCTTAAATAATTTTCAAATTTTTGCTCAAGTTTTTCTTTTTCCACTCTTAAAATGTAACTTCTTCTTCAAGTTTGCAAATTTTTCGAAGAACAATTTTTGAAGCATTTTACAATTTCTTACACTTTTCATTAGTTTCCTCATCAAGATCATCATCTTCTAAATCAGAATAATCAGAAAAATCAGTATTAAGAGAAGATGTAAGAGCAACATTTACCTTTTCAGAATCCGATTGAGATCCTTCATCACCATCACTCCATGTGGATTTTAAAGCTTTATCGCCACGTGAATTATATCTCCTGTTACCACAGTTAGCAGCAATATGTCCAAATCTACCACATTCATAGCATTTAGGTTTGTCAGGAAAACTTTTCTTTTGAGCAAATTTGTCAAATTTTGAATTATTTCCAGCAGAGTTTTTATATTTCAGATAATTTTTGAACACTTTTGTTAATAAAACAAAATCCACAGAATTATCATCATCTTTATTTTTAATGGAAGAAAAAGCAACATCTTTTACCTTTTTATCCGGTTGAGTCTCATCTCAAAAGATTTGAGATTTCCCACCAATTTTCAAGAGTGTAGGTATCCAGATCCTGAGTCTCCTCAATGGAAATCTGTTTGGCTTGAAATTTTGATGAAAGAGACCTCAAGATTTTCTTGACAATACGATGCTCTTCAAAAGGATCACCAAGACTATGACATTGATTTGTCACATTCAGAAGACGAGCATGAAAGTCATCGATTGATTCATCCTCCCCCATTTGCATGTTCTCAAACTCCAAGACAAGTCTCTGAAGTTTCTAGCCTCTAACCTTCTTGTTGCCTTCATAACTGACCGCAAGAAGATCCCACGCCTGTTTAGCCGTGTCACAATGGTTGATTCTCATTCTCTCCTTCTTGGATAGACCTGTAAATGGGTCGGATTTTGATCCGAACTCGATCCAGATCCGTGGCTATTGGACGGGTTTGGATCGAACATTTTGATCCGTTAATGACCCGAATCCGTTAACCCGTTTATTTAACGGATCAAATATGGGTTTAGGTCGATCCGATCCGTTAATGATCAACTCGTTTTCGTAATAATAAAATATTATTTTTATTAATATATTATTTAAAAAAATATATAAAATATAAAATATTACAAATTTTTAATATAAATGTTTTTGTAGGAATCTAAGCATAAACGGCATTATAAAAAAAAAGATATATAAAATTGGACATCTCCCCAAGATTCAAGATACATTATCAACAAAACATGTCAAGAATGCCAAAATTCCAAGAAGCTTTATAATTTATCAATAAAGGTTTGTATGTTTAGTTGACCAAAAGGGTAAGAACGGCGTAGAACAATAGAAATTTAAAAATATTTGAAATTATAAACGGATCGGATTAGTGGACCGGGTATCCGTTAATCCAGCGGATACGGATTTGGATCGAGCTATCAATGATCCGCCGGGTTAACGGAGCGGGTTTGGATCGATTTTTTTCTTTAGTAAACGGATTTGGATTTAGGTCTATCCGATCCAAACCCGGTCAATTTACAAGTCTATTCTTGGATAGAGCTGTGAATAATGAATTTCGTGCATCGAAGTCACAATTTCTGTCACAAACCTCCTCCTCTGTCCATTCCTTTCTAAGCTTAGGAATTCTTGCAGAACTCACTTCTTCTTTCTTGGAGTCTTCTGCCTTGGTTGGATGTTCCCAACCAATCTCCACTATATTCCACATATTTTCATCTTGAGAGTAGAGAAATGCCCTCATCATAATCTTCAATTGTGAGTAATCTTCTCCATCAAACAGTGGTGGGCAGTTTATGGAGTTGGAGGCTCTGTCATGTTGTCGTTCCATCCTTGATCATGGATAAAATAAAACTCTTTAGAACCTACTCTGATACCAATTGTAAATACAAGGATGTACGAACTCCAGAATAAAAGACAGATTATAAACTCAACATAATCAAGAACAGAGAATACGCATAACACAACAACATTGGTCACTCAGTGAAAACCTCAATCGAGATCAAAAACACTGCGGGGCTCTAACTCTAGAGAACCCACTGTTCACTAATCAATTCAGATTACACATTTAACTCTGGGATTGCAATGACTGCTGCAATCTTTACCGGACAGATTCACTTAGTTGTTTTACAATCTGTTTTCAACATGGAACAAAACAGAGCAACAAAGAGACTAACTCTGTTACAACCAAAGGATTGAAAATTAAACTATTCTCAAATCACCAGAAGAACCACATAACTCCTATATATATAGGAGGAAGAAATCACTAAGAAGCTCCGGCTTGGTTAAAGAATGATCACGAGTTGCTTGCTTCCCACTATCATTTTAGACAGCAAGGTCTTCATAATTGAATTAAGTGGACAGCAAGGAAAAACAATTTCTTTCCACTTCCGAGTTCATGATTGGACAACAAGGAGAGATTGAAAGCTGATTTGTGGTTTCCTCCATTCTTCTATGACAACAAGGTTCTTGTGAGAAGAAGGTGGAGAACTAAGCTACCATGGTCTTCTTCCTTTCTCCTATGTCAGCAAGACGATATGGAAGACAGATGCAAAGACTCCCTCCTTTGTTCTTTAACAGCAAGGTTGTGAGTATAGAAAGATTAGCTCCCATGCTCATGTATGAAAAGCAATGCCACCACATGGTGCTTAATTAATCCTTCATGCTTTGACAGAATGATCACCATGAAGAGAAGATGCCCAAGGAGACCACATGAAAGTGAAGACCACTGTGACTTGGACAACATTGTTTCCACAACCCAATTAAACAATTTTGCATGCCTAAAAAGCAAAAGCCACAAACTCATGTTCAGAAAGCATAGCACATAGAAATAGATGATTAAGATCATCACATGGCTTATGAATACTTTTGTGGTTAATGGAATGCCAACACATGTTGTACTAATAGAAAATAAACACTTCTGCATTCCCCCTTCTTCAAGGGTTGATTGCTAGTCGAAAACAAAACAAGGAGTCCCAATAAGAACCAATATCAACACCAAACAATCCACCTACTTTATAATTCATCAACACCCCAACATCATAAGTAATCACTCCAATCGCTAATTCCAGTTTTAACAGTTGAGGGTTTCAAATCAAATTCTCTACACTATGAACTCAAAATAGATAATTAAATTAAGGGGATAATTTCTGCGAAAAAATAATTAAATAACTTTTAAAAAAAAGGACCTTAAGTTGCGATCTGGTTCAGCTAAGTTTGAGCCATGATCTGGTTCACTGAACTCTCGGGGGTACATGATTACTGAGAAGTTAAAAAAGTAATTAGTTAGTAACAGTAATTACAAGAGTGAAAAACGCAATTCAACCTGCTAAAATACTCTTAAATAGGAAACCGACACCGACCTGAAGCCGCGAAGGAACAAAAAGACTGATAAATACCAAGGCAACGCCGTGCTAGGTTGGGCTTCTGCTGAGCCTTTAATCGGCCCTTGTGCAATTCGTTGCCCACTTTCAGAGTTTTATATTCTAGGCCCAAAATAAAAATCGATTCGCAGAGAGCAACGAGTAGAATCACCTTATTCTTCTTTTTTTCCGTGTATTAACTAACCTCACTTAACTAACCTCACTAAGGTTATTCCCTAGGGTTTACAGTTTCTATGTATTGAACTTTGACTATATTCCCTAGGGTTTACAGTTTCGTGGAGTCTTTGTTTTTTTTTCCCCCACGATCAAGAAAAAGAAATATGAAATATACATACATACTCAATTTAAAAACTAAAAACTGTAGTGTATACCAGAAGAAGAACACTATAAGCGTCTTCAGAAAATAGAATAGGCAATGGGCTAAAAAAAAAGGAGGCTAACCATTGAAGATTCTTTTTTGTTTTGTTATCGTTTTGCCTTTAGGAATATGATTTTTTATTTTTTTTCCTACTCAATTTGTGTGATCTAACTTATTAGTTTTATCATCATTGTTTTGATGCTGAACCAATCGCTTTTGATACCTTTGCTATGAATCGTTGTATCATTTGCCCCAGGATACATGCATACAAAATTATGTAGTTGGATTCCGGAATTCCCACTATAGCCGAACATGCGGAAACTCCAATTTGGTGAAGATTCTCAATAGGAAATTTATTAAAAAGAAACTGAAGCAAGAAACATAATGGTTTGATTAATGGGTAACAAGATTAGTGTGGACCAAATGGCCGAATGTTAGAGCATCTCCGAGTCAAGTGAGTTGGGGTTCTTTTCCATCTCTCTGTCGTTTATTATTTCTGGAAAAGCCAAATCTCTTTCAAACAAAGTGAGTATAACTTGACCAAAAAAACTAGATGGGTTCTCTTTCTCTTCCCACTTAACTACAAGTAGGAGAAGAATAGTGCTTTCTTTCTATAACTCCAGCTTAGCAAATCAAAAGCGTGGCAGAGAATTTGGCTGATTTGCCCAATGACAGATCCTCAGAAAATTTTATATGAATCGGAGAGAGTACGGGCACATCACATGAAGCCCAGAATGACAAGGGCATCAAACACAGCGATAAAGGAGAGATTAACACAATTAGTATAGTATATCTTTGTAATAATACTCAAGCAACCTTTTTGTCTTTCATTCTAAATTATAAACTAGGAGAATGAGAAAGATCGATTTGCCTTGTGATTTGAGCACCCACTATGCCTTTCTCCTACGTGATGCACACAACTTAAGTCCCAAGCATTGAAAAAAAGCCAAACGTTCATGGCAAGTAGCTTAGAAACAAATCAAGCTCATCTTGATTCTGCGTTAATTAGTACATTACATTGTATGGAGCTGTCTATCACAATTAAAGTTGGCTTAGGTTTATGCTTAATGAGCTAGTGTATTGATATGACATTAACATCTATTATATGTGGCCCATTTCTTTCCACATAGCTAGCATTACATAATAACATTGTACGAATAATTAATTACTGATATAATGATGATATTTTACTTCATAAAAATAAATGATGTCTGAAACTTGAACTATTATTTTTAGAAATCAAAAGAGATATTCTCCGCTTACATCTAGAGCTAGCAATCGATGAATTGTGTCATTTCTCTATTTTCTCATTCTTTTACAAATCAGAGCTATTGAAACGTAAAGAGTATCTAATGCCCCTTCATATAATCATGATCAATAAAACCATTATGGCAGAGCTAGATCATTTCAATCAGGGACATGTCAATCTTATGGTGGGGAGGAAGATCTGTTTGATACTGTGAGCATGGCACTGTGCCCAACCATGTACATATGCTTTAGGCTCTTTTTCGGTTTAGTGGAAATTGCTAGCCTGCCTTGTCTCTCTCAACCATTTTCAGTCTTTATTGTTGAACATGGATTACCAATACAAGAACCTAACTTGCTACTTGGAAATTCAGACCAAAAAAAAAAAAAATGCTACTTGGAATTGGTTGCAGAACTAAATTTCAGCAATAAGTAACTACGTACTTTCGTGACCAATATTAATTACATTTATATTTGTATGTGACATGATATCAATTGCAATGGAATAAAGTTGTAAGGATGAAAAATAGTACATCACACGTAGGGGTCATGATTTGACCCTTAGGCCCTAAGCCCATTTCAAGCCCGCTCGGCCCGTAGAGCCGAAACCCGGTCCGGCCAGGCCCTTACTTTAGGGCGGGTCAGCCCAGCCCTTTTTCAAAATAGGGTAAGGTAAGGGTCATGGAAATGAAGTCCGGCCCAGCCCATTTGAGCTCATTAGGCCCAAGCCCGGCCCGGTCCTTTAAGCCCGCCCTAACGAGCCCTAAAAATTATTTATTTTTTCTATTTTCTAAATATGTTCATCATTTTTTATCATACAACTTATCCCTTTATTATTTTGTAATTGATTTAGGAAGATTTATATTCTTTATTATTTTTTTTGTTAAACAATAATTAATTAGGAGATTACATAACTACTTTAACTAATATTTATAAATGTTATTATGGTAACTTAAACAAAATGTATATATTAAATAGGGTCAACAACAAAAAATGAGTCTTGAATTACCTACCAATACAAGTCATACAACATTGAACAACATTTGCCAAAAAAAAAAAAAAGATGATGTATTTTTTTTTTGTCAAACAAAGTAAGGCCCTTTTCGGCCCTTGTTAGTCCTATTTGGCCCTATTTGGAGGGCCGGCCCGGCCCGGCCCTTTTGACCCTTACGAGAAGGGTCTTAAGGGCGGGTAAGGGCTTTACATATTGAAACCTTGACCCGGTCCGGCCCGGCCCTAAGTGTCGTTGACTTTAACTAGGCCCTACCCTACCCTACGCTAAACCCTAAAATTTAAGGTAGGGCTAACTCTGACCCGGCCCATGATGACCCCTAATCACACACACTAGTATTAATATATTTATTTGGTTGTCGAAATATACATGCCCTCACAACCACCATTCTCAAGAGAAAGTGTAATATTTGAATGTGAATTTCACACACATCAACAACTAAAAATTGTGAGCACGTTGACAATTGTCATAAACAATCTTAACGTACTTTACTGACCAAAATCAACTACATTTAACAGTTGGATATTTAAACATTATTTGATCTATCGCAATTGAACATAAGCAATTAACCGATAAAGAAGAGACATGTTCACACGCATTTTTTTTTTCTCGAGCTAATGACACCATGCAAGATTCACATACAACTAGTAAGCACATATTATGAGTTTCAATATTTACGACAACTAGTTACACGCATCGTCTGATATTTAGCACAAATTTAAATTGTAAACAGCCATTAGCAAGTGTTCCAATCATAACCTAACCCCACAGATTGTAATTGGCGACAGAATGAGATCACAAAACCATCTCCAAAATCATAACAAACACCAATGACCCAATGGATCCTGGTAACAACCAAAGAGACCAAGGAGGGAGTGCCCCAATCTATGAAGCCAGATACCAAAACCAAGTCACAAACCCAAAACAGACAACTGGCACACCACAGTTCCACGGTTCCACCCATTCAAGCAATGCCGATTCTTCTTCTTCTTCATCAACAGCATCTCCCATAAAGAAACAAAGAAACCCAAAACCCCATAGCCAAAGCCAAAGCTATTCTTGTGGGGACTACTCCTCACCCTATGCTCTCTCCCCCTCACCCTTTTTTTTTCCTGACACTTCCAAAGCTTCGACCTTTTTCCCCAGCGGAGTCATCAAGGAAAAAGGATTAAAGGACCAAACTTGGATCATCATCAAAGTCCTCGCTCTTTCCCTTCTCTCTAGTCTCTCTAATACAAACAAACACTGCCGGATTACGCTCTGTTTCTCGCGTTAATCTCATTTTATGCCTCTCTTTTTTAACTAATCCTTTCTCGTTTACCCCGCCATTTTTTTTTAGCTCACTATTGTCTCTGAACTAGATGACAATATAAGCTCCATTCCCATTTCATTTTTATTCAATTTCATGGCAACAGCCACATCTACTAGTACTACTACTACTACTACTACAGCTCTCAAAGCTCACCCCCATCAACAACCACCCACAAAGCCCAGACGCCGCAACAACAACAACAACCCGACCCGGAAGCTCGACCCGCCGACGATTGTCTCGCCCGAGAACTCCTGGTGCTGTTCTGCCTCCAAACCAATCCCGACCCATTCCCGCCGCGGCGGACTACCCATTGACCCGGACCGCGAGCTCGACCCGGTTGAGGACTACCCATCTCCGAATTCTTCGCCGTCGTCGTCGTTCAGGATCCGATTCTCTCCGGGGAGCTTATCCCCAGTCATGGACTTCACTCCGGCTTTGAGCAACGGTCACAACGATTCGTATAACTCGAGCTTCACTCGGTTCAATAGTATGCTCAATGCGGGTCTGCTGAACCCAATGTCGCCGCCGCCGCCGCGGTCCAGCCCGACCCTTTTCGAAATGATGGCCAGCGAGCCCGAAATGGCCAACCCGAAACCCGCCCAGATCCACCAAAACGGCGTCGTGCCGCCGCCGCCGCCGCCGAGGACTACCCACATGGGTTTGGTCCAGGACAAGCAGGCGCTGATGATGCAGCGGGTTTCGGACCTCTTGGGTTCCCGGAGCCCCGGGAACCAGTTCAATGACCCGACCAACAGTGACATCAAGCTGACGTTGAGCGCCAAGGACGGGTTCAGCGTCTCGATGAGTCTGCACCGTCCGATTCTCATCGCCCACAGCCGGTTTTTCGCCGTGAAACTCTCGGACAGGTGGGTCAAGCAGCAGCGAACGACGCCGTCTTCGTCGCCGCCGTATAATGTGGAGATTGCTGACTGTGATGACGTGGAGGTTTATATTGAGGCTTTGAGGTTGATGTATTGTAAGGATCTGAGGAAGAGGCTAATGAAGGAGGACGTTCCTAAAGTGCTTGGGATTTTGAAGGTAAAAAAAATTTGTTTGCTTATGTTTATGTTTGATTGCTTAGAAGGAAAGTAATAGTTTGGATAGTGTAGCTGTTTTAAGTAAGTAGGTTATGTATTTCGAATGAAAATAGAGTGTACCCAGTTGTTGAAATTTTGTGTTATGGTTGAATTATGTATGTCAAAGCGAAAAGTGGAAATGCTGAGATTGTGGGTGTTGTGTGTGGTATAGGTGTCGGCGGCAATTGGGTTTGATGCTGGTGTTTTATCTTGTTTGGAGTACTTGGAGGCGGCTCCGTGGGCTGAGGAAGAAGAGGAGAAGGTGGCATCGCTGTTGTCGGAGCTGCGGCTTGAAGGTGTTGGAGCCGGGGAAGTGTTGAAGAGGGTGTCGTTGGAAGTGGCTAATGGGACTGAGGAGGGTAATGACAATGAAGAAGTTTTAGTAAAGCTTCTGCATGTGGTTCTTGAAGGAAAAGATGAGAAGGCAAGGCGCGAGATGAAAGGATTGGTGACTAAGATGCTTCGTGAGAATTCATCTCATAATGAACTCCGGAAAGAGTCGTTGTACTCGGCTTGTGATGGGTGTTTGCAATTGCTTTGCCACCATTTTTCTCGGGCAGCAGAGGCAGACTTGAAAGATGTGGGACAGATTGCAAGGCAAGCGGATAATTTGCATTGGATTTTGGATATTTTGATTGACAGACAAATGGCTGAGGATTTCTTGAAAACATGGGCATCTCAAACTGAGTTGTCTGAATCACATTCTAAAGTGGCTGCAGTTCATAGATATGAGGTTAGCAGAGTTACAGCTCGACTCTTTGTTGGGATTGGAAAGGGTCAGCTGTTGGCTTCCAAGGACGTGAGGTTCTTGCTTTTGCGTACATGGTTGGTGCCATTTTATGATGATTTTGGATGGATGAGGAGGGCATCAAAAGGCCTTGATAGGCACTTAATTGAGGATGGTCTGAGCAACACAATTCTTACCCTGCCTTTAGCATGGCAACAAGAAATTTTGCTTGCTTGGTTTAATCGGTTCTTGAACTCTGGTGAAGATTGCCCAAATATACAAAGAGGATTTGAAGTTTGGTGGAGGCGGTCCTTTTGGAGGCGGAATGGGGAGCAGGAAAGACCACGGGCATTACGAATTACAGCAGCAACCATTGAGAAGCAATAGAAGTTAATAGTATCCACAGTGTGGAAAATGATGCTCTAATGGGTCTGTCTTTCTATCTCTCTTTCCCTCCTCCTGATCACTATTGTCTCATTTAATCTTAGTCCGTAATTTTGTGGTCTTCTTACTATCTAAACCAAGGTGTGAATCCCCTGCTAAAGTTTTAGTTTGATTGGATGCACCTGAGGTTTAGGGTAGAAGAGGCTATAAAGGCATTAGATATATTTGTTCAACTTTTGTTCTGTTATAAAATTCTGAATATTGCATGTTTGGTTCGGTTTGATGGGAGTATGGTATCTTCATAGTTCATGTTGAATGGAAGTATGAGACTTTAGCAATATAGGACTGACTAATATTTGGTATAGTGGTTATTGGTTGAATGAGATGAGATTTTTGGACAGCTGGTTGTACGATGGGAGTTGGCTATTTCTATATGGTTATTTTGATTTTGGCATGTAATTTGGTCCTATCCTGGTTTGTGTAAATGATTTGGCCATGTTAGAACTGTTGTGTAGTTCAAAAGTGCAAACTAATATGGTATTATTTGGTTAGCACTGGACTAGTCTCTTGAGTTGTACACTTGTATGCGTGTTGAGAAGTATTTTGTGTAATTTGGAGGGAGGAAAAAGCATTTCCCTTTTGGAGTTGTTGTGTCAGTCCTCTTCTTGTTGGTGGTGTGGATAGAATAAACAAGAGGATTATGAAACTGTATGGGGAAGTGAAGGATCTGTGGGATATAGTTTGTCCTGAGCATCCCTTGTATTTGGACGCACCATTCTTCATCTCTTGAGCTTTTCTTATGTTCAGTTTTGATAGTTTGCAATTCTAGAGGAAAGTTTTTTCACTGTGTGTTATTAGTTTTGTCACATTAATAATACCAGGGCTTTGCCACTAAGAATGAAGTTTAGTTTTATCCAAGTATTTCCTGTTTGTATGTTATTTACCCTTTTCTTTCCCTTGTGCAAAATAAGAAGAGCCCCATGCATAATGAGATATTCCTCATGGAAGTGGAGTTCCTTTTCTTGCTTCTTGTTAGTGGCTATTTTTGTATTGATCGGTTGCAGCCTGATATTGTTGAAGACCTAACCTTTGCCTTAATTTTTTTGCAGCTCTAGAGGAAAGTTTGGGATTTTTGACTGAGATTTGAAATCAGTTCCGGGTAAAGGTGTATGAAAGTAAGGTTCTGCTACTTCCGCTGTTGGTATGTCAAGGTCCGAGAACCTGCTGGTTCTTACAGGATTGTTGTAACATGTGTCAGGTCAAGTTGACAGAGAACAATACTATTGGTATCTCAGCCCAATTCTTTCTGTAACCGAGCCTTCAAGGCGGTTGTCTATACTTTTGATTCCAGAGCATCTTATACTGTGTTGAAGAGGATTTTGTATTTTTCTCTTTTTTGGCACTGCCTGATGGTGTTTGATGTTGGAATGTAATTAAAATTTTCTTTTTAACAATTTAGCTGTTGTAAGGAACAACTTTATTGTGAGTTTTCTGTGGAGTTAAATATACCGTGATTCTATTGGGGGTATTGGTTATGCTTGCACTTTTTAGTTTTCAGCGTATTGGGGAGGACTCTTGAGGAAGTTTTGGGTCTTTTAACAGATTAGGAAATCCTGTTATGTGAGTTAGCAGAATGCGTTACAGCATCTCCGGCATAGTCTTATCCTTGGTTTCAAGTTGATTTCAGGGCTTTTCTTTTCTTTCATCTTCTCCATTCAAGAACAGCTTACATGGATTGGACTTGATTATAAGCAGGAGGATGTTTCCACTTAGTTATATACTTATATGCACGGAAAACTAGCGTGCATATTTACTGAGCGATATAAACTTGTAACTAAGCAATGCATAAAACTGATTAGTTGTATGAGTCTCACTGTGGATACAACATGGTGATCTACCCGAAGAATGCAGCAGAATGACCAGTACATGATTCTAGTCCTGAAGACAATCAAAATCAAACTCAGGATGCGTATTCCGTCTATGAGAATACCACACACAGAGACAGTGTCCATAGACACCACTCTATCTTCTTACCCTTCTTCCATCCCTTGCTCAATTCAATCAACAGAAGATCGTCCTCATGTGCTAGTGCTAGTGCATTAGAAGGCAGAACCAGCTGAGGCTCAAATGAGAGCTACATTGGTTTAGTGACTGCGACAGGTGCCAACAGCCTTGTTTTCATACTCAAATTCAGCATAGCCAGGCAAGCTAGCCTTGCCACACCTAAAGCAAAATCCTACGCGATAGAGTTGGAAGAATACTAATGAGACATGCTGACATGCATCTGTCCTTACTAATTACATAAATTGAAATTCGATCCTTATCCCTCCACAAGTCATACAAATAAAAATTTAACAGAATCGTTGCTTCCCTACCTCCCAAAAACATTTGAATCCCCTGATATTAACATGTGTACTAAAATCACAAAACCGAGGAGGATGAGGAAGAAGGAAAGGTATTCACACTCCCGCCGCTGCAGCGAAGTGGTGGGAGTTGCCCTCCTCCTGCAAAGTGGGCATGAATCACTGAAGCGCAGCGAGGACTCGATACAAGTCCTGTGAAACCTATGCTTACAAGCTGTCTGGGAAACCTCCCTCGCCGAGTTCAAACTTTCCAAGCAGATACAGCACTCATCACTCATCGTCGGCTGCTTTTCTTCTTCTTCTTCTTCTTTGGACTCTAGACCTCGTCACATGCAGGCGAATAGATACTCGCACTAATTATCGTTGGCAGTTTTTATAATATCCTTGGAGTTTAATTTCCTTTTGTAATTAGTGTAGGGTTTCCTGATATCTCTGAAACTTTCCTTTATAATCAAGTGTGGATATCAAATACAGATTTCCAATATTCTATACGTAATATACTTACAAGTATTCTATGCTTCCTAAACATCTTCAAGAAAGTATCTTTGAGTGTAAAGGGGGGAAAAAAACACTTAAGATCGTCATATTTTTTTTTTTTTGGGGTAAATAAACGAGTATATTAACCCAAAAAGGGGAGGGCAAAGCCCAGTACAACCAAAGCCAGAGGCAAAAACTCACAAAACAAAGGGAAACAAGCCATCCAAAAAGAAAGCAAAACAAACCAAAAAACGAAGCAAAGCAAGGACAAAAGCTAAGTTCCACTTTTCAGCAATGGTTCTAATAGTATCCAGGTATAGTATTTGTTGCTTTGGAGAAAAGTTACCATGAAATCCAGCAGAAGAGATGAAAAACAATTATTAATAAAAAAATGACCTAAACAAAAACGGCTGGGGATGTAGCTCAGATGGTAGAGCGCTCGCTTAGCATGCGAGAGGTACGGGGATCGATACCCCGCATCTCCACTCCAATAAATTTTTGTATTTTTTATTATTTAGTGTCCTATTTTTATGATCCATTTTGCATCATGTATAAGGGATTCCTTGGATCGGGCTATGGTTAAAGAACGAATCCAGAACAATGCATATTAATTGCCTCGGTGGTTTCTGGTATTTGGATCCCTATTGTAATTGTCAAAGAATTTGAATGTTCATTCAGAACTACAAAGAATTTGACTGAAGCATTATAGGTAATCTTCTTGCGTAATTAATGATATGAACTAACTGCATAGTTACATGTTGTTTAACTAGTACTCCTCCTCCTCAGCTGCGCCATCACCGTCTTCACCGAAGTGGTTGAAGAAGGAATTTAGCGTTGGGCAGTCATAGTTCAGCTCCCCAGGTTTTGCATATTTTTGCCTACACCATACATCACAACCCAACAAACCAACACGTTTAAACACTTACTAAAGACATCAATGAAAGCAACAAAGCCAATAGTATTCGTTAACTTAAGTTCTGGATCACCGACCATTCCTGATCAGTTAGCATCTCATCTGACAATCCAAACTCTCTTAGTTCTTCTTCTTCGTGGTGTACTGACAAACTGTACCTGCAAATATTATCTTCAAGTTAGCACAGATATATATATAATTTGAGTGAGGGTTCAAGCAACAAGGGATCCGTGGCGCAATGGTAGCGCGTCTGACTCCAGATCAGAAGGTTGCGTGTTCGATTCACGTCGGGTTCAAAACCTGATTCAGTTCCCACATTTTTCTTTTTGCACATATTTTTCTATCAAATGCAGTAGATGGATCCTGTATGTTTTTACGTTTAGTAAGTAGAAAAACAAGTACCTTCCACCATAGCCTCGTTCCATAACCACCATGCTTCCATTACTAAAGTTGTTCAGTCTCTCAAACTGCTCCACTGTCCATTTATACCATCTCATCAGAAACACCCTCAGAGTTAAGCCATGTGAAACTATCACCAAGTTGATGTTTGGGTTTCTCTGCCCTGGTGGCTGAAACCGTCCCACGTCAATGTCCGATTTCAGTGTTTCTCTGAATCCTGAAATGACAACAGTATAATGCTTCAATTTCTCAAAACCATTTGTCCTAATAAACTCAATGTGATCAATGCAATAATTTGATAAGTTGAAGAGAAACCATACCTGTGATTCTGTCATAAACATCAGCTGCAGATTCCCCATTAGGAAACCGGTAAAAGAATCGACCATAACGTATCCGGATAGATTTCTCCACTCTCATCTTCTCCCTATCCTGAAAATTCCCTTTTGATACAGGTGTAGCAAAACCAAAATAAGTTAAACTACTCCTGTTAAATGCACATGTAGAACACAGTTCAAAACAAAAAATTTCTATCTTGCTAAACAACTTGGCATGTTATGTTGTCAAACTAAATCTAAACGTGACATTTTAGTGCTACATTAACAATCTAGCAAGATAACACCATATCAACATCGGCCTAGAAAGAGAATAATAAACTTAACATGCTTCATTGGGCTTAATGACATGCACTTACCAAAATCTTGTTCTCTTAAGCGAGGCTCTTCTCTCATGCCAGCAATTCTTGAGCGCTCAAATGATTTCCCTAAACCCTTGAGTGTGTCAACTGCTCTTTTATAAGGAGAAACATAAAAATAGACCTTCCAATTATGCACTTGGTCTTCCTCAATCATCTCCCTGATCCTCCTCCCACATTTCTCAGCATCAGCCACACCTTTCTCTGTCAATCCAATCTTTGGATCAGAAACTCTTGTGTAAACTCCCTCATCCACATTTCCTTCACTCTGCCCATGCCGGACCAGAATTATCCGGCGAGGCCTCGGAGGTGGAGTTTTATTAGTACTGGTCCTAGTACCTGATTCTTTATGAGAGTAATGCTTTTGAGGAAAACTAGCAAACCCATTACCAGAATGTTCAATGGTATCCCTGGGGATTGCACAGGCTTGGATTATAGTAAAACCATAGATCCTTTGTTGAGAAACTTGGATAGGTGAAGAAAGAGTTGCATTTTTGGGGAAGCAAGAAATGTAAAACGAGGAAGCAGAAAAGCATGGATGAGTCATTGCCATGAGTAGAACTGACCATTAGTTTGAACTACTTCTAGTCATATGCATCTGCAGTATGGTCCAAGATGGAGGGCTACTTGAGCCTGCCTCAGTTTCAAAGAGAAATACAGCTCCAATTTTCTTGTTGGAGCTTTTATGCACATGCACCATCATATAGCAAATGTCAATTCAAATCAAGTGCTCTTGGTGTGTGAGTTGGTTTGAACTTTATCTGATTGGTATGTTTTAGTGGTGAAAAACGGAGGAGGGGACCTTTTTGTCAAATTTTTGTTGGGTTGTGAATCTTGTGATTAGTTCATTGGTTTGGACAGAAGGGAATGAACTGAACGGTGGAAATGGAGTTAGGTGTTCCCTCCCGGGACAAAAAGCCGGGCCAAGCTTTTTGTCCTAACTAGAGGGGACCTATTCTGCATAGTACCTTTGGGTCCCAATTGATGTGTCTTCTGGGATGAGTTGTTGAATGAGGCCAGCATAAAGAAAAGTATATATCCCATTTGATTCTTGGAAAAGTCAGGGTGAAGTATATATTTATTAGTGACTAGATTAGAATCAAATTGGAATATTGATATCAGTCTGGTTCATCTGCATGGTTTTGAGGGTAAGAGAAGACAGGGCTGGTGATCTATGGATCTGTGTATTTATTGGGTTTCAGTTTGGACTTGGTATTGAGACTCTTGCACAACATGCATATCTTGATAGGAATAAGGGAAAGTGGCTGAACTTCTAATTTTTATCATTACTAGATGCATCTTGGCAAATTTGTTGTAGAGAGGACTTCCACAAATTGAAAATTGATTAGTTGAACAATATAAAGTTGTAACTAAGCGATGCATAAAAGTGATTAGTTGTATGAGTTATGTCTCATTAGGTATTTAACATGATGATCTGCCTAAAAGGAGCAACAGAATGACCACTACTTGATTCTAATCCCGAAAATAATCAAATCAAACTCGAGACACTTATTCTGTCTATGAGCCTATCCTACGCAAAGAGAGTTTCTAAGACAATTCCATCCTGCTAGCTTCTTCTTGCCCTTCACACGCTTTTTAGCAGCATGCTTCTTCCATCCCTTGCTCAGTTGAATTAATGGTAGATCATCTTTATTGATAACTTGGATTTTGCTTCTTGCTCTGGAGTTCTATAGTGTTTCTAGATGCTGTCTTATTTTTTATTAAAATCTAAAAGTTTGCTCACCTAAAAGACAGAATCTGAAGTACCCTAAATGGGGCAAGTGCAAAATAAACACAATCAGTGCACTTCTAGGCCCTTTTTCAAAACGATGCAATTGCAGGAATTACATTCAATTGTATGTTCTTCTTCTTCTTTTGATCTGGATCTTGTTTAACTAGTACTCCTCCCCAACCGTACCATCATCGATCATCTTCACCAAAATGGGTGAAGAAGGAATTTAGGGTTGGGCAATCATAGTTCAGCTCTCCAATTCTTGCATATTTTTGCCTGATTCATTTTACCGCAACCCCAACAACAAAAACAAGCACAATTAGTTACACACATCAAACTGATCAATGAGAGCAACAGAGCTAGCAAGCCAGCTAAAAACAATCATCAACTGGGTTCTGATTTACCTACCATTCCTGATCAAGTATCATTTCGTTGGAGAATCCAAACTCTCTTAGTTCTTCTTCTGTGTGGTGTATTGACAAGCTGTACCTGCAAATTTTAAATAGAGTTTCAGTTGACAGTTCTTTCTACACTAATCCAATCCAAGAGAGATTGTAAACATGATCCGAAGGTGCGTTTTTCATTCAAGTTGGGATCAAACCAGGATGCGAGATTAGTACCTTCCACCGTACCCTCTTTCCATAACAACCATGCTTCCATTACCAAAGTTGTTGAGGCCATCAAACTGCTCCACTGTCCACTTGTACCATCTCATCAGAAACACTCTCAGCGTTAGGCCATGCGAAACTATCACCAAGTTGATGTTTGAATTTCTCTCCCCTGGTGGCTGAAACCGTCCCACATCGATATCCGACTTCAATGTTTCTCTGAATCCTGCAATTCGCAGCATGAAACCATTACCATACTGATCCAATGAATACAAAAGTTGGCAAATTGTGGAGAAGCTCTATGTACCTGTAATCCTATCATAAACATCAGCTGCAGATTCCCCATTAGGAAACCTGTAAAAGAATCGACCGTAAAGCATACGCATAGCTTTCTCAAGCCTCATCTTCTCCCTATCCTGAAAATTCCCTTTAAAATACAAGAAGTGTAACAAGACCAAAATCTGTTAAATATTTATGTGGATTAATGCACATTTAGAAAACTATCATGCATAAAAAAGTGAAGTTTTTCTCTCTTGCTAGACAATTTGACATGTTATGTTGTCAAACTATTGATCTAAATTTTAGCTTCATTAGCAAGATAAAAGTATGTCTATAACGGCCTGAAAAGGGCAACTATAAGCTTCATTGGTCTTCTATGGGTTGCAAGAGTAAATTTTTCGGGGTCAAATATACTGAATTGGCCCCCTGCATAGATGAAATATGTATTTCCTTTTATCTTATCTTAAATACGAATTCCTTCCTATCACCTGAAAACTTGAACACTAGAAGTCACACAGATTTGTCATCTAGATGGTGTACCCTAATGTTGAAACTAACCTGAATTAACCCTATATGGAATGCACTTACCAAAATCTTGCTCTCTTAAGCGAGGTTCTTCTCTCATGCCAGCAATTCTTGAGCGCTCAAATGCTTTCCCTAACCCCTTGAGTGTTTCAACTGTTCTTCTATAAGGAGACACATAGAAGTAGACCTTCCAATCATGCACCTTGTCTTTTTCAATCATCTCCCTGATCCTCTTCCCGCATTCCTCAGCATCAACCATACCTTTCTCGGTCAATCGGATCTTTGGATCAGAAACTCTAGTGTAGACGCTCTCATCCACATTTCCTTGACTCTGCCCATGCCGAACCAAAATTATCCGGCGAGGCCTTGGAGGTGGAACTTTATTAGTACTAGTACTACTACTAGCACCTGATTCTCTATGAGAGTACAGTTTTTCAGGAAGACCACCAAACCCATTACCAGTATGTTCAATAGTATCCCTGGGGCTTGCACAGCATATAACTGTATTAAAACTAACAACCCTTTGTTGAGAAAATTGGATAGGTGAAGAAAGAGTTGCATTTTTGGGGGAGCAGGACATATAAAACAAGGAAGCAGAAGAGCACAATTGAGTCACTGCCATGAGTAGCACTCCCCACTAGTTTGAACAACTTCTAGTTCTAGTCACATACATGCATCTGCAAGATTGCTGAGATGTTTCTTTCATGTGCATATGAAGATCAAAGTGTCAGATCAAATCGGGTGCTCTTGGTGCGTTTTATGAATTTATGTGGTGAAAATTTGGGAGCTGTTTTCAATTTTTGTGGTGTTGTACACTTGTGCGAAATCTTTGATTAGTTCATTTGTTTTGTATGGACAGAAGGGCATGAACTGAACGGTGGAAATACAATTAGGTGCTTCGCTTCCTCGGGCAAGGTTTTTGTCTTCAACTAGAGGGGACCTTACCTTTGGGTCCCAATTGGTCTGTCTTGTGGGATGAGCTCTTTAAGGAGCTGAGTATAAAGACCAGTATAATCCCACTTGATTCTTGGAAAAGACAGGATGAAGGATGTTTGTGTCAGTGACTAGATCAGGATAAAATGAGTTCATTTGTATGGTTTCGATGTAAGAGAAGATTGGGCTGATGATGTATGGATCTGTGTATTTTATTGGGTTTCAATGTTTGAGACTTTCTTTGCACCACATTAAGCACACCTTGAATTCTTGATAGGAATGAAGGGTAAGGGAAAGTGGCCCAACTTCTAATTTTATCATACTATATGCATAATAATGCATCTTTAGGTAAATTTATTCTACAGAGGACTTTTACAAATTTGAAATTTGCATACTCTCATTTATGGGATGTAATTTAATAACTGGAATCAGTTATTCTCTACTTCACTTGTAAGAACTAATTTAAGTGGAAAACCATTAGTCATTTTGATATTCTATTGATCTGGTTTTTCCTTAAATAAATGTATATGAATTTATTGAGAGATTGATTATGGAATAATAATTTATAAAAAAAAATGAATGAATCCGATCACTAAATTATAGATATCTAAAACACACCTATTTTGATATTTTTTCTTTTATTGTTATTCTCTAAAATTAGATGCTCGCAATCCTCTGCTATTTTATTCCAGCATGTCATGGATGTCTAGCTATGAAAGTCTCACAATTTTGAAGCACTTTTGTCAATGAAGTGGCCATCTTATCATGGATTTTGAGCTTCGCCCCTATTGGTGATAGAAATCGTGTGGTTTGTGTTTTATTATTATTTTTTTCCCTTTTTTTAATTGCGGTGCGATTTCTTATTCATACTTTCTTATATGGAAAGAGACTTCACAAAGTATTTGAAATATTAGGAAATAAGGGGGTCTATGGTGCCCTTCATAAAGTTTTACGAATAACATTACCATACTTTATATTAACAATCTCTACGAACCTTGCCCATTTAACTATCCATTTTGTTTATGTTTGGTACAATTAAACTTTGGTTATTCAAACTTCTACAACATTTTGATTTATTAAATAGTACAAACGTGACTCATGACCTACCACTGTTTTGATATTTTTCCAGCTTAATTATCTGTTAGGTGTTGGATTTTAATCATAAAATATCTCGATACAATTTAGTGTGATCTATCTACTTATAAGTTATATTTCATTTGTCACTTTTTCAACATGAAATATTTCCTCTCTAATATGATTTGATCAAGTCATTCATAAAAGAAAGTTGGTAATCTCGAGTTGGTGGTGAAAGTTCTGCAAAGTACCAATCATTTATATGTTTTAGTGATTATCAACATCCCAAGTCGATCATAAGTTGTTGGCAATTTTAAAACCCTAAACCCAATTCTTTAGTCAATAAAGACATATTACACCTTTATGGGATTAGGTGTGAGATCCTATTCTCTAACCCTAAAATTCTAATTAAAAGTAGTTGTCAAGCAAGCAAAACATCCTATTAACTATCATCACTATTTCTTCGAAAAGGTATTATCAAATTAAATGCATGGTGTGCTAGACTACTAATTTCTTCTTACCATACCTTGACCAGGACTATACTACTAAAGCTGGACAGTCCATGTAAGTAAATTGATTGAAACTATAGGACCTACTACGATAATTTATCACTACGGGACATCTTCCTATAGTACTACAATGTACTATATCCCTGGACCTCTTTCAGAAACAGTACTCCTAGGATAAGGTACTAGCAGTAATAGCTATTTAGCTAATTGATTTACAGTCATTGTCAAAGACAAGAGCATAGTGCCCCTGTTCTCTTAATTTGTTTAAAGGGTTTGGCGGTTTTTGCATATGCAGATATACAGTGATAAGGAGCTGTTTTCTAAACTATGAGCTATAATTAAACCCGTCTTTATCCTCCTCTGTTTTCTAAAACATTCTTACACTTTGGAAAAGTTGCAATGGCAGCCTAGCTCCAAACTAAGGTATGGTCAGAGACCGAAGAGCTTAACTCTTCCTATTTTTTTTTGTTTAGTCTACTTTTAGGATCATCCACAACTGTCTATGTATGAAAAAATCCCTTCTGGAAAAAGCTAAAGAGTGATGGTCATTGACAAGATGTTTACGATTATTTAGAGGAACTAGCCTATAATTAAGAGTATGTGTAGCAATTGACAAATGAGATCTTTCTATTTCAATCCCATCTTAGTAAAAACATAACGTGATACAAAATTGACCCCTGGGGTTTTTGACAAAATGCTTAATGTAGACAGCAATGCATAGTTTACGTTTCGGTTCTACCAACTTTGAAAAAGAAATGGTTAGTAGGTGCTGTTAATTTAATTGAGATGTATATTATTATGAACCAGAAACTCCTAGGAGAAATTATAGCTAGAAATAGCACCACAATGTGTTGCATTGCATGTGAACTGAAATATAATATATATATATAAAAAGCATCATTTACATAAAACAAAAAGAAAAATACTCTCAAATTAACATATTGTTATTAACAATGATAAATTAAAAAATTAATTAGAAAACAGTGATTATGAAGAAATTCATTATTCTTTTATGCAGTTTTGCTTGATATACAAGTAATTTGAAATAAAACCTTAAAATCCAATACAAAATCAATTAACTTTATTGTAATTGGTAACTTTGAAGATTGTGTTACATCGTACATAATTGAATATTAAAATTTACACAAGTTTGTTAAAACTATATATACATGCTCACAACATATGCACACAAAGATCAAGACTTACCTTCAGCAATTACTGGCATGGATTCCATCTCTGCAGCTGCAAACACGATCACAAGAATATAGTCTTCTGTTGCTTACCAACTTGCTTCTCAATGGACAGAACTTATGCAATAGGTCGTGGTGGCAACAGGGACCAATTCATCCATATATATAGGAGACGTAAACCTCAAGAAGCTTCCCATTAAATCATTCCATATCAGTTTAGGTTTCCTAGTTAGATTCTTGTTACTTCATTGTGGTTTTTCTTGCAGACCAAGAATTGGATTACTTACCTTAATGAATTGATACACTCTTTCATTAAGTTATTAGTATTGATTTATAGTTTGTATCCATGTTAAACTAGGTTTGACATTTAGCTAATCATCAATTACTTTATGATGATATATGTTAAGTCCATATTTGATCTAACAATCTCTCCCTTGGACTCACACATATCATGCTCGATGATTTGCTCCAGAGAACATCAAAACCTACTTAACTTACTGAAGTGCGCGTCTAATGACAAACTCAAATCGAAAATCCATTCCAACATGGTCAGATCACAGTTACTTATGCAGAGCAAGAAAAAATATACATTTTAACAAAAATGCAGAGTTTCAAAACCACAAACATAAGCTCCTGCAACCTACATATGTCAATCCAGAAGTGATATGATATATGCTAATGTGTATCAACAAGAAGGCATATATCAGGTCATACTTTATGTTTCTTAGACCAGAAACTCGAACAAAATTTACTGAACACTGATAGCTTAAAATATTGCTTGAACCTTAACATCATGCTATACATGATTTAAGCATCTAATAGCAAGTATGATATTCAGAAAGATGATAATTTCCAAAACAATAAAGTTGCAGCAAACCATAACTGGAAATACCTCAAAAATTTCATTGATAACTTTAAACTATCATTACAAATGAGTTGTGATAAACAAAATAAAAGATCACAACTAAAACACAAGAACTCAAAAACCTCAGAATTTTAAATGCTCCAACTGGACTAACTCTCACTGAATCTAAACATCTAAGCTAGCCAAAACTCCAATGCTTATTGTATGCTTCTGGAATGCAGCTACTGACAATGCCTTGGTGAAAGGATCTGTTAGCTGTGAATTTGTATCAATACTCAAAACAGCTATTTCACCATGCTTAACCATTTCTCTAACACTGTAATACTTCAAATCAATGTGTTTGGAATTATTTGATCTTTTACTGTTTTTGCTAAAGAAAACAGCTGCTTCATTATCACAATAAATCACAAGTGTACCAGCCACAATGTGACTCAACACTTTAGTCTGCATCAAAAAATTCCTAATCCAAAGTCCTTCATACACAGTCTCATACATTGAAATAAATTCAGCTTGCATGGTGGAAGTTGAAACAAGTGTTTGTTTCATGGTCTTCCAAGCTATAGCACCTCCTGCAAGCATAAATACATATCCACAAGTTGACTTTTTGGAGTCTGGATAATTCCCTGTAAAATCAGAATCTGAAAATCCAACAAGTTTCAGATCCTCCACTTGTCTATACACTAGCATGTGACTTTTAGTTCTCTGCAGATACCTCAACACTTTCTTCCCAGCTACCCAATGCTCATGGCCTGGATTAGATTGAAACCTTGATAAAATCCCTACTGCAAAAGACAAGTCTGGCCTAGTGCAGACTTGTGCATACATGAGACTTCCTACAAGTCTAGCATAAGGCTTTGACTCCATATTTTCTTTCTCAACATTACTTTTGGGACTCTGCTTCTTAGTTAGCTTATCTCCTTTAGACATAGAAACTTCTCCAGCTGCACACTTTTCCATACCAAATCTCTTTAAAATTTTGGTAACATAATTCTGTTGAGACAAACCAAGTAGTCTATGTGCCCTATCTCTTTTAATCTCAATGCCTAGTACATAGGATGCTTTTCATAAGTCTTTCATGTCAAAATTCCTTGACAGAAAACTCTTAGTGTCTTTAAGCAGTTTAATGTTACTGCTAGCCAAAAATATATCATCCACATAGAGTACCAGAAAAATAAAATTGTTCCCAACTGTCTTCAAATAAACACATTCATCAACAAGATTTTCTGTAAATCCAAAAGTAGAAATCACAGAATAAAATTTCTTGTACCACTGTTTAGAAGCTTGTTTTAGGCCATAAATTTATTTTCTTAACTTGCATACTAAGTTTTCACTTCCAGCTTGTATAAAACCTTCTGGTTGCCTCATATAAATCACTTCATCTAGTTCACCATTCAAAAATGCTGTTTTAACATCCATTTGGTACAGCTCCATATCAAAATGAGCCACTAAAGCCGTGATTATTCTAAATGAGTCTTTTGTAGAAACTGGAGAAAAAGTCTCAGTAAAGTCAATGCACTCCGTCTGTGTAAAACCTTTGGCAACTAATCTTGCTTTATGTCAAGAGGTACAGTCAGTCATTCTTGGACTAGAGTGCGTGTTTATTGTAAAAGGCAAGGCGGTCAAGCTACCTGCACCTGTCTGGTCTTTCTCTTCCCCTGGACCGAGCACCGAGACCGAGAAAAGAGAGGATCGGATGCCGGCGAAATTCCCGCCAATGGCTGAGATGTTCAGTCGACTCCCTCCCTCTTTGGAAAAAGCTTCATTTTTTGATCACTGCATTACCACATTGATTGGTAAATTGAGTGTGACTTCATGACTAGAAGTCACGCCCTGGGGTGGCCTTTCGCCCGCATTGGAGCTTGCAATACCGCTCCCCTCCTTGTCAGAATTAACTGATTGCTTCACCTTCTCAACAGGCTTGGTCCAGTGAAAGAATATGCAACTGAAGCATAAGAGCAATACCCATTAACACTAGCATATCATTTTTCATCAATAGAAAGGAACGCCAGAAAAAACATCTCTTTTGGTTTTGAAAACCCATTTACAACCTATAGGCTTCTGTTTGGGGTCAGGTTCAACTAATTCCCAAACTGCATTTTGACTCATGGAATTAATTTATGCTTCCATTGCTAGCTGTCATTGATGAGATTCACTACTTTCAATGGCCTGATTAAATGTAGTTGGATCATTGTCCTCTGCACAGTCCATTTTAATTTCTGCTTCTTGCAGATAAACAATGTAGTCACTCTCCCCCCCCCCCCCATAAGTTGGTTTTCTTGCTCTCTGTGATCTTCTAGGCTGAGCTACTGGAGGATTTTGAGGTTCTTCATCAGGAATTTATTCAAGTATTTGATCAGTTACTTGACCAGTTACGTGGTCAGTTACTTGACCAGGTACAGTTACTTGGTCAGCTACATGGTCAGTTACGTGACCAGTTACATGACCAGTTACTTGATCAGGGACAGGTACTTGATCAATTACTTGGTTATTTACTTCTTGTTCTAAAGGCAATGCTACACTTATATTCTCATCTGACACAATTTCCTCAAAATCTGAAGTTAAATCCTCAAAATTTGTATTGTGAACTTTTTCACTTAGAAATTTTACTTGATGTGTTTCAAAAATTCTAGATGAATGATGAGCAGAATATAATTTATAACCTTTAGATTTATCTGGATAACCTATAAAATAGCAACTAACAATTTTGGGATCAAGTTTATTCAAGCTTGGATTATAAATCCTAGCTTCTGCATGACATCCCCAAACATGGCAGTGATGAAGACTAGGTTTCCTGCCACACCAAAGCTCAAAAGCTGTATTTTCTATAGCTTTACTAGGTGTCCTGTTGCAAATATAATTTGCAGTTTTTAAAGCCTCACCCCACAGAAATTTTGGCAAGCCAGTTGTACACATCATGCATCTAACCATGTTCAAAAGAGTCCTATTCTTTCTCTCTGCAACACCATTTTGTTGTGAATTATATCGTGTTGTATATTGAGCTTTAATTCCATTTTCTTGCAAAAACAAGGCAAATGGACCATTTTGTTGGCCGGATTCAGTGTACTTTCCATAGAACTCTCGCCCTCTATCTGACCTTACTGTTTTGATTTTCTTTTCTAGTTGATTTTCTACCTCAAACTTAAAGATTTGAAAGGCTTTCAATGCTTGTGCCTTTTCTGAAAGTAGATAAATATAACTATATCTAGAAAAGTCATCAATGAATGTGATAAAATACACATTCCCACAGATAGTTCGGTGTCTAAATGGACCACATATATCAGTGTGTATAAGTTCTAGTAAATTTTGGCTTCTATATGCAGTCTTCTTTCTAGTATTGGTTATTTTTCCCTTAAAGCATTCCACACAGTCTGTTAGATCAGAAAAATCAAGTTCATTTAGGATTTTGTTTTTCACCAAAATTTTCAGTCTCTCTTTTGAAACATGGCCTAGTCTTTTATGCCATAAAAATGCAGACTTTTCATATAGCTTGGTTCTTTTAACACCTGTTAAAGTGCTAGTACTATTTGTGTTATCTTCAACAAGTAAAATTTCTTATTGAGCCATTGAACAACTTAATTGTAAATAATCATTCGAGATAACACCAGAACCAATTTGAACACAATTTTTAGAAATAAGAATTCCATTACTATCAATAACAAGTCTACAACCAGATTTTACTAAAAGAGAAACTGAAACCAAATTCCTTCTCATGTAAGGTACATAAAAAACATTGTCTAAAACTAAAAATTTTCCTAATCCTAGATCAAGCTTTAAGGTGCCAATAGCCTTGATTGCCACTCTCATGCCATTGCCCACACACAAGTTCACTTCATCACTTTTTGGGATTCTCCTCCTTATGAATCCCCTTTTTGGCTAACCAGTTCTTATAGCCAGTGCAGTCCTTTTTCATGTGTCCTACTCTTTTGCAAAAGTAGCACTTGAACCTAAATGGCCTATTTTCCTTAGCCACTGCAGCTGGTGAACTCTTAGTTATGGCTTTGGTAGGCTTGAGCTTGTTCTGGAGCTTTTTCTACTTAGGCTTCTCTATGAGATTTATGGCTGTAGCAAGTTCTTTTTCTTCCTTGATCCTAGCTTCCTCATCAACATAGATGGATATAAGTTCATCTAAAGTCCAGTTTTCCTTTTGTGAATTGTAACTGGTTCTTAGATGACTAAAACTGTTAGGTAAGGAATGTAGTGCATAATGCACTACATGCTCATCCCTAACCCCCATCAATAGCTCCCTAAGTCTGCCGTTTATATTGATCATCTTCATGATATGCTCTCTAACTCCCCCTGAACCCATGTACTTCAAATCATGAAACTCCTTGGTTAGCCTAGCTGTTTCTGCCTTTTCACTTTCTTTAAACTTAGCACCTATGAGTTCCAGAAAATCTGATGCTAGCTCAGGCTCTTCTATACTTCCCCTGACAGTCTTGGACATAGAGGTACGAATGAGGTTCTTAGCCATTCTATTGAATCTATGCCACTTCTTGTAAAAGTCAGTTTCTTTATTGGTGCTCTTTTCATTCAACTCTTCAGGCTTATCCTCAGTAAAGCAATAGTCTATATTCTCATGCATTCCCATATAGTTCTCTACAGAATCTAGCCAAGCTCTATAGTTGGTTCTAGTTTGCATCAAGACACTGTTCAAGTTTATGTAAGAGTTACCTAAGGAGCAAAACAAAATTCATGTGAGTTCTCAATTTGTAAAGAAAATAACTTTAAGTTTTCTGTGTTTTATTTAGCTTTAAGCAACCAAAACAAGAACATACAGAAAACCTAAACAATCTATACTTGCATTCATGTCAGTCCATAACCAAAAATAATGTTAAGCAACACTTTTGAGCAGAAGCATAACATTCTGGAGTTCTTTATCAATATGCCATGTTCAATGAAAACAAGTTATCCAAAGAAATTTATCCACATCTTTAGACAGAAGAAAAATTTCTAAGTATTCATATTTATTTTCATCAAGCATGCATACTGCTGTTTTGTATTCTAAAACTATACTTGACCACTTCTTTGGAATATAAAACTGAAGCACACAATTTTTAGTTTTGTTACTCGATCAGGTACTTGGTCAGTTACCTGATCAGTGTTTTCTGCCAATATCAATGAAGAATGCTTTCTACATCATAATCACTTATGCCAATAGAAAACCACAAAACATATGAGCTCTTTTACTTTATATTTTATCCAGATTCATCCTTATAAGAAAATTAAGCTCTTGTATCTGTCAACTTTAACAATGTGCAAACAATTTCTGGGAGATTTTTGTTCTTCATACAATTTTACACAATCACAGTTACAATACCATATCATCAATCAATTCAACATGCATATTCAAGCATAACCAAAATTGGTTCGATTCCAAGAAACCACAGAACAATCAAGAAATTGTAAATTTCATCCAGTCACCATCTACTCTAACCTAATGCACGCCGGGAATGCTACTAGGGTTCTTGAGCACAATCAAAAACTCAATTATCATGCTATGAATTGAAATCAATTTCACAGAAAAACCTGTTTTTCCCCAAGTTGCTGCAAAAAATCTCAGCGAAAGCATGAACTTGATAACCAGATGCAGCAATCGACTTTATAGGCTTCTTGATTCACAGCAATTGGGGTTTTGAATCCCCTCCCGAGATGAAATATCTCACGCGTTTCCGAATCCAGTCACAGACCTTCGTCTTGATCAAAACTAACCGTTGCGATACAACGGTCACTTGTTCTTCATGTTTTTGGTTGGGCTTGGACTTAGATAGTCCGCTTGCTGTGACTGGGCCTTGATTAAGTAACTTACTTTGATCAGGTACATGACCAGTTACTTGGTCAGTTACCTAACCAGTTACTTGATTCGTAAACCAAAAACCCTTTTTTTTTGTGTTTGTTTTGCAAAACCCTAAAACGTTTTTTATGCTAAGCAAAAACTGAATTCATATTTGTGAGCCTATGCTCTGATACCAATTGTTAAAACCATATATACATGCTCACAACATATGCACACAAAGATCAAGACTTACCTTCAGCAATTACTGGCATGGATTCCATCTTTGCAACTGCAAACACGATCATAAGAATATAGTCTTTTGTTGTTTACCAACTTGCTTCTCAATGGACAGAACTTATGCAATAGGTCGTAGTGGCAACAGGGACCAATTCATCCATATATATAGGAGACTTAAGCCTCAAGAAGCTCCCATTAAAGCATTCCCTATCGGTTTAGGTTTTTTAATTAGATTCTTGATGTAACACTTCATTGTGGTCTTTATTGCAGACTAAGAATTGGATTACTTATCTTAATGAATTGATACACTCTTTCATTAAGTTACTAGTATTGATTTACAGTTCGTATCCATGTTAAATTAGGTTTGACATTTAGTTAATGATCAATTACTTTATGATGATATGTGTTAAGTCCATATTTGATCTAACAAAGTTATGATTCAAGAATGTGTTACAATTATAAACCCAAATTCACAATATAATTTTTTGATGATGAGATAAACTAGCTTAATGGAGAGAACAAAATGTCTCAAGTATGGAAATGGATTTGATACGAGACTTGAATTTCAGTGAAGTTAGAGCTTCCACATCTCAAAATAAACCTCTTGAAGATAATACTATATATATATTAATGAAGGAACATTATCACAAGAAAGTTCCCATTTTAACATATTCAGCCTTGTTTTTCATCATATCATGTTTGATCAAGACTCAATTAATGTATATTAAGGCCTTATCCATGTGAAAATTATAGTGGAAACTAGTGGTGCGGTGTGTTTTATCCCTATTAGTTCGAACATGCATATATATAGTCAAGATGCAAAGTAGCCCACTTGCTCTAAATATGAACATGTACATATTATAATATCCATAAGGAAAAAAAAAGAAAAAAAATAGACATTATTTTATAGTCATGAAAGATCGAGTCCCTTTCAATAGATATGTCTGTTACACAAAAGCTTGGCTTAGCTAAGCTTAGATAATCAATAATCATCCAATGAGAATGGTAGCAAGGTCTTTTAGGAAACCATCTTGTGATTGCCAACAAAAATGATTATTCTAGCAAAGCAGTACATGCAAGCAAAATTAACTTATTAGTGAGATTCAGCTCAACATTAATCAACAATATTATTATGTGGTGTGGAAAGGAAAAACGAAACAAGTCGAAATGTTAAGAGACAGATGCACATTGAGACAAGAAGCTAAAGGGTGTGTTCTCAAATTTCTTTTGCGTTTCCTTTGTCACTTATATTGACTTTAGTTTTGTTGCTGACTCATCTCTCTCTCTCAATTAACAAGAAGAACATATACTAATAGTTGGGTTAAGATATCTTCTTGTTTCTAAATAATGTTTTGATATCTTAGAAGTGTGGATTTATTACCTAATTATTCTTACTTGTAGCCTTGTAGATTGCACCTGCCAATCATTGAGCACAACTCACATGCATGGGGTATGGTACTCACCACTGAGAAAATGGTTTCCTAATTAAAATGGTAGACTCTAAGTTCAAAGCTTACCCTAGTGTTCTAGGGCATTATTGCTCTTCGTTAACAGATGAATGGTCAGAGTATTCTCAAAAAAAAAAAAAAAAAAAAAAAAAAAAGATGAATGGTCAGAGAATACTTTAATAAACAAGTCGCAGAGAATTGGTACGGATAGTTACTTGGACTTGAGAAACAACTTTGCATGGCATGCCTTTAGATTTTTGGTCTGCCGTCAAACTTGCAAACCAAGGCTGATAAATTGCCATTAACTGCTTAGTTTATTTTGGTTTTAATTGCAAAACGGTATGATATATGCGAGCTAGGATAAGGGTTAATTTCGAGCAGTTACTTAGTACTCACGCTAGGTATATATGATTTCATCTAGTGTTCGTTCACACACCAAAGTAATGACTTACATTATGATCTTTTTTTGTAAAAGTATAAATGGAAAAGTAAAGCTACAATCTTCTGGCCTTATACGGCTGGATTTTAATTTCTTGTTCAAACCATATATAAGAGGCTATGAGCAGCTCGAAAAAATTGATTAAGCTATTATGTTTATATTCCGAGCTACATACTTCATTCTTAGTCATTTGATTACTATCACAATCGCTTTGATGTTTTATTAAAACTTCTATATATTTGTATGGAAGTATAACAACTTCAATAATCTAGCCGACGACTTTAACACATCAAAGTATTATGGCAAAGAGGAAAAACAAAACACTAATTCATGACGTTCTGTCTATCCTAGCTAGCCGCCCAAAAATCCCCAAGGGCAATGGGAGATACATAATTTTCTATACGTACACACTGAGCAATAAGGTCGCTTTTGGAGTCATCTCTTTGAGAACGACAGTATGAGGAATGCCGCATCATCCTACAAATATTTCCAAGGGAACTCAGGAACTATACAAAAGCGGACTACCAAATTCAATTCCTTCGAACTGCAAGTGGCTTTATCACTTGAAAGCTCTGCAGAAACAATAGATTTAGATAAATGGTACTTGATAGATAGAAAAACCTTGAGAACTCTTTATCATAGCGGAAACACAATGAGGCCTTGACAGTCCATAGTCAAAAGCCTGATCTGTTATGCAGTGAATCCAATCATTGGATTGTCATGTAGTCAATGCTGAATATATAATGTGTACACAAAGAGAGCATTCAAGAATTTTTTTTTTTTTGCGGAACTCATATCAAACTCATTTTGTTTATCCAAATTCTTTTACTTTATCCGTTTTAAAGCAATTCGTCAAGTATTTTACCTTAACGTGTTTGCCCTAGCCTCATTTTCTTTTTTCAACATATATTGTTCTTTCTTGAGTCTTTTTTTCATAGTTCTTGTTAAAAAGCGACAAGTGTTGCTCGTGGCCTACCATTGTACCGATACTGTTCAAACTTAACCACCCAATAGATGTTAGGTTTTAATCACAAAAGGTTTCGGTACAATTGGGTAAGAGCCATCCACTTATAAGTTATATTATATTTTATCACTTTTCAAATGCGGGATTTTTCCTCTCCAACACGCCCCTCACATGTAACCTAGCTCTAGGTATGCACGTGGAATTAATTGACAAGCCCAATTCCACATTGGAAATCGGGTCACAAGTCCCACATTGAAACTTGACCGATCACATACAATCCAAGGCTTACATCGGACAGTTGACAATAATCCAATCGATCGGAAACTTCCGATGACCAATTTAATGAACCCAATGCACGTGGAATTAATTGACAAGCCCAATTCCACATTGGAAATCGGGTCACAAGTCCCACATTAGAAACTTGACTAATCACATAACAATCCAAGGCCTACATCGGACACTTGGCAAATCCAATCGGAAACTTCTGATGGCTAATTTAATGAACCAAATTAGGTCCATGATTGGAGAAGTGAAGTGATTGGTGAATCAATTAATGAATGAACCCATATTCGGATCCATGATGACGACGTATTGAAGAGCGACCTGATCTGATACCATGTTAAACAGCAACAAGTGTGGCTCGTGGCACACTATTGTACCGATACTGTCCCAACTTAACCATCCGATAGGTGTTGGGTTTTAATCACAAAAGGCATCGGTACAATTGGGTAAGAGTCACCCACTTATAAGTTATATTATATTTTGTCACTTTTCCAATGTGAGATATTTCTTTTCCAACCGTTGTTTTGATTAATTTTCTTCCGATCTGCTTACAATTGATCATTAGAACATTGAAGAAAAACAAAAAATCATACATTCAATTGATCGAATGCGAGCATGTTAGATCTAAATTGCCAACAAGTGAAATTTAAATTATCAAATTAAGTCCTCAACTTAATAGTCACTCGAAGCCATCGTGTGTGAATATACTAGCAATAAAGATCATCCTCTTCATCTCCTCTGCCAATGTCGTTCTAGCTTTGTCATCCTAGTCCAATGCTTCCTTTGCCTTTATATATTCTTTTTGGCTTGGCTTATCTTTGTATTATTGGATTGGTCCCACCTTTTTCATTTTCATTGAACTGGTCCTAGCTAGCTAGTTCCACCTTTCCCACCTTTTCTTGTTTATCTAATTCATGTTGTGAGATCTTTAAGCAAGTGCAAGACCAAAGATTAAGGACGTTAAACATATTTAATAGCTAGAAAAGCCTCTTTTTCTTTTTGAGACTACTTTTCTGGTCATTTCCTTGGTATATAGATAATATTGCATATTGAGCATATCACAAAAGTTGATGGTCTTATATGAAAGTTCAATACATGCTTTATATATACAAACAAGAATCCTTTTCTTTTCCTCAATGTGAAAAGTGAAAATTCAAATCATTAATGCATGCATATATGGATTATAATGAAAAAAGAAAAATGGAAATTTCTCAGGTAATACAGTTGCATTCAATTAGTAATATATAAGAGCTGGAGCTGGAAAACCAAAGGAGCAATAAATTATATAGTTTATGATGAATATATCGATTTTATCATTCTTTCACTTTCATTTGTTTGTTTGTTAACTCTGGAATTGACGCTATCCATCTCAAGAAAATTGATCAATCTAGCTAGACCCCCACCCCAGAAAGCATGCAAATTAACCAGCAGAGAGATGGAGCTTGACAGTCCATTCGATCATTCAAAAACAAAAATGGGTGAAGGTTTTGATGTTAAATTTTAACGGCTATAGGAACAAAGAGGGCCCCTTCTTAACTTACCCTTTGGAATTTATTTTTCATAAAATGGTTACCGAATAATTATGGCCCACCACAACAAAAAATTTCCATGTGGGTCGTCTTTATTTGTGGTGTACGAGCTAGTGCCAAATTGCTCTTTTCTTCTTCTCCTCCTTTCCACAAGAGGAGGAATAAAAGGAAGATTGCAAAACTATGGTTACACATGAAATAATGAACACTACATGCTTTCAACTTCTATATACAATCCCTTTTAGTTGGGTAAGAAATAATAACAGCCACCATGACATTAGTAATACAAATTGATCATGAACCAATAATGCCCTATCTCTAGTTTAATTTCAGAATTATAACTTCCATCAGTTACTCATGGTCAAATCTGGAATTTTCATCAGTTGTGCTCATTTGAACCACCTAACCTTCTGAACCAACATTTGATCGAGTTTCGAGGAAACCTCTTGTAGAGTTCATTAGAATACGTAGGAGCAACTGGCTAGAAACTAAAAATGCGATATGATTAAGCATCAAAACTCAAGACTTCATGGTCAGCTATTAGAAGCCTAAAAGACACAAATACAAATCATACTAGGTTTTCAGATTAGGGTTTAACAGTAAGACCTTTTGAATTAGGGTTTGTGTATGGGACTAGGGTTTATTATAGTACGGAGAAGATGCTCAATAAATATGATAAAAGAGTAACCAACTGTAGAGTAAATTGTACCTTACAATGATAGTTTGAAATAATGATTGTGATAAATGGTGCTTAGTTTTGAAAGGTAAAAAATGCAGCCGTCATTATGCCCACTCTATTATGGAAATTAATCATAAATTGCTACGTTTGATTAGGACAAAGGCGAAAGCTAGGGACTGGTCACTATTGTGCAGTCATAATTCCATCGGCAACTAAGGTCAAGCAATTTATGGATTTCATTAAATATTGAAACTAATATTTCAAATCGTTTTGTATTCCATGAAAATTACACCTACGATAATGCCACATATTCCATCCCTTCCTTCAAAAGAAACCATTTTCAAAAAACTGTGGAAAATGTTGACAAGGGAAACAATGACATACTATGGAGGATCGAGGAGGTATCTTTGGAAATACTCTCATACCATTTTAGGATGACCAATTGAGAAATGTGACAATAGCAGGTCCTCATAAGTCACTATTGTGATGCCTTTGGCTTTGGTTTTCATGTGTTTCACATTCCAAGGTTCGTGCATGAAAACAAAGGAAAACAACCACCTTCACTAAAAATGGCAAAAAATTGCTCATCGTATAAGCCCTTCATTTTACGTGACCTTGATGGTAGCAGTAGTTAATTGAAGCCATCAAATTAGGGCTAGCTTGCTGTTTATAACAGTCTAGCTATTAATCTTGCAATATTATTATCATGTTGAATTGATTTCTTTAGATGTAACCCTATCTAGAAATTTTTGAACTCAGTTGAAATCCTTTTTTTTAGGTAAATAATAGTTTCATTCATAGTAACACAGGCCAGAATGCAAATCTCCTACAAGGGAGGCTAAACGGCATTACACTTAAAACAGTTCCGCTCATGTATTCTGAAGCCTAGCAGAATAAGTACTGAATTCTGAAGGAAAAAAAAAAAATAGCAGACAACATCCCCGATGCCAATGCTCTCAATTGCGGTACATCAAAGGACATTGCAGCTAGATACAGACTCAACTTATTCTGTAGGCAAAAAAACCACATCTCAAATTTTCTCCTTGCCCTTAGGATTAGGCTAGGTGGGTTACCCGAATAGAGGACCTTCAAAACATCATCAGCCGGGATCTTTGAAGTCTTTGGTGGATTCTTATTACGCGCACCTAATGGCCTTCCTCTCTTCTTCTTTGGATCCTTTACACCTAACCATAAACCTGACTGGCATTTTCAGCTTTTTATAGGAAAGTCTTCATCCATTTGAGTGACTATCAGCTCAGATCCATTAGGTTTCAGTTTTTTTAGAGATACACTAGGGGATGCAGGTCTTCCACGCTTGTTTACTCTAGTGATCATATTTGGAGGTTCCAGATCCTGTTTTTCCAAATCCATTGCCCCCTCTTCATCATAGTTTTGTTGTCCACACTTGGGGGGGGGGGGGGGGGGGGGGGGGGGGTGGGGTAATCACTTCCCTCACCGGTTCCAGTTCAAGCACGATCACAGCGCCACTCACCTGCTTCTTTTCATCCACATTTGCTTTCCCTACAGGAGGGATAGCTCCCTCCACCTGCTCTGGTTCGAGTGCACTAGTTGCAGCAGTGGTTGGTTGGTCTCCTCCATCTCAGTTAAGATAAAAGTGGCTCCCTTGCTCATGGGGTTTGCTTCCTCCTCATCAGTCTCATCTTCAATATTAATGTCAATGACCGCCAGGGCTCTTGAACTACTTTCACTCCCTGATGTTTTCAATGCGTTCTTCTTAATAACCACCAACTTCCTTTGCTTTATTGTCTCTTTTACTCCAAAGAAAGTACGAGCGATAGTCGGGATAGTTATGAAAGCTGAAACCTCCCACTACTTGACTTTCATTAACCACATTTTGAAAAAGATTGGGCAGGTCCAACCTTTTTGCTTTTTGCCCAGCTCCCTGAACAGTTGTTCGAAGAGTAGCTTTGCATACCCCTTCTTATGGATGATTAGATTACAAGTTTTTCATAATACCACCAAGTAGTATTTCTTCAATAATACCTGGTGCAAGCTTCAGAGTTTTTTTCAAGAAGAAGGGCTTATCAATTGCATGCGCTACCCGAACTCTAATGGTCCCTTTCATATGAAACAGCTTTTCATCCATATCCAAATACGTACAGTGATAGTAGCGACCGCTTTGATAGTCTCTAGTTCCTCCAAAGCGGGGGGATATTTTCAATGCACACCCAGAAGAAAAGCGATGCCATATCAATGGAATGGATATGAGCTAATCCATTGTACTCCTGGATGATCATTGGTGCACGATTAAAATACCATGGTCCTCCCAACAGTACTTGATTTCGATCACGTCTGACATCTCAGATCAAAAGCAAAGACAAAATTTTTCTCGGGCCTCTCTTAAACCCTAAATTAGCAGCCATACACGTCAGAACTGACGTGTGAGATCTTACAATCCAAAGGATTTTGGAGTCAGAGGCCTAGCCAGTAGAAAAGATTGAGATGGACAACAATTTGTCATTGCAGATGCACAGGACACGTCCAGAACGTCATCCCCAATGAGCGCCATGGAAGCAGCAAAACTAACAGTGACCTCTTCAATGCCAGCCATGATGAGGGTGAATGGGTGATGAGACAGTGATCAGATCGGCACAGGAGACACAGATTTAGGATTAGGGTTGTGGTGCGCGTCAGAGCGGTTGCGCGATAGATAGCATATTATTCAATTTCTCTTGAATCATGACTCAGTTGAAATCCTCGGGGAAGAAGAAGCTTCTCTATTTATTTTCTTTTAAGGTCACGGAAACTTCTTCTTAATCTTTTATTTATTTATTATTTTTTTAGAATTTTGGCCTTGATCCCTATGCTGTTATAAAAATGAAACACTAGCTAGTACTTTGATTAACTTGTCAAGTTAAATCATGGACTATCATGAACAAATATTAATCAAAATTTATGCACCATAGAATTAATTAACAAGAGCTGAGATTAAGTAGTTTATCAGTGTAAGACATAAGAAAAAAAGGAGTTGAGATTAAATGCTGTGCAAAATAACTCGATGATGAGGATGAAATAGTCCGAAAACCTTTCTTCTGTGGCTGGCAGAGTCAAAGTACAAGACAGTCCCTACAGCCATAAAAGCCACACCAATCCATTCGTCCAAAGGCCCCCAAAACAGTCAATCAATCCCCTTAGATCTGCATACTGTGTCTTCTTGCCCTACCCCCAACCCCCTCGAGCTCCCTCCCACAGTCCCACTTGGATCATCGTCATCACCATTCACCACCACCACTCTCTCTTCTCTCTCTTACAAAAAGCATGTTGTTCCCAGGTTCAAAAGCTGCATAAATGGCAGAGAGGCCACTGGGATGACTGGAAACCCTAATCAGCTAGCCTGGTTCGTCTAGAATGGTCCATGCAAAAAAATTAAAAACCCATCTATATAATTTATATTCGAACCAAGGACCACCCTATTGGCGTCAAAATTATTTAGTTCCAAGTTCCGAAGAAAATAAGCACCCAGTTTCAAAACTGGAGCAAACAAACAACAGTACCAGGCCGCTGATCTCAATGCAAGGTCACCCGTCTTTTATGGGTTTTGGGTGGCGTCCCACCCAGAATTGACCCCTCCTTCCCCATAAACAAAATTACAAAACACAATCATAGACATACCCTTCAAAAGTAGGGCGTGTCCGTACGGAACTGAGGGCATACATAAGCAAAGAGGAAAGGTTATGTAAGCAACTGAGCCGTTAACATATAAAATCTGGATGAAAGTTACGTAAGGCTGATAAAGGCTGATAGTTAAACTGAGTTTTCTGGCAGAGAGTCTCAGACAGACTCGGAGAGAGTGATCGAGGTTTTGGGGACTAGGGTTTGCTAAGTTGCGCAGGGGTGCGCAGAATGAGGTCAGCCTGGTGTATGATTGATTAGGGTACGGTAAAGAGGTGGAGATCGAAGGGAAAAATGGCAAGCGGCGGGGAAAGCTTCTCTAGGACCACCTGCTTTTTCCAACAGACCAAACCATTAAAGCTGCTGAGGACCTCTTGCAATATAACACTCTCATTTCTTGGAGCTTGTAGCTCACGTAACCAACATTTCTTACTTGCTAAAAATATTTTTGTTTTTGTTTATCGTTTTTGAAAATGGGAAAGTGAAATGGAAAGGCTCTTTCATTTTGGCTTCAAAAACATTTTAATTACTTGAAAATGAGATCATTTTAATTTGAATGTGAATTTCATTTCACTGAAAATATAATTAATTAGAAAGCTGAGTTTCGCTTTTGGCGTATGAGGTTGGTTTGAAGGAACATGGGTTTTTGTTATGGCCCTCAAGATAGGAGAAACCTACGGTCTATAATCTCCTTATGTACATGAGGCTCGCTCGTTCTTATGATGACCAGAACTTGGCTTTTCAAAAGTCTTATAAATCGTTCTATGATTTAGTTAACATTGCATCGTTGCATATACCACTGAATCATTGATTATGTCTTTAGCTAGTAGAGATATTATACACATAGGACCCATGCATTATGTGTGTGTGTCTCACTTTGATGAGAAATTTGATTAAGCAAGTGATGTGGTACGAAGTCATTCTAGTTTATTCAAGATGCATGACATATGATCACTACAATTTCACCTACAATCAGCATTTCGAATATTTATATAATAGATTAGTACCATCTTTTGTAGAACCATTGGAAAAATTTTCCTAGATTATTCTCCTAGTGCCCAAAATATGAGAGGCACAAAATGAATTTGGAACCTAAATGTAAGATGCTACTGAGAATCGGTCGAACCTAATTGTGCCGGTCGATTCAACTATAATTTGATCCGGATTTATGGCAATAGAGAAAATTTCATCATGTTGGATCTACATAACTTACCCACGCCTGTATTCGGGAAATTACAATCTCCTTGTCAATCGCAATGATGAATATTGTGAATTCCAACAATCAGGCTACACCTACTTATGTTGGTCGATGGACAACTCTTATTATTGATCGTTTGGTAAATTTACTTTACATCCTATTTGACAATCAATCCGCATTAGTATAAATTGACGGACAACCGTATCCTCATTGCTACATTTAACCCTAGCTAAAAGAGAAAACTTCCATCGATCAACTCTTCATTGTGCCAATGACCTTGCAATTGGGGAAGAAGTTATGATTTCCTTAAAGAACATGTGGAGGAGAAACCAACTTGAAAAATGTTGGTGATCATGATAGGGCACTTGTGGAAGAAGACTAAATGAATGACAGGGAAGGGATTGAAGGGTGCGCGTGGAGTAGGGCATATTATTTTCATTCTCCATTCGTAATTAAACACAAAAGAAAGAAAGAAAGAAAACAAGAAAAAGACGATGCGGTCCCAAATGAGATACACATAAATGGGTGGACTACTTTAATACACACAATTAATAAGAATTAGATGGATGGCAAAAACAATTGGACCACCTCATCTCGTCCCACAGTCCCTTATTTTGGGAACATTTTGCCACGACTCCAGGGGCATCTATTCTCTTACATTTCACCCCCCACCGTGAAAAAAAAAAAAACAGAAAAACAAAAAAACCAAAAACAAAAACAAAAACTGCCTGACTCTTTTGGTTCTTGTAAACCCATTACAGAGACACTAAGCTAGGACTGGAGCTCAGGCCTCCGGAAGGGCAGGGAAGGGCCCCACCGCCCCTTCCATAAAAGAATAGAAGGCCGTATAGCTCACTAAACCCATCTGTAAGCCTGGAAGCAACTCCTACTCATGAAAAGACTTCTGGGGATTCGCTCCCTTCCCCCCTACAGTGATTTTTATTTTATTTACAATGATTATTTCTGGTTTTTGGTCTATGAGTATGATGAAGTTAATCATAGAGTAGGGTTTTGAGAAGAAATGATTAAAGTAAAGATGGAACAAGCCGTGTGGCGGCTTGTAGTTTGTGTAGCAAGGCAAAGGACGATCATTGATTCATTACTATTATGTTGTTCTATTATGAGTATTATCTACTAGTTCAGGGGAGGGGAGGATGTTTAATTAATCAATCACATTTTCTAATCGTTTATTATATTGATTAATTTTTTTTTAATTAACAGTCATTTTTAAATTATTGTTGGGTATGAAATAATTGAGGGGGCCGGGTATTAGAATTCTCATTCTAGGAAGTCTATTTTGGAGGTATTTATATCATGGAGCATTGACCCACTAGAGAGAGAGAGAGAGAGAGAGAGAGAGAGAGAGAGAGAGAGGCCATATATGAAATGAAGTGATGAACATGGTTAGGAGGTCATCATCAGCCCTATCTGATCTTCTATTTCTGAGGAGATATATTTGATCTTTTCTTCCTAGGTTCGTGTTTTCATGCTCACACTGTTGGCTTATTAACAGAACAAGTCTGAGAAACAGAAGAAGCCCACCACCATCACCACCCCAACATACATACTCAACCTCCACATCCACTTGGTAAGTATATGTAACTACCTTTTCGAGTTTTTCATCAATTTGGACTCTTGATCTTGATTTGATTGATTCATATTCTTCATCAGCTCTCTTTTCTCATTAATTAATTAATATATTTCTTCTTTTTGTTGTGAAGAAGAAGACAGAATCTGAGTTTCTTTTCCATGGCAAGAGAGCTGTGCAGTGAAGATCATAAGTCCTCATCAGTTGGGTTTTGCTACTCGGATGTTTCATCAGCCAATCCAACCATCCACCATCAGAACCAGTTCCCAAATCAGATCCAAGGCTTTGATCAGTCAAACCCAGCAGAGATCTTCAACTTGACCACTGGCATGGAGATGATAGGCTTCTCCAAAGGAGCTTTCTTCTCCAAACATGGAGGAGGAGGAGGAGGAGGAGGACCTTCATCTTCGAAAGGCACCGATCATTTCTACCATCCTCATCAGCAAGAGTACAACACAACCGGCATGTTGGAAACGAGTAGTGAAAACCAGAATCTAATGGAGTCTGGTGGGGCTTGGCACCAGGAGAATAGCAGCAATAGGTTCCTTGTTGATGATTCTTCACTGAGGTGTGTTTTCCCATGTGAAGGTAATGAGAGGCCAAGCCAAGGCCTCTCACTCTCTCTTAGCTCATCCAATCCCTCTAGTATTGGCTTACAGTCCTTTGAACTCAGGCAGACAAATCATCATCAAGATATTGGGGGCATCAGTCAGAGTCATATGATATTGCAAGATGGGTATTTGGGTAAAAGCTCAGGTCTTGGTCACCAATCTCTTCTTCATGAGAATCAAGTTACATCTTCTGGGCTTTTCCAGCTCAGGAACTCAAAGTACTTAGGCCCTGCTCAGGAGCTCTTAAATGAGTTATGTAGCCTCGGAACAAAGCAGACTGATGCTCTTGGAGTTTCAAAGCACAAGTCAAACAAAACCAAACAGTGGGAAGACCAGGATAACAATAATGGCGGTACTTCGTCTTCGAAAAAGCAGTCTTCCCTGTACTCCCTCGAATTCGTTGAATTGCAGAAGAGAAAAACCAGATTGCTTCAAATGCTGGAAGAGGTAAAGTAGATATAAATATTTATGTACTTTTCTTGACTAGTAATTATTTTTATTTCGCTTCATGAAAAAGATCCCTTCCTTTTCTTGAAACCCCACTTTCAGTTTCTGGGAGCGTATGGAAAGTTAAAAACTTTTACTGGGTATTGATGAATTGGGGTCTCCATGATTAGTTATTGGGGTCTCCATGATTAGTTGATTACACTAACTAACAAATTTGGAGGCCTTTCAATTAATTCCCAGAAACCCTTTATTTTTCATTTATTTTTTAATTTTTTTTTTTAATTTCATGATCATATGTGGTTTATTAGGTGGAGAGGAGATACAAGCACTACTGTGATCAGATGAAGGCGGTGGTCTCATCCTTCGAAACCGTGGCAGGGACTGGAGCCGCCACGGTGTACTCGAAGCTGGCTTCGAAAGCCATGTCAAGACATTTCCGGAGCTTGAAAGACGGGATTGTAGCTCAGATTCAGGACACAAGGAAAGCAATGGGGGAGAAAGACCCGGTGGCTCCCGGAGCAAGCCGAGGCGAGACGCCTCGGCTTCGGATTCTTGACCAAACTCTCCGACAGCAGAGGGCTTTTCAACAGATGAACATGATGGAGAGTCATCCATGGCGGCCCCAACGTGGCCTTCCAGAGAGATCCGTCTCGGTTCTTCGGGCTTGGCTCTTCGAACACTTTCTTCACCCGTAAGTCTCATCCCTTCTCCTTACAGTAAAACTACAAGTTAGATTTTTGCGAAGAATCAATGTTATGTGCTAGCAAGGCAAAGTTTTTGACTTGGTTCTCTTCTCTCAAATCTCGTAATACATGGTTGTGAATGATGTTTTTCGGTTGCGAAACATTAGTACCAACAAACACCCTAATTTGGTTGTTTTTATATATCCACCACCATTCAGATTCTGATCCAGATTTTCGATTTTTGTCATATTATTTTCAATCATTTAAGTTTTTTCTCATGGCTATATATATATATATATTATTTTTTCTTGTGGGTCAGTCACTACTACTGATCTCTCAATTCTACATATTCACAGTAACAGTAGTATTTGTTTTAAAGTATCAAGAATGTTTCATGATGATGAAAACTTTTGCAGGTACCCAAGCGATGTTGATAAACATATCTTAGCCCGCCAAACGGGTCTCTCAAGAAGCCAGGCACGTCCACATCTCTCTCTCTCTCTAGAATATTAGTATTTACAAAATTACAAGTTAAAATTTTGATCCCACCATTTAGTTTATATTATTAAGGGCGCATATCTTCTTAGGATCCATAGTTAGATATATAATCACATAATCATAGTATAATGCAGTAATTAATGTACATTATTATCTGTGTCATCAATGAGTATATTGTATGTTAATTTGACGCATTTTGTTTGTTTGCATATTGTGCTGGGTTTTCAAACAGGTATCAAATTGGTTCATTAATGCAAGGGTGAGGCTTTGGAAACCCATGGTTGAAGAAATGTACATGGAAGAAACAAAGGAGCATGAAAACAACCACAACATGTCCTCCTCAGATGGTGTCACTACTGATCATCATGGCGATCCGGGCACGCAGATGACACGACCCGAAGATCAGAAACCGACCCAGGACCAACTCCAACTCGTCCGAATAGACTCGGAGTGCCTCTCGTCCATCATCACAAACAACCCGGGTGAGAAAAGTACTGGCCATGACTCCAGAAGCGGCAAAAGCACCCTCCAAATGCACCCACAGCACAATTTCGGGCGGGTAACAGATGCATTCGGATCATCGATGGAGCTGGGTTTTTCAACTTACAATCATCATCACCAGTCTGGAGGCGCAGTTTCTTATGGTAATGAAAACCCGAACCAGAGCTTCAATGGTGGAGGGCATGGTGTGTCATTGACATTAGGGTTGAACCAGCACGGTGGTACTAATGGGGTGAGCTTAGCATTCTCTCCTTCCTCACAGAGCTCTCTTTTCTACCCTAGAGATCACATCGAAGAGTGTCAGCCGGTTCAATACTCGTCTCTATTAGACGGCGAAGGCCAGAACAATTTGCCTTACAGAAACTTGATGGGTGCTCAGTTGCTCCATGACTTGGCTGGTTAGGTAAAAGTACAATATTGCTCTTGGATGATCAAGAGGTTCGATTACTGTGGTTTCAATTGGAAGTGATAATTGATAAATAGTGGGTAGGAATAGATGAAAGTTAATACTTGGGATACATACATAAGGGACTATACTGGGTTAGACAAGCAGATTAATATGATCATCGTTTTCAACTTTTCATGGCTGCTGGTACGTAGTTAATTAATTAATTTTGGGTACTCCTTTTTCTTTTCATTTATAATTTGTATGAACATGGTTTTATTATTGCTAGGCTAATTTGGAATTGCCAGTGATCTGCTGGAAAGATGATTCAATATTTTTTTCCTCTTATATATGGGTAGAATTGATTATTTTTCTTTTTCAGTTTTGTTTTCTAAAGATCTTCAACCTAAGTGGTTAGACATCTTTCTGTGCCCAACTGATTATGATTGAACCATTTGTGGCTCATCTTCAAGTGAACAGTTGCAATTTTTTGTGGCTATCTCCATGAGGACAATTAAGTTGAGCAGCACAATTTGGTGTTGGGTCCTTGTGGGTTTGGGGGGATTAAGACAATTCCTAGAGGAAATATACAAATATCGTGATCGTTTTTTTGTGAGTTGGGTGGTCCCTAATTTTCGAGCCCTCGTGAAGATGATACATATGTAATGTATTTCGATCATGCCAATGAGAATTGGGATAACTGCTTTTTGGGGTTGTCAACTTTGGGATTGGTTTATATGCTTCTGCTTTTGTAAAATGAGAAAAAGGTATCTTTATTAGCTACCTTTTTAGGCATAGTGTGCAAGGCATTAGGGTTTTCTTTGTTGGTTGAAGATGTGGACCTGATGAAATTGATCATATCTTCATGATCAGAACTTGAACTTCTCTCTTTTGCATGCAAGCTAGACCTAGCTAATGCAAATATTAACGCTTCAATCCTATGTAAAATGGATTCTCTTTATTAAAATCATGCACATAATTAAACGAGCTAAAAAATCTCACCGAAAATTTTACATTAATCTATGTCTATTGAGCCATTTTTTAGTCTATCGGATATGTTTTTTTAATGTTTTTTAGTTCATGTGAATTCCATTGATAGAACGGTCAGAACAACACATACAAACGGTTCATAAGGACACCTAGTACCATTCACTGTTACAAATCTTGCTTGATGATGCAAAGAGCTTGCTAAAACTAAACTTAACCTAGGCTTACGCAAAATACTTTTGACTTGAACATCCATTTGCCAATGCAAGTAATTGTGGTGCGCCAAAAAATTCAAATATTTAGTGTAACACATAGAAAATTTAGTGTGTAAGCTACAACCAAACATAGATTGCACAACAAGTACTTAGAATTCCCTAAAGACAAGTACTGAATTTTATTGAAAATAGAAATAGCTAAAATTAGTTAAATAGCAGCCAAGACCTAATGTAAAAACCCTAGGCCCAAAGGAGAGCAGTGTCCAAAGCCCAACATGAGTGGCTCGGCCAACCAAGTCTTCACCCCTCTGATCAGAACAGTCGCATGCACCCGAAAACCTCACCGCCAAGACCAGCAAACATCCAACTCCATGCCTCACTGCCACGTTGCCGCCATCCAGAAGACTTCCATCGAACCAAAGAGTTCAACAACCCAAACACCCAGAACGATCCGGCAATACCAACCACTCGGACATGGGCCCTTTACTCCCTAATCCTCTAGCAGATCCTCGAGAAGTCACCATCACCGCCACCAAGTAGAACCCAGATCGCAGCAGTGCCTGTAATGCTTAAACCTTAGAGGGACCTAGAACCTGAGCACCACCGCCCACTCACTATCAACGCCTTAAGCTCTGCAATCCCGAAAGGCAATAGTACCCATTCCCATCCGGCAGCATCCCAACGTCAGCACTAGTGCTGACGATGGTCTACCACCGGATGAGAGGAAGGATTGAAAAGGGTTTGCTCTATGACTGCACTCCCTTGCGGCTAGGTTAGAGAAAATATAAGAATTTGTTTTTTTTTTTTTTTTTTAGGTTATTGGATATGTGTGTGAGAAAAAGAACGATCAATTAACATGACCAGAATACGAGTGATCAATACCACTTGGCTATCTAATAGTACAACAACCCATGCTTTAATGTTTATGTAACGACGTACATTGATGATTTGTGACTAATAATTGTTTTATTCATGCTTCATAGGTAATTTTCGCTTATAATGGATGCAATGAATGCTTTTGAAATTCATATGGCTTAGAGTTAAAGGCAGTAGTCTATGTTTTATATTTCCATTTCAAATTGTAACATATGCAGCAAATCAGGATGCATGTGATAAATTTGTCACAAAAGAAAAACTACCCTATTCTTCATTAAGGTGATCTAAAGCCCCAATTAGATTTGCATCTATATATGGAGTTTGAATAATTTATTTCTTTTAGGGTTTCTATTATTTCCATGCACAATCCAAATGAGTCATGACGTCTCGTGCAAGTTACAGGTAAATTTAAGGAAGTTTTCTTAATGCTTAGAATTTAGCATCCGGTAAGATTTGTTGAAGGTTCTATACGCAACTAATTAGTTTTGAAAACGTAGATACAAAACTAACCCTAATAACTGATATATTCCAGCCCTTTTTTTTGTTAATATTTATAACTTCAATCCTAAGTACCAAATTACCAATGTTGCGATTTCAACATCTCAACCCCAAGTCATCTGTATCTTACAAAATTACTTCTGAAAGCTCATAATCTTATAACCCTCGCTTGGATCGAAATCCACAGAAGTCATCGCTGCCAACTTCATTATTTGCAAGCCTTTATCTCTCAGATAATCCCAATATCTCTATACATCTCATTATCTCTCTGTTTATTTTTATACTGTGAGTTTTCAGTTTTGTACCACCTCGTGTTTGTTATACACCGATTGACAACAACTAATATCAAAGAGAAGTAATGTAAAAGACTAGCTTGTAGCTATTGTCTTTGCCAAGCAAATTGACGACTGATCTAGGTGTACGTTATTATCTAATAACTATCTCGTTTTTCCCTTAGTTTTGCAAACACCAGGGGCTGACCTTGTGCATAGCCCGTCATGGGTTGCCTAAGCTGGCCCTTGCTAAGAGTCTCGTAAAGCTATCTAATTCCTCCTTGTGTATATATACACATAGATTATCTTACCTTGTTTGGCAACTTTCGCGTCCAAGAAACTACGTAAGGTACAGAGAGTCTACAAGTAGTCCCCTTCTCTTGATCTCTTCTTTCCCCACGACATCTCCCTGTGATGAATCTTGCTATGAAACATCACAAGAATAAGGAAGCACCTAATAAGACTGCCCTTGTCTAGAATGGGCCATTTGCCTCTTCTACAATTCAGAAACAAGCCCACATCTATTTTAGCTCCAAAAGAGCAAGAAACGTTTGCATTCCAAATAATCATGTAATATTCGACCATCAGAGTCCACAAAAGCTAGGGCCAATAGCTGAAGTCCATACTAATGAATAGCCCAAGCATGAAGCTTGTATGTCCTCCGATCCCAATCACAAGAACAAATTTCCATTTATAACAAAACAGAGAAAATAAAAGAAATAGAAAAAGGGACAAAGTTTTCAGCTACACAGTTACATTGGCAATGTCGGGTAACTTTGCCAAGAAAATTTGGCTGCAAACAAAATTTCCTTTATTCTTAATAAAAACATTAATTATAAATATCAATGGTTTAGATCATCTTATAGTGTTGGGTCATTTGCACCGTCGGTACATAAAATAATTTCCACAATTATTCTCACCAATATAACTTATAAATGGTTACATGAGAATGGATGAGGTTTTTGGATTAATTAGCTTTAGTAAAGTTTCAAAAAAATATATATGTGTGTGTGCGCGAGCGCGCTACAATAAGTTTCCAAGTCAAAGAATTCGACCAATTGTTTGCATCGGAAGCTCTTGCCGCTATAAGGGTCGATGATGGTTCACGTACCCCGAATAGCTAGGGCTTCAGAGTCGACGGTCTATAAATTAGGCCTGGGCACCTGAAACTGATATCCCGATCCCTGTTAGAAAATTGGCGGGATGGTACGGGATGAAATTTGAAAAATGTCAGTCCCGACTCGAACGGCCCCGTTTAATCCCGTCCCGTCCTGTTTGATGACATGGCTATATCTGATTAGTCCTACGAATGGTTTCATGTAGGACTGAATACACACGATCTCGATATTCACTATGAACTATCGACCATTCGACCCAATCCCTAATTCCCTATTCTCTTCTCCGAATCCATCCCCGATTCATCCATTTTCTCTTCATCCATTCTTCACTTCTTCTCGTCTCTGAATCCATCCCCGATTCATCCATTTTCTCTTCTTCCATTCTTCACTTCTTCTCTTCTCCGAAATCCTCAATCTCATCTCTTACACTTTCTCCTAAACTGAGCAATTTCAACAAATTCTTCGATTCCAATTTCCATGGCTAGGGGGAAGAAATCAGTTGCTCGGCCTCATCCAACTTCTTCAGGGCTTGAAGATTCTTCAACTGCAACCTCACCTTCTGCTCCTCTTCAAATTGAAGATCCAACCAATTCAAGCCAGGAAGTTTCTACGGGTTCAAGCCAGCAAGCTCCTGCAAATGATGAAGCTCCTACAACTCAAGGAGGTTCTGCAACTCCAAGTGATTCTACTAATCCGGTTAGTTCTGCTAAACATAGTTTTGTTTGGGAACATTTTAAGGAGTATGACAAGATTGAGAAGGATAAAGATGCTGAAGGGAATGATATAGACATTGTTAAAAAAAGAGCTCATTGTATTTACTGTACGTCCTAGAGGGAAAATTGGAGACTTTGCAGTGGATAGTTCTAAGAATGGGACTTCAGGGATGATTAAGCATATTAATCAATTTTGTAGGTACTATCCACTTAATATTAGCAAGACTCAGAGGGTTCTTGTAGGTGTAAGTCTCAGGGAAACAAGCTAACTGCAGTAGCTTACAATCAAGATGACTATCTAGAAGCTTGTGTAGAAATGGTTGTCATAGATGAGTTGCCCTTTACCTTTGTTGAGAAGAAAGGTTTTAATCGGGTTTGCACTAGAGTGTGCCCTCTATTTAAAGTACCTTCTCGTAGGAAATTAGTTACAAACTTTCTAAGAATGTATGATGCACAGAAAAAAGAATTGACCAAAATTTTGAGCGCTTATAGAGTGTGTCTCACAACAGACACTTGGACTAGTGTGGAAAACATCAACTATATGGTGCTTACTGCCCATTTCGTTGATGTTGATTGGAAAATGTACAAGAGGGTTATAAACTTTTATGTTATCCAAAATCATCAAGGGGCAACCATAGGCAGGCTTATAGAGTCATGTTTACGGCAGTGGGAGATTGAGAAAGTTTTAACCATAACTGTCGATAATGCATCTGCCAATAAGTCAGCTTTGGAGTGGCTTATATCAAAGTTGAACAAATCTGAAGGTTACAAACCTGTTTTAGGTGGTAAATACATGCATGTGAGATGCACAGCCCACATAACCAATCTGATTGTGGGACATGGCTTGAAGAGGTTGTAAAAGAGTATTTTAGCCATTAGGAATGTTGTCAAGTATGTTAGGTCTTCACCTAATAGACTAGATAGTTTTCGAAAAACTGTGGAAAGGGTAAAGCTTCCTCTTAAAGGGTTGGTTTGTCTTGATGTCCCAACAAGATGGAATTCAACTTATCTAATGTTGGAGGCAGCCTTAAAATTTAAGAAAGATTTTGTTAGGATGGAGGAAGATGAGGATCAGATGTATCTGGGTTATTTTAAGGAACCAGAAGAGGAGTATGTGAGGAGGGCAATCTGATTCCTAGTACTAATAAGAGAAACATAGTTGGACCACCTTCAAAATCAGATTGGGAAAAGGCTGAGATTTTTGTTGATCTACTTAGAGTTTTTTATGATGTGACGCTGCGGTTAATGCAAGCTTGCATCCAACTGTGCATACGACATTTCATGTTGTCGTAACAATGTAGAAAAACATCAACAGCCTATTCCTTGAACTTGAGATAGCAACTGGTTCCAATACAGAAAAGGTTTTAATCGATATGGCTGCAAATATGAGATCTAGGTTTTTAAAATACTATGGCAGCTTTCAAGACCTCAACCACTTGGTGACTTGACTCATAAACTCTCACAAGCGTACGAAACGTTGTCAAGTAAGGGAAGTATTAGAACCTTGATTATCGTACCTCGGGGATTAGGTGTTGGACCTAACCGAGGTAATTGGCGCTAGAATAACTTAAAAGCATACAATGAAAAAGTAAAAATAAAAATAAAATAAAGTAAAGTAAAATAAATATTCACAAGGCACCAAGCCTCGGCAATGCTCGGCTTAGCTCATACTAAGCCTAATCAAAGCCATTAACTTGTAGCCCAAATGAGTTATGCACAATGGAAGGTAGAATTTTGTTTGGGAGTTTTGAATTGAGAATTAACTAAATTAAATGCAAACAAAAGTAAAAGCAAACAACTAATTATCAAGCAAGAAATTAAATTTGGATTTTCGAATTAATGGAAATATGGGAGTGTCGAGTGATTCACACTAACTATCTTGTAAACATCGATGCCAATTTCAAATGCATGCATTTCCTATATGTGTCAAGTCCCGTATCTAGTACCGGTTAAGGCTACTAAACCAATTATCCTTCGATGTATTGACTATGCCGGTTAAGGCCACAATCAACTCTCTAATTTGGGCATTACGCCTGTTAAGGCCACAATATCCAAAATTAGAGGCCTAGAGAGCAAGATAATAGAGACCCAAACAAGCTTAGCCACAATTAAGCTAGCTAATGGTTACCACACTTAAATCCTAGATGCCACAAGATTAATAAGTTGTCAATTTATTAATCTATTCATCACAATTGCCCACAACATAATTTCAAAGGGTGACAAAGCCTAGAAACATGCTTCTAAGGGCCAATGAATTCGGATTTAAAGCATACACAATGGAAATTGCATTTATTAAAATTAAAACATCAATATTTATGCAAGATGAGTTAGGGCTTCACAACCCTAACTCCCAAAATTGAACTACTCACAACACATTATCAAATACATAAGAAATTAGGAGAAATGATAGAGGAGAGAGGGAACACAAGTTAAGCTCACAATTTGCTATAGGCAAATATGAACCCAACTTGAAATTAAGCCCCGCACTCTTTACCAAGCTAAAATCTCTTTGTGGTGATGAAGCTTTGATGATGTGTAGTGAAATCCCCTTGAGCTTCCCTTGAAAAAATGAAAATTGGTGATGAAAAGTTAAAATGGGAAGATAGAGATATGGAGGTGGGTGCGTGTTGCGGCACTGTTGGAGTGAGAAGAAAGAGAAAATGGATCTAGGGGTCTGCGGCTATAGAGAATGGAGAGAGAGGATTCGGGTTTGATATGTGGTTTCCTTAATTGAATGTGTGGCTGGTCCTTTTGCAAAAGAGAGGAAGATAAGGTCATGTGCTAATGACATCAGCAAATGAGAAAGAAACAAAAAGCAGCACGTGGTGTGCACCAGGCTTTAGTACAAGATTAACCAATTAGTTAATTGGCTATTTAATTGATTATCTGTCATTTCATTTAATTAATTCTCCCTTTTCTTCTATTTCTTTCTTTTCTCGATCCTCTTCTTCTTTTCTTTTTCCCGAGCTCAAACCAATGATTGTCACATATTTGCTTGCATTGATTGATTGACCATTGTTGACTTTTCGTCTTTTCTTCGATAACTCCAATTAGCTCCATTTTCACACAACTTCTTCCAAACGCCACAATTCCGCTTATTTACTACAATATGAATAAAAATGGATTAAAATTACATAATAATTGACTTAAGGATTAACTTATTTATAGTATTTTAGACACAATTACATGCATAGAAATGCATGTAATCACACCCCCACACTTGAACTTTGCTTATCCTCAAGCAAACTAAATGAAATATAATCCGAAAATCTAATAACTCATAAACATAAAGATAGTGTAGTATTTGCCTTTCCAACCATAACCCTCGGAGAACTAAATATGTAAATGATCATGAGGTCAACAAAGCATAATGTAGGAATTATGAATTTGTAAGGCAATTAAAATGCACACGTGAGAAATGCTCAAGTATATGCATGTGTTGACCATGTGTCAAATCAATTCACCATAATCAAATAGACATATAGAAGACCCGACATAACCCACTAAACTCACATAGGTTCACTAAATATTACCGCTCAAGTGTTTAGGGGTTATGTGTGTTTCACTCAAAAGCAATTTCACAACACGCGCCTCCATATGCTTGCTCTTCGATCTCATCTCCGCTAGGTAGCTCACAACATTCAAGATTAAGAGGTTTTTTATTTGGTTGTAATGTGGCTAAGGGCAAGTGGCTAATAGAAATGAAGGATAGGAAAGACAAAGTCCATGTAAGTCGGTGAAGCAACTCTCTCTTATAGAGATATATATGACTTTTGCTTTCGAATGCTAAGTCACTCACTCTAATCCCAATGTACAACCTACTCACTAAATTATGTAATACTTTTTTACTTTTTTTTTCAACACTTTCTCTTTTCTTTTCCCTTTTTTTCCTCTTCTACTTTTTTTTTCTTGAACTTTCTTTTTATTTTCAACTTCTTTTTTTTTTTTTTTTGAGAACTTTGTTTTCTATACAAAACACTCACCCCCACACTTATTCTTTTGTAACCTCACACTTTTGACTTTTTCTTTCTTGTGAAGCACTCAAGCATAAAGTCATTCTTTCGAATCGCTTCACCAACTACCATGGAATGGTAGGATAAAAGTGTTTAGGCTAGGTAGGGATTTGTGGTGCGAATGAACAAAAAAACTAAATATATATAGGCTCAAAGTGGCAATCTAGTGGTAAATATCTTTGGGCACATGCTTCTTTGGCCATGGTGGTATTAACCTAAAATGCCTCAATCCTTTCTATCCCGTCATAAGCTAAAAGTAGCATCGAGAGGTTTCAAGCAAGTTCTAGATACGCAATGTCATGAAATTGTACACACATGAAAGAATAAGTGAATGAACAATGCATACACTATAGATATAGGCATAAAAGCTCACAAATAAGGGCATGCAAGTTATTCAAATCATCTATATGTTTCTCTAATTATGATGAACCAACCTAACCATAGGCTATGTGCACACATATAGTCAAGCATAGATCACATATGCACCTAATCACAAAACAAACTTCACATATACACCTAATCACAAAACAAATTCAAAGTCCTAGATCATGCTTAGTCTATTAACAATCATAACAAGCTAAGTCCATGTCTCGTCATTGGGGTTGGAAAAAGGTATTAACCACTAAAATATAATTACATAAAGCTAATCTTTTTTTTTTAGGCTCTCGAGCCCTTACCCCCACACTTAAAACCAACATTGTCCTCAATGTTGTAAAGTGAGCTCGAAAGCTAAAATCCGTGTATGATTTAGGCATGAGAGTGAAGTCCGGGCGAAGGCACAAAAATTAACTATGAAAATAAAAATCTAAATGCGGAGAAAAGTTACAGAAAACCCCCTTTGTCGACCCTCTATTGCTCACGACCCTTGGAGAAGACTAATAAGACACCAAACTGAAGGCACAAGGCCTTGACTTCCTTTACGTATGCTTCATAATAGCTCAAGGTGCTCACGAAAAGATCAACTCCATTAAGAAATGTGTAGTGTCCAAGAGCAATGCATCACAAATAGCCTATCAAGGAATAAGAACAAGGGTCCTCCATTAAGCTCGTGATCTTCATCCCATCAACTCACAACCCAAAATCATCCTCCATGACCTCTACACAAGAATTGTAGCTCAAAATATCTCCTTATTCTCCACACTCCAAGCACCTCCCAACCTCCCAAAAAGATGGCTAAATAGCCTTATTGATGCAAAATGAACAAGAAAGAACATCACAAGTAATGCTAGGGTTGCCTCCCTAGCGAGCGCTTTGTTTAAAGACTTCATTGCCGGTCTATAGAGTTTTTCATTTTTTTTTTTTAAGAAGCATCATCAAGATAAGTCACCTCATGATGAGAATCGAAAGTGGAGTCATGATATGGTTTAAGCCGGTGCCTATTAACCTTGAAAGTTCTCCCATCATTCAAATTTCTTACTTCAATAGCACCATGAGGGAACACTTCCACTACTTCATAGGGTCCACTCCACCTTGACTTCAATTTACAGGGAAAGAGACGAAGTTTAGAGTTGTATAGGAGAACTTTTTGTTTGGGCTCAAAGGCTTTCTTCACCAATTTTTGATCATGTAGCTCCTTTGTCTTCTCCTTAAACAATTTGGCACTTTCATATGCCTGCTCCTGAATTTCCTCTAACTCACAAAGGTCAAGTTTCCGCTTGTCCCCACTAACTTCTAAGTCAGAATTCAAAAATTTGATAGCCCACCAAGCTTTGTACTCAAGCTCAACCGGAAGATGACAATTCTTTCCATAGCATAAGCGAAAAGGAGACATGCCAATAGGAGTCTTATATGCGGTCCGATAGGCCCATAAAACATCATCAAGCTTAATAGCCCAATCATTTCTAGAAGAGTTGACCATCATTTCTAAAATCCTCTTAATCTCTCTATTTGACACCTCTACTTGATCGGAAGTTTGAGGGTGGTAAGGTGTGGCAACCTTATGCTTGACCCCATATTTCCTCAACAAAGCATCAAAAGTCTGGTTGATAAAATATGTACCACCATCACTAATAATAATCTTAGGAGTCCCGAATCGAGAGAAAATGTGCTCTTTCAAGAACTTGATGACTAACTTAGAATCATTCTTCCTTGTGGCCTTAGCTTCAACCCACTTCGAAACATAATCAACCGAGACAATCAAAAATCTCAACCTCCATAACGTTAGTGAGAGGCATTTGGTCCTTGGAGGAAATATTCCTGGTCCTCTGGCATCGATCACATTGAAGAACAAAAGAATGACAATCTCTAAACAAAGTAGGCCAAAAGAAACTGGATTGAAGGATCTTAAAAGCTATCCTCCTCCCACCAAAATGACCTCCACACAAAGATGAGTGACACGATGAAATAATCTCTGGGGCCTCCCATTGAGGAATACAACGTCTAATCACCTGGTCTTTACCCACCTTCCACAAGTACGGTTCATCCCAAATATATGACCGAGCATCTCTAAGAAACTTCTTTTTGGCATGTGCATCATAGTTATCAAGAATGAAAGTACAATTGCTAGCCCAATAGTTCACAAAGTCCACAAACCAAGGCATCTCAGTGTCAACACGAAATAAGTACTCATCGGGAAAATGCTCAATCAATGGTATGTTAGAAGAGTCTCCGCCATGCTCAAGTCTAGACAAATGATCTACAACAAGGTTCTCTCTACCCGGCTTATCCTTGATCTCGATATCAAACTCCTGGAGCAATAACACCCAACGAATCAAACGGGGCTTAGCATCCTTCTTGCTCAACAAATATCTCAATGCCCCATGATCCATGTGGACAATCACCTTACTCCCAAGAAGATAACTTCGAAACTTCTCCAATGCAAAAATAATAGCAAGAATCTCTTTCTCGATAGTGGTGTAGTGGACTTGAGCATCATTCAAAGTATGAAAGGCATAATAAATCACATAGAGTGCTCGCTCAATCCTTTGACCCAAAACAACACCCATAGCAAAATCTGAAGCATCGCACATTAACTCAAATGGTCTAGTCCAATCAGGTGCAATCATGATAGGCGCGTGAGTCAACTTCTCCTTAAGTAGCTCAAAAGCCTGTAAACACTCCGAAGTGAACTCATATGCACATCCTTGCCTAGCAAGTCACACAATGGCTTGGTGATTTTAGAGAAATCTGGAATAAAGCGTCGGTAAAAGCCAGCGTGCCCAAGGAAACTCCTAACTCCTTTCACATTCTTCGGTGGTAGTAAACTAGAAATCAACTCAATTTTCGCCTTATCCACCTCAATTCCACGTGATGATACTACATGCCCTAACACAATACCCTCTTCCACCATAAAGTGGCACTTCTCCCAATTGAGGACCAAATTGGTCTCCTCACACCATTTTAGAACAAGGGTCAGGTGTCGGAGACAATCATCAAAAGTATCTCCATGAATCTAGAAATCATCCATAAAGATCTCCATAAAGCGCTCCTTCATGTCATGGAAGAATGCCATCATACACCTCTGAAAGGTAGCATGTGCATTGTAAAGTCCAAAAGGCATCCTCCTATATGCAAAAATACCAAACGGGCATGTGAAAGTAGTATTCTCCTGGTCTTCCTTAGCAATAGCAATATGATTATACCCCGAATAGCCATCTAAGAAACAATAGTGGCTATGACCTGCTAGTCTCTCCAACATGTGATCAATGAAATGTAGTGGAAAATGATCCTTCCTTGTCGCTCCATTAAGCTTCCTATAATCAATACAAACCCTCCATCCATTCTGAACTGGCTGTGGCACATCTTCACCCTTCTCATTCTGCACTACTGTAATTCCTCCCTTTTTGGGGACAACCTAAACTAGTGAAACCCATGGCGAATCAGAAATCGGGAAAATAACTCCAACATCTAGAAGCTTGATAATCTCTTTCTTCACTACCTCCATCATGGGAGGATTTAACCTCCTCTGAGCCTCTCGTGTGGGCTTACACTCCTCCTCCAAGTAAATGTGATGTTGACACTTGGATAGACTAATGCCTTTGATATCGGCAATAGTCCAACCAATAGCTCTCTTATACTCACGTAACACCCTCAGTAGTTTATCTTCCTCAACTTTACTCAACTTCGATGATATAATCACAGGTAATGTACTCTCCTCTCCTAGAAATGCATATCTCAAAGTCGAAGGTAAAGTCTTCAACTCCAAATCTGGTGGGGTCTCATATGAAGGAATAGGTGGTAAAGATAAAACTGGTGGAACACGTCTAGGCAAATATGGTGTCAATGCCTCTAAGTGTGCAATAGCCTCAACATGCTCCTTACTCTCAAATTCGGTTCCACCTTGAGCAATACAAGTCTTCATGTAATCCTTTGATGAATGCTTAGTAAATATATTCCCAACAATATCATCCATAACATCAATCCGGAAGCACTCATCAAGATGGTATAACAGACTCCTCATAGCATCAAAATACAAAACCCAATGGTAGTGTCAAAGACTGTCATGGTGAGTAAACCCTTTTGAACATCAATCTTCACCCCGGCGGTTGCCATAAAAGCTCTACCAAAAATGATAGGTAACTTATCATCATCATCCTCATAAGGGAGGTCCATGTCAAGTACAACGAAATCGGTCAGCACATAAATCTCATCTACCTTGACAAGAACATCCTCCACCACTCCACGAGGGTACTTGATACTCCTATCCGCCATCTTAAGCTTGATCTTTAGAGGCTTGATCGACTCCAATGACAGAGTCTTGTACACATCATAGGGCATAAGGTTAATGCTAGCCCCCAAATCTAACAATGCTCGATCAAAGCTTCGCGACCCAATGGTACAAGGAATAGTAAAAGATCAGAGGTCACTAAGCTTAGGAGCAACCTCCTTTGAAGTACGGCCGAAACATGTTCACTCAAGTATATATCCTCATTCTCCACAAACTTCTTCTTATTAGTGCGCACATGTCCTTTAAGCACTTTGCATAGGCCAAAACTTGCTTAATGGCATCAAGTAATGGGATATTGATGTTAACGGACTTAAATAGCTCAATGAACTCTTACTTTTGTATCTCCCTCCACTTCTTTTGATCTTGAGCCATCTTCCTTTGAAATAAAAGTACGATGCATATGCACATTATCATTAGCAACATGACCAAGATGTACATTTTCTTCCCTCTTGGCCCCATATGAATGTAACAAATTATCATCATCACTATTAATGTAATCCTTTACTAACACATGATCATCATCATTAGAATATGAAAGTGAAGAGTGGGGGTCATGTATAGGAGTGGGAACATATGTATCATAAGAATGTGAAATGGGAGAGGTGGGAGCATACATATCATCATACACATTAAAATGGGAGTTGGAAGATGTAGGCATGTGTACCTTATTATCATAAAGCTTCCCACTTCGAAGTGTAGTAATAGCCTTAGCTTGCTCATGTCTCAGCTTTTGATCAGGTTGTGTGGGTAATGCACCTTGTGGGTGTGCTCCAAGCTCTCTAGCCAATTGACCCATTTAAACTTCTAGCTTTCCCACACTTTGAGCAAGTGAACTTTGACTTTGTGTAAGAATAGAAATATTTTGCTCCGTCTTCACTTGAGATTGGGTTAATGTGGTTAATAACTCTTCCATATGACTCTTTGTTGGCTCTTGAGTAGTATTAGGCACTCCTTGAAGAACTTGCCTATTTTGAAACCCGGGAGGTGCATTTTGTGCATAAGAACCATAAGAACCTCCATGAGAAGTACCAAATGAAGACCTTTGGTCATGAGAACCACGAAATGAGGAATTTGGGCTTTGTTGCCCTCCATAAGAATAAACACCACCTTGTTGTGCACTAGAAGATCCTCCACTATCTCCCCATGAGGAGTTTGGGTGATTTATCCACCCCGGATTATAAGTACTTGAATAGGGATCATTCCTTGGTCGGTTTGGGAAACTACCAACCGCTTTAGCATGCTCATCAATAAAATCGGGATAGCTAGGGGCAAAATGACACTCACTAGTAGCATATGTACGCGACGCACAAAGTAGACATAAGGATCAAGGCATAGAGGCGGCCTTTACATGATGTGTAGGTGCACCATGCTCTTGAGCTTGAAGAAGTAGATCAAGCTTCCTCTCAAGCTTTCTATAATCTGCACTAGAGCTCTCTTGGGCAACCCGTGTCTCATGAGTGCTCTTGGTGTCATAATATGAATCTTTCCTCAATCTCTCCCTCCTAGAGTCATGATCATCCCGTTGCCTCGATTGTCGACCCAAGTGCTCAAGTATATCCCATGCCTCGGTTTGACCATGGCTATGAAGTGAACCTTGTGCGGCAACATCAACCCTCCTCCTCTTATGTGGTAACAAACCACCATAGAAGCAGTCAATCATTATTGACTTAGTCAAACCATGATGGGGACATGCATTGAAAATATCCTTGTACCTATCCCATGCCTCCCAAAATGTCTCATGATCGCGTTGAGCGAAGAGTAAGAGCTCATGCCTCATGCTAGTGGTCTTGTGTGGTGGGTAGTAAGCATCCAAGAAAGTACCCATCAACTCATCTCATGATCGTATACTCCTTGGTTGTAGCTTCAAGAACCATCCCTTTGCATCATCTCTAAGTGAGAAAGGAAACAACCGCATGTTGAACTCACCTTCCTGAAGTCCACCCTTTGACATAGTGCTCACAATCTCCTCAAAGCCTTGCATGTGGTTGATGGCCTTCTCGGATGGCATCCCACGAAAAATAGGCAAGATGCTCAATTGTTGTGGCTTGATCTAAAAGTCCACATCTCTATCCGGAAGTACTAAGCATGATGCCGTATTGGTCATGGAAGGTCTACAGAACTCTCAAATAGGTCTCTCCGCCATCTCTCTAACCGGCGATCTAATCGGAGTCGGTGAGGGATCTCTTGAAGATGCTCTTGGCCTTGGTGGTGTTCGTGAACGAATCCTTGGTCTTTGTCTATGAAGTCTTTGCAAAGTACGACCACTCCTCAAATTGATAGGTAGTAGAGTATTGCTCATGCACCTATCAAAAACCACTAAAACATTAAGCACCTCAATAACAAAATAAACACAAGATATTCACCAAGTTTACCAACCACAAAATTTGACAATTAATTAGAGGGTGAGAAAAGAAGGAAACTTAACAAGTAGTGAAAAATAAAATTAGAAGCTAAACAACTAAACAAAGAAACAAGAAATAAAAAATAAAAATAAAAATAAAAGTATGCTAAAAGTGACCCTAAATGCCAATTACCAAGGGATTAAGATCTGAAGACCCTAATCCCAGGAAACGGCGCCATTGACTTGACTCATAAACTCTCGCAAGCGTATGAATTGTTGTCAAGTAAGGGAAGTATTAGAACCTTGATTATCGTGCCTCGGAGATTAGGTGTTTGACATAACCGAGGTAATTGCTGCTAGAATAACTTAAAAGTATACAATGAAAAAGTAAAAATAAAAATAAAATAAAGTAAAATAAAATATTCGCAAGGCATCAAGTCTCGGCAATGCTCGGCTTAGCTCATACTAAGTCTAATCAAAGCCACTAACTTGTAGCCCAAATGAGTTCTGCACAATGGAAGGTATAATTTTGTTTGGGAGTTTTGAATTGGGAATTAACTAAATTAAATGCAAACTAAAGTAAAAGCAAACAACTAATTATCAAGCAAGAAATTAAATTTGGATTTTCAAATTAATGGAAATATGGGAGTGTCGGGTGATTCACACTAACTATCTTGTAAACATCGATGCCAATTTCAAATGCATGCATTTCCTATATGTGTCAAGTCCCGTATCTAGTACCGGTTAAGGCTACTAAACCAATTATCCTTCGATGTATTGACTATGCCGGTTAAGGCCACAATCAACTCTCTAATTTGGGCATTACGCCTGTTAAGGCCACAATATCCAAAATTAGAGGCCTAAAGAGCAAGATAATAGAGACTCAAACAAGCTTAGCTACAATTAAGCTAGCTAATGGTTACCACACTTAAATCCTAGATGCCACAAGATTAATAAGTTGTCAATTTACCAATCTATTCATCACAATTGCCCACAACATAATTTCAAATGGTGACAAAGCCTAGAAACATGCTTCTGGACCAATAAATTCGGATTTAAAGCATACACAATGGAAATTGCATTTATTAAAATTAAAGCATCAATATTTATACAAGATGAGTTAGGGCTTCACAAGCCTAACTCTTAAAATTGAACTACTCACAACCCATTATCAAATACATAAGAAATTAGGAGAAATGATAGAGGAGAGAGGGAACACAAGTTAAGCTCACAATTTGCTATAGGCAAATATGAACCCAACTTGAAATTAAGCCCCGCACTCTTTACCAATCCAAAATCTCTTTGTGGTGACGAAGCTTTGATGATGTGTAGTGAAAGCCCCTTGAGTTTCCCTTGAAAGAATGAAAATTGGTGATGAAAAGTTAAAATGGGAAGAGAGAGATATGGAGGTGGGTGTGTGTTGCGGCACTATTGGAGTGAGAAGAAAGAGAAAATGGATCTGGGGGTCTGCGGCTATGGAGAATAGAGAGAGAGGATTCGGGTCTGATGGGAGAAGAATCAATATATATATATATATATATATATATATATATATATATATATATGTGTGGTTTCCTTAATTGAATGTGTGGCTGGTCCTTTTGCAAAAGAGAGGAAGATAAGGTCATGTGCTAATGACATCAGCAAATGAGAAAGAAAGAAAAAGCAGCATGTGGTGTGCACCAGGCTTTGGTACATGATTAACCAATTAATTGGTTAATTAACCAATTAGTTAATTGGCTAATTAATTGATTATCTGCCATTTCATTTAATTAATTCTCCCTTTTCTTCTATTTCTTTCTTTTCTCGATCCTCTTCTTCTTTTCCTTTTCCCGAGCTCAAACCAATGATTGTCACATATTTTCTTGCATTGATTGATTGACCATTGTTGACTTTTCGTCTTTTCGTCAATAACTCCAATTAGCTCAATTTTCGCACAACTTCTTCCGAACTCCACAACTCCGCTTATTTACTACAATATGAATAAAAATGGATTAAAATTACGTAACAATTGACTTGAGGATTAACTTATTTATAGTATTTTAGACATAATTACATGCATAGAAATGCATGTAATCACTTGGTTATTATCGGACTTGTACTCTATGCAAGGTTCAAGCTTAGGAATTACACACATTCCTTGAAGGAAGAGGGTTTGGAGGACTTTGATGTGGAACACAGAACCGATGAGATTAATCTCTATTGATGGCACTCTACGATGAGGTACAACTCGAACTTTGGTGATTTTAAACTTTGTTTCGAGGCTGTTTATGTTTTTGCTTTTCAGCTTTTTGTGTCTAAGTTTGTTCTAAGTATTAATGCATAAATTTATGTCTTATTGCTTCTTAGTATGCACCAAAAGTAGATGGTGGCAGACATATGCGCAGGCATCCAAGCCCTACAAGTTCAAGCAGCACAATCACTAGTAGCCGAAGTAATCCTAGGAGAGGTGTGAGGGGTCAGTTGCTAAACAATTGGAAAAAGGTGGTCCAAGAGAGTGATGAGGTTGTAATGGTACATGAAGTGGATCAGTATTTGAACGCTCCCCTTGAATTTGTTGATGATGAGGAAGAGGATTTTGCCATATTATATTGGTGGAAGATAAATGGTCCTAAGTTCCCTGTTATGGCAGCAATTGCGAGAGATGTACTTGCCATTCAAACATCCACAGTAGCGTCAGAGTCTTCTTTTAGCACCGGTGGCAGAGTGATTGATGCATTTAGGAGTTCATTGACTCCTAAATCAGTGGAGGGTTTAATCTGCATGCAAAATTGGTTGTTGGGAGATGATATTGCTCAAGTGGTAGATGAGGAGCCTTCCATTGTAAACACCGACTTCTATGAAGAAGCTGAATTAGGTACTTGATCAGTTTGCATTTAAATTTTTTTTTTATGTGTTCTTGCAAGTGCTGAACAACTTCGAGTGCTTACTTTTATTTATCTGGTATTTGGTTAGATTATGAGAGCAGTGCATCAAGCAGGAACACACGTCCAAGTGGTCCAACAATCCTAAGAGAAAAAGGGAAGGGAAAGGTTGCAGTCCCTATTTCTATTGACTACTTCAGTTCTGCAGAATTTTGTTTTGCACTTCAGCAGAACTTTGACTCTTTGAGTTGATTCGTTTCTGATTTGCTTGGTCTTTCATTGTGTTGAAGTGTTGATTAGTTGATAATTTGATATTACCCATATTAGATTGTGAAATAGTGCAGCTGTGTAAGTGTGTCAAATTTGCATGTTCTATTATTTTAGTGCATAACTGCATTTGTTAGGATCTTGCAGGGCTACATACTAAGATCAGTGAAATGAATGAGATCTACAATTAAATCAGTTGCATATTTTTGACTGGATATTTTGTCATATGCAGATATTGACATGTTGTGATTGTTGTGATGTTGTCAACTTGTCTTTCTTCTTTTCTTCTTTTCATGGCAGATGTGCTTCATTTTAGTTATTTTACATTGTTTGATTTGTTTTAAGACAAGATTGAATGTGTCAACATTGTAGATTTGTAGGTTGCAGTGCTAGGACTGCTAGAAATATGTATTTGCATTATGGGATGAGTGAAATCTGAAAATCCAGATATCCCTAAGTGAATCAGGTGATAGGAAAAACAAGGGAGTCTGGGATCCCGAAATTGGCCCAGGCCCTATCCGATCCCGTTCGGTTTCGGTACCGTCGGTACGATATTCAAAAAAACCAAGACCCGTCCCGTCCCGTCCCGTCCCGTCCCGAAAAATATTTCCGGTACCGGGCTTGGTATCAACATATAACCGGCCCGTGTCCAGCCCTACTATAAATCAGAGTTTGCGCTTTCAGTTGCATCTTCATTTCGTGTTTTACCAAGGGAAGTCAGGATATATGAAATAGTGGATTATTGATATGGGCCAGGCCTCATGGGTCGGATCAGGCAAATGGGTCCCCATCTGCAATGCAGCTCGTGGAACTGTGGATGTGAAAGAACTCTTCCCGACAGATCCTGCTCGACAGTGAAGTCTCACACTCTCCCCCACCCGACCTCAGAGTCAATTTGAAATCAATAGCCCTATAAATGAAGGGATGGATTGCTTTTTACCCATAAAATTTATATGAAACCAAGAACAAAAGGGCAGGTTTGCTGCCCCAGAACAGCAAATATGACCTTTACTACAGCTCCAGGCTTTCAGTTCAGTAAAAAACTGGTGGATTTCTATGCACCGACACTTTGGTAGAAATATTTTGGGCCTTTCCTTCTCACTAGGGTTGCTTTCTTTTTGGGTTTACTAGACCTTAAGAAGGGATAACGACCGATTTGAAATCCTTCTGTATAGGGTTTAGGTTTTTCTTCTCGTAAATTCCTTCCTTTCCCTTTCTAAATAGTTGACGGCCAATTATATACTTTTTCGAGCTTTCTACGCTTCAACGGCTGTAAACTAAAATGGTTTAAAGTTTGTCGCTCTTAAAATGGACTTGGTTACTTGAACATTTTTAGCAATGCTAGTCAATTTTATAGTTAAATTTTAATCAAAATAACTCAAAATATCATTTTAATTAGTCAATTTATTTTAACTAATTTTAAATTTATATTATTTATAGGATAAAGAAAAAATAGTTTAAATGTATTTATAAATTACATAGAATAACTTATAATGAATGTTTTAAATTAAAAAAAAAAATTAGAGTCTCATGTCGCTCTCTATATTTAGGACCGGGATAACTAGAGTTAAAATGAAGAGTCACTTAGAAGTTTGATGTAGTTGCTAAAATTGATAAAAAAATTAAACGTGCTATCTGAAATAGCTAATGACGTTTCGAGCTCCAATTCTTATTTATGAATACTGTTTATTATAAAAATCAATGTTTTGTGACTAAATAAACATGTCTTCATAAGTAAATACTTTGAGAAAGTCATTTTACACTAAGAGAGCTTACTATTTTATTATTTTCATTGTGTCGGATAAAAAATAATTGTAGAAGTAATAAGTATTCATAATGTTTTATTTTTTAATTGTTGACGGGATGAAATTGGACCACACCATGCAAACAAGAAGTCAAATATTGCCACAGAAAAGAAGATAGGGTTGGTGATAAGAAGAATATGGCTCAATTGGGTCAAGACACCAGTATACAGGAGTAGCTTCTTCAACCCAAAATCAAAACCGACTTCCCCAGATGGGGATGTTTCCATATGATTTGTTTTCTCAATTAATTTATGTGTACTACTATTGCCTTTTGCATTTATAATATTGTCGCCCTTCTAAATCAGAGTAGTTGATCTTTAATGATGAGCGTGACTTTGCATAAACAAACATGAGTGGGGTACCACCTAGAAATCTAATCATGGAATAATAGAAAGACATTGCAGCGCTGTTTGCTCATACTGTAGTCTCAGACTAATACCCTAATATATAATTGCAAGGCACTATTCAAATGGCCCCATTTGGAACCTACGGAGGAAATTATAAAAACAAATATGAGAGCCATGACCTAGTCTAATTATAAATTTGACAGTCGTGTTCCAAGTGTCAATTTTGATTAATGATTTTGCACGACACACAGGAACAAAGGCAAAAAGCAAATCGGAAAAATAAAAAAATAAGAAGAAGAAGAAAGCAGCAGGACCATTCTGGTGCCTATTAAATTGTAGCCGGTATCACGGTCGAATTCAATACCTCTCTGTATCTGGGTACGTCTTGAAGACTCGTACGGACTTTCTTTCAAGGTCCACCAGCAAGAACTTGATCATGTATTGTCTTGATGTTTATACATCACTGTGCAGGTGTTGAAGTTCAGGACATCACATAATGTGTTGCAACTTATAAGCTTTATGAAGTAAAATATATATATATATATATATATATATTTAAGACGTACACGTGAATAATCTGCTCTGATATCATGTCATTTTGCACTATAAAAGACTTCTACAATCTAATAAATGCGGAGTGTATAGTGGATCCGGAGCAACTTACATGCTTGATAAAATGCCTCGAAGAGCAACAACTTTTGCACTATAAAAGACTTCTACAATCTAATAAATGCGGAGTGTATAGTGGATCCGGAGCAACTTACATGCTTGATAAAATGCCTCGAAGAGCAACAACTTGCTCTAAGGGACACGTAAAACTAAAACTCGTCCTGCAATGGAAAGTAGTATTTTGGGTAGAAATGCTCAACTTTCTGAATAGGACTCGCAACCATGATCAAAACTTCAATAAGAGTAGAGTTCCATGTATGGAAGGAGTGGCTTTTTGCCTCTAGTTACAAAATAAGCAAATGGCCATAGACAGACAGATTACCATCGTCATAGTCTTTACCAAAAGCAAAGATATCTTGTTGAGGGAAATCTTATAAATGAATAATTTAACTCAAACAACTATGGAATGTCGACTAGCCTACAACTTTTGTACACGAACATACTTTCCTTTCTTTTTTTTTTTGTAATGATTTGTTTCACAATGGATTTCCAAGGACCAAAATTTTGAATATAGAGAAAAAATAAATTAAGAGATAGCCTATGAATCAATTAAGGTAATGGAAAGAAGAAGGAAGAGGGAATATGAAAAGAAAGTAGCCTGCTTCCATTCCAAAATTGATTAATTGTTGTTGCTATATTTCACTGATCTCACCCTCTTTACATAAACCAACATCTATCACCATGGTTCCTTTCTTCTGCTTCGGATTTCTGACCCTGCAGCAATTTCTCCTCGGAGACTGGCACATTAAGAAAAAAAAACAAAGCAAAACAAAAACGCGTTAAATCATTTTTGTTTGGAACTTATAGTAAGCAGTAGATAGTGATGTTAACAAGTTCATAGCTCTTGAAAAGAACTTACTCTATTCCACAGCTGAGGGTCAGGCTTCTTATAGACCTCAACTTTCTCAAATCTAGCAGGATCAGCCATCTTCCACTTGCACAAGGGATGAGGGACGTGATGCTGGACATACTCGCTGAATGTCGTATTCATTGTAGAATTAAATTTTGCCTTTGACAAGTAAAACACAAAAGGTTTCTGGCAAGGGTTTCGGCTAACTGGACGCGTGTTGAATGCATATGCAGTGAAATCTGCTCTTCTGTACCAGTTCAAAAACGTTCGGGAAGGCATTTCCATCTCCCGGGGTGAAAAAACTCCTCGAAAAATTTGGACAGCAAACCCCCATGAAACAGAAATGGTCCAGCTCTTTGACTTGTCATAACAGATAGATTGTTGCATGATTCCTGCTGAGTCCAGCTTCACTGGGACCATAAGCTGCTGAAGGGCTTGAACTCGGGTTACGTTGGGAAAGATGGGCTCAACCACATCAAGGTGATGCAATGTAACCAAGGGTGCCACCGGGTGTGCTGCAAGGAGCCCGAATAGGTTCCCATAGACGTCATACTGTACCACCATTGATAAAAAATATAAAAAAAGCATGATCAAGAATCAGTTACAATGACTAACTTGGCACAACTGTAAAACTTAACCATACAAACTTCACTAGGAAAGGAATACAAAAGATCCCCACTCAACCTCTAAACATAAATAGGAAATTGGACAATCACTCCAAATTCTACTACCACAGCCTAAAGAACCACCCACTAAATCTTAATGCGGATTACAAATGTTTCAAAACTTATTTTATGGGGACTCAACAAAATGAGGGTCCCCTTAGCTATCTTCAGTTGCAAAGCCAAATGCATAACAATTCGGAACAAGATGCTCAAAACAAAACAGCAACATACACAAATTAACCAGCTTCCCATATTAAAAGCTGCATTCTATTAATAAGGTTAACTAAAATAAACAACAGCTGAGCTACTCCAAAACTCGCAGCAAATTTACCATTGCCTACTACACTACCATGCCAAATTTCTACAATCAACGTAAAATAATTTTTTTCCCCAAATATTCAATCTAAGAAACGAACCACTGAAAATTTCTACTCCTAATCATTACCGGGTTTGGTAAAATTGTAGTTTCTCAATCAATGGCAACAATGTTCAGGTAACGGAGCGTGACGTCCACGAACACATAAATGCTCGTGGGCATAATGGTCCCGTTCCTGTGTTGTGTTGTGGTGAGCTGTAGGACACAAACCTGGTCTAACCCATGTTACACGTGGACCCCATCGCGTCAACATTGAGCTAATCACCCGCTCAATGTTCCTAGACCAATAATCCAATATCACTCTCTCTTAGATCCCCTTCAATCACTACTGGGCCAATATTACCCTCAACAAACTTGAATTTCCCGAACCAGGAAGCCGGAAAGTTACCGGAACACATTAACCACTTCAATTAAATTCACCAACTTCATAATCAAAACGTAATAAATTTTTGCAGTTTCAGAACTATAGAACTACTCTAATCCGTTTCGGCCGGAATCCCTGCCCGAAAATAATCAAAAATTGGAACCCAAAAAACTAAAAAATTACCCAAATCGGAGTAAACAACAAACCACCGACAAGAATTGAAATTGAGAGAGTGAGATTAATATCGGACCTGGTGAAAGCCGAGTTCTTTAGTGAGTGGAACACCGAGTTCGGCCATGCACGCCTGCATTCGGTCGTCGGAGCCGTACAGACCGGGATAACGTTGTATGCACCTGTCTTGCATTTTACTAAGCGCCTCGGCCAAAGGGTAGCTTATGGCGAAGCCGCCGCCGCCGTACGCCATGCCGTACGAGAAGAAGATGTTCTGCAAGTGGGATTCCGACAGGGAGCCAATGTAGTAGTACTGGGTGTGGTCGTATTTCCGGAGGACGCGCACGAGGTTGTCGGTGATGAAGACGGTGTCGTCGTCGCCCATGACGAACCAGCGGACGTCCTTGAGGCCCAAACGCAGCGTTTCGGAGATGATCCGCGAGATCCGGATGGCGGAGCGGTGGCCCTGCTTGTTGGTGTACCCGAACCCGGAGGTGTCGCCGGAGATCTTGAGCGGCGGGAGCCCCTCGCCGCTGCGATTGGCCACTCCCCGGTCCAGCCACACCACGCCGCGCATGGAGTCCGGCTTGTACCAGAGCTTGATGTAGTTCTTCCTCTGGGCCCACAGCTTGGCCGACGCGGCAATGCCGAACGCTATGTGCTTGACGTCGGTTTTCTCCGGCTCCGGTTCGAGCCGGAGAATCTGGGCGGTTCGATCTTCCGTGACGTTGTTGTTGGGGTTGGCGAGTAATGAGGTGGTGGTGGTGATGTGGCGGGGGGTGGAGAAGGGGTCGTCGGCGTCGTCGCAGGCTGCGCGTGAGGTGGAGACGAGCTTGAGGGTGTAGACGATGTAAGTGACGGAGACGAAGAGGATGAGCCAGACGAGGAGTTTAGGGGTGGCTCGAGAAGCTTGGGAGCCAGGACCAGGTAAAGGGTTCCCTGTGGAGCTCCGCATCTGATCCCAAATCACTTTCTCTCCCGGATCTTTGTTCAGGCTGCCTTTCATTTTCAGAACCCCTGAGCTCCAACCCGGGTCCTCTTCCTCACACTCTAGCTGCCGTTGAGATTGAACAGAAAAAAAGCCTTAAATAAAGGAAAAATGAAAAATCACAGCTTGGGTAACATGTTGGAGAATCCTTGTCGCCTTTGCGACCCTATTGCTAGAGATGAAGGAAAGGATGAACAGGCCCAGATCTCTGTGAATGTGAACGAAAAAATGGGGTGGCTTTGTAATAATGAGGAAATTGGGGGGTTAATTAACAGCTGGGAATGGGAAAGGAGGAGTAGAGGAAGAAGAAGACGAAGTGGTGCTGCATAGGAGGAGATGATGTAAAGGTGAGAGCTTGCATTGCTGCCAGGTTGCAGAAGACACTACCCGAATACAAAGACACTCGGATTATTACATTTTTTTTGTTTCTTTTTTTATTATTATTTATTTACTGGTTACAGTGATGACTGTGATGTGGGTTTAGTTTGGGCTGTGATTGCTCGGATATGTGAGTTGTGTGAGTGAAGAGGTGGGGTGTTTTGGACCGTTGATCTTGTTACATGATTTCCGAGGGGGTGGTGTCACTGGTGTGGAGCTGTAGGAGAAAGAAGAGTATGGTTGCAGGTGTTACTGTCCTTACCTGATTGCAAGAGTCTTTGTTTGATGGGATATAAAAGGGAGCTAGTCATTCTCGTAATCAGACGGTTTTTGTGTTTAACTTTACTTATTGGTGGCGTATTTACCTTCTAATCATTTTTCTTTTGCTCCTGGTAATTAGTATTTGACCTTTAATTTTATATTTTTGACCTTTTGTAGCAAAGAAAAGCTTCCGATAATGTATTCAACAAGTTTGGGAGTTTAGTTGCTTATAACAGACGACGTTTATGTGATTGTGATGCTATATGATGGTAATTAAATTAAGCATAAACAAATCCATTCTTGTGTCTAGTAATCTAATAATGTCCATTTATGTCTATTGATAAATTGGTATGTGATTAGGTCAAACAAAAGTACAAAACTTGTCTGATAAAATAATGTTTTTCTATAATGCTTAGATTATTTTTTCTGTATTTGTTGAAAAATTCTACAATATGTTGACACATGACATACATATGATTACTACATTTAGAATTTAACTATTTAAATGAGAACTTATTTTACTCTAACGATGATTTATTTTCCTTTATGAATATTTTTTCTAGTTAGAACATGAGTCTTCAAAATGATAATATATGTCCTCAAATTGTTAAATATTAAATGTAATAAGACATGTATGAGAAATGTTAACATATCATAACTTTATCATTATTTATCATCGTTAATAAAGGTTAGAAGGTTCAATGTGTTACGTTAACATTAACACGAACCATTAACAAATCTTATTTTTTATAGTGGTTGTTATTTGCATTTTCAATAACATTGACACGAATCCGTCCATGTGCAGTATCATATTAGGTTAATGAGCATTGAGGTTATGATCCCTCTTAGGAGGATATTAATTAATTTTTATAATTTGTTTTGTAATATCAGACTAAGTTTTCTTGGTGAATGATGGCAACTACGAAAAACCTACCCTTTGAATCTTTGATCATGAGCTCAAGTGATCATGCTGGCTTGTTTCATCAATTACCCAGTAGCACATAATTGCCAATAGATTAGAATTTTAAATAGCCTCAACATTAGTCTAAAACTAAATGTCATCGTTTACTGAAAAACCTGCATGGGTTAGGTTCTTTTATTAAGACTTTATTGTGTATAATTGACTGAGCTAGTGAGCCACTATCCAATTAAGAACCTAAATTAATTAAGGATTAAGCAGTTGCACCTCTTGCATATCCCAGGCAAATAATGGCTGTCTATTTTTGCCTTGAATAGAATATATTTTGAGCTTGACGTTTGAACCCAAAAGTGCTCGATCACATTAACTTGAACTTCCCTCAAAACCCTTACAAGATATGCTCATGGTTCCAAACAATTTAATCTTCATTCCGATCCCTAAATTTGTATTCATTTCCCTAGCCTGCAACAGCTGCATATATACATTTTACTTTACCTAATTAAGTTAAATAGGATTTTCAAAGTATAACCAGCAGTAGTATTTCATTTTGGACATGAAGAACATGCATAGATATGCGTTGGGGTGATTTTTGATCACATATGTACAAGGACCACAAACCGGTACAACAGAATCGAAAACAAAAGAATGAGCTAGAATAATTTGATTCAACAGATTGGATCTGGGATATATATGTATAGTGTCATAGTGATTCTGTGAATAATATTAACTTGCAGAGGATCAGTTTTGGCAGTTTACGCTGCCAGATTTAAACAAATAGAAACAGCTAGCTGGTAATGTGATCTATTACAAGAGAAAGTTTCCCATTCCTTAGCCGGAAAGATGCGTGACCATGAAACAGGGATTGTGTGGAACAGAATTGACCGGGCGGTAGTTGCATGGGACAAAGAAGCGAACAAAATAGTGGCATATATGATTTATGTTAGAAATAAGGCAATACAGTAGGTATCCAGAAAAACGTACAGTAAGACGAAAAAGTTTTACAGGCTAAAATCTAGTGCAATGATTATGATTGGCCCCAGATTGTGAGGACAGTGAAGACCCGTGGAAGCTTTTGTTTTTGCCCTAAATTAAACCAGTTTAAACTTTCGATCTCATTGAATGCGGAGCAAGCATTCTTGGTGAGGTGAGTGGGAAAGTAGTCGGTGTTAATGGAGGAAATATCTGGCTCATCTGGATATATAATAAGCATCATCAACAACAACCATATATATATATATATATATATATATATATATATATATATATATGCATGTATGTATAACCTAGCTAGATTTTCTTCTATAAAAAAAACAACACTTGGTAGATTTGGTTACTGATTCATGTCAGGTTAAGGAAAGCTGGGATTAAAAACAGTGGCGGATTGATTATTCACATCATTTATAGCTTCAACTATTGATTTTAAGGGTAGATAATTAAGAGACAGGTGGTGTCTAGAGTTGTCATCTGCTTTTGCTAAAGTGGACTTGTCTTGGTGACATAATGTAAGAATGGTTTAGTAATACTTGAATGTTACAAGCATAATCATTAATACCATCTTAATTAGATTACTTATATTACAATTCACTCTTAGATATTTTACAGAGTTATAAGTGAATGGACTACTAACTATTTGGAGATTGGATAGTAGTTTCGTATTTTGGATTTGTATAGTAACTCCAATATCACTGTATCTTTTTATGGTTAGAGGACAATTTTTCTATCTTATTCATATTGACATGTTATGTTACTAAACTATCAATTTATATTTTATATATATATATATTACATGTAATGTCATTTGAAATGTGAGTGCGGTTAAGTGCGTATGACGTACGTGGGCGCACAACGATCTAGAGTTTCCGCCAATGAGACTATGGTTGGACTTGACATTGAGATTTTAAATAGATGATTGGTAGTGTTTGGCCCAATTGTTACTTTTCAATTTAGACATACTAAATATGATAGGTAGTTGATTCTCATCATTTTAACTACGAAAGAATAATTTGTTGAATTATCTAACAAGAGAATGTTTATAACTGTATAAGGTTCAAACATAGGTTTCAAAGGCAAATTATTAGCAGCATTAAACATGGTAATCATTTTGTTCACATATTCTTAGGGAAAAGAAAACCAATTAAGATGCATTATCAAAGTGCACATTTGCGCCATGGTTAATGGTTCTCTTATCTATGAAGAAGGACCAATAATAGTGATACCAAAGTTGAAAATTGAACAGTACTAGCACATGTGCAACACCCCTCTTGTTTTCTTTTGGTAGGTTTGGAAGAATGAAGGGTGAGAGATTTCAAAGAAAAGTGGAGGCAGTTGGTAACCTCTCCCGTCTCCACCACACCTATTAATGTCCTCTAGCTCCCCACCTAAGGAGACAGAGGCAGTAAAGAAGGATTAATATTGACTCTGGATTTCTCACGGCTCATCCTATCATCACCGACGTAAATTGCCACATGTTTTGACTTTTGACATACTTTTGTTGTTCAACTATGCATGTATTCTCCTGGATTCTTCAATCTTCATGGCATAAACCTCAAATTTGAGTTGTTGCTAGATCTTGATCTGAAATACACTGTTGCCAAAAGGACATGTGAACAAATTTTTGTGAATGTGAAAATCATATTAATAACCCATTCATGTATCTTTGCATTAGTTACTGATTATCATCTCTTAGTGATGCATTTGAAAAATAATGCATCAATGACGTTTATTTTTTGTTTCTCTTACTTTATAGATCACATATCAAACAACATTTTGTTCAATGGGTCTGCATCCATTTTTTTTCCTATGAATTAGAAATTGCATGGTAATATAAAGCAATTGAAATAGAACATCAGATATAAGTACAACCGAATCATGGACACTTATTCTTACAAATTCAAAATTATATCTTTTTGGGCCCTGGGTAGTTCTCGCTATATCTCCCAAGCCCAGCCCGGAGCTGAGTAGTAACGAACCAACGACCTTTTCAACTGAATTTTGCCGCGAAAGCATTCGCAATTCACAATTCAGGTTCGGCAAAACCACGAACGAAGAGAAGCTCACAGATCAGCCTATCACAGCCGTAACACCTCCACTCAGTTCCTCAACGACACCGCATACCCAGATACTGTGTCGTACAACGACAAGGTTGTCCCGATTCGGCCTACCCGGACCCCTTTTTGAACTATTTGATCGGTTTGGGTTCGGAGTTGACTGGGTTTCGCTTTTCTGCTGTGCTTGATGAGAAGGAGGGGAAACTGGTTCATGGGTCGGTGTAAAGATCGGGTCTTTATGTGGGTGTTCAGTTCATTTGAGTAAATGCAGTTATGAGTGTTTAGTTATGTACTCTAAAATTGGTAATAAGTGGGTTGCAGATAATGTGTTTGATGAAATTACTGACCCAGATGATATTGTTTCTTGGATTGGGAGAATAGGAGCTGCTTATGATGATGTGGAAGCTAAGCTTTAGATATGAATGTGGTATTTACTAGTGGTTTCTGTTGGAAATGTCTTGCTATGATGATATGCTTTGCGGAGATCCTGTTTCTTGGAATTCTTTGATTGCTGAATTGTTCTGAGATTGGAATTGTTACTCAGGCTTGGGACTTGGTTGGTCGCATGAGTACACATTTTCTGATGACAAGCCGCATTGTGAGAGTGAAGAAATCCATGCTGAGCTAACGAGGTTGTATCAGCTAATGTTAGTGACACCAAAATACAGTCATAGTCTGCTTTTGCATTTAGTATTAGATAATGGTAGGAATGTTTATTAATCCAAAGTACTTTTGTATTTATTTATCTTTTCCTGTTATGTTTATGCTTCCATTTGCATGTCCCCATCAACTTTTTCATTGTGGATAAACTAAATGTTTGAATCTATTTTCCAGGGTTCGAAAATTTATGAGGATAATCAGCTATCAAACTAGTATAATTTGCTTTGCTAACATATCTGCAAGTGTTTCTAGCTATAACCAAGTATCTTGCTGGAATTGGGAACTGCCATATTGTTTAAATGTTGGCTCCTCTTGAATCCTTGCCATTTTATTTTTTATTGTTTTTTCTTTCTTTTTTTTCTCCAGTTAGCTGCTATATCTTTCTAGACACTATCAACTGAGCTTAAATGGAAGAAGAGAAATAAAATGAGAGAAAATGAGCCAAATACATTAAGAAGATAGTTATCATCTATCGTACATTGTGAATAAGATATGAATATATAATTTCTAACGCTCTAGCTCTCACTCAAATAGGTTTCCTGCTGTGATGTTTGCTATCTGAAGAGGCTTTGGATAGCACAGACACTATGGAATGGAAAGCATTTGCTGCTATTCTTGATTTTATCTGTCCCCTCTTTGGAAGAGGCCTTCTGCTTCTGAAGCTTTCAGCAGCTTGAACATCAGAGACCTTGCTATTCATTTTGCAACCTCAGTCAATTTCAAACGTATTTTCTTGCCGTCTTTTTGTTTGATAAATCTGGAGATAGTGGTATTTGTTGGGAGTTTATATAGCAGTTGAAGCTGAATGGGTTATCGGGGGAATGGGGTGAATTTGATCCATGAAGATTCAGAGAAGGCTAGAAAAAAATCTTTTCAACTGGTGTGTGTTGGTGGGACATGCCAGCTTGCTTGTCTAGCTGTACAAGATTCCTTTCAGCTCAACTTGAGACAAATTGAATTTGTCTGATGATTTTGGTGGCTGATTGATTTAAAATACGATCCATTGTTTGAGCTTGTCTGGTCATGAACACGTACGGGTTATCTAGGACCTCTTCAGTGGATTGTGGCTGGTCCCTTGGTTTCTGTGTGGATTGGCTGACAGGTAGAAGAGGAGGACTGACGACAATGGTAAGGATTTAGTCATATGTTATGTTAATTTTATTCATGTTAGCAGATGCTTTTATCATTTTTATTAGCTAAAAGCAAGTTTTTTAGGTAATAGGGAGCGTAAAAAAAATAAAATAAAATAAAAAACGATTTCTGTATTCTAATACATAATGTCCTTGCTTTCAGGGAGTCCTCCTTCTAAATGTCAATTGGCCATGCTGCTACCAACAGGTGAAGCCAGTTTTAGTATTTTTATATTTGTTGATGTCTAAATTTGAAATAAAACCAGATCAGAGAACTTATATTGCATTTCTTACTTCATGGAGATCTTGTCAAAGAAGCTTTTAGTTACTTAAATGCAATGTGTGGGTTACCTAGGTCGATTTTCACTCCTAGAACAAAGCAAGGAGAACCATTGATCAAATATCCATTGTCCCTGATGCCGATGGAAGATTCTCCATAGCCGGCGACATCCATAAGAACATTGACCTGGGCAGAGTTACAGCAGAGAGCTTCTTGAACTGGAGCCCGCAAATGAATCCCATATATTCTGCTTTCTATGCTTCACCTAGCACGTGGTGTGAGTGAGAAATGAAATGAAGGGAAACAAAAGTTTATATGGTACCTCGTTATAGTTGGCTTCCGTACTTATCTGCTGATGACTTATTACGTTAAGGAGTTGAGAAATTTATATCAGCTAATAAGTATCAGAAAATGTCACTGACACTAATGTTGGAAAATGATGTTTCAAGTTTAATGATCTATGACCTACATGAACCAATAAAAACATATCACATCGTTTCTTTCTACTTATAGGAAACATTGGCTGCAGCACTTAAACATCTGTTCAGGTTGGATTTTCAGATATTGAAGTCTTAGTTGTTCGATCTGAATCAGATTTTAAGTCTAGTTGTATACTCGTACATGGTATTGCTTTTGGTGTTGGACACTGATGAAGTTTTACTATTATATCCAAATTTCAAGTGTACGCACATATTTGTTGTTCTTTTTTCTTCCCTCCCACTATATACACATACATTATATTGGTGTCTTAATTTTGTATTTCTTGTCATGGATGCCATAAGTAATTTTGCATCTGCAAACCAAGATTATTTTCCATGAGCTCAACAAATCAACAGTAGCATTTAAGAGTATCGTTTCCTGGGCTAACATTGTGACCTTTAAAGCTATGACTGTAGCATCTGCTAGACATTTGGCACAAGCCTAACATGTTAGTATGTTTGTTACTCTTGACTTATCTGTAACAGTCATGTAAACCAGCCTTGTTCTTTTGCTTCTTCCACCATAACAAGCTGCTATATTTGCTTAGAAACTATGAACTGAGTATAAATAGAAGAAGAAAACAAAAGGATAAAGGAAGAGCTAGATATATTAAGAAGTACTGTACTGATCATACATTGCGTATTATGATGTGAATCTATAATTTCTAATGCTCTCGCTCTCACTCAAAATAGGTTCTCCTGCTGGGATGTTTACGATCTGAAGAGGCTTTGGATAGCACAGAGACAATGGAATGCAGAGCATTTGCAGCTATTCTGGATTTTATCTGTCCCCTCTTCGGAAGAGGTCTTGATCTGCTTCTGAAACTTTTGGTGAAGATTTCCGCAGCAGGGACATCGGAGATTTTGCTCTTCATTTTGCAACCTGAGTTGTTAATTTCAACCGTTTTCTCTTGCTTGTGAGTCTTCTTGTTTGAGAGATGTGAAGATAATGGCAATGGTTGGGGTTTATGTAGAAAACCCGAGCTCAACCACAAAGATGAGAGGAAGCTAGAAACAATATTTTCAACTGGTGTCTGTTAGGGAGGTGGGGGGGCATGCCAGCTTGCTTGTCTAGCTGTACAAGATTCCTTTCAGCTCAATTTGAGACAAATTGAATTTGTCTGATGATATTGGTGGCTGATTGATTTAAACATGATCCACAGTTCAATTCAAATGATTTATTTGAGCTTGTCTGATCATGAACACGTACGGGATATCTAGGAGCTCTCCGTGGATTGTGGCTGGTCCCTGGTTTCTGTTGTGGATTGGCTGACAGGTAGGGGAGGATGACAGACAAAAATTGTGATGTTTAGTTTATCAGTGTTAACAAATGCTTTTATCATTTTTGCTAGCTAAAATGCAAATTGTGAAGGTAATAGGGAGCAGAAAAAATATCACTTGTATATCTTCTAATACATAATATCCTTGCTTTCAGGAAAACCTCCTTGGTTATGTCAACTGGCCATGCTGCTGCCAACAGGTGAAGCCAGTTCTATTATTTATATATTTTCCAGATCAGATAACTTTTCTTGGATTTCTCATTTCGTGTTTCCATGCATATCCTGTCAAAGAAGCTTTTACTTGAAACTCAATGTTAGCTTCTTGAGAGAATGCTGCATGTGGAACACTGTGCCCGTGTGGTTTACTTTTGTCGATTTTTACTCCTACAGCAAAGCAAGGATGATCATTGATCAAATATCTATTGATGCTCATGGAAGATTGTTCCATAAGAACAGTGACCTGGGGTGTAGCAAGGAAGCTTCTTGAACTGAAGCCCGGAACAAATCTGCTTATACTCTGCTCTGCATGCTTCACTTAGTAGGCAGTGTGAGTGAGAAAAGAAATGGAGGAAATTTTTTTTTTTTTACAAGGAACCTAATTCAAGTTCGCTTGAAATTGGAGGATGGCTTCAGTACCTTTTTGCTGATGACTTCATCATGAGATTAAGCAATACATATTCAGCTAAGCTGGAAAATGGTTCTTTAAGTTTAACGATCTATGATCAATGACAGCCCCAGAATGAGTAACAAAAAACATATTCAGCCATTCTAAAGATCTATCACCTATAAAGAGCAATGGTGTCTTTTACGCCTTGCCATCTGATCAGTTTGGATATGCATTTGGAGTTACATACGGTGATGAAGTTTTACTTTTTATCCAAATTTAGGCACTTCTGCTTCGTTTTTTATTTTTTAATTTTTTTTACCTCCACATTGGCCTCAACTTTCTATTTTGCTCATGTACGTCGGAAATAATCATTAATCTGCTTCCAAGATATTTTTCCATGTGTTCACCAGTTATGTGGGCTAATTTAGTGACCTTGCAAGTGTTTAAAGCTAGGACTGTAGCATCTGAAAGGCATTTGGCATACCATATGTTCAAATGTTGGTTAATCTTAAACTATCTGTGAGTCATGAAAACCAGGGTTTAGCCATCCACTTGCTATTTTATTTCTGATGTTCTTTAGTCCTCATTCTTCTTTTTTTTTTTTTGCCCCCTTCCTCTCTCTGTTTTTTTTTACCCCATAATAAGCTGCTATAAGTGATTAGAAACTACCAATTGAGCATGATTAGAAGAAGAAAACAAAATTATAGAAGAAGAGCTAAATACATTAAAAAGGACTGATCATACATTGCATATTAAAAAGGACTGATCATACATTGCATATTATGATATGAATCTATAATTTTGTACTGTTCTAGCTCTGACTGGAGATACATTTTCTGCTGGAATTCTTGCGATCTGAAGAGGCTTTGGATAGTGCAGAGACTATGGAGTGAACAGCATTTGCAGCTATTCTTGATTTTATCTGTCCCCTTTTTGGAAGAGGCTTTGATCTGCTTCTGAAGCTTTTGGCGGCGATCTCCGCTGCAGGAACATCAGATATCTTGCTATTCATTTTGCAACCGACTTGCTAATTTCAACCTTTTCTTTTTTGTTGCTGTAGGTCTTTCTTGTTTGAGAGTTGTGGATATAATGGCAATGGTGGCGAGTTTATATAGCGATCCCAGCTCATCTACAAAGATCAGAGGAAGCTAGGAACCATCTTTCTATACCGGTGTAGGTTAGGAGGCATGCCAGCTTGTTTGTCTGGCTGAGTGGCTGTCCAAGATTCCTTTCAGCTCAACTTGAGACAAGTTGAATTTGTGTATGATTTGGTGACTGATCGATTCACTATATGATAACCATTGTTTAATGCAAATGATTGGTTTCATTTTGTCTTACATTGAACACGTGTGGATTATCTAGCAGCACTCCACCGGATTGCGGCTGGTCCTGGTTTTCTTTGGTGGTTTGGCAGACAGGACCTAGGAGAGTACATCAGGATTCCCCACTACATACATACGCAGTTGTAAGGAATTAGTGATTGGTTATTATTATTATTTCAAATTTTCAATGTTAATAGATGATTATAGACATTTATAGTAGCTTATTGCAAGCTGTGAGGACAAGAGGGAGCAGAACATAATCCAGTTATATATTTATATGGTGGCCTTGTTTTCAGGGAGCCTCCTTGGTAATGTCAAATGGCCATGCTGCTACCAACAGGCGAAGCCCTGTTCTTTATCTATTATTTGTATATTTGATGATGAATCGCATGGCCAAAGTCAAAGAAGAGAGGCATATGAAACTTTAGGCTAAGATGGAAAATGGTATTGATCCACTGTTTTACAGAACTTGATAAATTGTGATATGTATTGTATATTGAGGTTTTTCAGCCAGTGTCCATGACATCATGTTGCATATTTACTGAGGTGATTTTAAGGCCTACCTAAGTGAGTAAACTCCCACATCCATAGCTGTCCTTCGGATGTCAACAAACTACTTGTCAGGAAAGTTTCACATGAAAAGAAAAAAAAAGAAAAGAAAAAAAGAATTCACCACCAGTCGGATAGTCTCTCACTCTCTCACAACTAAAAATGATTCACACGCTTGTGAAGAAAATTTCGTCATTGAAACACAAATTTATAAAATAAAATTAAAAGATTACAATTATGAAGTGTTTAAGAATAGTATAATTGAGAGAGATTGATGAGAGAATTGTGTTTTACTATTGAGAATAGGAGCCTTATATATAGAGATTACAAAGTACATGATCTAATGATACAAGGAAAATTATTCCGAATAGGACTAGGAATTCTAGAACATTCTCTCCTATTACAATCATGGAACTACTCCTAGTTTGATTAGGCACACAAAGCTGATTTTCCTTCAACACTCCCCCTTGGGCCCCTCAAACTTGGTGGTGACGCCTCATCCGTTGTCTCGTTAAAGACCTTGCTCGAGTGAAAAATCTTGTGGGATAAAAACAAGCTCGAGGAGGAGAAAAAGAGTACAACACGTCCTTCACTCTTCGAGGTCGAACATGTAGATATCATAACTCCCCCCGATGTTGATGTCTCCCCCTGATTGCTACAATCATGGGAGTTCGGATAACTTTCTCAATCCGATGCTCTTCACATGTTTCTTGAAGGTGGATTTAGGTAACGACTTAGTGAATAAGTCCGCTACATTATCCTCTGATCGTATTTGATTCACTTCAATATTTAGAAGCGATTGTTGTTGCTGATTATAAAAGAATTTAGGTGATATATGCTTGGTGTTGTCGCCCTTGATGGAACCTAACTTCATTTGCTCAATACAAGCTGCATTATCCTCATAAATGCATGTAGGTTCATCTGTGGTAGACTTCAAACCACAACTTCCTCGTATATGTCTAGTTATAGATCGTAGCTATATGCATTCACGCACGGCTTCATGTAGAGCAATAATCTCTGCATGATTTGAGGAAGTAGCAACAAATGTCTGTTTTGTAGACCTTCAAGATATCGCAGTGCTTCCCATGGTAAAGACATAACCTATTTGGGAGTAACCTTTATGAGAGTCAGAGAGGTACCACAAAACCCATCAAAACATCATTGTCATTTTGGTGGAGGGGAGTAGGGAGACACCGGCCACCATGGATGGCAGCAAAGTCATAAACGGCGGCGTTTTGCCTCTTGGGGTCAGATCCCACATTTCCGTCATTCATTTTCTCTCTGGAGGGATAAAATAGGCCCATATCAATCGTAACTCTTAAATATCGAAATATTGTCTTTACACCAATCCAATGGCGGCGTGTTGGCGCAGAACTATGTCAACCTAACAAGTTTACTGCAAATGAGATGTTCGGTCTTGTGCATTGAGCTAAGTACAATAATGCGCCTATTGCACTTAAATAGGGCACTTCGGCCTCTAATGGTTCTTCGTCCTCATCATTTGGACGAAACGGATCCTTTCTGGGCTCAAGACTAAAGCCAATCATGGGAGTACTCTCAGGCTTTGCTTTATCTTCATTAAAGTGTCTTAGAATTTTCTAAGTGTATGCAGACTGATGGATTAAAATCCAATCACTACGGTGGTCGAGTTCTAAACTGAGACAAAACCGTGTTTTCCCAAGATCTTTCATCTCAAATTCGGATTTCAAGTATTTAGCAGTTTCCTTTAACTCATCCAGAGTTCCAATTAGGTTCATTTCATCAACATAAACTGCTACGATTGCAAATCCGGAACTTGTTCTTTTAATGAACACGCATGGGCATATTTCATTGTTAATATATCTATTCCCAATCAAGTAGTCACTTAGATAGTTATACTGCATCCGTCCAAATTGTTTTACTTCATATAGTGAGTTTCTTAATCTTATTGAAAACGCGCTCCGTGGTTTAGAGCCACTTGATTTGGGTAATTGAAGTCCATCTAGAACCTTCATATATATCTCTGAATCTAGATCCCCATAGAGATACGCTGTAACCACATCCATAAGCTGCATATCAAGTTTTTCAGAAACTACCAAACTGACAAGATAGCTGAACGTTATAATGTCCATTACGGGAGAATATGTCTCCTCATAGTAGATTCCAGGGCATTGTGAGAAACCTTGGGCCATGAAGCTGATTTAATATTTAACCATCTCATTTTTCTCATTACGCTTTCTAACAAAGATCCATTTATGGCCAACAGGTTTTATATCTGGGGGTGTCTGCGTGATCGCCCAAATACCTGTCTCTTTGCTAGTGAATCCAATTCAGCCTGTATCGCATCTTTCCATTTAGGCCAATCCGCTCTTCATTGACATTCTTCGACAGAGCGAGGTTCGATATCATCATATTCTATAATTTCTTTTGCAACATGATATGCAAATGCATCATCAATAGTCATAGAATTTCTATCCATCATCTTATATACACTAGTGTAATTTATGGAGATCTCTCTATTCCTTGGAATTGGTTCTAACATTGGAGCGTCCCCTAATGATGTCTCTTAGACATAACCATAATCCAGAATATTCTCATGAGATGGATTATTTATATCAATGATTAATGGATTATTTTGTGCCAAACTCGCTTTCTTTCTTGGGCGAGAATCCATCGAACCTATGGCCTCCCGCGCTTTCTTGTAGGGAGCCCGGCTTGAGCTATTGCGCCTTCACCATTGTGAGTGGCGACGCCGCGCCCAATGACACTAGGGACGGCGCCATGTCCTCTATTTTTAAGGACATCAATCCTTGCAGGCACGTTTGCAGTATGTATATTTGATCTCGTCACTTTAGCAATATCTGAAAACGTATCAGGCATCAATTCTGCTACGTTCTGAAGATCGAGAATTCTCCGCACTTCAATTTCGGGCTGTGCGATTCGAGGATCAAGATGAGACAGAGTGGGGACAGACCACGACAATTCCTGTCGTTCCTGTTGAACATTTATTTTCTTATCTCCCCCTAACAACGGGAAAACTGTCTCGTCAAAGTGACAATCCGCATCTAGAGGTGAAGAGATCGCCTGTCAAGGGTTCTAAGTAGTGGATAATTGTTGGAGTATCATATCCAACATAAATGTCTAATCATCGTTGTGGACCCATTTTAGTGCGTTGTGGCGACGCAATTGGCACATAAACTGTACACCCAAAGATGCGTAAGTGTGAGACATCAGGCTCATACCCAGTCACCATCTGGGATGCAGAAAAGGGTTGAGTGACAGTAGGCCTCAGTCGAATAAGCACAGCTGCATGCAATATTGCATAGCCCCAAGCAGAGATAGGGAGATTGGTGCTCATTACCAATGCTCTAGCGATCGGTTAATGACAGCTTCTGCGAAACCATTTTGGGTGTGAACATGAGGAACAGGATGTTCAACTTAAGTCACAATGGACATGCAATAATCATCAGAAAAATTTGATGTAAACTCCCCAGCATTATCTAGTCTGATAGACTTAATAGGATGATCAGGGTGGGTGAGCCCTTACTTAATAATTTGTGCTAGGAATTTAGCAAATGCTGCATTCCTTGTGGACAATAGCATGACATGTGACTAGCGTGTCGATGCATCAACCACACCATAAAATATCTAAATGGTTCGTAAGGTGGTTGAATAGGTCCACAAATATCACCTTAGATTCTTTGTAAGAATGATATATTTTTTTTAGTGTCATTTGCACGATCCTAATTTTGCTAAAGAGCAGGCTTTGCAGAACGAATGATGGGCTTTAGAGACAACCAATGAGGATTTTGGTTGAGCTACGAAATCACAATTGACTTTAGAAGTAGGATTTGAGGACAAAAAAGCTGTGGTGGCGTCAAAGCCACCTTTAAGCCGCAGGGGGACGGCGACGCCAGCCAAGGATGGCCGGTTTTGGGGGAGTGAATGGCGTCGTGAGATGCAGATGCTCTTTAGGGATCTAAAATCCAATCTTTACTTCTTTTCGTTCAGAAAAATGGATGTCAGTGTGAAGTCTTTAATATACGGATCATCATATCACGACCTGGGTGTCCCAAACGGTCATGCCAAAGCCTATATGTGTCGGAATCCCATAAATCATCTCTCATAACATGATTGGATTCAATTATTCAAATAGTGGTTACATACAACCCACTAGATTGACACAGAAGTTTCTCTAAGACTCTTTTATGTCCGTAGTCATTAGAGGTGATGTAAAGGAACTCTTGTCCATTCTCACAATGTGTTTCCACATGAAAACCATTGACTCTTATATCTTTGAAATAATTAAAGTTCGAATTAAGGTATGTCCAAGACATTAAAATAAAGGAATCAACACTTTATTAATAGCCAATGATTACATCAAAGTTTCTTAACTAAATTCTAATCCAAAATAAGAATCAAACTTAGACAAATCGTAGTCACTCAATCCGTTTAGTAACCCCAATCAAATATGACCAGGAAAGTAGAGAGAGATGTCGGTGGAGCGAGGCTCTCTTAAGTACCACTAATCTCAATTACTTTCCTAGACATCATACTTCATTGGATGCTCCACTTGAGAAGGAGTTAATACAAAATTGTCATTTATTGATTAAGGCATAATTTCTATTACATATTTCTTGGAAAAATAAAAGACTATTCTAAATAGAAATTTGCGGCATTTTGTCTTCATCGCCAGATTTAAAGTCTTTTTGAACTCGATGTCTTGATCACCATGATGCGGCTACCTTCTTAGGTACATTGCAAATTCAGGTCCATTGATCAGACGTTCCATATCAGAAATAGACACCATAAAAGAGGATTCTCCCTTGATTGAGGCGCATTGGCTCAATATGCATGGTCCCTAGGACCGATGGCGTTGGAAAGTGATGACCATGGCCAACGTTGGCTCCATGGTTTCCAACCCTTCTTCCCTCAAAATCACGCTTCCTATGGTCGTGTGATTGTCGCCTTTGGCGAGTACCTTCTTGAGCATTTTGATCGTATGGATCATAATGTCGATGGCGACTTTCTCTAGCCATAGGAGATGCTCTTGATGGCTATTTTGAAGCCTATCAATTTCTCTTTTCACAAGCTCGTTGCCTTGTCTTTCAGCAATTTCCATAGCTTCAATAAGCTGGTGAAAGCTTGTGATTCGTCTTGCATTTACATGAGTCCGGAATAAATCAAAGGACTTCATAGCATAGACGGGGAAGGTATTGAGGGTTTTCTCAATCAGTTGGTCTTCTGTGATCGTCTTTCCACAGAGACGCATCATTGATCTGATGCGAAGAGCTTCCGAATAAAATTGCATGACCATGTCAAATTTAGAGAAGCGAAGTTCTTTCCATTCTGCTTCTATATTCGGAAGGATGGAGTCACGAACATTGCCATAACATTCACGAAGCGCTTGCCAAAGCTTTATAGCATTATCCTCATTTATGAACTCAAACCGGAGGTCACTATCCATATGATGTTTCATAAAGGTGAGTGCCCTTGAATTATCAATCTCAGTTTGAGGGTCTGGAGTTGTTGATGTAGGACAAAGCTCTTGGATTATATGCAATAAATCACAGGCAATAAGGTGGATCTTGACATCAACGACCCATATTAAGTACCTTTTGCCTGCATAATCCAATGGAACAAAATCGAGTTTATTCGTGTTTGACATCTTGTAAGATGAAACAAGAACGAATTAGTTTCGGAGCTAAACTTCCACGAAAACTAAAATAATAAGATTTCCGAGCTATGCTACCAAGAAATCGATTTCCAAGAATAATTGGATTAGACTGAAACAATGATGTTTATATGGTCATAAATTAATGCTTACGGACTCTCTTAGTCCGAAGTCTTACTAACGCTCTTACTTCGTTAATAGCATGAATCCCCACGATTCCGCTTTTTAAAGAATCAAACCCACGTTATAAGAAAGGTGGGATGTAGAAGAAGGGAGGTTGCAAGTCCCCGAGAAAATGAAGAAGAAATTAAATTTCAAAAGCAAGAACTTTAATCTTAAATACTTGTTAAAATTCGGAACAAATTTCATTCTGAATAGCTCCCGCTTCGATTGGTGTACAAGTCTCAAAACTAGGGCTGGCAAATTGGGCCGAAGCAACCGAACCAGCCGAAATTCGAACCGGCCCGAACCAATTTGGGCCGAAAACTAGGCCTGCCGACTTTCGGCTCTGCTGAGCCGTACCGATGGCTTGTATTCGGCTCGGCTACGGTATGAGATATTGCATACCGTCGGTATACCATACCGACCGTATACACGTATACATACCGAATTATATACAAAATATATAAAACTTTGCAAGAGGCGGGCTTCGAATCCCTCACCTCTTATACACCAACCCAACTCCCAACCACTTGAGCAGAAGCTGCTTTTAATATATAATGTACAAACTTTATATTTATAGTTTCTTAAAGGATAGATTAAAGATTAAACAAAACAAAGCTCTTTTCCTTCTTTCTCTCTCTCTCCAGTCTCTTCTATCTTCTCCTTCGACGTTCTTCTTCTTCTTCTTCTTGGCTTTGCTCAGGTCATGCTTCATCTTCTCATCTTTTTTTTTCCTTCTTCCTCCACAATCCTCATCAGATAAGATCTTCTCATCTTTTTTTTTTCCCTTCCTCCACAATCATCCTCAGATCAAGATCAGATCAGATCTTCTCATCTTTTTTTTTTTTCCTCAAATCAAGATCAGATCATATCTTCTCATCTCTTTTTTTTTTCCCTTCCTCCACAATCCCCATCAGATCAAGATCAGATCAACATCAAATTCATCATCAGATCATCCTCACCTAATTAGTATATCTTCCATCATCTGATCATCCTCATCTCCAACATCATGAATCTCCGGTGGAGGAGGAAGAAAAAAGTCTCAAAATCATCAGATTTCAGACATGAATCTTCAGCTGCAAATCCACTCAAAAGCGAACTATGCCAACCGAAATCTCGTTGCCGACAGTCGGTATACCGACTATGTCGGATCGGCGGCTGTTTGAAAATCTTGATACCGACAGAGGTCGGTTCGGCAGTGGTTTTGGGAAAAATGGATCGGTTTAGTACTGAATCCAGCCCTACTCAAAACGACTCCAATAGGGTTGAACTTTTGAGGTCAGATAGAAGAGACACAAATGAACAACTTTGATGAAGGAAGGATTTTGATCTGAGATCCCGATCAAGATGTTTCGGGACATGCAAGTAGACTGATCTGCACAGGAACGAGCGTGCTTCTGTGCTGCAGGGGCAACAGTTGTGCAGCGATGCTGCAGGGGCAGTAGGTGGCACACAGGTGCGCAAGGGCTGCAGGGGAAGCATGCAGTGCAGGGGCGCGTAGGTGGGCAGCAGCGGCTAGGCTAGCTTGAGCTAGGTGCAACGGTGTAAAAGGTGATGTTGAAGAGAATTTCGGTTTTTGGATTTTTGGTTTTTGTGATTAGAGCTCGTGCTGGTAACGTGTTTAAGAATAATAGAATTGAGAGAGATTGATGAGAGAATTGTGTTTTACTATTGAGAATAGGAGGCCTATATATAGGGATTACAAAGTACATGTTCTAATGATACAAGGAAAACTATTCTGAAATAATCATGGAACTACTCCTAGTTTGATTAGGCATACAAAGCTGATTTTCCTTCAACAGATAACAAAATTTCGTATAAAACCTCTAAGAGAAAAATAAACTAAAAAAGTCGCAGTTAATTGATTGTCGTTTGAGCTTTATGTGGGATGCCCTAGGTTTCCTGAGCAGTGATGCAAATCAATTGTGCCCCCGAGGCGTGGTCACTATGTATTGTTAACCACATCTTCTATTAATGGATCAACAATCAATTTCTTCAAAAACAAAATATTAAATATATTGTCGTTGATAACCTGGAAAAATAAACTGAAAAGTTCACAGCTAAGTCAACAAACATGTCATCGTTCAAAACCTAATATGTTCATCGTTATCGGAAAAAATATGAAGACTAACACATTACCAACAATATTTTGTTGTTCACAGTGACACCATTCCGAGAGATTGTTCACCGGGAAAAGTTTCCTATAAGAAAAAGTATAAAGACACACGAACAATTCAAAAGGCAAGAGATGTGCAGATAGTACTCCCACTCGTGAAAAGGAATGCATTGATACATGGGACTCGCTGTATACGAGAAGATACACTTCGAAACTGCTCAGCCTAAATGAGAAGTCACAGGTTGTTGTTGGTGTCCTTGAAAACACCGAGATGCAAAAATCAGGTATTGTCATAGTTGGCAAAGACTGACAAACGAGAGAAAGATCTTAGCAAAAAGATATTGATGCCTGATACGTACGAAGAAATTTTCAGGTTTAACTGGACTTCTGATCCTTTGATTTCATAGCAAGGCACAAATTAATATGACAAAGCAAATCTAACAGAAACCAGCTGGGTGGAGATTCTTTCCTTGGTTAAGGCCATATATGCTGGAATGGCCCTTTATTCTTTCCTCTATTCCTTCACATTCGTGCCAAGCTTGTATGAAGTCTTCATGCTACATGAGGGTTTGCTTCAACACCAAAACCAGCACCGTCTCAATCTCCCTTTGTTTCAAACTTGTCGCAAGGCAATGGCTGCCGTTGTCAATCTCTCCAGCATTGCACTGAGTCGGAGAATGTGCCCCAAACCTATTGCCGGACCTTCCATTGGTTCCTTAGCGATCAAAAGATCATGCAAGTTTGTTCTGCAGAACAGAGCCGATGCGAAGCCGCATAGCATCTATGTGAAAAGGAAAGCAGAAAAAACCCGCTCCAACATCAGCGGGCTCTCTCCTATCATGGCTGCAAGGGGAATTTCAACTTTTTCTTCGGGATCGCTCTCCCCATCCGACACGATCAATGACTTCTACAAATGCATCAATGAGAAAAACTTGAAGCAACTAGGTCACTACATCTCAAGTGAGTGTTGCATAGAGGAATGCTCCTTTAGCACACCATTACAAGGCAAAAAGGTCATCATCATCATCTACCCCTTACTCTTCTCAACAACAATAAAATCGCTGATTTCCTTGCTACTAACAAAGCCTAAGCTGCATTCTATGCAGGTAATAATGAACTTCTTTGAAGAGCTAACTGCAGCCATGGGCAATAATATAAAGTTCTGCATACAACATGTGTGCGAAGGAGGTGATCAGCTTACAGCAGCAGCAAACTGGCACATGGGTAGATATGATTCTGAACCATTTATTTTGTGAATCCTCAAACTATTTCCTAAGTTGGTTAATATTTCGTACGCAGAATGGAAAGACAAACATATTCCATTCACCAGAGGCTGCAGCTTCTTTGAATACTCAAAAGAAGGAGAAAAACTAATTATCAAGTACACAAATAAATTCAGTATTTTGACCTAACTTGATTTAAGATGAACAAATCCAGCTCTTAACTGGTTCTAAACGTCTGCAGGAAAGCACTGATTGTTATTGAATCACCGATCAAACCAGGACACCTAGTACTGGTAACTCTTTCAACTACTATCTTAACAGTTTCGACTTTCACCAAGCTTTTATTGATGTACGATTTTGCTGACGGACATCTCAGAGTCTTTTGAAGGCAGTGACCTCTCTATTTGATGGTTTCCCAAGAGCTACTGAATGTAAGTGAAGTTTTAAACAAAACCTCAGACCTCAGTTATTAATTACACCACAGATTTATCATGACATATCATCGATATGTCTCCTGCAGGGTTCCTAAAAAGTCCTCATATTGTTTTCCAATGCATATGGAGGATATACAAAATGATGTTCGCACCAATCATAGAAGGCTACATAGGGCTTTGGAACATCGCAATTCGATTGCTCAGCTATGTATACAACATTTTGCTTTACATTTTAAACATGTTTTTCAAGTAGAGAACTTGTTTTTCCATACAGTCAAGCAATTCCAGTAAGGAGATCATCTGTCAGTCATCATCGTTGTTGCGACTCCACAAGGCTTCTAACAATGAGAGAACAAGCAGCGGTCCAATAACAGGTGGAGGGGGCGGAGGCCTACTGAAGACAACAATTGGATCAGTCTTCTCTTTTGTCACAAGCCCTGCTTCCCCATAATTGTTGTTCCGTTGTTTGTTTGATGTCGAAGTGGCCACAGTACCTAATAACAATAACTTATAGTAATCAGATAAAGAAGTCCTCCAGTGTCATACAATACAATATAAATGGAACCAGAAAGGGGTTATATCTTACCCCATGACCCTTTGATTGGGTGGATCTGTTTGAATCTGTTCCTAACAGGCAATAGTGCAGCTACTCCACGCATATTAGCTCTATTTTGTCTGCTCTTCACAATGCAGTAGTTGAAACTAACAAAGCAAACAATTCCTGGAGCAAAATGAAATGAACAACCATCAATCATTTATCCTGCAGCAAAGCATGTCGAGTTCCTCACCTAGTAATACTTCACATGAGAAGCATGTAAAACCACAGAACAAGAGAATACATTTTGGCATGAATCCCATATTAAAAGATTAAAACATATCAAACTAAGAAAAATAGTACATTAATGCTTCGATAATGTTTTACTGCTGGACTGAGAACATGAACCCCACTATACAATTACTAATCCCATGATCGCAGAGAAACATACGATTAGATCTATACATTGAAACTTATATCTTAAATTCTCTAAACCATCAATGAAAAAAGCTTCAATCTTCGAAAATATCTTCTCAGTGGTGTTATAAAACCCTACAAGGCTTAATATTTTGACAGCATATTCCAATAAACAAAAGCCTAACAATCAAACATGTTACACACAGAGGAGAACTTCAATTTTTTCGAGTGCAAAGTGCTAACCAAAAGAAAGCAGTAAAATTTCTAACACAAACCGCAACAAGACCATACTGAAGGCTGAGATCATTATAACCAAAAGCCAACTAAACTACTAGTTTCAGTCCCCGACTCCAAGAACAGCTATAAAGGATTTAAACCAATGAAACCCAGAACTAGTTGTGCCAAAACTAAGAGATACTGAGATATAATTAAGCAGACGGATAAAGATTAGTACGTACCTGCTTCGGTGCTAGTGTCAAATACTGATATGCAACAAACAAATCAAGAGAAGAAGAACAAAGTATAGAAGAAGATGTGAAGGAGGCCAAAGATGAAGCTTCAGGAACTTTCAGGTTTCGGTGGGAAGCTATTGCTACTATATTCCAGGACTTTTGCTTAAGATCCGACACGTGTACACTAAAAGACTCACTGATCAAACGTCGACGCGTGTAAATATGGGCATATTGGGCCAGGGAAGAAAAGAGAAAGTCTTGCATGGGGCGTAGCCGGATGCGGCTGTGCAATTAATGTCCAGATATTTTAGGTATTTTAATTTTTTTAAATGGGCATTTTTGGAATAAGATAAAAAAATTTCTTGTGTGTGATTGATCATGCGCCAACAAAGGACGGTTACGTTACATTTCTCATTCTATATTGAGCCAAAGAAAAGATTATAATTATTTCATATTGCGCCAACAAAGACATTTTTTAAAAAAAAAATCCGAAATTCAATTAAGTTAGCAATCGATTTGAATTGATTAACTTTAGCCAATTTAAAGTTTCCCTCTATGTCCGAGGAATTCTAATATAATCTAAGTAAGCTCCCAACTTTTATTTCAAAAAAAAAGTAAGCTCCCAACTCAGAGCTCCGCGTACCAAAATGTAGGGTTTCGTGCAGCATGCGATGGGTTCGATCCATGTCGGCCAAAGGGCATCATCCGGCGTCGTTCTCATATGGTGTGAGACGCGAGCGGGGGCTGTGGCGGAGAGGATCTTCGGCTTTGGGATCGAAGGCGAAGGCGGCTTCTCTGATCAAGGTGTTGGTGTGAGGCGGCATTTAAGTCTGGAGATTGTCGGTGGCGCCGATCGTCCCTGTCGGTGTCTACTGAGAGGTGGTACAGGTTTTCACGGCTGGGTCGGTCTCCTCCGTTTGTGGGTCTTTCTTCCAGGTCAGACCCAGTTCCCTCAAGGCGGTGGGGTTAGGTTTTCTAATGGTTGAAGATCAAGGTCGTCCGCCGGAATGGCAGTGGCGGTTTGCTTGCTTGGTGTGGTAGCAGTGCCTCCGGCAAGCTTCTTAAGGGTTCAGGCCTTCAGGGGATCGTTGATCTGGGTTGCATATTGAGGGCAGTGGGTGTGGGCTAGGCTTCTGGCTTCAGTCCATTGTCCCTCCTCTCTCTTGCTTGGGCCGAAGGTTGTGCCAGGGCTCTTGTTGGGCTTGTTGTGGTCTGGACTTTTGAGGCTTTTGAAGGGTGGAGGGGTACACCAAGATAGTCTCTAGGCCCCAAGCCATTCATGGTAGATGAGGAGAATTAGGATTGTATTTTGGAATAAACTTAGTTGTTTTCTCTTCGCAGCTTCCCTTTGGTTTTTAGTCTTTTGCATTTTCCTTTTAGATTTTGGTCTGAGTAGTTGAGCAGTGATTGTAATGTAAGGAGCCTTCGAACTCCTTCTCAGATGACCTAGTACAGTCGTATGATTTTTATCAATGGAATCTATTAATTCCCCTAAATAAAATATAAAAAAAAGTTTCCCTCTATGTCCAGTACCATTTGGTCTAGTGACATAAGTCTCTCTTTCATAAATGAGAAGTTGTGAGTTCGAACTCACGGAAGACTAATTCTTGATGTAATAAAACAAAAAACAAAAAAGTTTCCCTCCCCGAAGAACCACCATACTGCAATAAGAGACACTAGTAGACAAGTAGTATGTGGATAAGAGTTTCTATTGAGACCTCCAAATTTGCTCATTTGACCTCTCATACTCTTTACACCTTCTTTGTGCTTTTAAATACAAATATTTGCTCACTAAACCTCCATTTGAATTTCTTAAATAACCTTAGTTATATTATTCACATACAAAAAAGTAACATACTAATTATACCTCTAATTCACTAACTACACCTCCATTCCTTTTTTTTTTGTTCTTTTTTGCATGCAAACCTAAAAATACCCAAAATAAATTTCTAGAACTTTAAATCATGAATCAAACAGTCATAACACAGAAATTGATCAAGCAATCATAAAATCAAACGGTTAGACACGATTCTTATGTTTCTAACCCTTATAAAAAATGAAAGGTTATTCAAAAATAAAAATGAAAGGTTACAGAAATTGATATAAATTAAAAAAAAACCTGGAACACACAAAATAATAATAATAATAATAGAGAAAGAAACACGCAGCTCATGAAGGCAAAATAAAAAACTAAAAACCATCGTCTTCCACCCAAAGCTTATCCTCCAACCAAACCTTGAATGACACTAGGAACTCAATAAAAGTTTTGGAACAATTTCTTAGTCTTTAATTTGTGTTAAAACTAAGGAAGAGCTTTGTAAATAAAATATATATTATTTGATTATAATTCATGGTTTATAATTGTCATTTTATAAGAGGATATATATGTAATTCATTAATTCAAAAGATATAGAGGTCAAATGAGCAAATTTAGATGTTTCAATAAAAATTCTCTATGTGGATTACTAACACTAAAAATGTCCACTAAGAGAAACTGTCGACATTTTGCCATAAATATTTTCACTAAATTTGCTAATACTTTTCATTAAAGTATCAATGAATATATTTAACAAAATGTTCAGATACATGATCTCCCACAACCGAAGCAATCACATAGAACCGTTTTGATAAATAGCTAGTTTTCTAGCACAACGTTGCATGTGTTGAGGTTCTTGCCCTTATGGGGGAGAGGGAGTGTCACGGGTCGAACTTTGCAATGCGCAAAGCGGACCGTGCGGCACTTGCTATCAAGTAAGTCAGCCAAGTGAGTACCTTGCAAGGAACAATGAAACCACACGATATTAAAATAGTGCTAGCGACAAGCAAGAACACAATGATATAAATGTTGGGCAATCATGAAGAACAAATGAGTAATTGAAAGGAAAGATCAAGGAGTAATCTCACGGGACACAGATGATTGAACAATTCCTCTTTTATTGATGGTAAGACGGTAAGGGAGGCAAAAGTACATGTGCTTACCTATACTAGTTTCGTAGTCCAAACTATGCCGACTAGGAACCCCTCCCTATAGAGCATATCGGGCTTACATGAAAGGGCCAGGGGAATACATGGAAAAGGCCTAGGAGAATAACTGCTAAATAAAATAAATTACATAATTTTTAAATTATCAAAACACCCCAAGCACATAAGCAACCAACCAAAGGCTTAACTAATGACCCTGGACAAGGTTGCTTGTGGCGTTACAAGTGCGACCCCTAACATCCTCCCCCACTTAAGCTGTCGGCGCTCTCGACGACGGTCTTGGTCTTGAAATCTTCAATCTTCTGGTTGAACTTCTTCTTTAGATCTTCAGCATTCTCCCAACTTGTTTCTTCGTCTCCAAGACCTTTCCACTTGATAAGAAACTGTTGGCGTGAGCGCTCTGACGCTCGGACCACTCTTTCTGCCAAGATCTCCTCCACTTCTTTTGGCTTTGGTGGGCGGATGTCGACGTGCTCTCGAACAGGCTGGTTGCGCGCTGAATCTTCAAGGTCTGGCTGGTGTGGCTTGAGGTTGCTGACATGGAAGACGGGGTGAATTCCCATCCAAGTTGGGATGTCAACTTTGTAGGAACACTTCCCCACTTTAGAAATGATAGGGAGTGGTCCTTCATACTTCCTGAATAGCAACTTGTCCCTGGAGCGTAGGAACCTGAGTTATTCCGGGAGCAACTTGACAAGGACCATGCCTCCTGCTTTGAACTCTCTGGGCTTGCGGCCTTGATCCGCCCACTTCTTCATTCGCCTTGCTGCTTTCTCCATATACGCTTGTGCAATCTCCGCATTGGTCTTCCACTCTTTTGTGAAGTTAAAAGCACGCGGGTTTTTCCCTCTGTACACTTCTTGGATTGTGTGAGGCAAGAGAGGCTGTTGCCCAGTGACCACTTCAAAAGTACTCTTGTTGGTGGATGAGCTTTTCTTCGAATTGAAACAAAATTGTGCAACATCTAACAACTGCGCCCAATTCTGCTGATTGGCATGAACAAAATGGCGCAAATACTTCTCCAACATCCCATTGAACCTTTCTGTTTGTCCATCAGTTTGTGGGTGATAACTCGAAGATATGTTGAGCTCGGAACCAAGTAGCTTAAATAGCTCGGTCCAGAATGTTCCTGTGAACCTGGTGTCTCGATCACTGACAATGTTCTGAGGCACATCCCAGTACTTCACAACATGCTTGAAGAAGAGGCTTGCTGTATCTTCTGCCGAGCAATACTTTGGAGTCGGCACAAAGGTGGCATATTTTGAGAACATGTCGACTATAACAAGGATTCTTGATACGTCTCCGACCTTTGGGAGGTTAGTAATGAAGTCGAGGGAGACACTTTCCCACGGGTGAGTCGGAATGGACAATGGTTCCAGTAACCCAGGAGCCTTCTATCGCTCGATCTTGTCCTGCTGGCAGATTAGGCAGGTCTTGGTGTGTTCTGTGACATCATCCCGCATTTGGGGCCAGTAGTAACCCTGCTTGAGTAGTGCGTGGGTTCTCTGCCATCCAGGGTGACCGGCCCATAAAGTATCATGACACTCCCTCATGAGCATCCGGCGTAACCCATCAGCCCGCGGAACAAACACTCGTCCTCCTTTTGCCATCAATATGCCATCCTCCATCCAAAACCGACGGCTTTTCCCTTCCTTCACCATTTTAATGAGCGATTGGGCCACGAGATCTTTCTCCAAACTCTCCTTGATACGTTGCTTGATGTCTGTGGCAATGACACTACTCGATAGAGCCGCCAACATCTTGAGGGTGGCAAGGTCGGCCTTACGGCTTAGGGCATCTGTAACTTGATTAGTGTGACCAGCCTGGTGTTCGAACTGGAAATCGAACTCTGCGAGAAACTCCTGCCATCTAGCTTGCTTTGGGGTTAACTTTGGCTGAGTCAAGAAGTGGCTGACAGCGAAATTATCTGTCTTTACAAGGAACTTCGACCCCAATAGATAGTGTCGCCAAGTTCTTAAACAATGAATCACGGCTAGCAACTCCTTCTCTTGAGCCGTGTATTGCCGCTCAGTTTCCGAGAGTTCATGACTTTCATAAGCAATAGGGTGTCCCCTTTGTAGGAGGACTCCTCCTAAAGCAAAGTCTGAAGCATCTGTCTGAACTTCAAATGGTTGATTCAGGTCTGGTAAGGCGAGGACCGGATCTTCCATTACAGCCTTCTTCAACTCTTGGAAGGCCTTCTCACAATCACGACTCCAATCCCATGTCGCTCCCTTCTTCAAGAGCTCAGTTAAGGGGGTTGTCTTCTTCGAGTAGTTCTCAATGAAACGTCTATAGTAATTAGCCAACCCAAGAAAAGAGCGCAGCTCCTTCACATTCTCGGGGTTTTGCCACTCCTTTATGGCTTCCACTTTCTCCATGTCCATCCTGATTCGACCCCTTTCGATAACATGACCCAAAAACTTGATGGTCACCTGCGCGAAGGAACATTTCTCGCGCTTAACATATAATTGGTTATCTCGTAACCATTGGAATACCAGCTTCAGATGCTCTATGTGCTCTCCCAAAGTAGAGTTGTACACTACAATGTCATCCAGATACACCACCACAAGCTTATCCAAGTACTCATGGAAGACTTGGTTCATCAAAGTGCAGAATGTCGCCTGCTCATTGGTCAGCCCAAATGGCATTACCAAGAATTCAAAGGCGCCGTAGCGAGTGACGCAGGCAGTCTTAGGCTAGACAGCCTCTTGCAATTCGGACTTGATAGTACGCCGAACGGAGATCAAGCTTGGTGAAACACTTGGCACCACTAAGCTGATCAAACAAATCCGCTATCAGGGGGATCAGGTACTTGTTGCGCACTGTGACTTTGTTAAGGGCCCGGTAGTCCACACATAGTCTCCAACTTCCATCGTGCTTCTTTTGGAACAACACCGGCGCACCAAAGGGGGCTTTAGATGGCCTAATGAACCCAGCCTTGAGTAGGTCTTCGAACTGCTTCCTAAGTTCTGCCAGTTCAGGAGGAGCCATTCTATAAGGTGCTTTTGCAGGTGGCTTGGCTCCTGGAAGCAGTTCGATATCGTGGTCCACACTCCTTCTTAGGGGTAGTTCCTTGGGAAGTTCGGGGGGCATCACATCTGCATAACTCTCCAATACCCCCTCGATTTCCCTCGGAACCATTTCCCTCTTGCTATCATCCTTCATTAGAGGAACTGCTACATATGTAGGCACATGGCGCTTCACGCCTTTCTTAAATTGGAGGGTAGATAAGAAACGGGGTTCACTTGGTTGTCTAATTCTTGCTGGAACTACACAAAGCTTTTCCCCCATAATGAGCAAGTGTTGGGCGCAAGGAATGGGGATAGCTTTGTTCACCAACATGAACTCCATCCCCAATATGACATCAAAGTCATCCATTCGGACAACTATAACGTCTACTTTTCCCTCCCAATGGCCCAACTTGAGTGGTACCCCTTGGGACAGTCCAGTTGTGGGTGAGGCCTCAGAATTCACAGCTTTCATGTGACCAACATCCTTCTACAACTTTAACCCCAACCTTCATGCTTCTGTCTCCGACACAAAGTTGTGTGTGGCCCCTGTGTCAACCATCACATTCTTGGCAACCTTCCCATTGACATAACCATCCACGAACATTAGGCCCTTGGCCTGATCCTTCTTGGGTGGTTGTGGTTGTTTCTTAACTGCACCCAAGAATCTCAAAGCTCCCATGTGGCTATGTTCCTCCTCGGACTCCTGCTGGTCTTCTACTTCTTTTGATTGATTGTGGGCTTATAGGGCCGATAAGGTTGTCTTGTGAGGGCACTCGTTTACTCTGTGAGGTCCTCTGCATAAGAAGCAAGACACTAGCCTTGGGGCGTACCCTGAAGGATTGAAGGGTCGAGGGGTGAAGACTCCAGTTGAGGCACCCGGCTTGGAAGTTGCCGTGTCCCCTCGCATAAGTGGTCCTCCTATCCCCTCCTCCAGAATTGGAGAATTTGGACTCCGCTCCCCCACTTTTCGTCGGTCCCGCCCTCGAAGATCTATTGGCATTCGTATTCAAGAAGGACTGAGTCTTCTTGTTGGAGTTCTCCTCAAATGTGTAATCAGTCAGTCTCTCAGCAGCGGCCTGAGCGGAGGCCAAATCTTGAACCCTCTGCCGCTGAAGCTCGGTTCTTATCCATGGTTTTAAGCCCTCAAGGAAATAGAACAACCGATCTTTCTCTGACATGTCTGGGATGTCGAGCATGAGTATAGAGAACTTGTTCACAAAGTCCCTGATGTTGTTGGTGTGCTTGAGCTATCTTAATTGCCGTCTGGCAATGTATTCAACATTCTCGGGGAAGAATTGAGCTTTAAGCTCTTTCTTTAGATCCTCCCATGTATCGATAGTGCACACTCCTCTTTGAATGTCATTGTATTTGGTTCTCCACCAAAGTTTAGCATCTCCTGACAAATATATTGTCGCTATATTCACCTTCACCTCTTCCGAGTCCGGCTTCACTGCTCGGAAATATTGCTCCATATCAAATAGGAAGTTCTCAAACTCCTTGGCGTCTCACGCCCCTCCAAAAGCTTGAGGTTCTGGTATCTTTACCTTCCTGTAGTCCGTCACAGGTTGGTTTCCCATCGCACGGATGGTCAAGTTGAGCTTGGTGTTCATCTCCATCAGCTCATTCTTGAAGGCGTCAATGGTGGCTCGGACATCTTCTGCCATATTGTCCACAGTCACCTGGAGTGTATCAAGGGCATCACTCATCTGCCCCATTTGCTCGTTCGAAACGAGAGCTTCTTCTACATTTCTCTCCCTTTCGTCTCCTCGAGCTTTACATCTTTCAAGGGCCATAACTCGGTCCCTGAGGCTCTCCACCTTTGTCATCCGCGCCACCAAACCATCTAGGTCGACGCGGTCCAACACACTAGTTATATCCATCAATCTATCGGGCACCCCCGCAAGTTCTCCCAATTGTTGGTCATACCAATCAAATCTTTGTTGGTTTGTCATTTTGCCTGTCATCGTAGCGAGCGTCTTGAGCCGAGTTGGCTCTGATACTAACTGTCACGGGCCGAACTTTGCAATGCGCAAAGCGGACCGTGCGGCATTTGCTATCAAGCAAGTCAGCCAAGTGAGTACCTTGAAAGGAATAATGAAACCACACGATATTAAAATAGTGCTAGCAACAAGCAAGAACACAATGATATAAATGTTGGGCAACCACGAAGAACAAATGAGTAATTGAAAGGAAAGATCAAGGAGCAATCTCACGGGACACAGATGATTGAATAATTCCTCTTTTATTGATGGTAAGACGGTAAGGGAGGCAAAAGTACATGTGCTTACCTATACTAGTTCCGTAGTCCAAACTATGCCGACTAGGAACCCCTCCCTATAGAGCATATCGGGCTTACATGAAAGGGCCAGGGGAATACATGGAAAAGGCCTAGGAGAATAACTGCTAAATAAAATAAATTACATAATTTGTAAATTATCAAAACACCCCAAGCACACAAGCAACCAACTAAAGGCTTAACTAATGACTCTGGATAAGGTTGCTTGTGACGTTACAAGTGCAGTCCCTAACAGGGAGGTATAGAAGTAGTACGCACATTTGGTTAGTCCACTAATGCCAACCAAGTCAGAATCCAAGTACACATTGATAGAGACATGCCTCCCTTAACGGCCCACACCAACAAAGCTGCATATGGGAATTAAGGAGTCAGCTTTGTAGCATAATTGCTGATTGCTCTATATCATCACCTATTCGATGGAGGCAGGGATCGTGTAAACAAAAGGGCTGGGCTAGTTCTCCAAAACTAGCAAAGGGGACAAATGTTCAAAAAGGAAAAGTTGGGGAATAATCAAAGAGCCACAAGATTGCCAACCCCATTGCCTTACCAAATCGAGGGATTTTTCTGGCATCTCGTTTAACATGAATGTTGAACACATTTTCAATTATTTAATTTGAGTTTTTAAAATTTACAATTGAATTTCTCTTCTACGGTTGTAAAGCGTTCAACACCCATATTGAACAACATAGTAAAATGGCTCTCATTTGAGTCTGAGGTGTTTCACTTTGGCCAAATATAAGTTCCAAACTGCAACATAAAAATGTCGACTAAGAGAAACCGTCGACATTTTTTCATTAATATTTTCACTAAATTTGCTAATACTTTGCATTAAAGTACCAATGAATGTATTGAACAAAATGTTCAAATACATGATCTCCCACAACCGAAGCAATCACATAGAACCGTTTTGATCAATAGCTAGTTTTCTACCACAACGTTGTCATGTGTTTAGGTTCTTGCCCTTACGGGGGAGAGGGAGGTATAGAAGTAGTACGCACATTACTAATGCCAACCAAGCCAGAATCCAAGTACACATTGATAGAGACGTGCCTCCCTTAACGGCCCACACCAACAAAGCTGCATATAGGAATTAAGAAGTCAGTTTTGTAGCATAATTGCTGATTGCTCTATATCATCACCTATTCGATGGAGACAGGGATCGTGTAAACAAAAGGGCTGGGCTAGTTCTCCAAAACTAGCAAAGGGGACAAATGTTCAAAAAGGAAAAGTTGGGGAATAATCAAAGAGGCCGCAAGATTGCCAACCCCATTGCCTTACCAAATCGAGGGATTTTTCTGGCATCTCGTTTAACATGACTGTTGAACAGATTTTCAATTATTTAATTTGAGCTTTCAAAATTTACAATTGACTCTCTTCTACGGTTGTAAAGCGTTCAAGACTCATATTAAACAATATAGTAAAATGGCTCCCATTTGAGTCTGAGGTGTTTTGGCCAAATATAAGTTTCAAACGGCAACATTTTTGTGTCATTTTAATTCTAGAGCTAGATGTTGGCAGCTGTGCAGTAAATATGCTTAAACTGTTGAAGGAAGATATCTATCAGCTAGTGATTCCGATATTTTTCACCTGTTGAAGCAAGATATACAATATAAAAGTCCAATTCTCACACTTTTTGCCCTCTTACTTACCAAACTTAGTTTCTCTTACATCTCACGTACCAAAATTCGGAAGAAGAAAGTTGTCGATAATCTTGATCATGTCATCGATAGCTCAGCAAATGAATCAATGACGAGGGCAAGCAAATTGTTTTGGTGATTAGCCTATGGTTATTGGTTGTCCCTTAGAAACGGTTATTGACCGCGTACATGAACCCTAGCTAGAACCAGCTGTTTATTACTATATCTTCCATAACTGGATTTAAGGTTCTTTGCAACTGTCATATAAAATTCACAACAAGTCGAGAAAGAATGTGTAAGAACAAAAGTTTGTACGTTTTATGTGTTGGCATTCCCATACAAAAGCAAGTGAAGCACCTTATCCCATTTCATCCTTAGAAGCTCCTCAAATACTGATCTCGGAGAAGCTTCAGGTAATCTCATATCATGGTTCTGCATAAGCACTGATTGCAATCCCCAAGTCAGTCCTACGTTTTAGGGAATTCGATTTTGGAAAGTATCTTTCGGTTTTTAAATATTATTTTAAAAAAGATATTTTCCAACTGTTAAAATCGTACCATTGAAGTCCTAATTGATTTAAGGTCTATTTATTTTAATTGAAAATCTTTATTAAAAGGCTATTCCTATTAAGAGTCCAATTAGGGTAAAGTCTTGATTATTGAGGATCTGTTTTCTCCTCCATATATTCAGAAAAGTAGCTTTCATTCTTGGATGACATTGACGCAAGATTTATGTGCATCTTGCTTGCTTAGAAAGAGTCTTTGAGGCGTCATTGAAATTCTTGTTCTGTGTCAAAGAGTTTCATCATTCTTTCATTCATTTGCATGGTTCTCTCTCAAGATCAGTAGAGGAGTCTTTGATGCAAGAGAAGTGATTAAAGAAGATCATTCAAGTGGAGAAGGAAGAGAAGATTCAAGACAAACATTTCACCTACTTAGTCTAGTGACTATAGCCGAGTGTAGAGTTATTTGTTTGTAAAGAAACTCGTTCTTCACTACTAGTGGATTGATTTCATCTTTGGGTTCTCAAGAGTAAGGGCCCCGCAGCTCTTTTGGCACATAGTTACTAAGTCCATATGTAGGTTGTGAAACTTTGAAGAAAACAGAGCAAACCCTTTAAATAAAGGGAAAATCTCACAAACAGTACCTGAACTTCAAGTCATTAATAACTTTCGTACCTCAATTTTTCAAATATCAGATTGGTACCTAGACTTCTAACCCCGACTCAATATCAGTACCTGGGAACAGTAAAATCATTAACGGAGTTAATTTTTTAAGGGTAAATCTGTCCTTCCACTATTCACCTTCTCCAAAAATCTCTATTCTCTCTCTCTGCAAACCCAGATTTCTTCTTCTTCTTCTTCTTTTTACCTCATCACACATCGATTTGGGTTTGTGTGTGTGAGGTATGAAGAAGATAATGAAAAATCTGGGTTTGCAGAGAGGGAGGAGAGAGAGTTTTGGAGAAGGTGAACAGTGAAATGACAATTTTACCCTTGAAAAGTTAACTCCGTTAAAGATTTTACTGTTCTCAGGTACCAATATTGGGTCGGGGTCAAAAGTTCAGGTACCAATCTGATATTTTTTGAACTTGAGGTACAAAAGTTATTAGTGATTGATAGGTCAGGTACTGTTTGTGAGATTTTCCCTTAAATAAATAAGGGCTAAATACTGGTTACTACCTTGTGGTTTAGGTCCAAAATCAATTCAGTCCCTGGACTTCTAATCTCATCAAAAACACTCATGCACTTTCAATTTTAATCTAATAGGTCCAATTCGTTAATATTTTTGTTATGGGTTCAAGTTATAATTAGATTATTTGTTGAAAAACTATTTATTTTTAATAGTAAGACTCACTCGTAAATTAACTAGAGGTGGCCTACAGACACCACATCATAAAACATAAACCATATATGAGCCACATTAACAAGTTAAATAACTCAATTGTCGGAAAACTAACAAATTAGACCTATTAGATCAAACTTAAAAATGCAAGGGTGTTTTTGATGAAATTAGAAGTACATGGACTGAATTGATTTTGGACCCAAACTATAGTGTAGTAATATGTATTTAGCCCAATAAATAATAGGAAACGACTTAGCGGCAAAAAAAACAAACAGTTAATGTGACCCAAAATTATGTCATTTTACTTGGAAAGATATGTGGTACTCTTATTTGTTGTTAGGCATCCTTTTCCTTCAAGTAAAAAATGCTAGTGGAAATCTGTTTATGACTGACCAGAATGAGATACTTTCTGGGTTTGCACTTGGGCTGAATCTTGTCAAGCTTGCTGGGCTTGTTTTTTTTTTTTTTAGAGTAATAGTCAACCACTTCATTAATAATAATAATAATAATAATAATAATAATAATAATAATAATTATTATTATTATTATTATTATTATTATTATTATTATTATTATTATTATTATTATTATAACTTATAGATGTAGATACTACATCAAACTGAAGAGTAACAAAAACAATACTAGATGCAACAAGGCATCGGAAATAAAACCCAGTGAGGATAATAAGGGATGCTAAAAAGCATTTGATGAGGCATCGGGCAGACCCCCGGGCTCTGTGAAACGGTACCAATAGTATAGTCGACAATACTTCCACGCAAATATTTGTGTTGAATAGAGGGTAACCTTCTATCTGTAATACCCGCAATTTTCATTTTAAATTCGAGTAATTGTGTTGAGTGATTATTATACAATTTAACGATTATTGTTCGATAATAATTCACTTTTACATTAATCGAAGTTTCGAAACAATTATTTTTAACGAAAAGCTCGAAATACTCGGTTTGAGAAATCGACTTTTCCCACGTACGAAATTTGGAGAAACTTCATTTATGAAAGTTGTAGAGCTCGTCGATACTAGTCCGTACACGTGCGGAACACAAAGATCAGATTTTTTCTGATTTAGTTATTGAATTTAGAAGTTTTCCGAAAACTTGTTTATATAGAAAATTTTTTGGGAAACCCTAATTTCCCACCGGCCTCCCTCTCTTTCTCTCCTTCTTTCTTTTTCTGGAAAACACTGAGCTTCTCTCTCTCAGCTCGCGTCGCATCCCTCTCTCTCGACCAAAATAGAGAGCAAAGTTGTCCTTAATTGTTCTCCCTCCACAGACCACCTCTCGACCTCAAACCAAGTCTCAGGCGTTCGTCTCGAGATGCTCTAGCTCCCAGAAGCAGTTTTACAAGGCGGCGCGGCCTGTAGCGGCGGCGGCACTGCTAGAACCGAAAACCACCATTTTCGGTTCAAGCTTGATATCTCGAGCTACACACCACTATTTCACTTGATTCTTGGCTCATTGAGCTCGCCTCAACTTCCTCTACAAGCACCAAGAAGGACAGGAACTGGGTCGAATGTTTTCACGTTCGTCGGAGCTCGACCCGAACGGATCGAAACACCGAAACTTTCGATCAAGATATCTCAAGCTTTACACGATCGTTTCCTGTGATTTTTGGCTTGTTGAGTTCGCAAGGAAGTTCTGAACAAGTTTCCAGAAGGTATCGGGGCCTGAGGTTGCAGTTTTCATGTCGGTTTTCAAGCTCGCCGGTTTCTGGAATTTTTCCGACCGCCGACTGTAAATAGGTATTTTCGATCCCTTCCCGTCATTTTTAGGTCTTGTGCTAGTTATAAAAGTTGCTCAGAATGATGAAACGAAGGGGACAAGCTCGGCCCCGACACCATTGGCGGTGGTTGGTGGCGGCTCTGTCCCTAAATCCGGCGGCCTTTTCCAGCCATCTCCGGAGGTCTAAAATTTGGTTTCTGTTCATTTTATGATTCTATGTTTCGATACGATCATTTCGGCGTATTATACGCATTTTTCAGATATCGTATGAATTAGTTATGAATTTTGTGATTTCGATAGATTTCGATCGTTAGATTTTTGATCTGTGAAATTATGACCGTCGAATGAACTTGTAAATTTGTTAAGATGATCATATGACTGTCTCAGAGGCTTTGTGTGGTCATGGGCGAAGATCAGACCGTTGGATGTGCAAAACGGTAATTAGGGGAGCGATTCGTGAGAAACCGCTCGTCGGATTTTAATGTAAATTAGAATCCGGCTGTTAAATGGTAGTTAATTTATGTGTTGAAATTTTTGGCTAAATTCGAATCATATTTGATTAGGTGATTGACGGATTTTATTTGAGTGGGCTATTCGGCGTTAATTATAATTATAATTATATTGAAGACGCAGCGGGAATTACGAGGTGAGTAAAACTCACGTCGTTCATATTACGAACCGAATGTCTTATATTTATTTATTTATGGTAATTGTGTGAAAAATATTTTCGGATTAAATATTTGTTTTAAAATTTCATGGACTTGAATCACCACGGGCCATAGGTAAGTAAAATGAATTTTAACTATACAAATGAATTTTTATGATTTTCTTGTGTGAACTATAGATGGTATTAGTGGTCATTCCTGAGAGGATGATTACGTATATATATATTTACGTGGAAAATATATATTGATGAGTGGATTGTTGTGTGATGATATGATGGAGTAGAATTGACGAATTGATTGTATTTCAATTGAGTAATTCCATAATAATATGGTGTATCTTGGTTGGGTTGATTTCAGTATGTGATATTATATATTGTGCTCATCTATGGGTTTAGGGTCGACGTAATGACCGGTGTGGGGTAATCGGACGCTCTAATCCTGGGTGGATGATGGGATACGATTGGTTGAGTATGTGGAATTATCGGACGTTCTAAATATGTATATAGGTATACATATTGATGAAATACGATAATGATAAATATGTCGGATGCCATAACCTAGGCCAGGTGACGGGCTACGATTCAGTTAGAGCTCTAGTCTGTCAAGTACCGTATTTTTATAAATACGATGATGAGAGTTGTGAAGGAAGTTGTGCGTTGGATTGAGATTGTTAGTACTTGCATATGTGGAAATTATTGGGTGTTGCTGTGTGTGGGGATAAATGAGATTAAATTGAGTAACAGTTCTTTCTTTTACTCATACAAGCTTTCATAAGCTTACCGGGTTTTGTGTTGTTGCAATCCCGATACACTATTCAATGGTGTAGTGGATATTTTTGCAGGTCAGGATAACCAGGGAGGTGACCGAGCTGCTTAGGTGTTACAGCAGTTTTTGTTATTTCATTTAGTTGTGAGGTGTGTATGCTCATTTAGAGCTTTACATTACATTTTGGATTTGGGTTGTAATAATTAACAGAGACTAAATTCGGTTTGATTTTATTTCGTGTGGTGAGGATGTTATGAAAAGAAATTTTCAGGATGATTATTTTGAGTTTGTAGTATTTTCATGTTTCGGATTTTGAATTGTTATTCTAAAATTCGGGACGTGACACTATCAAGGTAACTCACGGTAGTGTGACCAACTTTGCCCACCCCACGCAAAATAATACGTTGAGTAGAGAGCAATCTTCTACCTAAATTGCAGTAATTCCAATTCCAAAGTGTAGCAGAAAACAAAGTCTCGAACAAGTCTCCTGGATCCCAAATGCGGATCCAAACAGAATACAAGGCCCAAACAAAAAGAAGCCCAGATCCACAGTTGGGCACCCAAACCCTCTATAGGCGCCCAAACCTGACCTGGCCTCCCCTGTTCCGCCATCCCTCGCCGGAGAAATCCGGACTCAGTTCCGGCCGCTCGATTCAATGCGCTGCTACCTACCCCACCAGACTTGGGGCGGTTTCCATGAAGAGCCAGTGGTAGGTTGTTTCTCAGCCCGACCCAACCCCCTCTGATCAAAGCTGCAAGGCAGCGAACACCAAAGCCAAGCCCAGGTTCCGGCCATCGATCTGCCATCCTCCCACCACCTGTAATCATGGTCAAGCAACGGCTCAACGTAAGCCTCTCACCTAGCTGCATTGCCACCAGACCCGATCTGCCTACAAAATCCAATTTTAGCCTTGTCTGGCACCATGACGCCTGCAAAAGCCCTGGAACCCAAACCCTCCAGTCACTCGCAGCCACTGATCCAATAGAGCAGCGAGCTGAGGACAAGCTCAATCCCCTGTACATGGCAATCAGAGGAAGAGAGAGGTCCGCCGGCTTAACCCGATTGGTGAATATCAACGTCTTGGAGATAAAAGCAAAAAGGAGGGTATGGCCTCGACCGCACACGCCAACTGCAACACTATGGCCGGAAATTTGCTCCATCGGAGATGGAGGGAGGTATTGGAACGCCAACCCATGGGCGGCCTCTCACAAACCCTTGCAGAGCTCTGCTAGGTCAATAGTAGCAACATCCCACGATTGCCTGCTGGGCTTGTTGTTTGCTTTGGTAAATAAAATATAAACACCTGAGATCGAGCTAGTGTAGCACTTTCCGTTCCAAATATAGTCAGATGAGATTTGATATAATGATTTTTTACTTCTAAAAAAGAAATCGACCGAAGAAGACATGTATTATTTATTAATTAGAAAAACATCATCAATAGTCACTGAATTATGATTTATTCGATATTTAACTCACTATATTTTTAAAAATATCATTTAACTCACTCAGTTTTACATCCGTCTTTCACTTAACTCACTGTCGTTAATTATGCCGTTAAAAACTATTAAAATTGAGGGTATATTTGTCCAAACACTATAAAAAAAGCATTTCTAATTTTTTTAAAAGACAATTTTTTTTTTAAATTATATTTAAGTTAAAAAAATTATTTTTTATTAGAAATCTCATAAATTTAAAAAATTGAAAAAAGTCTAATAAATGTAAATTAAGTGCATATTTGTCTAAACACTAAAAAAATGCATTTCTAACTTTTTTAAAAAAAAAGACAATTTTTTTCAAATTATATTTAAGTTAAAAAAATCATTTTTTATTAGAAATTGAAAAAAAAAATTGAAAAAATTGAAAAAAATCTAATAAATATAGTTTTTTTAAGTTAAAAATGATTTTTAAGTGTTTTAACAAATATACCCTCAATTTTAACAGCTTCTAACGGTAGAATTAACGGCAATGAGTTAAGTGAAATACGGATGTAAAACTGAGTGAGTTAAGTGATATTATTGAAAATACAGTGAGTTAAGTGTCGAATAAGTCATAACTCAGTAACCATTAGTGATATTTCTCCTTATATATTTGTTGCAATACCTATGTACAGTTTGAGGGGCGGAACTGCTGGAGATTTTTTTTTTTTTTTTGGAAGAGAGAAAATTATAACAAAAATTCCTTAGAACAACCAATATTTAATATATCTAAGCTAAAGGCGGATACGGCCGATGCGGGAGGGAGTTGTGCCAGATTTTCAGACGCTACAACAAGAGATTCGGGTTGATATATCACAAAGTCACATTCAGTCTTCTTGAGATGTGGCTTGTCTCAAGTGCTTTCCAATTATAGAAGCTCAAAGCCTTAAAAATTAAGAACTTTGCTTGCACGTCTGTCGTACAGTTGGAGAAGTCTCTGAGTCTGAAACTTCCTAGATTAATCTTTTTTATAATGACTTTTGAGAAACGAAGCAATCACTTCAAATAACGTCAGCCTTTGGGTATAGTACTCTTGGTGCTTCTCCGCTTGATCTCCTTTTCTAATTCTTCCATGCCTCCAACCTCTTCTATTTCCTGCAGATCACATGATTTAATCACTTATTAACCCCAATTTATCATATTTCATTGACATATCAGAAATCGATAAGAACATTGTTTTACCTTAGGTCCCAAGAACAACCCATACGGCACTCCATTCAATAAGTATGTATGATGAACCTATATATTCAAATTTACAAGAAAAATGATGAGTATGTGATGAACAAATGAGAGAAAAAAAATTGATTAGGAAAGTTAAATGTGTCGATAGGAAGTGTCATTAACCTGGTGGGCGGCTGCAACTCTTTGTAGATAAGGGACGTCTGCGATTGGCCCGACTGGAAATCGACGGTGGACGAGACCATCGTGCACAAACATGTATGCCATCCCGAAAACTGTGATCCCTAGCCCCTGTATACCGAAACCAAAAGAAAAAGGCGACTTAGATTAGAGAAGTATCAAGCATTTTTTATTTTTTATGTGTGTATAAGTTTGTGCAAATTCGTAGTGAGACTCATCGGCGGATCCCAAACTTAGGGCTGTGACCGGAAAAACACAAAATTTGAAAAGAATAGGCACTTACAGCACCAAAACATAGTCCAGGAAAAAGACCCTTGGTAAAGAAACCATATGATAGAAGAGCAATAGCAGGAGCAGCATTGATTATAGCAAACACATCGTTAAGCTCGAAAGGACCGTCCCTAGGTCGATGGTGAGACTGCAAATTCCATAATATAACCCAAAAATCTAAGATCACCTACCAATCTGAATTTTGATCACCATATTACTAAAAAGAAGAGACTTTTCAGCACCAAGCCAAGGTAAGAAACTATTTGATATATGAACAGTAAATGTATATGAGGCTAATTAACCTCATGCATCTGCCATAATGAGGCATGCCACAGAGCTCTGTGCGCCCACCTTGCCCAAAACTCCATCCCCACCTGTGATTTATAGAAATTTCAATCAAATTCACCACCAATCAAACAAACCCTTTTTGAATTCTAATCCAATACTTACAGCAGAGCCCACAGAGAGCAAAAAGGTGCCCAACATCTCTGGAACAAGGAAGTCCCCAATCTGTATGTTAAAAGGTTAATCAAACCCATATTACTAATCGAAGTCCATTTTCAAAAGTGACACTATACTATTTCATCACCTCTGTTTGCCAAGAAAATCTGTAGTAAACAGCCATGGCAGCAGCTGAAGTGACTCCCAGGCTGGACATGATTGCAGCAACAAGATAAGTATTTCTCTCCGATTTCCTTCTTGCTAATCTCTCTGCAACTCTTCGAGTTATAACACTGCTTCTCTCTTTTTGTTCCAAGCTTTTCTCTGTAAATTCTTGCTCTGTTCTCTTTTCCATAATCAAGTGTCTCTTCTTTGCTGAAGCCAAAACAAAACAGGGGGTGCTTGTTTGGGAGATGGGTTTTCGAGCAAGTAGATGGTTTCGGCCGAAACAGTACCATATTGGGATTGAGGCAACCGAAACTCCGGTGGCCATGGTATCAAAGCTCAATCTTGATGCTTCTGAGAGTTGATTACTTCCAAGGAGGAAGAGGTTAATTTGTAGGGGGGAAATAGAGAGGACCTTGCTTGAAATTAACAGGCTTTGACGGAATGGTAGAATGAAGCAGAAGGAAGTTTAGAAGAGGGACGTACATATAAGCATCAGCTTGCCAGCTTCTTCAAGCAAGGAAACTTGTTTACTGCTGTGAACATTACTTACTAAAAGTGAGTTTCTTGGGGGTCTAGGTGTATTCCCCATTTTCTTTTTTCTGTTTTCACAGCAAGATTTTGGTTTTTTTTTCCGTAATTTAAACAGATTTTCTGTTTTCTGCGCGAGCATGTGATTTCCAACGGGACAGGAGGACAAGATCATACGTGCGTGGTCCAAGTTCTCATACTAATTATATCCAATTAAGCTGATACTCATTGGTCATTACAACCATAGATGCATAAAATATCAAGTAGTGCACATTTTCATTAATAGAAGTAGAAGAGTATTATTACATACCTTTAACGATAATACCCATGAATCCATGATGGTTGAATATACTCAATACATAATCACGTGCGTAATCAAATATATTACAATAACTTATATATCTTCTAGCCGGAAGCTCTAATAGTATCAATCATAACGGTGCGTCCAAAACACTACTTAACTTACATTTATGAATATGCCTTCGGTCAAGAAAATCCTACATATATGTGTGTCGTGTGCTAAGCATATAGGCCGGGGGAATATCTCCAGCTAGTGATTGCATTTGTGGTATTTTCGACATTATTAAAATCAAAATCAAAATCAAATCAAACTAAAACAAAAAATTTATTCTCCATTGACTCTAAAAAATTATTGATCCTTAAAAAAATATTAGGCTAATATCATTTTACTCCATAATCTTTACACTTTAAATCAGTTGTCCCTCTATATTTTTTTGCATCACATGTATTCCTGTGTTTTCCATCTTAATCAATATTGTCCAGTCATTAGTTTTTCGGTCAATTATTTTGTAAATTGGAAAACGTGACTCTAATAGGTTCTCTTGTAGTATAATAACTCACTAATGTAAGATGCAAAATTATATCATTAGTAACCAGAATTTCAAAATGTATTACTAAATAGTTGGCAAAAAAGCTAAGGATTGAACAGAATTGATTGAAATTGGAAGTACATAGCCATGTACCCGTGATGAAATTAGAAGTGCAGGGACACATGTGATTTAGAATATAAAGATCTTGAACTTCCCAAAGATCTCCGCAAAATTGCTATCATCACAATAAACATTTAGCGATATTAACATAATTGTTCACAAAAATGATAATCAACAACCATTTTATGTGTATTCACTGTTTTGACTTTTGAGGAATACCTGATTTGGCCGTTGGCATCTTGCTCCGTCCTAAACCTATCTAGTTCTTGGGCAAATTACCGGAAAATAGAATGAGAGTAAGAGTTTAGGCCTGCTTCAGCTTGTTACCAAACACAGTGATTTCCAAATACGGTAAGCATTGAGCTTCTATGTTAGGGGAGTGGTTACTGCTGTGCAAGTTACCCCTTTTGAATTGTAATAATTTGATCAAATCATGTCAAGAAATGAAGAAGAGATTGGTGGAAGAACTCAGCATGTTGACACTATAACCTTTGGAAGCTAGAATTTGTGTTCTAACATGGGCCAATCACTCAATGGATGAATATTCACTGGACCTAAAACCTCCATGTTGTATTGTATTCAGTGTCCAAATATCAATCCCACAGCCCATGGAAACTTAACAGCTAAATCCAATCAATTTGGTTGATTGGTTCAAAGCTTCCAAAGTCAATTTCATACAGCATGCCCCTAAAGTTTGAAATAAGGCAGCCCCAAGTATACAACATGTGTTGAATAAAAGAGTGAAATTTTCAGTAACCTTCGTCAATTTTTTTTTTTTGGTAACAATAGTTACCTAAATTCTAGGTACGAGTTGCCAAAAGCTTAACAACAGTTGCCTAAATTTTTTCATTCAACACTGATTTTGTACATAATCGAGTCATGTCCGACTCTACACCCCGATTGAATGAATATGGAATACCGGATATGGTTTTCCATTTAGTTTTAAGTAGTTTAGTTTTTTATTACTGTTTGATAAAAACGGCTCTCAGTACCTTTAATATAAATGTTGAACAACATGATAGAATTTTGAAATTTCTCTCAGGAATTAGATGATAAACTTCATGCATTTGCCACAATGAAGCTGCCAGTCTGCCACAGAGCTTTGTGCGCGCATCTTGCCCAAAACTCCATTCCCACCTGTGAATAATATAAGAATTTTTAGCAAATTTCACACCTCTATTCAACCATGAGACATCTACAAGGGTTTATTCATTAACAAAATAACGCTTGATTTGACTATTCTATATTAATTACTTACAGCAAGTCCCACAGAGAGAACAAAATGTACCCAACATCTCTGGAAGACTGGAACAAAAAAAAAATCCCCAATCTGTATGGTAAAGAAGTTAATCAAACCATGTCAAGAAACAGAACTAACTACTCGAATTTCAGTTTCAGAAGAAGTGCCATTTACTATAGTATTTCTTTCTTACCTCTGTTTGCCAAGAAAATCTGTTATAAACAGTACTAGTTTGGGAGATAAATTTTTTGGCAAGTAGATTGTTTCGACCGACACGGTACCATAGTGGAACCAAAGAAATGGAAACTCCGGTCGCCATGGGATCAAAGCTAGCTAAAATCTGCTTTAAGCAGCCAAGCTAGCTTTCGGAAATGGTCAATGACCCAAAACATCAAAATTAGTTGAAGTTATCTCACTTACTCCAGCAGAGAATTTTTATTCTCACCAACCCAATTTGAATTGAAATAACAATTTTACCTTTAATCTAATTAATGAATTTACGACTATTGCCATGCCACTCTCTCTTTGTGACGACACAGACTCTCTCCCCCCCCCCCCCCCCAGCCAGTTCACGGCCTTCAGCTCCGGTCTCTGGTCTAGATGGCCCGCAACGAGATGAGGCTGAGGATGACGTCGACAAAGGTGATACTCGGTGAAGGAGCAGATCCAGCGCCATCGATCTTCAATTCGCCGATGTTGGTGGATCTGCAGTCGCATTTCAAAGTGAGTTTCATGAAGGTGTCGAAGCGAAGAAAGAGAGAAAGGATGGTGATGGCTCTGTCCCTCGACCGTCAGCCACCGCCGGCAGACCAAAGAGCATCTTTTCTGGTTACCGGAGCTAAGTGACTGGAAAATGTAAGTCAGGAGGTGGAATCGGCGGAGAAGGTTACGGTGCAGGCGCCGGCGGAGTTTTCTGGGGCCGATCATTGAATGTGCTGGAATCGGCGTCTGGGTATGTAAATTGGCTGCGAAAGGACAGAGCTAGCTAAGTTGCAAAAGGAAGAAGACGACCAGAACAGTTTTCAAGCTTATCAACTTATCCTTTAAAACAACATTGTTATGGCTTCTTCTTTTTTTTTTTTGATAAAAGGGCCCAGAAAGAAAGAAAAAAGAAGTTTGTTAAAGGTCTATTGGGGGGCAATAGACGTTTTGAATTGATGTAATCTCCTTTTTTTTTAATTAAAGTTTTATTTGTCTAAATTTAGGGAGATTAGTTCCCATTCCGGTGACAGAAATGTCTATTGGGGAGCAATAGATGTTTTGAATTGATGTAATCTTCTCGTTTTTTTCTTTAATCAAAGTTTTATTTGTCTGATTTTAGGAAGATTAGTTATCATTCCGGCGACCGAATGTTTTATTCGGGGGCAATAGAATAGACGTCTATTGGGGGGCAATAGATGATAGTCATCTATTGCCCCTCTATTTGGGGCAAATAAACTTTCCGGTGACCTACGAGATCTCCGATTACCTCTTTGAGAGCCTCCGACGGGATTTTCAGAGAAGTCTAGTAGGCGGTAGCAGGTGACCGGATTTCGGTAAAAGTTAGCCGAAATCCGGCAGCCGGTGACTGGACTCCAACAAAGTCTCCTATAGTTTCTCTCTCTTCCATTTTCTCTCTCTATCTCTCTGTCTATGTGACAAATGGGGTGAGGGTTAAATAGTCTAAAAAAAAAAACAAAAACAAAAAACAAAAAATAAACTTTATGAGATATTAGGAAAGACCTCTTTAGATTTGGGTAATGGGGAATTAAAGAAACTTAATGGGTATGGGAAAAAAATCCCTAGAATTGGAGTAAATGGACAAAAACCTTTTCAGAAAAGCTTGATCTTCATTCTTCTCAAAGTTGATCTTCCATTCTTCCAAGGAGGAAAAGATTAATTGGTAGGGGGGAAACAGAGAGGACCTGAAATCAACAAGCTTCGAGGGAAATGTAGAATGAAGCAGAAGGAAGTTATAGGTGAAGAGGGAAGTTATTTACATGTAAGCATCAGCTTGACAGCTTTTTCAAGCAAGGAACGTGGGACGTTGTGAACATGTTCCTGCTGTGCAAATAACTTACTCAAAATCAGTTTCTCAGGGTGTAGGTGTATAGCAATTTGGATACAAATTTTGTTCTTGCTGATTTTGTTTTCATCTATTTTTTTAGCAATAAAAAGTAAATGTCAATGCACAATGTTCACTGTAACAAGTGTAATATTAACTGTGGCGTCGATAACAACAGAGACGACAACAGTGGTAACATTAAATTATTATGATGAAGACAATAAGTGATGAAATGAAGCATTGACAATGTTAGAAGTTATTGACAAGTAAAGAAACATTAAGAATAAACTTAGATACAAGATTGAAGATGAGTTTCTTGGTAATTGTATGGTCTTTTACATAGAGAAGGAATATGTTACGTCCCGAACTTAGAATTTTCAATTTTCTAATTAATTTGACAGTAATTGTCAGTTACTTTTAATTTTTACTCCGTTATACGATTTTAATGGTCCTAAAAGTTGACTTTTTGTTCGGGTCATAATTTTAGAAAATGTTCTTCATGAAAGTCGTAGAGGATGTTAAACCGAGAACGTGCATATGTAGTTCGTAAAAATCGGAGCTAGTATGCGAAAGTTATAAGCAAAAAAACTAAAATTACTATTCCTGGTTACTGTTCATAATAAGTTTCTTTAAATAGTGAGTTACTGTGGTAAGTTTTGGTTTTTTGACGATTTCCGACTATTCCGGCCGTCACCGGCCGCCAAACCGGCGTCGAAGGTTCGGTTTTCATCACTGATCATTTCCCCTATGGCCTTGTATCACGATTTGTTGTATAGAAGCCGAATTGACGAAATGAAATTCTAGGGTTCTTGGAAATTTCTGGGTTTTTGTTCATCAATTGATTTCGGCTGTTTTTAATTGTTATTTGGATGTGTTGTAGTTGAATGAAATGACCAGTGGGTAAAATTGATGTTGTACATGAAATTTGGTGGCCATAGGAAGAGGTTGATTCCGGCGAGTAACCGCCACTCGCGCCACTGTGGGCGGCGCGTGAGGTGGTGTAGGGCAGGTTCCCAACTGCAGTAATTTAGCTATTTAATCATCGGCATAATGTAGTTTCCATATTGGTAACCTCGAGTTAATTTCGTGAAGTGTAGATATGGTTTTCGTTATGGTGTGAAATTCGTTAATTAATTTACGGATAATCCGTGTATCGGAATTCCTTAATCGGAAGCTCAAAGTAAAGAAACGAAGTTAGAAAAGTGAATTTGGAGATTTTTAAGTAATTAAGAACAAATTGGGATATGGTTGTGTTTTTGGTGAATTTAATTTTTTATCCGTCCTGTAATTATCGGTTTACGAACGTTACATTGTACAGGACGTGAGGAGGATTCTCACGAGGAGGGTTCGGATCGACGGCAAGCTTAGCCGTATACTGTGAGTGGACGTTTGATTTTAATTCATGCATGCAATTAAATTTTCTAAGTTACGAAATTATTTAAATTATCTTTTATTTAATGAGCATATTATCTGATTTTTAATTGTGGAATTATTTATCGTTCGAATTGCCGATTATAAGTTGTTATGTTCCATTTAAATTTATTATCTGAAATAATCTTCGACGAGATTATTTCCGGAAATGAAAGTATTATTATTTATTAGTAGATTTGAGTTTTCCGAGGAATCTTCGGAAATGGGAGATTTCTTTGAGATTATGAACTTACTTTATTTTCGTATATTGGTTTATGATTTTGAGTTATGTTGGCGTGCGGGGTCACGTCGTTGGACTAAATTCCTTTCTTGTGAGACTTCGAGGAAGTCTTACTAATTCTCGATTTTCATATGGTTTTTACCCACCATACCTGGGTCGATATATTTTATTGCTAGCTAGCCTATTAGTACTCCTTCCTACTTACTTTGTGTTTGTGGGTGAATAGAGCCGAGCATGGGATGCTCTTGAGTGTGGGACACTCCGACCGAGCCTTAGCGGCTCACTTTATTTTATTGTATGGTGATGACGTCTTTCCCCATACCTTTTAAATTATTTATTTATTTATTCGTTCGACTAACGGGGCCAGTCGAACTTCCTTTAAACCAGCGGGGCTGGCTTAGTCATGAGAGTGATTTGCAATTATTAGTTCCCTATTACATGCATAAGAACGTCCTAAACAATAAACGCGGGAAAGTAAGAAACATTTCTTTTTTAATTAAATTTTTTTTTGTCCCCTCACACTAACGTTTTATTGCTTACTTTTCCCTGGGCTTTTCGGTTTCCTTTGCCCAGTTCGCAGTGCTGCTGTTCGACGTAGGATCGAGGCTTAGCACCAGTCCTGCCACTTGTCTTTCGTAGGTTAATATTAACCTACCTCATGTAATATATTTGATTTTATCGTAGATCGCTCTGATAACCTTGAGAGGCTTAGTATTATTGTGTATTAATTTCGTTGTCGGAGATGTGTTTTATTTATGGAGTTGAAGATTAGAACCCCCAGGTTGTATTGTATAAATTTTACTGCCTTTACACTTGGTTTTTAGCTTGGTAATTTGTGGTGGTTGTGAAATGTAGGATGACTTCATTTTGTTGGATCTTGGATTTAGAAGCATTTACTTTTGTTGTTTTAACAGGTTGGGTTGTCCACTTTTAGGGAAAGTTCTGTCGAATTTTTCATAAAAGTGAGCCCCAGGGAATTAGAGAAAATTTTCGGGATGGGTTCTGACATAATATGTTGAATCTATTGACAATGAGTCAGTGATCAAAGAGTTTGAAACTTTAGGAACTCACAGAGTTAGATTTAGTTAGTTTATACTCTTGTATTGCATTGCATGTTTGTTTTGTTCTTTAATTTTGTATAGATATGCATTAGAGGGTAAGGCTCACTACGTCCCCCTACCTTTTCTTTTTCCCTCCCAAGACTAGGTGTATTTTTTTTTTTCAATTAATAAAATTCTCTCGTACCGTTTAAATTCTCTATAATATTTTTTTTTAAGAAACTCAAACCCACCCAATATTTTAATCATGGAGCCTGGTACTCAATTCAGAATTCTAGTGCTTGAGTATCCTTGGATTTTAATCCCAGCTATTTTTTTGCACAACCAATGAGGCAATGATGTGTTAGACAAAAGGAAAATGGATTGGCGCACTTTTTGGATGTTTTGTGGAACTGTAACTATGGTGACCTTGCTACCTACTCTCTTACTATGTGCCTTTTTACCTTCCAAGGCTTGGGGCGTGCAGCGTGCTTAGCACACTGGCCTTGCCAAGTGATGTAGTATCTCACGTTCCATGAATTTGTAATGATTCATTCAACTTGGTCCAAACAAGGAGCAGAAGTAGGACTGATTGGGTTTTGAAGTTGTCGCCTAAAGGCCTATTAGTTCAAGGCTTATTTAGTATGCACTGAACTCACGATGAAATTTTCTTCCCTTTATCAATAATGGAGAAAACCAGTAATGCAAAATTCATGAGAAGACACAGTGCACCCAATCATCTTAGTTGCTACTCAACAGCATAGTATACCTGAACACATAATAGGCCATAATTCTTTACTCAACTACACGAACACATAATAGGGAACTCCATCTTTTGGAGCCATGAATCCAACAAAAATTTGTTTCATTTTTACGTACAAATGTGGTAATCTAGCCATGATGATAGAGCATAGCATATGCAGCACTAGGCGTTTCAAATACCAATAAGCTATCTATTGGTCAGTCAGAAGAAAAATAATGATGTATCACGGTGAGGAGCATACAGTTTATGGATTGGACATAGGTCTCACTTGCCTAGTCAATTCCAGGGCCATTTTTTGCCGGTACAATTGCTCAACCAATGGTGGTGGACCCTACTCAATTGTCAATTCCTTTGCATACTTTTCTATTTTCATCTTCTAACGCCCAACGGCATTACTTACTTTTATTGTATTCAATTGCTACATAAAAACAATGAAGGCATTGACAATTCTTATAAATAATATCAGCCTTTATCCGTAATTTGATTTTCGACAAGCAGTGTCTATTACTGCTAAAATTTGTGGTCATCAACAGAGGACTCCCATCTTTTGTTAATTTGGGACCCCATTAGTTTCGTACTTTTGCATCTCAAGTTCCTTTTTTAGCATTTTTTACGTGTCATGTTGAGCAAAGAGAATACATGTACGAGACTTTTGTTTCACAGATTGGTCCATGCCTATATAACCTCGATCTACTCCCTTTTTCCAGTTGTATCATATGATTATATCCTTGCTTCATTACTAGGTGTCCTCAAGTTCTATCAATTTCATTACCTTAAATCATCTCTGCCATGAGGTTCCCATAATTCATTTTTGATTGGAAAGGGGTAAGGTAATCCTGGATTCCCGGAAGATCTTATAGGTTCGGGACGATGCCATGGGGTTTAGGGTCAAATCATCCAAGGAACTCCACGTCTTTTTAGGGTAAATCCTCATGTTACATCAACTTCAAGTTGAGTTTAGGTGTTGCAAATTTTTTATTTAATTTTCATTAAACTCAATTAAATGGTTAAGTTAGTTTTAGTTCGTAAACCTTTGATGTTTCATTTCAGGTGCTATATACTCTTATATACCAACACTGTCAATCAATACAATACATTTACTTAGGGTTTTGAAAGAGGGGAAGAGGAGGATGAGAAGTAGAGGGACAAGAGAAGAAGGATGAGAAATATCAATTTAGGATGGTGATTTTTGTAGTATTTACGAAATTTTAGAGTTCAGATAATAATATCATAAAGAAAAATCAAGATACACAACATTACATGTTCGATATGTTAGATTGCTAGTGGTAGTTAATATTGTTGTTTTTATCGCAATTAAGTATACAACCAGGGCTGTCATTTGATATAGTAATTATCGAACTGACCGAATACCAACTAACATTTTATGTTTGGTAAACCAACACTTTAGTAATCGAAACCGATAAAACTGAAATTGAATATTACCGAAAAATTTAGATTGATTTTGGTAAGTACCGAATCTACTGATTATCTAAATATTAGCTATATAGACTATATTTTTCAATACACATACATGTATATTAAGAAATATAAACATAATTATATTCATAATAGTATTAAAACTATACTAATACAATAATACTACATTAGTAGTACATGTATTTTAAGCAGCCTGTTAAAACATTGTTAAATAACTAGTTTTATTGAAAATGACTAAACTTGATGTCATATGTACATAAGAACATCTTTAGCAATGCTAGCCATTTTTGAGTCAAATTTTAACTAAAGTATGTAAAAAGTTATTTTGGCTAACCACTTTAGAAATACATCTGTATCAGTATTTCTATTTTAGCTAATTTTGAATTTATATTGTTTTTTAAATAAATATTAACTAGTTTAAATGTATTTAAATTACATAAAGTAACTCAAAAGGAATGTTTTAAATTATAGAGAGCCCTCATCTCGCTCTCTATATTTAGGAGCGTGATTAGCTAAGAGTTATAATAGAGAGTCACTTAGGAGTCTGATGCAGCTGCTAAAATAAATAAAAAGCTAAACATGCTCTCTAAAATAACTAAGAAGCCAAAATAGAGAGTCTGTTAAAGATGCTCTAAGAAATCTATAATCAGATAAGCATATGAATATATACAAAGTTTCCAACAACTTATCAATTAAAAAAATCTAGTATTGTTCATTCTAATTTATATTATAGAGAAATACTTGTTGTAAAGTTCGTAATAGTGAAAATCAAAATACCTAATTTGGTAGATATGATTAAATACCTAAAATTTTAGTTAAAAATTGGTAGCTTCATTTTGAAAACGAAATTTTTTGTTTTGAAGTGGGTAAGTTTATAACCGATTCGAACCGACTGAGTGATAGCTCTACAAAAACTCCAACCTATTGTTTATAGATGGCAAACACCTATCATGAGTAATCATTAGTGTCCCCTCCCTCGGAAAGCCTCCCATTTGCTTTAATTCCATGATCTCTTTTAGTCATGAGTAATGCTAGGTGAACCACCTTTTTGAGTATCACTTGCATCCCATCTTATGTGGCACAGTCACATCATTTAATAAAATTATGTGATAAGTTAGTCCTCTGCAACATCAACTATCACGTAAGGTGAGATACATATGGTACCAAAAAAAATGGTTCACCTTTAGTCATTTTTGGGTTTCTCCCTTTCCCCAACTAAAAGGAGTAGCTAGTTGTTTTCGCATTGCAAACAATACCTTAATAGTTAACACCATAATCCACAATGCTCTATCAATACTACTTATTTTAGTACTGAAAGTACTGCTGACCTAGCTAGCTAGCTTGGTTACTATCATCACATGCGATATCAATGTGGAAATTTTCTTCATAAGTACTGATCGATGAGGAAATCAATAGTGGTCGACAGAGTTCGCATTTCATGATTCGAATATTCTACAATACCAAAGCTGGATGCATTGTTTGTGTAACAGTGAAATGACGATTTTGCCCTAGCTTTTGACTGAAAATTACAATTATCCCATATATTTTTTTTTTTTTAATTACAATTCAGCCATACATCCTTTCAATTTGATTTTTTTTTAAGGGAGAACAATTATGTTTTGTATTTGTAAATTTCTACAAATTATGGAAAAAAGAAAGGGTAACTTTCAAATTATGAAATAAATAAAGGGTAACTTACAATTATATACTGAATTGCCAAAAGACCAACAAACAACCTTGCCAACTATTCTCCCTATTTCTTCTACCTCCTTTTGTTTTTTCTCCCAAACAACAGAGTAAAATATAACAAAATTCTAAAAAAAAGGCCAAGCAATTGTTACCTATAAGCAATTCCATTTACTAATATCAGTTATACCCTGCTGCTTCAATATGTCTAATCCAGTGGTCAGTGATTACACAACTAGACCCAGTTATATTCAACCATAAAATGTTGCTCATGTTCTTTAACAACTTCAACTTCAATGCAAGGGACCTCATCCAATGGCGTATTATCAAACATTTGAATTTCGGTCACTAAAATGTTGTTTTCAATTTTGCCATATCCTTTCAATTTTTTTAGTTTGTTTTATATTTTTTTATGGGAGAACAATTCTGTTTTGTATTTATAAATTTCTACAAATTATAAAAAAAAGTTTATTTATTGCTAATATATTATTAACAACAAAACAAATTCTATTATAAGTAGCATTGATCTAGATTACGAGTATTCATCTATTATATATAAGACTTGAAAAAAAAAAAACCCCGCAGCATCGCACTGGTCAAGTTACTAGTTATTTCTAGACGAGAACAATTTGTCACCACAGATCGACATCCAACTCCTCCATGAGTGAATTGCTGGTAGTACTGACCATCAAGTGTTCACGATCCTTTGCCCAAAAAAAAAAAAAAAAGTGTTCACGATCAAATGCAGCTTCAGAAGCTGGGAAGATAGATATAATTAGATATTATTCGTCGAAATTTATCACATCGATCGAACACTGATGAGACAATTCCATTTTTTTTTTTTTTTGAGAATCATTACATAGGGCCATAGGTGTCATCATATCTGCTCCATCATCAACTACCTGTAAAACTGTAAAAGGAACTCCAAACAAATAAACAGCCAATTGCTGACAAGACCTCAACATGTTCATCAGTCATCTCCTTGCCACTTCAATTTATTCATATGTCGATCTGGCAATATTCATGTATTTCAAGTAGTCCTTAATTCGGAGAGCTAAAAAAGACCACACTCAGAGCACATTAATATACCATAGAGAAATACTGAAGCAGTATTAGATAGCTGCATTGATCTGATTTGTGGTGGTATTCATCTAAATTGAACTGATGACTTTCTATCAGATTTTTATGTAGAACTTTGAGCCAGAGAAATGCAACTCATCAAATTAAGGAATTAATATTGGAAATCTAAACAGAAAATTAAGCTTCCACGATATTTATATTTTTATGCCGCGCTGACCTTTTCAATTTTTAATATTCCATCTCATATCGTGTTAATTAGACAGTTAGCTAGACTACTCAATGACTACCCTCCATATATTTTCTTGATTTAACCCCAATTAAGTAGCATTTGCTTTATTAGCTTTTTAAATAATGTGGTTTAGGACCAACCCACCTGACCCTGTCGAGTTAAAGACGGTTAATTGATTATGTCATGGTTAATTAGTTGACCGTGATTAATTGATTTACCTATTTGATGATCAGCCCTAAGTTAATTTCTCCCGTTGAGTGATCTTAATTAAACCACTAAGAGAACGAAGAAAGGATCCAGTAGTGTACTTGGTAGTCTGTGGGCTTAGGGATCTTCCAACAATGGTCAACTACTAAGAGTTAAGTTCTTGTCCAGTTGTGCAATAATCATTTATCACTAATTCCGATTTATAAGAATTTAATATTGTTTTAAAGGCTAATCAAGTTCAAGTTCCTTCAACCAACTCATAATTCCGTTTAGCCACCTTTTCAAAGCAACAGTTATAGAAATATAGATCAATCTAAGATGATAACTAGGAAATTTATAATAAAACAGATTTGCATATATATATATATATATATATATATAGTGCTTTATACATACATCAATTTCCATTAGTAGTAAAAAACAATATGTCTGTTTCATTTTGATAAAAAAAAAAAAAAGAAGTCTGTTTCATGCCTTGTATATGCTTTCTCCTTGTGTTTTCTGAAACTTTTTTTTTTCTAGAAAGGTGTTTTCTAAACCTTAATAACAAAAAAAAAGAGTTAATTAGCTTCCCACAAGAAAAAAATAAAGTTATGGTGGATTTCAAAGTACAACCCTGTAGTGATTAAGGGTTGAGAATTGCACAAGTCCACCGAAACAAAACCCTAATTACCAAAAATCTGTGATGCACTTATAGGGAGATATGTACAAAGACGGTTACATGCATATATACATCGGATGCCCCTTTCCGTCTTGTAAATTACTATGCACCATCCGATTAAAGTTGATTTACTATTTAATAATAAATTTAATGATAAATTGGGTATGCATCATCATCCTCAGTATATATATTAGGGCTCCCTCTTTCCTTCTCATCCCACTTCTGAAGTTCTGATTCCTGAGAAGCCATGAGTAGAGGTGGGAGCTCTGGCGGTGGACAAAGTTCATTGGGTTACTTGTTTGGCTCAGAGGAGCCACAAACTCCACCTCCCGCTGCTAAGCCAGTATTGCCGCCATACGGCATCGATACCACCACTACTGATGATCAAAAGCCTTCAGATCATCAGACTCCTTCCAATTCCAACAACTATCGAAGAGCTGAAGGCCCAAATTCTGGAAACTTCTTAACTGTAAGTTTACTGTCATATATGTTGTAGATTTTCTATATTTACATTATATAACTCGGAAAGTTAATCATGGATCTGCACATGATAATTCAGGATCGTCCAACAACAAAAGTTAAATCAGTTCCTGGCGGTGATTCATCACTTGGGTACTTGTTTGGAGATAAGTGATGTCTCTATTTCCTCTAGCTCCCTGCTTCGATCAATAACAACCAATAATATTGAATATATAGTTTTATGGGTTCTGGAAATAAACAAAATATTGTGTTAAATAAAAGGGATATATCAGTCCCCACGAGTGTCGTATTTGCAAGGGTTTCTTCGGGGGTTGGACGAAGAAGATCTAGTGCGGTGTAGAGAGATAATAAGTAATCAACTACTCTAGCTATCATGAACTCCAAGATTTGGTGAATTTGTGGATTTGTCTTCTGTTTGCAAAATTAGGTTCCACATATGTGGGTTTTCTTAATTAATCAAGTTTGACTGATGTATACAATTCTATAATTTGTAATAAGTTTGTTTTGGTGTTTTATTCTGATATGGCTGAATTATATATATAGAACTATAAGTTTGTCTATTCTTCTTGGTCAAATTTGGAAAGCCAAAAGCGACACTTTCCGTTTATCTTTGAAATAGAATGATTAGTTACCTGTTTAATTCCGACCAGTACTAATATTAAAATCGAGCAGGCATTCTTCTAATCTTTTCCTTTCTGATTTGTTTATTATGAAGAACCCTAAAGAGTAGAAATTTTTAATTGTTTTGAGACTCCTTCATAACCAATAGAAATGTTGAATTCAAGGTCTGGGCCGGGTGTACTCTCTCTAAGCTATGTCTTTAGATTCGACCTCATAAAATAAGAAGTTCCTTATTTATAATTCTGACCTTTTCATTGTAATCATTTTGTCTAAACATACAGATTATTTTAGGGTTATCTCTTACTCTAAAATTATCACCCTCTCCCTATAAACTTTGGAGAAGATAATACACTTACTGCCAACATAGTAAGCTAGCTAAACCAGTTAAAAAGACCAGGTAGCAAATTTGGCAAATACTCACAGACCTCAGGTAGATTCAAATTCAATTACATACATATGATTGCATGCTTGGTTTGTTGCCTCTTCTGAACATCTAGCTAGGTCGCCTGGGTTGTGTTGAAGCTATCATTTGAACCCTCAGAAACCAGGTCCTGATCGAGTTAGTACATCCTAGTAATCAGCAGCTACTTATTGCGGAAGTAAATTAAATAAATTATACTAAAACTTGATGGTATTGCTAGCATACCGACCAAATGAAAAATTGAACTTATTGTTGATAAGATGCTAGCTAGTTCATATGTAATTGGACAAGATGAACTGATCGACTCGTGAAGCTGTCATCTGGGACAGATTCTAATGAAGATCCGAGCAAATAGATTATATAGGCTTGGGATTGATCAAGACTAACTGGCGTAGTTGATTAAACATTCAATAGATTAATGCATGCATACCTATAATTGTAATTTAATCACCTTTCAAGCTGTGGTTGATTGGCTGCATATGTATTCATATGCATATGCGCGCTGCAGTATTGTGAGCCTTCGATCAATTAGGGACTTAACTTGTACATATGCACACCTGAATTAATACCATATATAATTGGTGGCTGTCTTGCATAAAAATGGATATTGTTGGTGGCTATATATAGAGCAGTTTTTCTGTAGTGAAAGGTATGTCCATGCTCCAAGTACAATATGTGTGGGCGCGCTCGCTAGACCAGCTACTTAGCTAGCATCCAGATTCCAGATATCTCCTCTATCTGGAATGGAGTCTTTTCATTTGCTTTTAGAGCTTAGATAATTGAGAGACCATGATTAGGATATATAAGAGATTAGAACTAAAGTTGTTATAATTGAAGTGCTGGTGTGAAGGTTAAATGTTTGGGGGCAAAAGCACCATTCGTAATGATACAGCTGTATCATATTATTGGGCTGTAAACTAACTTCGGTGAGGTTAATTGGCCCTGCAATTTTTTAAGAGTTATTTGATTAGACCAACAAAAGGCCTAGCTCTAGTTGGGTTTCGTTTTCTGGGTGAGCATTTTAATTTGGTCCAAAACTAAGCTAACTTGACCTTGCTTTCTCCAATCTATGTAGGTCCCTGACTCCTTATTGTCCCAAAAGAACTGTCAACATTTAATTGCCCTAGACACTGAAACAAATTGCAACAGTTTAGTGATGTATTGAACTCTCCACATGCTTGCATGCATGTGTATAAACTAAATAACTGAATATAGTTAGATAGTATGATGCATTGATGGCTATTTTTGGTTACAATAAATTTTTACAACGCTTGAGGATCAGGGTCATAGTAGCTACTAGCTAATAATGTTTGGCATTTACAACTAATTGCTAGTTTAGAAGGGGCTAATTCTCCTGCTGAATCTAGCTCATCTTAACTTCTTGTCTTGTATTGCAATAAAATCTCGCTCACTCCATTAAATAATTTTGTATATCCTGCAATATCGTTTTTCCCTTTACATATGTAGCCATCGAAGTTGTTCCTTTTTTTTTTTTTTGGGTGGTACGAATTTAGGGATGGTAAAAATCCTCAGCGGGGCGGAGCTCTATTGGATACCCCACCCCTAATAGGGGGAGAATTCGGGGACAAATGGTGAATGGGGATGGGGATCTCCAATCCCCACTATCTAAGATTAGGGATGAGGCGGGAACAGTATTGTGATCCCCATTCTCAAACCCACTCCAATAATATATACATATATTTAACTTATATATATATATATATATATTAATTTATGTTTTATAATATAAATCACAAATATATATATATATATATATATATATCAGAAATACATATACATTTACTACTTTACTTTAATGACTACACTTTTATTTTAATGGTGTTTTGACTTTTGCACTCGCTGAATTATGATTTATGAATTTAATCATATTTTAAATTTATTTGTTGTAGATTTTGATTTTTAAAAAGACAATATTAGAAAAAGTTATTTTATTTATTAAATTCTTATTGGGGATTTGGGGCGGGTTTGGAGGCTTAGTCCCCAATGAGGATGGGGATGGGGACAGGGAATCCCCAATATAATTTTATGGGGGATTTGGGCGGGGATGGGGGTACCGGGGATGAGGATGGTATTGTGATCCCCATCCTAACCCGCCCCATTGCCATCCCTAGATACCATGTAGCCATTGAAGTTGACAAGGTAAATATGCATCAAAAGTTACTCCTCCAAAAGGAGCATGTATTTTTTACCTTCAGAAGCACATGTAATGCATGAGGTCCACTGACGATTCAATAATCTCAGTTATAAGTTTCATAGCTCATGCTAAATAGCATCCATCTTCAATATGATTCATAGTTCATACTAAACCGTTGCTATTTGGGAGACATGACAAATTAAATGCAGGTGATAATCTTTTCATCACTGTAGTACTGCAATCAGGTCATGAGTCTGAGATCCTAAATGTCCCTAAGAACCCACTTTCCACTTATAAATTAAAATTGTATATCGCATCTACTAAGTGTGTAATAATGTTTGTATTTTGTAAGATATCGAACAAGTTATTGTTGATCAAACTATGGGATATTAAGTATGGAGAGTTGAAAATTTTAGTGTGAAAATTGTTAGAGCATGAGTTCATTGTTAAAGTCATGAACTTTTGTATCAATGTCTTCCGACATATTCCTGTTTCTCTGGTCGGATAGCCGGACTAATTGTTTGAGGCTTTGAGCAATACGCCCTAGGTTTTTTACCAATTGTGGCATGGAAACGCTGTGGGTACTACATTCAAACATGCATATATAAGATTAATATACAAATAAATAAAAGAACAAAAAACATGTATAAAATAATGTATTAACAACTCCTCAATACATTGTTACACGTTTTTACTAAAGATTTTTCTAAATGTACCAAACAAATATCTAAGTATACCCAGCAAACGTTTACACCCATCAATTTTCCAATAATACCCATATTTTTAATTAAACCCAGCAAAGGATGAAGAATGACAAACCCAACAGTCAAATCACCGATACCACAAGCACAAAACTCAACAACACATTATTTGATCTTATTACTTTGCTACCTTCAATTGGGTCTTTCAAAAACCTCAAAACCCCCAATTTTGACACCAAAAAACAAGTAAAAAGTTGCATATTAGACAAAAGAGACAACGGAGGGAGGAACATTTTAGTGTTCTTGGGAAGGAAAACATGGAGCAAGAAAGTTGGGGATTCCAAAAAGTGTTCACAAAGAGGGAAGAATTTAGCGAATGAGTTGTTGATGGTGAATGATCAGGGAGGCACGTTTGGGTTGCTAGATTTGATGAAAGCCGCGACAGAGATTTTGGGAAATGGAGGATTGGGGTCCGCTTACATGGATGTGATGGGTACTGGGTTGTCTGTGGTGGTGAAGAGGATGAGGGAGATGAATAGATTAGGGAGAGATGGAATTGATGCTGAAATAAGAAGGTATGGAAGATTAAGGCATAGTATACCCTCGCAACTTTTGTGTCCTTGTGACATATGATTTCCTCCTAAATATTCCTTGAAGCATTGCCCTCATTCGGCAATCGAAACTTGAAAGACCCATCTCGAAAAGCAACATATCAACATTTGGAAGGTAGACATAGGATTGGTTTTCTTCGTTTTAGAACAGAAGAGTTTGTTGGGTTTGTTAATCTTCATCTGGACGAAGTTTTGTCGGGTTTGAAATAAGGGTATTATTGGGAAATTTGTTAGTGTAAAAATTTTGCTGGATATATTTAGATATTTGCCGGATACATTTAGAAAGAACATTTTACTAATGTAGTAGATATACAAAATAGTTTAAAATAGATGAACCCACATACATACTGCTATAAACAAGTTATGCTCTTCATATGATATAAATTTCTATCTTTTTTCTGGCCGGTGACCACAATTAAGATTCTCATGTTCCCTTAAGTTAATAGATAAAAGTTGGTGGCTTAGACCAATGTGGGTCGGGTCTAGTGGCTGGTGCTAGGTCCACCATGTTTGGCCGAATGTTAGCAGGCTCCTCACTGAGATCCTGCGTTCGATGTTCCGCATGTGTAAAGAACTCCATGGGAAGAGCTTTAACCTTCCCCACCTCGGAGAGGTGACACTCCCTGCCACCTTTTTTTTGTACCAAAAAAATATAAAAAGTTGGTGGCTTGGTGCCTATATAATGCAGTGATACTCTCTAGCCTCCACCACTTAGTAGTGCTCGTGAAGAGCTGGCCATAAATCAAAATGTCACGGGGAGATAATGACATTATATGCTACACAATAATACAATACGAATCTGACAAATGTACCGTGAATTTGTGGACCCAATCACATCATAGATCCGCAGGCAGGCAATTCTTATTTTTCTTTACTTTTCAGTTTCGACCAAAACTAAAAACTTTTCAGCAAATTTTTTTTTTCTTTACTAAACCCTAAAAACTAATAATAATCCTACTCTGAGGCTTTCAAACCCGGCCTTTGCAAAATGTAAAGGGATCAATCTACGCAAAAGACCTCATATGTCCAAACTCTATTACTAAACTGGCTTTCATAAATTGAATCGTCTGTAAAAATAATCTGTCGTAAAATTCCCTGTAACACAACTCGGGTATGAGGTTACTGAAAATGAAAGACACTTCTTCTTTTTGGTCCAAGCCATAGTGGATCTCAGGCTTGTAACAAATCCATTCCTTTTGGTACACCACCAGGCACTCAAGAAACCCATAATCCCATTCCCATATGACCTCACCGCTACCATTAACATGCATTAGGTCCATTACTTTGGATAATGCCCACTCACATGGTTGGGTAATCTGGTATATGTACCTGTTGGATTGTTTCCAAACTCATGGTTTTAAACAAGTTGGGGAGAAAGTGATGGGTATGGGGTAGGATTGAACTACCTTTCTCTAGTGAGAAAAAGATGATTTCAGCTCCATCCAGAAATAGCAAATGTGATTATCAGTTTTCAAAGAAGAAATAGCAATGGGGAAAGTGGGAGTGCTATAGTGGGCATTGTTCATATCGTGTGTTCCACATAGTCACCATCGTTAGATGATCAAAAATATGATATATCTTTCTGACCCCATATTGGCATATTGGAACACACTGTTGGCCTACTCCAACTTCCCCTTTTTCTGATTTCAAAACCGAGCATGTGATCTCACAATGATGCCCTCAGATCTTGCTTGAACCATATTGACTCTTACTGCAATGCACCAAGAACCAAAAGAAATTAGAATTGAGATGAAGCCAAGCGTAGCATTATCATAATCTATTTACGGGTCATAGAAATCTGAACTCACAGTACTAAAATCCAAAGTTTTATTTTTTATTTCTAACAAAAAAATTATTTTATTTTTTATATCCTTGTTTCGTTTCAACTTTGAGTTGTGACAGATTCTTAAGAATGATTCTTTGAGACATAGATAACTACAAATTTTAGCTTGGGATGAGAAGAAAAGGAAATTAATAAACCTTATAATTGACCCAAAATTCTATAGTCCTTCCGAGTTTCGAAAGTCATTAGATTAGTCATTATTTACGGTGTGCTTCACACAATGAATTAATTCAACAACTCTCTATTCTTGGCTCAAGAGTTTCAATAATCCCAAGACAGTATGAAACATCCCATAATTGAGGTATTGGGTCTGTGATTACAGCACTATTAGAGTTTAGGCATTGCTTATGTAATTAGGTTTCATTCTCAAACAAGACGGAGAAATCTGTGGCGTGAAAGTAACTGGTAAACACAGAATACAAACTGCACAGTTTTTGACTCTATATATACTTTGGCTCTGCAACAAACCAAAATACCATGTTTGAGAAACTACCTTTTGTATGATGGGACTTTGGAGGACTCCCCAAAAAGCTAAGGTAACCTCTCTTCCATTTCATTCAATCTCTCTCCTCTTTAGCTCCACAAATTTGGTTTCACAGACCAAAGGCATTGCTCTTTGATGTTCATCATTTTCATTGGGACAAAAAAAGAAAAATCTTTATGCATAAAGTTCTCTCCTATACAATTTTTGGTATGTGGGATTCTCTCATATTGTGATTTACAACATTTGCTTTGGTTGTTTCTCAAAGTAAAGAAATAGCAGTTACTGAAATCACATTAAACGTGCTGGCTGTGTTTTCAATGTGACAGTTACCTAAGATGGCTATGGTGGTACTACTGGTTCTGGTTTTATTGTGCACAAACGGAGTTGAAAGCCGGAAGGCTAAGAATGTGGACAGCTTTGAGTACTCAGCCATAAGCTGCAGAGCGCAAAGTGCATCACTGGCAGATTTTGGAGGAGTTGGTGATGGTACCACATCAAACACCAAGGCTTTTCAGGCAGCAATTCAGCATCTGAGTCAATATGACTCACAAGGTGGATCCCAACTTTTTGTTCCTGCTGGGAAATGGTTAACTGGGAGCTTCAACCTCACCAGCCATTTCACTCTCTATCTCCACAAGGATGCTGTTCTTCTTGCCTCTCAGGTTAGACAACCAAACCCTCTCTAGACAATAACCTTTTGTCATTTTTTGTGTTTGATCAAATGGCTGCAAATTTGATGACTCTATGATAATGTTATCTTCATTATTGTGCTAGGATGAGAATGAATGGCCGGTGATTGATCCACTTCCATCGTACGGTAGAGGAAGGGATACTGCTGGAGGAAGATTCATCAGTCTGATATTTGGAACCAACCTCACTGATGTTGTAGTAACAGGTAACAAGCACGAAATATGCTTCAATTATGAATAATACTACTGAGAAAATTAGAGTATTTTGCCGAGTTTATGAGGTACATTTTATATTAGGGGAAAATGGCACAATTGATGGTCAAGGTGAACTATGGTGGCAAAAATTCCACAAGGGGGAGTTAAAGTACACTCGGCCTTACCTGATCGAAATCATGTTCTCAGAGAATATCCAAATTTCGAATCTTACTTTGGTTAATTCTCCATCATGGAATGTTCATCCTGTTTACAGCAGGTAACTTCATTCTCTGGCTCTGCAAATGGCTTTGTTTTTGCTCTCTAATTGCTACGTTTTTATGTCTAATGCTGTAAGAACTGCAAGAGATAAGTAAAAGATAACAAACTTGTTCAGTCAACTTGCATAAAACAACTCTCAAACTCATAAAGTTGGAGTGTTGAATTCTTAGATTTGTTCTAACAAAATATGAAAAATGCAGCAATGTTCTAGTTCAAGGCCTTACAATCCTTGCACCAGTAACATCTCCAAACACAGATGGGATCAACCCCGGTAAGCATGTGTATATGTACTAATTTCTTGCTTATCTGCACAAAATGTAAATCAAATTTTGATGTCAAAGTAGTATGAATGCTCCTCAATTGCTAATCAAACTATTGGTTTTTATTGTTTAGACTCTTGCACAAATACTCGAATTGAGGACTGTTACATTGTCTCTGGAGATGATTGTATAGCCGTAAAGAGTGGTTGGGATGAGTATGGTATTGCTTTTGGGATGCCAACCAAAGCCCTTGTGATCAGACGTTTGACATGCATTTCTCCATTTAGTGCTGTGATTGCACTCGGAAGTGAGATGTCTGGTGGGATCCAAGATGTCAGGGCTGAGGATATCCTTGCCATTAACACGGAATCAGGAGTCAGAATCAAAACTGCTGTAGGAAGAGGAGGCTTTGTGAAAGACATATATGTCAGAGGGATGACCATGAAAACCATGAAGTATGTATTTTGGATTGCAGGAGACTATGGATCACATGCAGATGATGGCTATGATCCTAATGCGCTTCCAGTGATCCAGAACATAAATTATCATGATATGGTGGCTGAGAATGTAACAATGGCAGGTAAGCTGGGGGGAATAACTGGAGATCCATTTACTGGGATTTGCATATCTAATGTCACAATTACAATGGCAAAGAAGGGAAAGAAAGTACCTTGGAACTGCACTGACGTTGCTGGGATTTCAAGCGGAGTGGTTCCTCAGCCGTGTAAGCTTCTGGCAGACCAGGGTCTGGAGAAGATCGGGGCATGTAATTTCCCAGAAGAAAGTCTTCCGGTTGATAATATGCAGCTTCAGCTCTGCTCTTACAGAGGAAAGTACTTGTGACTGAGTCTACTGTCCTCACAACATTGCACTTTTAAAACCATTGAGAAAAAGAATCTTAGAAGTAAAATCAACTAGCTGTGTGAGACAATGCCAAAACAATGATTTCTTTTAAAGATAGATGAACTATTTATAGCCAAAAAGCAACAATGTAATCGCACACCAGATTGAATGAAAGTTTTCTGTAAGATCATGCATTCTCATTCTTGGTCGATGACAAATTAAACTTAATATTTGTAATATCTTAAGAGACTGTTTCCATGAAGGTTGGGATCCCCAAACCATTGGCAAAACACATTCTCAGAACAAGGAACCACCAAATCCATCATTACAACAAACAAAGAAGCAAGCATTAATCTAAAATGTGCAAGTTTCAATCAACAAATGGAAACAGGCTTCACATCTATTGACTTTACACAAGTGGTTAAGCTTAAAAATCCATATCTAAATTAAAACAGCATCCACAATCTTTGTGCTCCGATTGCACTTCTACTATGCTCTAGAGTCTTGAAAGCTCAAGTAAGAGCATAACAACCAACAACTTGGGGACTTCTCAAGTAATTCAGCTCCTAGTACATCAGTTGAACTCGAGTTACAAGTACACAATCTTTATAGCTATTCCGAATGTGATTGATGATACATTGTTACAGGAGGGACTGATTCATAATATGTATCTACAGACCTAGAAAAGCAAGCCCTTTAATGAGTTGGCTCTGGATTATACTTCACTGCTTCCCTCCAGATGAGCTCTTTGATGTGCTCTTCAGTGCATGATGGTTGCTCAAAATCAAAATGGAAAGGCCTGGGGCAAACAGGCTCATCATTGTTGTCGTGAAGGGATGACAAGTATGGGTGACAAAGTGCCTCGTCAACTGCAAACAGATATATAACCATGAGTCAGGAAAAAAAACATTGACTCAATATGATCCAATACTTTGCAAAAGCTCTAGAAAGTTTAAACCCATTTCTTGTACCACTAATGCGCCTGGTGGGATCAAAGACGAGCATTTTCTCTAGCAAATCCAAAGCCCCAGGAGACATATTAGGGAATCTAGCAGAGAACTGTTGCCTCCGGAATTGAGGGAGCTGTTTTACATATCTGCGGGTATTATCACTTCGAAGAAATCCAAGGCTCGCATCATCAGGTGAACCTATTAACTTTAAACAACCAAAATAATATCACATATTATGTTCCATGTACATCTGTCTACCACTTGTAAAGAACGTCCCACTAGGAAGGAAAAGAAAAAAACACCCCACAAATTTGCTCACTAAAAAATTTGCAGACATAATAGACAACCAGCTTGACATTTTGCATAATAAACTTTTGAACATATGAATACCTATCTAACCTGCATATCTTATAACAAATTACTGAAATAGTAGCTTTTGAAATTAGAACTCAGGAAAAAACAACCAAGCACCAACCATTTCCCAGGATTATAATCCCCTAGTTATTGGACCATCAGTCAACAGTAACTAGGCTGTTTTGTTTGATTTTGGTGGTATTTGGGAATGTCCACTATTAATTTTTTTTTTTTTTTAAATCACAAGGAGGTCTGAACCAAGGATCTCTACCTTAACCCCCACCTATCCCCTGCCACCTGAGCTAGGGATCACGGAACACTTCAGAATATTTCAACTCAACTCTGTCTAGGCACTGCAACCTACCTAGCCACCTAGCTTGTGCTAGGATGGGAAAGGAACTCTCCAGGCAAAGAGAACAAGAAAATTCAGAGAGAAGAGAATGAAGACAACTATCAAACTAGGTTACCCCTTTTCCTTTTTATATTCAGTTTTTACTGATGTAACTACAATCTTAGATCAGTAGAACACTAAATATAATGCTTGATTAAATTTTATGTTCATTTGGAAGCTCTAAAAGTAGTACCTCGGTGATAAGCCTCAGCTGATGAACGTAATCCTTCCCAGGAAACAAAGGTTCTCTGGTTATGATTTCACCGAGTATGCAACCAACTGACCATATATCAATCGCAGCAGTGTACTCTGAACAATTAAGAAGCAACTCTGGTGCTCGGTACCAACGAGTGACAACATATTCAGTCATGAAATCCGTCTCGGATGTTGTTCTGGCTAGTCCAAAATCTCCAATTTTAAGGTCACAATTAGCATTAAGAAGCAGATTACTTGGCTTCAGATCCCGGTGCAAGACATTAGCAGAGTGAATATATTTTAGTCCTCTTAACAGCTGATACAGAAAGTACTGCATTTTCCAGGACAAGAATCTAGAATTAGTTCATCAGGAACACTCCAACTATGAGACAAGCAAACCCACACTAAATCATTCAAAAATTGAAGCACACAATCACAGACTAAAGGGTACATCATTACTTCATAGGAAACCGGATTCCCATCTATGACTCACAGGCAGGAAAAGGTAAACATAATTCAGAAATCCCATTGATTCGCTGGAAAAAAAAAAAAATCTATTCCTAACAGTTAAACAATTTTTAAAATGAGACATTTTTCCTTAAAATTTAAATAACCAAATCATAACATATTAAACATTAGATGAGTTCCCTTCTATCAACATTATCTAATCACTGCATGCATGGTGTTTTCAACCTTTTATAAAAATGTAAAATCCATTCTCATCAAGCATCAAATTTAGGAAAGTTCAATTTTGAAACCTTCATCTCAAAGGAGTAATAATTACTGCAACAACCAGATATATATTGAGAATTTGAAATGTATAAAAACAATGACATGTATGAAGCCTCATTGATATCATTGTTGCAAACCTGACAATGATCATCAGTTAGTTGTTGGTCAGAACGAATGATCTGATGAAGATCAGTGTCCATCAATTCATAAACAATGTATACATCATTGAAGTTGTCTTTTTTGGGCGGTCGTACGATGTCCTTGAGGCCAATAACCTGTGGAGGGGATTAGCTGAGCTGTAATTCTGAGCAGACCCAAATAGAAGTAACATATGAAGTCCAACAAAAATAAACTCATAAGGGCACATGTGAATGAACCAGTCTTGGATATGGCTACAAAAATTTAGACATGCTTACCCATAATCCACATTTTTGTTTTATAATAAAAAAACCAGAAAGACAAGAATGAGCTGCCAAATTCATAGCACACTGAGAGGCTGTATAAGATGTTTCTCCCCCTCATGGCCAATGAGGTGCATTTATTGATGCACAGAAGAAACACCTATCTGAGTATGAAGTATGGGATAAATGATGTACCATTTTACAGAACCTTTTGGGTACTTGTCTATTGTTGCCCTTGCCAGATGCTAAACAAAGGCTTCGGAACACCAAGTCAATTAGTAGTTTAGTACTTGGATATGTGAAATTATGCATTGCAAGTGGACTGAGGAAATTTGGCATAATTCATCCTCAAATGCATAGCCACATATCACTATATCAGCATGAATTTTATCATAGACCTCCTTATAAGTTCAGTTATAACTCAAAAAATCAGACTCACATTTTCATGGTTCATATGGCGAAGAAGCTTGATTTCCCTTAATGTCCTCTTGGCATCTATTATGTTGTCAAAAGCATTACCGATCTTCTTAATGGCAACTTCCTCATGTGTGTCTGAATTAACAGCAGCACTAGAAAGAAGAGAAAAAGAAAATTGTAACCCACCACTATAGTAACCAAAGATCATACTTTGTCAAAAGAAACAAGTCATTCATCAGCGTTATAAGCAGTACTGCAGACAAATTTGCTCTCGATAATAGATGATGAGCTGAAAAAAAGCATGGAGTCTAGCAACTGAGCCTGCTCAGCTAACAAGAATCAACTATATTCACGAAACTAGCTCATTTATCACCAAATTGATATAAGAATCTGAGAAAACTAATTGGTTGGCATTGTATGTGCCAACTTCTATAGGAATAAGATATCCCTTATTCCCTCCTTCCTATATGTTAGTATAGTACCAACAAAACTCTAAGCGGAGAGATCAAATAACTCCAACAAAGAAAGCTGGAATAACAAATCATATCAATCCAAAAAATTATATCAGTTAAATAGTCCCTAGTTGCTCTACTTCATACATGTTTTCTTCATAATGCTCCTGAAGATGATTCACCATTTAACCACGTAAATAGTACTCAAATTCACCCAGTTCTAAAACAAAGCAATTTACAGCAACCCAGAGAGCTAAAGAAGCCAAAAAGATCAAAACTTTAAGCAAAAACTTACCAGACAATGCCATAAGCACCTCTACCAATTGGCCTAATTGGCGGGACATACTTGCTAGAGACCTCAAACAAGTTCCCAAACACATTGTACTGCGCATATCTACCATTATGCGTGAGCACCCTTTTGATTTTAGAGTCTGTTGAAGCAGCAGAGCTTGATTCCTTGGCAGCCATGTTCAATCTAGTTGAGAACTCAAACCACCCAAAGGAAGCTCCTTCCTGTGATGGGTTCAAAAACCCTCAAGTGGGTTGTTCTGGGCTTTAATGGTGCTCGTGATCCTCAGCCAAATTTAGCTGAATACGTGATTTTTGGATAACGAGTAATGGGTTTTCTGTGAAACCCTGAATGCAATGCACTGCAAAAAGCTAGCTTTCTTCAACTTTCCTAGAGCTTTCGGTCTGGAAATGGTTTGCAAAATCCGTGACTTTTTTTTAAGGTGACTCCGACTTTTCTTGGTTTCAAAATTTTCAACAAACAACAAGTTGCAGAAAGTAATAGGAGCGATGAGGGAGTTGGACTAGGTTACATCATGGAGCACACGCGTCTATTTTACTTAATTTGACCAACAAATCAAGCATTAGATTCTGGACTTCCTCCTTCTGTTTTCCATGAGAGTCGTGGACATTTTGATGTGGGCAATAGTGCAATACAATCCTTAACAACTCCTTTCATAAATTTGAAATATCAAAATTTCTACATGTACCAAAATGTGAAATGTAAATTTTACCGCATGCTCGACATCTTAGAGTCAGAGTTGACATGTTCTAGGGTGTTGCAGTTGTTGAGGCTTTATGATGAAGTGTGACACACGCCAAAAGATAGCTACTTGCCGCAACTTGAGTCTCCGGTAAACCTTAAAGGATTGGTTATGTAGTCTCTGTCAAACTTTTTCAGTCACCAACTCCCCATGAATCCATGATACTAGACTTCTGATGCAATATTGGCCAAGGTTCCTACAGAGGGTTATTGTCACCATGACTGATGCATTGAACTCACTTGGAAAAAATGGTAGCCATTTCAATGAATTTTCTTGGTATTTTCATCTCTTTTTTTTTTTTTTTGAATAATCTCTTTGATTTTTGTGCCCCTACAATTTGAGTTAGGTTGAGGGAGAATAAACAATTTCTCTACTGACAGAGAATATTTGGGTTTCTAACATGAATGCTACCAGGAACCAGTTTCAATAACAATTAAAATAAACAGGGGAAGAAGAGAGAGAGAGAGAGAGAGAGAGAGAGAGAGAGAGAGAGAGAGAGAGAGAGATGTACTGATAAAATGCTTGGGGGGCACCGGGAGAACAACAAGTCTTTGCTTTTGGGCCCTTCATCAGAAGTTCAGAACATACAATGAAATTGAATTATGATTATTACTAGTTCAAAATGATTTAATAACCATTTACTTCTTTTTATCCTCCCTATCTTCCTTCATAAGAGGATGTCATATGAATTTATTCTACAATGCACTTGATATTCATGCTGCATCTTAGCCAAGACATCATCTTAGTCATTAATTTTAACATCTTACTTAGGCTCTAATTAATAATTTATATTATTAAAGGTGTTTGACCTAAAGCACCAAAATAAGCAAAAGTTATCATACTTGTCCCAACAACAAATTTTTTTTCTTCTACATACACAATTTAAGATCAAATAACCATTTGACCCTCAGTCAAATTAAACAATTACACATCATTCATACAATCAGAAACGTTATCCTCTCTCTCTCTCGTTTTCGATGCTCATATCTCGATATTTGAACCTCGAAAATATGATGGGGGGGGCAATAAATGTCTATTTGGGGTAAAAAATCATTTCTGGTGAGATTTTCAACAAATCCCGATAGGCGGCGGCCAATGACTGGATTCTGACGACTGTTGACCGGAATCCTGAGAACGTTAACCTGAATCCGGCGAAGTCTTATATGGTTTCTCTTTCTTCTATTCTCTCTCTCTCTAAGTAATAAAAAGGTGAGGGTAAAATAGTATTAAAAAAATTAAAAAAAAAACTAAGGGGTATTAGAGAATACCTCTTTAGAGTGTTCTGAGTAAGAAGGAATTAAAAAAAAAAACTTAATGGGGTAAGTGAGAAAAAAATATATAAAAATGGGATGAATAGACAGAAACCTTATTATTAAATTATAAATGATTTGTCTGTTAAATATAACACTATTTATATATTCTCAGATCAATTGGGAGGCCCAGCTCCACTTGGGTGCCCAGTTTAATTGGAGGGCCCAAGCCAATACTACGGCCTAAATCAGTCTGGGAGTTTTGGGTGTCTAAAGTTTTTGAGAATGTTGCTTGATTTTGGGCCCAAATGTGGCCCACACTCATGAGCCCGGGTACTTTAGATTTTAGCATTTGGGAACTTGGTGGATTGTTTCAACTAAATATGCTTCTGGTGACCATAGCGTATCTTCTAGAGTAATACTGAACGAGGATTCAAGTTATTTTGTAATAGCGGAGCATTGTCTATCTCTATGTACCATTGTGGATACTACCACATCTTCTTGATCTGTCAATAGATGACAGCAAAATGATATGTAATGGTCATTCTGGCTTGAGACTAGCACGAGTTCATTGCGGTTTGACAACACTCCAATACTGTTTCATAGACGTGTTACAATATGATTGTAATCAACTCTATTGAGTTTCAATCTATAAAGTTATTTATTTGATAAAAGAAAAGATGAAAGAAAACTATAAAATAATTGCAATTCATAGAGTTGAAAATTGGACTCTAAAAGTTTCTCAAAAATGAAAAACCATGGACTACAACACATGATATTTTGGCAAAAATCGCAATTTCTTATTTTCTCACCAAAATTTGTTACCCTCAAATAATAAATTTTAAACACTTCTCGAACGGTCGGAACTCAAAAATCAAGACGCAAATATCTTTAACGAGTTTTTCAAAGTTAAAAAAATAATAAATTTTATAAAATAAAAAACTGTTTGAGGTTTTCGGTGTTCCGATAATTGAAATATGTTCCAAAAATCATGCTCTAGGAATGATGAGCTTATGGTACATATTAATTTCAAGAAAAAAAATACTATTACAAAAACTTGACGTGTTTTGGCATTGTCATTGCATTCTACGGGTACCTCCATAACACCTATCGACATGGCAAAACGTGCAAAACCTCATTTCTATTCAAACTATCTCACCATTGATAAATCATTATTTTTAGATGTGTTTCAATTAACGAAATACTGGAATCTCCGTCATATTGTCCTCTTACAAATTTTTAATTAAAAAGAAATAATTAAATATCCATTCCATATTTCAGTGTTTTATAAGTCCACATTCTAAAAGTCATGCTCTACGGATCCTAAGCTCACAAACACATGAATTCAGAAGGTGACCTAATCGCACATCGAAGTATGCCAAACCATTACAATAACTATTTTTATTCAAATTCTTCCATGTCATGAACCCACTATTACTAAAACATAATTTTTTAAAATGCTATTCCATTAGACAGAATTCGAAAGTTTTAGGGCACTACGAGATCCAGGCCGGATATCAACTATCTCTTCTGGGCCTGGTCTGTTGATTGTTTCTGGGCCATAAACAATCAACAGACCACACCCAAAATAAATAGCTCACATGAAGCAATCAACGTATCTGGGCCGTTGATTGTTTCTGGGCCGGATAAACAGTCAAGAGTCAAATGCCACAACGGATCCCTCTGCTTAGAATGCCACGTACAGCAGCAAAACACAGGTGTGGCAAAAATAGGCGCTGGCGGGAAAGTTCCAAACGAAGAGTGACATCCAGAAACTAGAAGCACCAAGATCGATTCATCTATAACCGACTCGCTGGGTCGGCAAAGAACCCACCAGAACCTCATCCAAACCTCTCACTCTCTCCCACTATAAATATTCACACGACAAAAAAAGAGTAAACACTATCAAAGCATTGTAAAAATTTTGAGTTCGAGTTGGTGAAATTGAGATGGAAGCTGACGTTGAGAACTTCGCATTCCAGGCGGAGATCAACCAGCTCCTGAGTTTGATCATCAACACTTTCTACAGCAACAAAGAGATTTTCCTGCGCGAGCTCATCAGCAATGCCTCTGATGCGTTGGACAAGATCCGATTCGAGAGCTTGACTGATCCCAGCAAGCTCGAGTCTCAACCCGAACTATGCATCCGGATCATCCCAGACAAGGTCAACAAAACCATCACCATCATCGACACCGGCGTTGGCATGACCAAAGCAGGTACTTAGTGGATACTATTTTCGTACATTGTAATTGTTTGATGAACCGATTTAGCTGATGAATTTGATGATGAATTAGAATTGGTGAACAATCTGGGGACGATTGCGAGGTCCGGGACCAAGGAGTTTATGGAGGCTTTGCAGGCCGGGGCTGACGTGAGCATGATCGGGCAGTTCGGCGTGGGATTCTACTCTGCTTATTTGGTGGCTGAGAAGGTCATTGTTGTGACTAAGCACAATGATGATGATCAATATGTGTGGGAGTCTCAGGCTGGTGGGTCTTTTACTGTTACTAGGGATGTTAATGGAGAGCCACTTGGTAGAGGGACCAAGGTGATTTTGTATCTCAAGGAAGATCAGCTCGATTTCTTGGACGAGAGGAAACTCAAGGAGCTTGTGAAGAAGCATTCCGAGTTTATAAGCTACCCGATTTACCTGTGGGTGGAGAAGACTCTGGAGAAAGAGATTAGTGATGATGAAGATGATGTAGGGGAAGCCAAGAATACGGAGGAGGGTGATGTTGAGGAAGTTGATGAGGACAAAGACAAGGAAGGGAAGCCGAAGAAGAAGAAGAAGGTGAAGGAGGTGGTGCATGAGTGGGAGCTACTCAACAAGCAGAAGCCGATTTGGCTACGGAAGCCGGAGGAGGTTTCGAAGGAGGAGTATTGCTCTTTCTACAAGAGCCTTACTAATGATTGGGAAGACCCTCTTGCGTGGAAGCATTTCGCTGTGGAAGGCCAGCTCGAGTTCAAGTCCATCCTCTTCTTGCCGAAAAGGGCACCCTTTGATCTGTTTGACACAAGGAAGAAGGCGAACAACATCAAGCTTTATGTGCGCAGGGTGTTTATAACGGACAATTGTGAGGAGCTGATGCCCGAGTACCTTGGATTTGTGAAGGGTGTTGTGGATTCTGATGATCTGCCGCTCAACATTTCTCGTGAGATGCTGCAACAGAACAAGATACTGAAGGTTATTAGGAAGAATCTGGTGAAGAAGTGCCTCGAGATGTTCAATGAGGTTGCAGAGAATAAGGAGGATTATTCTAAATTCTATGAGGCTTTCTCGAAGAACCTCAAGTTGGGTATCCACGAGGACAGCCAGAACAGGGGGAAGCTGGCTGATTTGCTCAGGTACTACTCCACCAAAAGCACTGATGAGATGACCAGCTTTAAGGACTATGTCACAAGGATGAAGGAGGGCCAGAAGAACATTTACTACATTACTGGTGAGAGCAAGAAGGCTGTCGAGAACTCACCGTTCCTAGAGAGGCTCATGAAGAAGGGATATGAGGTGTTGTTTATGGTTGAGCCGATTGATGAGTATGCTGTTGGACAGTTGAAGGATTATGATGGGAAGAAGCTTGTGTCTGTAACGAAAGAAGGTCTTCAGCTTGAGGATGAGTCGGAGGACGAGAAGAAGCAGAGAGAGGAGAAGAAGAAGTCGTTTGAGAAGCTGTGCAAGAAGACCAAGGAGATTCTTGGGGATAGGGTGGAGAAGGTGGTGGTTTCTGACAGAGTTGTGGACTCACCTTGTGTCTTGGTGACGGGAGAATACGGGTGGACAGCTAACATGGAGAGAATCATGAAAGCTCAGGCTTTGAGGGACAACAGCATGGGAGCTTACATGTCTAGCAAGAAAACTATGGAGATTAATCCCGACAATCCAATAGTGGAGGAGCTGAGGAAGAGGGTTGAGACTGATGAGAATGACAAGTCGGTGAAGGACCTTCTGCTGCTGCTCTATGAGACCGCTCTATTGAGTTCAGGGTTCAGCCTTGATGATCCCAACAGGTTTGCTGGGAGGATTCACAGGATGCTGAAGCTGGGTCTCAGCATTGATGAGGATGATGACCCTGAACTAGTTGATGATGTCGACATGCCTCCATCGGAGGAGAATAAGGTTGAGGAGAGCCAGATGGAAGAAGTTGACTGAGAAAGACTTTTTGTTAGACCTTTAAAAATGTGTGTACTGTCTATAGTTAGTAGTGACCTTTAAATATCTGTGTACTGTCTAGAGTTAGTAGTGACATGAACAATGCAATGTGCATGTACAGAAGTATTTCCTTCAGTAGTGTCTTCCAGTTGTGGTTTTGTAACTCTTAATACCAGTTGTCGGTTTAGATATTGTGAAACTAATGCAAAGCGTCTGTATAAATTTGTGGGGAATTTTCTCCTACTAAATAATGATTATTAGGTGATCTGCTCAAAAATTGGAGAAACAAGTTTATTTAGGACTTGTTGATCTACCGGTAGCAGCCATAGTGAACTGTGCTGACAATACAGGATCTAAGAACCTGTACATCATTTCAGTCAAGGGAATCAAGGGTCATCTGAATTAGTTCCATCTTCTTGTGTTAGTGACATGGTCAACCACTGTCAAGAAGGGTAAGCTTAATCTGAGGAAGAAGGTCCTGCCTGTTGTCATTGTGAGGCAGTGGAAGCCATGGTGCCAAAAGGTTGGAGTCTTCATGTACTTCGAAGGTCAGTATCAGTTTACTGTGAAATTTCAATGATTATCTTGTCCACTGATAGTAGTTTTGTTTATTTGTTCAAATGCTATGTGTCTTTTAGTAGCGTAAATGCTGTATGCATCTGTTTACTTTGTAGATCTAGATCATAAGCGCATATTCCACAGTTGAATCTTTTTTCTTAGTGTTAACTTTGCTGTTCTACGACATGACAAAAAAAAATATAAATGAAAAAAGGCTGGTTCACCAGTGTTGAATGTGTACATATCTCCATTACTGAAGTTGATGTACCCCGAGACCAGCTACACTAATATTCTTCTATGTTTGCGTTTTCCATACATCATATGTTGATTTGATACCCCAGTAATACAACTTTAGCCTTTTTTTTTTTTCTTTTTTTTTTATTCTTTTATGTGGAGTTAGATCGGAGGAGTCTTCTTTCAGTTTCTGTGCACTTACACTAGTTTATGGAAATTGGAATTTTATTGGATAGTGTCTAATGTTGCGGAAGTGCTTCTGCTTTTATGCTCAGCTTCTAGTATTTGATTTCTCCTTATACATATTTTTCTTTGGTCAGTCTCCTTATACTATGGAACAATGCCTTTGGCAAAAACATTGACCACTATTTCAAATTACAACTATGATACACATGTGAATTGCCAATTGATTTTCATAAGCAGTGATGCAACAGACATTAGAACCTGTATGCTACTTGAGATTGGTCAGATTCAAGCTAAAAATCCAGAGTCTCCTAGCCAAATCTGCATCTTTGGCCTGAGAGCTTGGTTTGAAAATGTTACAGTCCACGAAGTATTCTCCGCTTACTCCCTTCACTTGTGGATTCAGTGCCACAAAACATGTGGTTGCTGCTCCCTGCACACACAGGTTCAATGAAAATTAATAATATGAATCACATCATAGATCTTATCTCTAATAGAGTTGAGACCCCTTTGTCTTTGTGGATCATGTCATGAGTGATGCTATCATAGATGTGGTTTATGAGTGAGGTTCATGACTCCATGTACCATTGCACCTAGACAATGATGCTACATATACTGTGAAGCCTAAAGAAGTACCTGCTGAGTAGTTTTGGCCACAAATATTCCGAACACAGACAGAAGACCTGTGTGAAGCCGAATAATAGGTGAATCAGTCAAAAAGCAGACACATTCACACTGGAAAGGTAAGCAGATGAAGCTAGCTTACACTTCAAAAACATATCATTGCGTATAATATTCGTGTGAATTGCTCCAGGATGAAGAGAATTAGCAGTTATCTCAATTCCTTCTTCCTGTTTTGTCAATATTTTTAAAATAAGATGTCTCATCAACCAAGAAGTATATACTTGAAGCTTAAGGTCAATACCTTGAAGAGCGTTGTAAGCTCATTAGCATGCAATATGTTAGCCAGCTTCGATTCTCCATATGCAACATACTTGTTGTATCTGTCAAGTAGCAAATAAGACACATTTAACTGATCGTAAACCAATAAACGCCGCAAGATGGTTGATCAAAGACATGCTGCTGTTGATGGTGTTACCTCGATTCATCATTGAAACTATCGAAACGAATTCCTTCATTGTATACATATGTATGGCCAAGAGATGATACATTAACAATCCTCCCCTGTATGCGGCTTTCTCTCGATGTGTGTTTCATGTTCTCCAACAACAGATTTGTGAGAAGAAAATGACCTGCATATTGGATGGTTCAAGTAACAAATGTATAGATTCATTAGAGCAGCTTGGAGAAAACAACCATGCAAAAATTTGTAGGTAACAGACCTAAATAGTTGGTTGCAAAATTGAGTTCTATGTTGTCTTGAGATAGCTTGAACTTATCTGCCATAACCCCTGCATTGTTACTGGGAACGAAGGAAGAAATATAAGTTGTTTCTATACGAGCTTTTCACCGCACTGAGTACATATAAGAGAACCAATTTAAGACAGAAAAAGTCAGAACATGATTGCTGATCTTACATAAGGATATTCAGGGGAAGGCCTCTGGAATTAAACTCTGCTCCAAATTTTCTGGCAGATGCCAATGAGCTAAGATCCAACTCCATAACATCAATTTTTGCTTCCGGGATTTCTTTGAGGATTGCTTCTTTGACATTGGTACCGGCATCCATGTTCCTTACTGCCATTACGACATGAACACCACGCAATGCAAGAACACGCGCTGTCTCTAGGCCAATACCATTTGTGGCTCCTAAAATTGAATAAAAATTTAGATTACACTGAACATTTTAACTGCCTAACTTTGAAGCAAGGAAACATATTTGAGGCATCCATAGGCTAAGGAGCTGTTTAAGACCATGTAGATGTTGTCATGCAATACACATTAGGAGAAATAGAACTCAAGATATACATCAAATCCACTGGTTTCTAGTATTTTCCTTATAATACATACAGGGGAAGATACTGATATTAATCATACTGAATTCTATATATCAGTTGATGTCAGTTAAGTTTTAGATGTCAGTTAAGTTTTAGTTGTGACATGCTGAATTCTTATTCTAATTTATTTGGATGCATAAGCTTTTGAGCCTTTTCATCTATAGAAAGAACGAAAATAGAGAAGGACATACTAAGCTTGAAAACAGAGAATGACCTGTAACAATAGCAGTAAGACCAGTTCCATCAATTCCTCGAGTAACTTGTTCTGCTGTGGAAGAGGCAGAGAATCCAGATGCTGCTTTCTTGCCAAAAATCCCCATATTAATTGGTAATGAGGTTACAGAACCGAGAATTTAAACAAATCCAGCATTGAGAAGCTCTAATTATAATATTGGCCGGCCAATTTATATAATGAAACTACGAAAGTGATGGCCTTAATATTGGCCCAAGAAAAAGGTCATCAGGAAACGCAACGGTGCCATTGACTAGGACAAATTGTTTAACGGCCGACTGGTAAGATACCAAAATGTGATTTGGCAATTTGATTTCATAACATTGCATGCACCAGCACTCATCAAAGATGATCAACTTTCAACGCTACTACTACCACTTGAGGCCATAATCCCCGAGTTCGGTTGCCAAATCTAAATCTTTGACCTGAGAGCTCGACATAGTGATGGTGCAGAAGGAAGGGCGTCTCCATATATTTCAAACTTTATTTGCCAATCGAAGGGAGAAACTAAAGGGTCTGCAATTACTGAGCAAAGGTGGGTGACGATCCATGGCCAATATTTGCCAGTGCTGCTACACGACGGATCATTTTGTCCTTTTTCTTTCTTTTATAACAGACATTACCCAAATGTAAAACTACACGTCTCATTATGCAAGGACATGTAATGCATGCATTGCTTCACTTTGTATATAGATAACATGAGGTTCATAAAACATAGTAGAAAGGATTTCCAAACTACAGTATACATCTGAACACTATTAAGACATGGAAAATTAATGAGACAAAAACAATGGCAGGAAAACCATAATAATACCAAAAATTGACAGCCAAGGTATTGACCAAGCAGAAAAACCATAATAAAATTTATCACATTATAGATAAGCCAAGATGAAATTGCTTTCCCAAAGTTGGGTTCAACAGACAAAGTAGAATAACATAAACTTCGATTACAATCCCAATACTAGCAATTGAACAAAACTGATATTGTTTCCTAAAAAAGAAAGTTATCTGTTCTTGAAATACAAATTCAGGAAACCAAGCAACTGTTGAAGCAACATCCTAGCTTAAGAAAGATTAGAGCTAGCTGAGCCTGCACCAAAACCACCAGCTCCACGACCGAAGGCAGGTCTTGTTGGAGCACCCTGCAGATTTTGAAAAAAAAAAAGTGAGTAAAACTGAGTAGAATATAGCAACTAAAGCAAACAGATATTCATAACTATATACTACTTTGTAGTAAGAGATTTTCTCAAATGACTTATCAATTGTGCCCAAGTCATCATATTAAAGTTAGATCAGAAACTAAAATAAAAACAATCATATTATACCCATGTTATAGCCATCTCTAGGTTAGTCTTCCATGTTTATCTGAAACTAGTAGATTATCTTGCAAAAGCCATGTTATTCTCATTAGCAATACTGTTTTCAAGTTGCATTGATCTGATTCAACTAGGCTTTTCTTGTCACCATAACCAACAAGTACTTATCCCACAATTTGTTGATGAAATTACTTGCCAAACAAAAATAGAACCTGAAACTAACAAGGAAAAAACTACTTTATGCAACAAAAAAATTACCCCGAAAGAAGGTCGGTAGTCAGCAGGGGCTCCTCCCTTGTCACCGCCAAAGTCACCTCCTGGTCCACCACGAGGACCTCCACGGTAACCATCACGGTCACCTCCAAATCTGCGCTCTCCATCACCAAAGCGAGGTGGGCCACTAAGGCACATCAACAAAAACCAAATCGCATTCCAGTCAATCAGTGTTCATCAAATGAACTAAAAGCTAAACCTAAAACAATTGAATAAAACTGAAGACAAACTAAACTAGTATCAAACCTACAAAACAACTATCAAATTTCATCAGCTATCTTATCTAGTTGCCATTATATAACTGCACAAATTGAATTATCATTTCATACTTCAAAATAAGCCAAACTAGAGAACTAATTCAAAGGCACAACATCAAATCGTTTCTCTACATTGTAATTCAACACAATTCATAAAACCACATCACAGTAATATAAATCTTCAATAAACCCTAAAAAGGATGATGAAATAGGTCAAGTACCGAGGGCGGTCGCCTGGTGGGCCGCCGAAAGGACGGCCGGCGGGCTTAGCCTGCTTCTTGAGAGTGTTGGGCACAATCTCCGATGGCAGGTTGAGGTAGTTCCTCAAGAACTCAATGCCATCATTGGTGAGGTACCAGTAATAGTGCATCCAGGCGAAGGTCTCCCTCACGTACTCCTTGGACTTGAAGCTCTGCATCAGCTTAATCACCTGCAGATTCGGCACATCGATCTCTGGATGCTTCGGCATGTTGTAGTCCTTCTTCGCATAGCACACTCCCTCTGATCAAAAATCAAAACATCAAAACGATTAATCGATCACTTCAATTACACGAAACGCGAGCAATGATTTGAGATTTTTGCGAACCTTGGAAGAGGTACTTGGAGATCTCGCGGCGGTTCTTCTCTGAAATGATCTGCAAATAACCAAAGAGATCAGAAACAAAGGAGCATAGAATTGAAACGGAGAAGAAGGAGGAGGAGGAGGTACCATGGTTGCGGTGGAGAGTCGGCGGCGAAAGATATAAGCTTGGTGTGCTAAACTCTTATCGCCTGCGCTCTTATGTAAACCCTAAAACTTTGATGGGTGGAAGTGGTAGTGTGGAATTTATACTCGTTTTTAGGGTAACCATAGCGAGATATGGGCCTGGGTTTTTGGGACCCTCTGCGGTTTTCAGGAATTTATATAAAGTTTATGGGCCTAATTCTTTGGTTTTGGCCTGTTATTTGTTTCTCATTTCAGATCGTTTTTCTTTTTCTGCCCACAAGGTTATGAGGCCTCTTTTCTTTCTGGCCCACAAGATCCACCGGACTGTGTAACGTTAAGGCCAATGTTATTTCTTCAAATCTAAGTCCTCGTTTGGGATTGCTATATTGTGACCAAAATACTGTGGCTAGAAGTGTTTTTGGTTTTGCTGTGAGAAGAAGCAATGAGTGTTTGGTAAGTTGTTTTTTAAAAGTGTTGTGAGAATGGAAAGCAGTTTGGAGGTATTTAGTAAAATGAATGCAAAATATTTGTGGTCGTATGTAATTATCAAAATTAACATGAATACTAAAAGTGTTTCTAATACTAGTGACGAACTCAAACTGAAACATTTTTGATATACTAGAGTTATCAAACTCGAAGAGGTGTTAACAATGAATATGTTATGGTCACATGATATGTTTGCTCTATCAACAACTTTTTTGTTATATTAAACCTCAAATTTCATAAAAAAAAATAATAGAAAGAATAAAAACGTGATTATTTTTACTCTTTGCCCTTTTCAATTAAATCGTTGATTGCATATGTTGTAGGCGTGCAAATCATTTGGACTATTATACACGAAAAATGATGTTTTTAATTTCACATTGTCTCGAGCGATACAAGTCATACAACTTCGACGTACAACTTAACCGCTCATTCAGAATAAGACTTGACAAGAATAGAGCGACAACTTAGCCGAGTTTCAACCAACCACCACCGATGAACCGTTTTGGGATCACCCCTTACTCTGATGGGGGTATGGGGTTTGAGACAAAGAAAGATTAAGGCAACATATTAAATTTACTGTTTTACCGTTGAACTTCCCTTGGATATGTTTTTATGCCATTAACTATTTTGTTCGTTCTTCTCTTGACAAATACCACCGATTTACAGATATCACTAACCATTGAATTTATGGCGCCAAATCTTTCTGGGGATTACTTCTTTCAGTGTGAAACTGTCTTTGGTATTCGTAGCCTGAATCTTGAGTTATCCTTTTATCGAGTCGCCCAACCGCACTACTACTCGTTCCCTATAAGAGCACAAAGTTGTTGAAGTGGTAGTTATGGTAGTTGTGGACTCATGGGTGTCTTAAGTATGGGTGAGGATATTGTTCCTACGCAAACCCGATCAACGAAACTATTGAAACCATGACCTAAAATAGGGTAGGAGAGCCATAGCTATACACGAAAGAGATGAAACACTGGAGCCGATCGATGGCTATGGAGGTACTTGGTACAATAATATTGTTGACGAAGACAAAGGACGTGCCTTTTCCTTTAACGAAGGAATAATTTCCAGACCAATCTTGTTGAAAGGTTGACGAAAGAAGCAAATCTGGCTTCCTCATCATTAGTTTCATAAATGGTGAATGCCTTATACGGTAAGGCAGTCAGAGTTCATGCACTAAAATTAGCTAAGAGATTAATCCAATAATTAATCATCTCAATCAAACTTCAAGTAATATTGGACCTCTTATTCAAATCACAATAGTAAGGACTAACACATTTTCAAAAGCTGATTAATGAAAGGATGGATGCATGCATTGTCATTCTTAAGAAACAATTGTTTGGGAAATATTGGCTGTATCTTCATATATTCCAAGCACAAATAAAGGGTTTCCAAAGGAACTGGACAAAATTATAGAATTTAGGAGTCATTAATAAAGCCACTATTGAATCATTATCCTCAAATATCAAAACACTACGGCGATGGAAGAAAATAACCTGCAGGAATAGCTATGATTTAACAAGAGACTAGCTAATAGCTCTTCTCCTCTCTTTAACTACGATGACGTTTTTGGGAGTTGTATTAAGTAGAAATTCTTCTATGCACCAACGGTGTAAGTGACTCAACACTTATAAGATGATCTCAATATTTTCTTTAATAAACAAAAAGTATATTTAATGCAATCTATATGTCCATTAATATTGATGCAAGTGCATGTGAGTACTCTAAATCCTTCCCTTGTATTGAGACTCTATAAAGTCATTCTACACTCAAAATATTGATATTTCATGTGAAGAGAAGTGTTAGTAGCATTTTGAATAATTTTTGTTTTCTTCTTCTTCTTCTTCCTTTTTTACGATATTGCAGGAGAATCAAACCTGGTTCTTTTTTGTTTTGTTTCTATAATAAATTTATATTATTTCTCCTATACTGGATTGCGGGCTCGAGTGGTTACAGCTAGCTTAACTGGTTTGTCTGGTTAACTTGTTGAATTGTCTTCTTTTTGCAGCAGTGGTAATAGGTTTGAATTCAAAAACGCAAAAAGATGGAAAATTAATTAACCAATGGTTATATTGGAGCTAGATTCAATACCATGACGAAAACGAAGGATTAAAGGTTTACGCATAGATATATACTTGATTCAAATTGCTTCTTGTCGCATTGCATTGTCTTATTAAGAATCTCCTCTTCGGTTCGAATTACAAACCCAAATTAAATAAACATCGCATGCTTATGTCTCTATACATTTATCTCACAATCCAATACCATATTTCACCCAAAAGTAAAAACCAAAAAAGAACAAAGAAAACTCCATGTTTTGATCAAACGCCTTCACCATTTTTGAAAAGCTCTTCCTAGAGAGAGAGAGAGAGAGAGAGAGAGAATGTGTTAGGGGACATCAGTACTGTAGGATCACCACCATTAATATCTTATAAAGATGAAGGAAATGAAGACAGCAGTACTGCATTGGCTCCCGTAGTTGATGAAGTTGCAGGTACAATAATATTATGATGATCTTCTCCAACGATATTTATTGATCCTGTTCCTTGATGATCATCCACCACACCATTCATCTCGTCCCAGAAAAGAAAGTTAGGACATGATGACGAATACTGTTGTTGGGACACAACCCATTCATTCAACTCTGCCATTTGATCCTGATGGTGATGATGATCTCCCTCCTCCATATCCATGTTACTACAATTGTTAGGTTGGAGTACTTGATGATGATGATCATCAATGATAGGCAACATGTTGTCCATGTTCTCTATCAATGGCGGCAAATAGTTTATGTCCATGGCTGGAGGAGGAGGAGAAGGAGGAGGAAGAGCCTGGACTTGATGCTGGTTCAGATTCCACGGCACGTCAGAGTTGCTAAAACCCACAGAGACCATGTCTTGGAAGAGCTCAACGCGCGCATTGTAGTTTTCGGCAGCCAATTGATCGATTGCAGTGGTATCAAACATGAACATAGGGCATGTTGAAGAGAATATGGTTTGATCTTGAGCGTGAGGCTTTGATGAGATGTAATCTTGACTTACAAAATCTAGTTGTTGGGTTGAGTCATTATAACCCATTTGAGCAATAGGTGCAGCGGTGCTGGTTGTTGTCGAAATCGATGATGGTGGGGAAGGTTTTCGAATCTTCTTTTTGATCCATGAGTTCCAGTAGTTCTTGATCTCGTTGTCTGTTCTTCCAGGCAGGTGACTTGCTATATGAGCCCATCTAAACAGGAAGATTAAGGGTATAGTTAGCAACTTAGCACCAAATAGTAGAAACGTATATTTGCATGTTTATACTGTATATGTGTACCTGTGCTAATCGTCAAAAATATGCCTAACCTAATTCGAAGTTGACTTGTTAACGTCCTTAATCTGTATTCTGGTGATAGGTGCTTTGTAGGAGCTCTACTTGGACTGACTAGTGGCTACGTATATATTTAAAATATAATTTTTGAGACATATGTTTGCCAAAATAACTTTATTTTGAAGTTTGTTTGTATTCAGTTAGAGGTCCATTTCACTTAAGTTGTTTCCAAACACTTGCTTGATTAATTAATTTACGGTCAATTGAAAGAACAAACGTGATCGACCAGTTGATTTTTAATTATTTAGTGATAACAATATTGTTAATTCATGCTTCGATCAAAAGCACATAATAAAACAAAGGAAAACAAAAACAACAACAAACCAGGAAACCATTCCCAAATTTTTGTAATGACTGGCGAAATCCAATTCAGCATGTTTGAGAAAAGTACTGGAGGGTTAAATAATAAGATACTCTGAAGAATTGTGTGTCCACTGACTTTATGATCAGATTTGCAAAAGAAACCAGCTAGGTTATAATAATGCAGATGTTTAAGATGTAAATCAACCTGTTGCCTACAACCCCATGAAGGCTAATAATCAATTTCTCTTCTTCTGGAGTAAATCTCCCTCTTCTAATATCAGGCCTCAAATAATTAATCCACCTCAATCTGCAGCTCTTACCACACCTTTGAAGCCCTGAAAATTAATCACAATAGTACAAGATTAACCCTAATTTTTCAATATAGAGAGGGAGAGAGCGAGAGAGAGATGATGATGATGATGAGTACCAGCTTTCTCAGGGACTTCGCTCCAACAACCATAGCCATGGGTGGTGATGTATCTGATGAGCTTCTCATCTTCCTCAGGAGACCAAAGCCCTCTCTTCACCTTCTGTTGGTTGCAGCAAGAATGGTGACCCATTAAGCCTTTGCCAATTATACCTGCTTTTCTTCCTTCTTCTTCTCTGTTCCCCTCCTTCTTACACTTACCAATTCTGATCAACAATCAGAGGCGAAACTAAACTGAGAGAGATTGAAGAAATTAGTGGGTTTTAATTTGCAAGGGAGACTTGGTCTCCAGCTCGCTTCTCCCCTTTAAAAGTAAGAACCAGTACACACAATGGCCCGACATTAATAAAGAGAATGGGCTCCACACATGGCGGAGACAGATTTCCATGTAAGCTCTACAATGACATTCCATCAAACTTTGCTTTACTATTTTCTACGTACAAAATATTTGTGTATTTCTGTAACCAACTTCAGTTCACGTACTCGGAAATTTGTATACAATCATGCCGGCAGGGTTTCACTACACGCCTCGCTCTCCTTCTTGGTCTGCTACTGTGAAGCAATCATATTCACCTTGTAAAAACCTCACAATCACTTTGTACCAATTAGCAGCCACCTGCGTATTCTGCACCAGAAATGATTGGGAGTAAGAAGAAGGGCACTGCATGTAATTCTGTTCTGTGTGATTTGTTGGTCAAGAAGCAATGGATTCATGTATTGAAAAGGATGAATTTTACTAGTTTAGCAGCCTTTATTTTTTACCACATTTTTGGTACCGTGTCCTTTATTATGTTCATTAAGCTAGTTTCAAATGTTCTCATTGTTCATCATCCTACCGTCACGTTTTGCCTTTTAGCTTTTTGTCAACTGGATAGGATCGTACTGACATGGAGAACTCATTGTATTAGTTACGTGATTTCTCTAGTAAGATTGAATAGGATTGTATTGGCATGGAGAACTAACTGTATTAGTTACTTTATTACGCATCCAACTTAAAATTCAGTGACAAGTGGTAGAGAGAGATCCAAAGTGTTTTATGTTATTTTGTGAGCTTTCGATTTTTGACATCAGACTCTATTATTAGATCATCGCCTCATGTGCATGCGACTACAAATTAAACTGGATTGTGCAAGTTAGATCATACGATATGTACAACGTCATACACACACATGCATATCGATCTCACAAAGCATATATACTGTGTATGTATTGGATGAATAGCGAAGTTTTCTTATTTTTTCAAAATCTAGGTATTAAAATTCAATTGACAATAGGTCAAGAGATCTACTTTTATGGGATCCCTTTTAATGGGGATCACTTTAATGAAACTAGTTGATGATTTTTTAATCAATAGTTTGGGAGACCCACTTTTCAATTACACTGCAAATCGTTAGATGTTTATGTACACATATGTCGATCAGTTTTGAAAATTTTCTTCTAAATTGTTAATCATTAAGTTACTAAACTGGATCAAATCAATGAACAAACCAAATCTGTCAAACATCAAACATTCAAGTTCATAACTAATAAATCACGATCATGAATGTCTTAACGATTTTTAATTTAGTTGAAAAGTTCCATAAATGATTTACACATGAATATCTAAACATCTAACTACTGATTTGCTTAAATGTGATTAAAAAGTAGGTCTCACAAAAAGTCATCAACTAATCTTTATTTTAGTGGTTCTCATTATAAGTTCTCCTCTACTTTTATATCATTTTGCAAAACTCTAATGTTTCCGCCTGGTAATATTTTTCTCTCCAACACCAAGCTAAGTAATCAGCTTAATTTGTGAACGGTGCTGTCTTTGGAAACTTGATATCCCTCGTCGGCCAGTTATGGCTGTTAATTACTTTTATTAAGTGGCCGCACTTGCTCGTTCAATTTGCACCTAACTTATAATGTTAAGCCAAATAAAACAATAATACATAGGTTTGAAGTATTTTCCCTACGTTATTAAGATATTATTAAGTATGAACGAGAACAAAAACAAAAACATAAAACCAACAGTAGGGTGTCTCTAATACGTACATGACAACTTGTAACATACTTTCCCTACTATTATATTACCATGTGCACTAAAACGTGAAAATCCTTTTTTTTTCTTTTTTCTTTATAATAACCTTTTTGCATGATGTAATTTTCAATCATCTGTTGTTGATATATACTAATTAGAGAGCACATACCGGGTGAATTGCGCTCTATCTGTGTTTTGGAGATAATTACTATAATGGTAATTAAAGCTATGAGTCACTCGGGCCTTCTTCAGCATATGCATATATACAAAGTGTTTCCAACTCCAAAAATTCTTGCAATATTTTTTTCATTTTTTTCTCGTTCTTACAAAAAAAAAAGAAAAAGGATAATCACCTTTACATCAACAACCACGGATTTTCACCATGATAAATGCGGGAAAGTTCATCATCATCAAAAATGTCTTCAACAGAAAATATAATGTACGGTCATTTCAATAGCTGAGAGTAATAGTAGATGGTAAGTTTCAATACAAACATATATATATATAAAATGTCTCAGGAACGGACGTCCGTTCCTTAGCTAAGGAACCGATTTCTATTTTTGACCCACTTTTCGATCACATTTTCTTTACATCTTAACCGTTCTATTTTTAGGTCTTTTAGGTCCTAATGTATAGATTATTTCTGTAAATTTTCAGCCAATTTGATGATCGTTAAGACAACCAAAACTGTAATTTACCATTATAAATACGAACGGTTCATGTTGGACAGATTCGGTTCGTTCGTGTACAAAGCAGTTTTAGATGCCTTAACGATAATCAAATTGGCTGAAAATTTGCAGAAATGATCTATACATTAAGACCTAACAACTGAACGGTTAATATGTGAAAATATGATAGAAAAGTAGGTCAAATATAGAAATCTGTTCCTTAGTTAAGGAACAGACCTCTATTGAGAAAAATTATATATATATATATATGTCATACAAACACATATATATATTCAATAAATATTTGTTTAATAACAATTAACAATAAGTATATAGTAGATGGTAAGTTTTCACTCAAGGATACAGACATTGATCACTCGAAGTTTCTTAATTTAACGTGAAAATAGTTTCAATCATCAGATATTCTGGTTTAGCTATAGGGGACATGATCAGCAGGACTCTGATTATCCTGGTTACCTATTATTACCCAGTAACCTAATTATTAACAATTTACAAAGAGCCTTCAGTTACACCATTCAAAGCACGCATGATGTCATTTGAAAATCAATATTCGTATAACTATGTTGGTCGGTGACGATGGCATCACGTAATCCAGGAGTTTCATATCAAATTAAACTGTGAGTCACTTTAATTAGTTCCTCATCATGGCTTCCAAAAGAATCATTGGCAATGAGAATGACAAATTAGTATATGGTTTGTTGCAATGTGCATGATCCAAGTGTTGTATTAACATGTTTGCTTTGTCAACAAGCATATATTAACAAAGCTCGATCATATATAGTGTATGAATAACGTCTGTGCTACATATTTAATTTATTAAATGTTTGACATCACCCAATTGGAAGGTTGTTTGTTCTACAACAACTCTTTGATTAGACTAATTCGTGTATGTATTTTTTTTACTTTTAGGGGTTGCATGCCTTACAAACTTCATCACAGAATATCTCATTTTCCACGAGGCTTTTACATATATATATATATATATATATATATATATATATATATATATATATATATATATATATATGCTTCGACTGCCTTTGATCCATGTTTGATCTAGAAACCATCTTAAAATTTGTTGTCGGCTGAACGCAAAAACCTAGCTCATCCGTCATTGAGATTAAAGGTGTACTATTGGCACAGTGGGAATTGATAAATTATTTATAAATAGAGGATGCAAACTCGTTTTCTGATCTAGTACTGATGCAGTGGTCTCATATCTATTGACCCAATGATTTTCCTTTTCCTTCCTAATATTTCAGATTCTTGATTTTTTTGTTCTTCAAGAAATGGATTAATTGTTTGACAAAATGTCGCATTTGTTATGTTTAGAGATGACAAGTTAATCAAGACATAATTGTCTATATATATATATATATATTACATTTCATAAATTTCTTCAAGGAATCTTCATAACGACGACAAATTTCTCATTATTCCAATACTATACACACGATTCACCAGGTTATGTTTAGCTCTGAAGACATCATGCATTATATTTCCCTTATGCATGCACTTCTTGATTGATTATAATCGAGGAGGGAATGTTAGATGATTAGATCTGTAAGCTAGAAAGCTGAACATGTCTAAAGGAAAATGCCTATGTAGTATTGGATATTAACAAAAACATAAAAAGCTGAAGACCCCGAGTAAATGTTTGCAGAATTATTGCACAGCCGAAACTAACTAGCTTGCGTGTTGAGAAGAGAAGGTCCTTGTCTTGGCTGGGATTATGGGATATGAATCTAAACGATTAGTTAGAACGAGGAAGACACAAAACCAGCTAGTCCTATAGCAAGCTGGGTATATATAACTATTTATCTCTTTGTAGAGTTCTGATATGACTTATTGAACGTTCCCATATACGTAGTTTCAAATATAAAAGTAGAAAAACAGAGACCGATCAGGGATGAAGTGATGGATTGAGTAGTACGTGCTGAAAGCGATGGGTATGATGCAAATCATCTACCACATTCGATGTGAGTATATAAAAAATGACTTTTGCTTGGATGGATAGCAAGCTAAAACTTTGAAACTAATATTAATGTGTAAATCATTTTTTTTTCTTTTCGCTTGAAAGAGTTCTCGACCTTTAATTGGTTTTGGGGAAGAAATGAAAGGGGGAGATAATGATTATTATTCTTAACTTTAAGGAGGAGCAATGGAGTAGCATTAGGGCCTACCATTGGGATTTGAGTAGGGATTAGAGAGAAAAGATATTGGGACTTTGCCTTTATAAGCATTGGTTGGTTAACTCGTTAAGTCATGGATGAAACGTCTCTAGCATAAGGTCTTTTTATTAATTAATGGTGTTATTAATTGCTCTAGGCCGCTGTAATCCTCTCCCTCTTAATTAATCTATAATTCACGGAAGCAATGAGTTTACACACTCTTGTAACCTACAATACATGTTGAATTTTGGTATGGAGTATGGAGCCCTCCCCTTTCCTTATATGTAGCCAATCTTTGCCCCCTTTTCCAACAATGGAAATTTGTTCTTAACTGATTTTTTTTTTACTGTTGGGATATTTTATATATCCTGGAAAAGTTGTGAATGAACATGTGGAAAAGTTATCTATCAACTACTAACGAGTTTTACATATCTCATATATAAATATGCTTTGTCTCCTGGTACCAATTTAATATAGTATAATTGGGAAAAATTCACCAATGGTGTCTGGACACTTAAGAGACTTTCAGAATGATACATGAACTTACAAAATTATCAATGTGATACCTGGACTCATTTTTTCGTATTAACGTGGTACCTACGACCAATTTCTGTCACAGAGCCGTTAAATTTTGCACGTGCGATGCACGTGAATCACTTAATGAAAACAAAAGGACCGCTTTTACCCTCAAAAGTTTTTTTTTTCCTTTTCTTTTCTTTCTTTCTTTATTCTTCTTCTTTCTTTCTCTCTTCTTCTTCTTTTTTGGTTTCTTTATTCTCTCATTCTCTCCTTGCCAACACCACCGATTTCGGAGAACCCACCATAGAATATGCAGGAAGAAAAATGGGGGAGAGCCACAACAACCTCCACCATCGCGCAACGACGTCATCCTCCGCTGCTTCTCAATTGGTTTTGGGGATAAGAACTGCTTCTTCCTCCATCGCCAGTGAAATTGTGGAGGCTCAGGGCCACATTCTAAAGGACACCGGTCGGAAGGACCGCCACAGCAAGGTTTACACCACCAAAGGCCCCAGGGATCGCCGCGTCCGGCTTGTCGCCCACACCGCCATTCAATTCTAAGACATGTAGGACCAGTTTGGATACGACCGGCCTAGCAAGGTCGTCGATTGGCTAATTAAGAAAGCCAAGGCCACAATTGATGAGCTCGATTAGCTGTCGCCGTGGAACCCGAACTAAATCTCTGTTCAGACAACATTTTCTCCGAAGGTGCCGATATCCGCCGCACAAGACACGCAGAACGTGAGCCTCCATTTCTCGATGGTGGAGGCTCCAAGTTCTTTATCTGCTAATCGACGGCATAATGGTGGGTAGCAGTGGAGTGGCGGAGCTGGTGAATCAGAACAGCTCAAATTTTCTGCAGGTGAGGATAGTGTGGAGGCCAAAGTTGTTAATCTTTGTCTGCCTATAATTGCCGCTGCTCGAAGTTGGGCTAGAGGCCGAAGTTGTCGGCTAAACCGATGAAGTTGCAGGTGAGGATGGTGTGGAGGTGGTGTTGCATGTCAGGAACGACTGAGAGGATGGAGGGGTGGGATTGGAGCTGTGATTTGAGAGTGGGGGCCTGGCCAAGTCATTGGCAGCGAAGACAGGATGAACTCGGAGTGAGCGGTGAAGCCTCAGTGCACACTTTCAATTTGCTGTAGGATTTGAAGTTGGGGGAACCTGAAACATCTGCGGTGCATGAAGGTGGATTGAGACGCAGCGGCGGTGTTTGATCGGTGATCGGCGGTGGGAATCGGACGACAAGATGATTTGAATCTTGATGATTCAAATCAGGAGAAGAAGAAACCAGAAAAGAAGCAGAAGAAAGAAAGAAAGAAGAATATAGAAAGAAAGAAAGAAAGAAAAGAAAAGAAAAATTGAGGGTAAATCAGTTATTTTGACTTCATTAAGTGACTCAAGTGCATTACACGTGTAAAATTGGGAAAAATTCATCAACGGTGTCTGCACATTTAGGGGACTTTCAGAATAATACCTGAACTTACAAAGTTATCAATGTGATACCTGGACTCATTTTTTCGTATCAACGTCGTACATACGACCAATTTCCGTGACTCATGTGCATCGCACGTGCAAATTTTAACGGCTCCGTGACTGAAATTGTTCGTAGGTACGACGTTGATACTAAAAAATGGGTCCAGGTATCACATTGATAACTTTGTAAGTTCAGGTATCATTCCAAAAGTCCCCTAAGTGTTCAGACACCATTGGTGAATTTTTTTCAAGTATAATTTGCTGTTATCAAATATAAAATTAAAAGTTAAGATTAAAACTTACTTTAATATATACTAATTTAATCTCTGTTTGAACAAAAAAATGAGCATTTTGACTTGACAAGACGTGTCTTGGAGAAATTGAGTCAATGTCAGTGGCTTAAGCTAAATATTGTCGACAAGTTCGAAATATATTATTTAGAGGCCAAATAAAGCCTACCTGCAGAATTATGGAAGATTATGCAAGCTGCAAGAAAAGACCCGCCCATGCGAATATTCATACTCCATTCAATTAAGAAATATGGCATGTACGTGGGGAAACATTCAACTACATTTTATGGTGTCTTAATTGGAAAACCTATCACAATTCCTTTAGTGTTTAAGTGCTTAAACCTAACAATTCCATTAGTGCTTAAGTGCCTAACCCATCATGATTTGTTTAAGGCCAACCACTATGGTTTGGAAGCCTATATATAGAGGTTACGAAGAAGTAACAAACACACACATTCTCATCAAAGAATCTCTACGACTTCTCAAGTCTCTTTGGAGAACCCCTCTCTTTCTCTTATCGGTGATCACACTCCAGTCTTAGTCTTCTCAGGAGCTGACTGTCAGTGCCATCAAACTCTCTATCAACGTACATCGATCCTAGTCTCCTCAGGAGCTGACTATAGTACCGTGACCACAACGGTTACAGAACCAGCCAAGCCAGGGTAACGCTCTCGCAACCTAGCGAAGCTAAAGTCACGTTTTAGCAAGATCTCAATACTTCCTGGTGATTTCGCTCTGCTCAATCTATAATATTGAGTATCGATTATGTGACAAGAAGAAACTGCAGCAAAGTCCTCACCACGAGGTACAAAGAATCCTGCGACGAGGTTGGTGCTCTCATCGTTCTCAATCGCTCTAAAAAAGTCATGTCAAGGGACACCCTGGACGACCTCACCCGAACGGTGCTAGCACACCCGCGCAAGAAAAGAGACTGTTGACCAGCTGCAACAAAACTTGAGCCAAACATTTTGCACGTCCAGTGGAACCTACTAGAGTCTTTTTGCGTCCATCATTAAGAAGCCAGAAATAAATCCTTATCCGAAGAAAGTCCTAGAATGCCCAACTCATGGAGTTCAAAAACTCTTGGAAATTGGCTATAGTGAAACTGAGCAAACATTAGAGGCATCTCAACATAATACCTATGAAGATTCCTCGCTTAATGAGGTGGTTATTGAGAGTCCCGGCCAAATCAAGTGGATCGGTGACATGGTTTTTTTTCCTTCCAGCCAAGTATGCCTTCCCAACCAAGTGTGCGACACCAGAAGATGCTTTGAATTGCCAAGCTGCGGAATCAGAAACCGACCAAGAAGTTAAGTTTGAAGTTGGAAAAGATCATGAAGACTTCTTAAAAAGTCAAGCAGTTGCATGCGAAGAGGTTGTTTCTGAGATTGAATTACCTATAGGTGACGATCAATCTAAGGCCCTCACTAAAAAATCACAACCTTACATAGAGGTTGTATAGGGAGAAGATCATCAACAAGATTGTTCTTCTGACAATGAAATCGTTTTCTGAACAAATATTAACTTCTCCATTGATCAAGCCATATATGTGGATGCTGGTAAGATGCATGGGGGGTAAGATACAGCCCATGTTTACTCCCCTGATCATTCGAAGCGGCTTCGCGACTCAACAAAAATATACGAGGGCCAAGAGGTGATTAAACAGGGTCTAGCAGATCAGTTGATTATCTACAAGAAAGATGAACCACCATGTGGTTTCATTCAAGCAGATGATAATCATGAGGCTACTGAACACCCCTTTGGTCAAGATATTTATCAAAAGCATGGTCAAAATAATCAACCAAGATGGAATCTGACTGCTGGACGTGATCATGATCATGCAGAGGACCAATTAAGGCATGGTCCAGTTAATTATCTTGGCCAGGGTAGGCCCTGTGACAGGACCCACCCCGGATTTCACCTTGAAATCCGAAGTGGTCCTGCGGGGCCCACCTTAGAAGAAATTCTACTAAAAATTTGACAGAACTTCCTCTAAAAGTGGAGTACCCAAAACCTTTGAAAGACATTTACACTTCTAAAATAATCCACTCTTATTCTTCTGGAGCCACCTGCTCCCTAAATCACAACATCTCTCATTTCACAAAAACAACTCTGAACTTAAAAATATTAATTTCATGGGTTATCAGAGCAATCTAACGCACAAGGTGTACAAAATGATAGAATACAAGATAAAGAATAGATACTTTTTATAATGCGGAAGCTATGACAGCTATGCCTCAACCTCATGTACGTTCGACCTCAAGCTAATCGGGTCTGCAAATTGGGCATTTGAAACGGAAGGGCCCAGGGGAAAACATTTAAAAACCGTTAGAGTGAGTGGACGAAAAATAGCTAATCTCGAAGGAAAACAATTATAAGATTAGTGCTTTCCCAAATTATTCTCTTAAAAACCAAGCATGCAGTAAAACTCTTGAATATACTCTTAATCATCATCTTTACTGCAATCTAAATCACATAAAAATAGAACATCTTGCAATCTTTTAAAATCTCATCCTCAATTCTTATAAAAAAAAACATCATTTTCCAGAGGCTCGTTTGATGACTAGAAAGGACTGCTGTCTAGTCATCTCATGCCATCAAGGAGGGACTGCCACCTATACGACGCATCGGAAGGGATTGCCAACCGGATTAGGAGGCGGTGGGTAGAAGGGACTGCCAACTAACCACAGGTAGTTAGAAGGGACTACCGACTAACTACCTCATGTCACCTGGAAGGGATTGCCAACCAGGTGATTCACCGGAAGGGATTGCCAACCGGGATGTAGTCTGGAAGGGACTGCCGACCAGGTTATTACCTAGAAGGGACTGCAGACTAGATAATGTACGCATGTGCCGAAGATAGCCTCCTCAATAAACTGGAAACAACCTCTTTCAATTACTTGCTTTCGGAAAGAAACTCGATATTACTTCAATAAATCATTAATAATTCACCGAAAGCATAACTCAGGATTATCTCGCTAACTCAAATCTCAATATATCAATAAATCTTCGAAAGCATAAATCAAATACTCTGTAAATCAATAAATGCTTTCGAAAAAAAAAAAAAATCTCAATCTCATTTCAAGGCTGATAAGTGCGGAGCTCAAAATTCAATAAATCTCGATAATTCAAAAACCATGCTCAAATATTTGCTAAATCTTTCGTACTTGTATATCATCATATAAACTGATATTCAAAATCAATAATTCTCATAATATTTTCTTAATCAATCACTTCCCGAAAATCATTTCCCAACTCAATAACTCATAAATAAATAGCTTGAAAAAAAAATCTATTGAAGTCATCGGGCTAAAAATCTCGTAACTCATAGAGCATAATAAATCTCAAGAAAACAAGCTCATAAAATCATAATACACAATAATTCAAATAATAATTAAACCTCAATGGGAAAATAATAATATACTGCATGCACATTTAATTTAAAATAAATGTCCACTCACAGTACTGTTTAAGCGACCATGCAAACGGTTTCCCTCATCGAACAGTAACTCGGTACGTCGCCATATACATAATTATAATTCTTGAATAACTATCTGGAAATTAAACACGATTCCCACGTCATATCCTCATAATTCAACATTTTTAGTTCTTCTCTGATTCAACCCAAATTTTACCTCTAATACCAATTCAATAATTTAAAGGTTCCGAGGCAGAACCGAGAGTTATCTGACGGTCGGATTCTCGTAAATCGATAATCGAAATTTTAACTTTTTGAAAATTCAAAATTGATTCAAAACTTCTCCAATCTTCACCTAAATCACATATATAAACTCTACATCAGTTTTGTGATTTAACTCTTAGAAAAAACATAATTTAAGTACTGTTCACCACACACTATTCGCGTCATCACTATTCACGCGGTGGCCAACTTCTCCGATTGTCACCAAATTTTAGCAACAGATTCATCTCAACCTCCTTAGCATTTTTCTCTACTACACTAAATTCAGAAAACAACTAGAACTAACTTAATAATTAAGAAAACTGTAAAATCCCGATTTTCAACATCTAAAACTCTCCAATATATATGCAATGTTATACTCAAAAGAAAGCTAATAAAGAGAGGAAGATATTGATACCATTTTTGCTGTCGGAAATAGCAGGAATCGGCGCTGCAAAATTTTCTCTCCCTTTCTCCCTCCTTCATTTTTGTTCTTGCTTCTGTCGTGAAGGGAAGGGGAAGAAGGATTTAATAAGATAGGTAAGGTGAAAAGATAAAAATGCCCTCATATAAAAATATCAAAATGCCCCACACACAAAAATATCCAAAACTTTCACATACGAACTCTGATGTTTGCGTGCCATATGTTTACGAACTCGGTTTAACGTACTCTACAACTATCATGAAGAAGTTTTCTCAAATTTTGACCCGAACAAAAAGTCACTTTTAGGGCCCTCTAAAAGTGTCAAAACGAAATTAAAAGTAAAAGTAATTGTCGTTTACTGTCCAAATGATTAGTAAACCGGTAAGTTGATATACGGGACGTAACACCCTACCCATAGGCAGCGTTGGCGACAGCCCAGGGCCCAAGATTGAGAGGGGCATCGGATTTTGTCTATAGTCTATGCTACAATTTTCTCTAATAGATTTTTATTATAAAATACAAAATGTGAAAACCGTCGAAAGACTACCATCTGCCCTATGGACTCCCTCCCTCCCTCCCATTTCTCTATGTCTCTGTGCCACCACCGCACTATCCCCATCTTTTCCTCTTTCTTTGTTCTCTTTTCCTTTTTAATTATATTTAATACTATATAATATATTTTTCCCATATACACTCCCATTTCTCTCTGTCTCTCTGCCCCCACATTCCTTTCTCTTTCTTTGTTCTTTGTTTTCTTTTTAATAATTTAAGTATACTTTATGATTTATATACTCTCATCTCTTTCCACTTAGACACAAGCCCACTAGCATTCTGGCATTCTTCTTCATCTCTCCGGATTCTTCATTTATTTTCCTCTTCCTCCTCTTTCTTCTTCACTTCATTCGTTCATCGCAGCACTAAAGCAGCTAGTGAAAATGATAGTTTCAAATTCAGATTTTCTGACTTTCACTTTTCAGGTATTATTCTATGCTTCAGTTTTTATCCATTATTATTCAAAGTGATTTCTAACAACTTGGACTTGCTCATTCATCGGTTTTCAATTTTCAATAATAGGTGAGGACTCGATCAGAAAAGAAAAAAGAAGAAGGAAAAAAAAACTTATTCCAGATTTCTAGGTTTATTGTTCTCTGCTATAGTGTTTATCATCCAAAGTTCAGTGTTTTGGCTTGCTTTGAGTTTTTTTTTTAGCTAGTTTCAATAATGTTTCCTCGGCTAGTTTCAATAATGTTTCCTCGAAAACAACTCTCAGGTTCTCAAAAAAGAAAGGGACATAAAAAAGAAGAAGAAATTATTCAATCTCAAAGGGGATGTTTAGATAAATATTTTGTTAAAGAAACAAATGAATCTGTTGAAAATCATGTTGAGAATTTAGTAAATGAACCTGAACTACAAATTTTTTTTGATGAGTTTATAGAAAATCAGAATGAGGTAAACGAAGAACTTGGTGATATAGGTGAAAATGAAAGTGGTGAAACTGAAAATAATGAAAATCCTTGCCATGATGAGATTATTGCCAGTGAACTTGAATGCTTGAAATCATCAGCTGATTTGACTATTTTTGATCATAGAGTTTTTGGCTTCTTGTTTGATGCATCTAAGTTAGCTTATTGGATGATGATGAATTGAAAAGCTGTTGTTTGAATCTTGAAACTGCTTTGAGAAGTGGTGAGAGTTCTGATATTGATGCGAAATATTTGTTTATGGAGTTACAAATTTTGCAGGAGATCTTGCCGAATGAGGCATATGGAACAGATAGGCCTTGGACATCCATTCAAATTATGGAGTTTACATAGAAAATGGATATGTTTCCAAGTGTTATGGTGGCCTACATGATTTTATTGACTATACCGGTGACTGTAGCATCCGCTGAAAGAAGTTTTTCAAAACTAAAATTATTAAAATCGTATCTGCGGACTACCATGACTCAAGATAGGCTAAATGAATTAGCTAAAAAGAAATATGTTGGCAAATGTTGACTATGAAAAGATGCAAGAAGACATCATTTTAGATTATTTGCAAACTTTTTTATACATAGTTTTGTTTTTATGTCCCCCTGTTGTGTAATGTTTTTTTTTTTTTTATGTAATAGCCCTTAAAAAACATGTCTATTACTTTAGGCTTGTTGGGCACACAAAAAAAATTTCGCCCTAGGCATCAAAAAGCTCAGGGCCGGTCATGATCTTGGCCATGGTACTGGACGTCATTTTGGAGTTAATCAAAATCATGGCCAACTTAATTATGAATTAAGTTGTGGTCTTGGAAAGCCAATCTATGGCTTTATTAGACAATTTAACTTGAATTTCTTCATCAGTGCTTCAAGGCCAAGCAGTGGCTTTGATATATGTGGGGGACACATCTGCAATCCATCTTACAAGAATGGCCAGAACAATTATTTTAGTGGCCAACTTGTCCTTCGCGAATGTAAGTTTAAGTATCACCAGTACAAATTAACTCTTATTTACAATTGTCTAGATTTGTCTCTGATGATACTATACAATCCATAGAGGCGTCTCAATATGATGCCTGGAGAGTGGATAGAGGCAATCAAAGTTCTCAAATACCCTCGTCTGATCGAGAAACAATATTTGATATGCCTATCTTTGAAGAAGAGATCAATTCACCACTCTTTGGTGACTCTAAATATGATCTCGATGCGGAGCAAATCTATGATGAATATGATGATAATTACAATTTGATTATTGGTTCCAAAAATCATATGCAGGAGCTCAAGTTCTTTGAGACTCTTGATCATGAGAATTCTAACAAACAAGTGATCAAATGTAATAGCCAATTCGTGGCTAATTCTGAAGACACCATGTTCCATGACATGGTAGCTGGCGACAAAGACAATCTATGCTCATTTTCATCGCCAAAATTGCAATTGAAGATCATCCTTCACCAACTAATAAAGATACTTGGAGGGCAAGATTACTCCTTCTACGAGCCAAATTTCTTCCAAGTCTTCGACGCGAAGTATCTTTGTTATTTTCCTGCAAGCTCTCACAAGAGGGGTTTCCATGCTAAAAATTTTGATACACCGGAGCTTGGAGTGAAGCATAGATGGCCTCTCTCGTGACCTTCTAGAGGTTAGCCAAACGTGTCACTGCTAGCTCCTTGCTTTGTTGTTAATTTCCTGTTAGTTTTAAGATTTTACCTTTATTTTCATAGTTGAAAAAAAAAAGGCGGCGAATGGTAGAAACACTTATTTATTTTTGGCGCCATTGCGCGGGGATTGAAAAAATCTCCATGTAAATCACACCACTATGAAGAAGTTGAGGTTGGTAAGGGGTTATGAATCATAACGGAATAGGTGTAGTCTCTTTTGTTAATATTGGCCTAAACTCCTTATTGGTGCCTAGTTCAGGTCCCTTAAGGTTAAGGGCGGCTTTTATTAACACTTGTTGAACTGTCTTCACACTTATGACATTTATCATTTTAGTAAGTATAGCCTATGTGAAATAGTGTCTAGAAAGGGGACAATGTTCATGACAAGTTCTTGAATCCAGAAGTGCGTGCAAATAGGCCTAAACCACTATGTGGGAGTAGCTCATGCCAAAATGGATTCTGCCTCTTGTTCGCCCTCCCCCACCTGGCCATTTTAGTAAGGTTGCCCAAAGGATTTAAAAGAAAATTTGTGTCTAGGCAACTATACTTGGGCCGTTTGATTCACAATATCTTATTGAATTCAGCTACTTATTCAATTCATCATTTAAACCCACCATCAATAGAACCAGTGCGGTCCAAAAAATTACTGAGGAGTCAAAACACAGAGGCGGAGTTGATCCAAAAAGCCAGCGAAGTCTTCACGAGGAATATTTTCACCAAGCTCAAAGAGATTTCTTCTCACTCGGATCTACCTTGAGAAGATTTCTCCTCACTCGGATTTACCTTGAGAAGATTTCTCCTTACTTTGATATATCTTGAGAAGATTTCTCCTCAAAGAATTTCTGGAGAAGCTTTCATTTTGGAGGCCTCTTATGTTTGCTCGCAAAGCATCCCAAAGGCCCATAGGCGTTACAGAAATAGTTGAGCGAAACACTTTGGAGCACAACGAAATCCGCCTCCTAAGCTTCGCAAAAGATCCACCACAAAAAGTAGTTGCATGAAGTCTGCAAATGAAGTACAGACAAGAGCCGGTTTCTTCGCATAAGACATGGGACTCGGAGGAGTCGTAGACGGTTTCTTTGCATAAGACATGGGGGGAAATTCTAGTGTTCCTACACTCGCAAAGCTCATTCATGAAGGCCTGTTTTTTTTAGGCCCATCATCGTTTCTTCGCTTCGCCTAGCAACACTAGGGGGCAACACTACACTAAGGCCAAGGCCGAGTCAACGACCCTGAAAATTTTTTAGCTTTGTCTCTTTTTTCGTAGAGAAAACACCTTCGTAGGAAAATTAGGTCGAAGTGTGGATTTTCTTAAAGCTTTCGCCGCAAGGTTCTTTTGGCGCGGAGCGTAATTTAAAGTTCATGCTATTTCGAAACTCCTGAATATACAACTATGGGGCCTATAGTTGGGGCCTTGCAAGACATAATTATTGGCTCCTCACGGATATTTGAATATCAAGATAATAAAATATTATTGTATTCATAAAGTGGTTTTACACCCAAAAACAGTACATTCATTACAAAGCCAATGGTGGCTAAAATACAAAACAAGAATCTTCGGATATCTTCTGAATCTTTCTTCAAATAGAAGCAGTTGAGGAACCAAACATCGGTTTGAGCCACGCCATTATCCCAAGGAGGGGCAGACTCCAGGGAAGGAAAAAGAAGATAAACGGAGCCCCGCGCCTCCTTCAAATGGAAGTGGCAGAGGAATCCAATATAGGCTTGGCCAACGCCATTATCTATAAGAAGGGGAGACTCCCGTGAAAGAAAAATGGAGTCTCCAAGCCCCTTCAAGTGGAAGCAGCTATGGAATCCAACGTCGGGTTGAGCCGCACGATTATCTCAGAGAGGGGTAGAGTGCATAGGAATTGAATATAGGCTTGAGACTATGTGTCATCTTTGCCCTTGGCAGCCACCATTCTCTTAGCATGAAGTGAGGGAACTTGCTTGATTGGCTCATACCCATTACTTCCGCGAATCCATGCTCTCCCTCCAAGATTCTGTCAATGTTTGGAAGAAAGAGCATGAGTAGAGGGCGACCACCAAAGCCCTTCTCATCTGGAGGACTCGGTCTGGTTCGACTTCAGAAGGAAGGGGTTTGAGGAAGGGTCTTTGGCCTTAAAGTGGCCTTCCTCCCTTCCCCGTTTGGCTTCCCGTGTGGGATTCTAACAAAGATGATCTCGCATAACTGGAGATCCCATGCTAGGAGCCCCATTGTGTTTCTAAACCAATTTGAAACCTGACACATTCCATCCAGACTTTTAGAGGGCCGAAACAAGGGGTTGCCTGAGATTAAGCCATCAGGCCTAGTCCAGGCTTGAGATTTCGCCATAAGGCCTAAAGTTTAGAGGCTGAGAATGGTTTCATGAGGTGAAATTTTATGAAGATGGAGAAAGAGAAGCAAAGATTGAAAAGCCATTATTGAGGATCTGAAACACAGAGGAAGGTTTGGTGTGGGCGTTCTCATCCCCAAAATGCACCTATTTATAGGAGCAGGGCATACAAATCTCAACCCGTGAATGGACAGTCGAAGAGAAGAGACGAATTAAGTATCGGTAAGTCTTGATTAGGTTGCTTTAAATATCGCAAAAGCATATCCACCCGTGAATGAACAGTTGAAGAGTCAAACTAAATGTTAGTAAATCTTGATTAAATTTTCCTTAAATCTCAAAAAATAAGGGATTATTGGTAGGTGGGGGAACTGAACGGTTTTCGAGGAGGTAACTGTTCTATTTTCAATATTATCTTCTCATAACTGTTTTCAACAGTTAGTTAATGTAAAGATAAGACTCGTTAAGAAGATAAAACCAAGAGTTTTGAGTTAGGCCAGCAAGTGGATCTAAAAGATAGATATTAGTTAAGAAATAATGATGCCGTCGATATTACAAGAAGAATATGTGTGTGTGTGTGTGTGTGTATTTTATACTACAATTGGGCATAAAGAAATCATTATTGTAAGTCATAAGAGGCCTAAAGTGGCCAGCTCGTAAAATCAAGCTTTACACAAAGCACCTCAACCTGGAGACCTGTAGCAAGGGCCCCGTTTTCAATCAACAAGGCCCGTTCTTTAGCTTGGGTCAAGGGGCGAGTCAATTCTTCAAAGGCAGCTAAGGGAGAGTCCAGTTGGGCTTCTACCGCACTGAGCTCGTTGTTCACATGGGCTAAGCGAGCTTGGAGATGTCGGATATGGGCTTCTAAGTCTGACTTCTGGAGCCCCATTCCCTTCATACGAGTGGCCCGATCATTCAAAGTGCCTTGAAGAGTCTCCATCTGATTTGCAAGGTCATTCCGTACCATGCGGGCCACACGAGCTTGAGCCTCCGTGAAAGATTGGCGAGCGCAGGCCACATTAAGGTCTTTCAACAGATTCTTTATAGTGTCTAGCTGAGTTGGATTAACCGCACGCTCTCAACGAAGAAATGCAATGGCTTCCCAGATCCTGGGGAGTTCTTTAGGCCCCAACCTCCGGTGTCTCAGAAGGTTTCGAAGCTCCGCCCTCGCTAGTTCAGCTGCAGTAGGAGGAGCTTCCTCAAGGATTAGAGCCAACCTTTCAAGCCTAGTGGGAGAAGAAGGTGGAGGATTCGCAGCACGATCATAAGTCACTAATGCTAGAGGGCTAACAGGTTCCTCAACTCTTCCATCTTCGTCTACACTTTCAGCAACAACCTCTTGAGCCTGGTTCGACATCTCAGCCACAAGGGACTTAGGAAATCCAATGCGAGGTTCATCAGTGGAGTGTTAGAGACAAGCAGCTCCGAGAGCAAAACCTTCGGCCTCAATGCTCGCCTCATCTATTTCTGAAATCAAGAGACCACCACCACTGCTCGCCTCATTCCCTAAACCTGGGATGCACGTCCCGCTGGCCAGATGTTTGGCGTCACGGACCACCTCACTTCACGGGGCTAGTTGGTGCTTGAACTAGCGAGAGGGTTAGCTCTTCTGCAATGACTGAGGATCCAGCCTTGCTCAGGCAAGAGGGATCAGTGGTCATCTGACGGACCTGTCAAAAGATACATAGTGAAGATCCTGCCCAGATTCTCAAATTTAAATAGGATAAGATAGTGCCAGAGTTTACCAATCGCATTCCTAGAGGTTCGTCATCTTCAAAACTCTCTTCGACGAATTGGGCTTGATCGCATTTGCGAATGAAGACAGCAGTGGCCTGTACAAGAAAAGAATCACAACTCAAAAAGGAGGGAAGCACCAAATATACAAGTTGGGGATCGTTCTTAACCAAATTACCTCAGCGGGGTCTTCATCATGAGAAGACTCTCCCTCCGGAATCCCCTCTACTATTGCCTTTTGTTTCCTGACCTGAACAGAGGTTGTCCTGCTCCATGTCGTTCGATGTAAAACACACTCAGGAATAAGAGCAGGAAAAATCAAGAAAAGGAAAAGGAATGGTGAAGAAAAACAAAAACTTACTATTGCCCCAGGCTCGTGGATTTTTATCCCTAGACGCGATGAGCAAGAAGGTCGAATAAGTCGCAGGGGTTGTGTTGCTGGATTGGAGAAGAGCTCAAGAATCTTACGGTCCTCTGAACCAGGACTACTCATGCCCATGGAAGATCCAGGCAAAGGTTTCGTCATGTGACAGGTCCCAACAGTTCACGGACACTTCCTTCCACCAGTCAGCGTAATCATTGTCGATATCGTTGAGGGGGTACAGCGCCCTAACCCAAGGAGGAATCATTATCAAAGTAAACTGACTCTGAAAAATGGCAGACCCAGGAGGGGCTAATCTCGGCCAAGAGGTGTAGTAATTGGCAGAATCAACCAGAGGCCAGCGTACCAACTGGGCCAACCCAAATTGGCAAGCAAAGTGGTTAGGGGCATAGAGCTCGTAACTCACGTGGTTGGTGGCAAGATGAATATCCGAGTAAGAGCTGGCCCAACAAAGGCCATGAGGGCTCTTTCGCTATGATCCCGTCCACTGGGCAGAAATCCATCATTAAGGGGAAGAGGGAATCGCCTAGAAAAGACTATTGTCGGGTCCGGCATCTCTACCAGCAAGTACAAGTAAGTAAAGCACATGAAGTAGCATGAGGCTCGATACCTTGCTTTGCGGCAAAGCTAATTCCCCAAAAGAGAATCGACCGGGGGATCCTCTGGAATATCACCGCGACAGAAGCGAGGGAAATAAATTTGCAGCCAAAAAGCAAGGATCCAGAAATGGCCACTTATGTCAGTATCGAAGGGGCGCATTATGGCTTTATAAAGGGAGTGATATAACGCACCCAATATAGGTTGCCTGAGCCCAAAGCAAATACCACTGTAGAGAGCAGTGGCCAGAGAATTCCAAGGCCCAGTAGGTTTGTTGGAAAAAATGCAAAAGATAAATTTGCAAAGACAGAATTCCAAGAATGTGATACCACATGTATGGTCGTGTTGGGTGCTGTAATAGTCGCACAAGTATGGGTAGGATTTGTTGTGATGCCCCCAACCAGCCACATCCATTCTCAAAGGAAATTGAATGCCATTGAATTGAACATGCATAAAGGGTTCAGAGTCAATGGGCAACCCCATGATGGTGAGAACATCCAGCAGAGTTATACTAATCTACCCAAACCGGAAGTCGAATGTGTTGCTAGAGGTGTTCCAGAAGCAGAGAGCGGCGGCTAGCAGTGCAAGGTTGGTATTATGGGGAAGACAAAAGCATAGATCGATGGTTTGGGTGATACCCACCGCATCCCATTGGGCTAAATCTCTCGCTCGGACCTCCTGATACCAAACATTTTCCTCGGGAACGATGGTAGGCCAGAAGCCCACTTTCCTCCTTGGCCCTCAACTGCTAAAATCATTGAGCACCTGCCGAAGAACCGCTATGGGACGGCGGATGGGAAGCTCATAATAGGTCATAGCATCATCTGGCAAACAATCTAGAGGTGTGAGACCCAGGCTCGCTTGATTATCACCTCCACCAAAGCCCATCAGTCGACTTCTCTCCTCTCCGGTCTGACTTCTGCATCGAACACCCATGTTAGTCCGCCAAATGAATGAGATTTTTTTAGTGATTTGATCCGCCTGATCGATAATGAATGGTTTCTTGGGTGCCATTTCTGGATTTCTTCGGAAAAGGAAGACGAAGTTTGGAGGAAAGAGAGAGACTTGAAACAATTTGCTTCTAGGTTTCTCCGGAAAAGCAGGATAGAAAAGAAGCGTCCAAGAGAATCTGGCCAAGAAAGATGTGGTTTTGCTACTGGACACTACCACGGTCATAAAAGTGATCAAAATAATGCTCAAAATGTCAACTCAGTTATCATGCATGTGGCTTTCATGGCTCTGGACGTTGTCATGCATATCATCAATTAAGCCATGGCCAACTTAAGTATCAAATAAGTTGACAAAAGTAATTCAAATTGTGGCATTCAAGCTTTATGGCCTATTTAGAGCCCTATATGGAATCCGTCAAGTAATTTCAGCCAAGCCAGTACAAGTGGCTTTGGAGCAACAACATTATGAGAGCAGTGTTGATTCACGACCTTTTCAGTCAAGAAGAAGACCTTTGACTTCGAGGTCTGGGGGACAATGTTTGAACCAAAAAATGAGCATTTTGACTTGACAAGGCGTGTCTTAGAGAAATTGAGCCTTGCGCAGAGGCACGGCCGGTGACGGCGGCGGGAGCCCGGTATTGATTTAAGACCGATTTAGGTTCCATCTCGATATCTCGAGCTACATGTCACCATTCCTCGTGATTCTTGCCTCATTGGACTCGTCTCGACTTGCTAATCAAGCACCAAGAAGGACCGGACCTGGGTAGATCGATTTCATGTTCGTCGGAGCTCGCCTTGATTTAGATCAAAAACCACCTTCAAATATGGATATCTCAAGTTATAGACGACCATTTCTTGTGATTCTTGGCTTGGTGAACTCCCCTTGAGTTACTGAAGAAGTCTCCAGAAGGGATCCAAGTGAGTGGTGGAGGTTTTTACGTTGAATTCGAGCTCGCCGGTTTCTGGAAAATTTCCGGCCAACCGTAGCTTCCAAGGTAATTTTCGATCCCTTCCTGATGTTTTTTGATAGCATGACTCTAGAGTTTTTTGATAAGTTTGATGAGATGAAGAGGAGTAGCCCGGCCCCGACACCATTGGCGGTGGTCGGCGGCGGCTCTGCCACTAACACCGGCGGCCCTTTCCAGCAACCTCCGATGGTCAAAAATACAGTTTCTATATATTTTTATATTCTACATTCCAATACAATCATTTCAATACATTATACATATTGTTTGGATATCGTATGATTTGTTATGAATTTTTACGTTTCGATCGATTTCGATAGTTCGATTTGTGATCTGTGAAGTTAGGACCGTCCGATGGACTTGTAGTTTGATATGTTGATTGTATGACTATCCCAGTGATTTTGTGTAGTCATAGGTGAAGATCAGACCGTTGGATCTTCGTATGATTGTAAAATAGTAATGCAGGAGGCTATTCATGAGAATCCGTCCGTCGGATTTTCGTATAACTTAGAATCCGACCGTTGGATTGTCGTTTAAGTATGTTTTGGAATTATTGGTTAAATTAAAATCATATTTAATTAGGTAATTGACGGTTTTTACTTGGGTGAGCTGTTTTGGTGTTAATTGTGTTAATTTGAAGACGCAGCGGGAATGTCAAGGTGAGTAAATCCCACGTGATTCATATTACGAATCGAATGTCATTATTTACTTTAATTATATTGTTTCATAAGTGAAAATGTTTTATGAAAATAAATGTATGTTTTAAAATCATATAGACTTAATCAACTACGATCCATAGGTAAGTAAAATGATTTTAATTATACAAAATGAATTTCACGATTTCCTTGTGTGAACTATAGTTGGTGTTAGTGGTCATTCCTGAGTGGGTGATTACGTTATAATATATTTACGTGATTATATACGAATTTGTATGACATTGTAGAGTGTAGAATTGTGATGATTTAGTTTTATTATGGATTAAAATGTGACTTACCATATTTACGTGTGGTATATATATCTGGACGGTGTGGTATCGAGTGAAGAAATAATGTTTAATTTATTTGGAATATTATTTCGATCAATTATTATTTGAGAATATGTACTAGTGATTTTGTGGTGATACCCAACGTGTATGAGTGAGTTTTTTTATCGTTTTGGGACGTGACTTTTCAGGAAACAATAAGTTGTGGGAAATGGTATTTCTATTGTTTTGAAAGGTGTTCGAAGTTTTGGGAGTCACAAGTTGTGATTTCTCCTTTTGATGATTTGAGTGACATTTTGGGTCTAGTGTGACTCGTTTCAAATGTTTTGATCTAAGGGTCAGGTTGGCCTAAGGATCTGGGGTTGCAGGTTGTGACCTCAGGCAAAATATCATAATTACGTCTTTGGCCTGGTTAGTGATTGCGATCATTTAGAGCTCTAGTCTGTCTGCCAATGTGTCCAGGTTGGACCAGATTTTCATATTGATTTGTTAGGTTAACATTTCCTATGATTTTGTCACGATGTGACTTGTAAAAGTTCTTTTGGTAAAATGTGTTGAGTTTTGGATGAGTTTAATAGAGTGAGTTGATAATGTTGTAATTAATCTTTCTTGTGACTTCTTTTGTTTAAATTTTTTTTCTTTTTCGTTTCCGTTTATATTGTTTAATATCTCCATTTATTTTCCTTGTTTATTTCTTCCGTTTGATTTCCCATTTATTTCTCGTTTTCATTTTATTGTTTGATTTTAATGTAATCTCCTGAACTAAATTATATGCAAGGATTACTATGATTTTTCATTGCATGTAATTTGTTAGTTCCTGCATTAATCTTTATGCATTATTTATGTTTTATTTAGTTAATTGTGGAGAGCAGTGATGGGTGAGACTCATAGAAAGTTGATAAATATTATTATATATTGTGGGGATAAATGCATCTTGTTAAGAGGAGAGATGAGTGATTCATATGATTTTGTTGAGATTCAATTGATTTGCGTTGTCACGGGTGTGACTTGTTTATCCTTTGATTTTAGAAATGCACGTTGTGTTGGTTCTCGTATTGAGTCAGAATGATGTTTGTGGTTTTTGGATTTACTCATACGGGCTTGCAAAAGCTTACCGGGTTGTTTTATAACCCGGTACACTATTTCACGGTGTAGAGGTTATTGTGCAGGTTAGAATATTGATTAATCATCATCGAAGCCAATGTGGACTTTCTATGACGTGGGCGTAGAAATATGCTTATTATTGTAGTCTTTCGCTGTATAGTGAGTGTAATTACATTGATATTCGATTTAATGCTTGGTTACGTGTTGTTTAATGCTTGGTTTAAATTGAAAAAAATTCTGAGCATATGAACATGCTAGCTGAAATTCATGTTTCGGATTTTTGAATCATTATTCTGAAATTCGAGGCATGACATTATAGGTGATCAAATATAGATTAGGTAAAGAGTTTGATTCCCTTCAATTTACCCAAAAGAAATTACTATCTAACTGTGGGCGATCACAACTTTTTTAATCGATAGGCGAATGTTTTCACTATTGATAGAGTGGTTCACAACTTCATGTATCTATCTGTAAAAAAAAAAAAAATTATGGTCATCCATCATGAATAATATATTCGCATGGCTTTACTGAGCCACCATCATGAAAATATATACACCAGAACTAAAGTCATCGAAACAATAATATCATGCATACTCGGCCTAAACGGGGTACAAAGCCCTAACAAGTAAACTTCACTAAAGAAATATCATTGCACACTTATTTGTAGTGACTACTACAAAAACTTTAAAAGCTGAAACCTCGACCTAATTGATGTTACATGACCCAAACAATAAACTAATACACCCGCCAATAAGCGCAATTAGTGTACACCAATACTAGCCATCTGGTTGAGCCTGCCACACATCTACCATAAAAAAACCCAAGCAAAATCCCAAAAAATAAAAGTAAGTCAAGAAAAAGAATTGAAGCAATAGGGCCAGCCTAAAGCCCAACCCTTTCTCTTGACCACCTCATTTGGGCCAGGTTAGAGTCAATAGGTCAAGCCTGAGCCAGGCCCAAGGACCAAGCGCGCCAATAGCGCCCCTGCCCCTAACTGGAGCACCACCAACCAACTTCCAGTAGCCACACCTGTAGCTACACTATAGCAGATGTTGCGCCGCTTAAACTAACACTAGCCGCTACATGCGTCACCGGTGCCGAGCTGCATCGACAGTTAACAACTCGAATCCAACTTGACATTATTAAGATTTGATATTAAAGTTTGAGATTAAAATAGTAAAAAAAAAAAAAATAGAAGGCAAAAATTTGAAAACTTCTAAGAGCAACTCTAACAGCGTCCCTATAATTTATGTATTATATGAAAGCAAAAGTCAAAGCTTTAACCTTTTTTTCTTCTCCAACTCCAATAGATTCCCTACTTTACAACAATCTCTAAAATCCTCATATTCTTCCTTAAAATTTTAGAGTTTGCTGTAAATATAGGGAATTTGGTTTTCTCTTTCCTCATTTTCCATAAAATAGAGATAGTTTTAGGGAATCTGTTGGAGCAAAATAGAGAAAATCAAAATATAAGGAATCTGTTGGAGTTGCTCTAAGCGCCCATCCAAATTTGATTGACTGATATACGTTATACGTGTATGGGCCTGCCCAGTGACTGCAAGATCTACAATTTAATTCCTCTTGTTGTCGAGGGATTGATCGAGCTCTTCGTCAAGGATTAGTTTCAATTTTAAAAGGTCCTTCGCCTTTTAGTTCTCTAGTTAAGGATATCCATTTGCGAGTTCCTCCACAACCAAACCCTTTCCAAGAATTTCAAATTTTATAAAAGACGTTTCCTTACCTCTCAGTGGACTACAAGCCTTAACAGTTCATTCTGTTGATCTTACCCTTTAAGTCGTGGTTGATGCTTTGATTAATTAAACAAAATTCGGGATTTCGGCAGGGGTCTTAAATGTACAGGGCTTTTGAAAATGGATTCGACCATTCATAAAAATGTATGCTATAGCAAGAAACTTTTCATTAGTTTAAACGTGGTTCACACAAATTGTTAGAGTCTATTCTCGATCATCGGATCTTTGATTAATTGATATTAATATTGTGTACCAATATGTGTCGAACAAGTATGGCTAAGATCAAACCTATTTCTCTAGCTCATTTGTTTTAGGAGAGTGAAATTCCAATCTTGAATTTCCTTTTTTACTATTTTAAAATTTATTTTCTTTAGCGATTTCAATCTAAAAATAAATAAATAAAGTACGAATTATAAAATTAAAAGTGTGAAAAATTTCATCTATCCAGTTTGTAACCAAGACCACAACACTATCTCATATTCTCGTGCAATAGGTTTTTGTTGCACTTATGTTCTATTTTGATAAAGGATTTTCACAAAATTATTTAGAAGCTATTTTGCATGGTAAAAATTTCTGTATATATTATTAAGAAGCTATTGCTAATTAAGCTGAGATAATGAAGAAAATTTTAAATATATTATTGATCCCTAAAAATAGAGCATAACAAAATGTGAACTGTCAGAAAGATGCTAACTAATCATGTTTTACAAGCAAAACTCTTACCAAGTAAATCTAATACGTGTTAGATTTATTCTTTACTCTTCTAGTTCTGAACATTGCATGCATGCATTCTGTCTCTTTATTAGTTCTACAGTACGTCCTTGAATTTAAACGCAAAGATAGGAAAGCTTGGAAGATGAATCATGATCTTTCCTCGATCTAGGGTTCAATGAGGAAAGTTTTTAGCCATCATTAAATCTCAAAGGTAGGATGGGAGAGATGAAGACATCATATTAGCTCCCGTATTGCGATGAAGTGGCACAGCAATTTCATCCCCTCCATGTTGTTCCTCAACACTATCCCAGCAAAAATGGAAGTTCGAACACGGTTGCTGTGGCCGGGAATGAACCACTGCATTCAAATCCTGATGACTCTGCAAGCACTCCATTGAAATATCACCTTCTTCATCAATGTTGCTACAAGCAGTTTCCACTTCAACCATGTTTGCATTAACGGTAGTAGTACTTCCTATGAGGGATGACATTAACAGATCTGCATCCATGTTCGTAAATGGTGCTGTAGAAGGAAGGGGTTGAACATTATGCTGATCCAAAATCCATGCCCCAAGATTGTTCGAGTTCACGTTGAGTGGGAAATGCTGATCTGCTTGTACATTGATGTTAATGTTGTTTGCACGAGTAGTACCCTCATCAAGTGAAGCAGCCTCAAACATATATAGGGGGTATGCAGACGGCCTTGCAATGAAAGTTTGATTCACAAAATGATCTTGGTTGTTTGGATTAAGACATGCCATTTGGGAATATTGATGATGATGATCAACAGATGTGGTCATTGGTGAAGAAGGCTTCTCTAGCCTCTTCTTTATCCATGAATTCCAGTAGTTCTTTATTTCATTGTCGGTTCTTCCTGGAAGACACTTTGCGATATGCGCCCATCTACAATTTAGTTTTGGGAACTAGATCATTTTATGACATGTTGGAAAAATACTAAGTTAATTTTAATCCAAGAATGAGAACTAATTTGGGTGCAATGCAATAACCACAAAGTAAAAGAACTATAGTACGACATAGGTTACGTTATTTGAAACTGAACCTGTTCCCTACAACCCTGTGAAGTCTAATAATCAATTTCTCCTCATCTGGTGTAAACCCTCCTCTTTTGATATCAGGTCTCAAGTAATTGAGCCATCTCAGTCTACAGCTCTTACCACACCTTTGTAGCCCTAAGAAAACATACGCAATCAAACCCTTGATCATTAGAAAAAAATAAAGCATACAAAGAAGTTTGTGTTTATGTGTTGTGTGTGTGCCACAGAGAGAGAGAGAGAGAGAGAGAGAGAGAGAGAGAGAGAGAGAGAGAGAGAGAGAGAGAGAGAGAGAGAGAGAGAGATACCAGCTTGCTCTGGGACTTTTCTCCAACAGCCATGGCCATGGGTAGTGATGTATCTCAACAGCTTTTCATCTTCCTCAGGGGACCAAAGGCCCCTCTTAACCTTTCGTTCTTTGCAGCAGTAGTGGTGACCCATTGTTAACTGCTCCTCTCCTCTTCTTTTTAAATTTGTTACTTCCCTGAGTTGATAAACTACAGAGTTTGCATGAGAACTTAAATATCAGACATGGCTCTGGCAAGAGCGTTAATTGGCTTCCTCTCTCACTGCCCATTTAAAAGTAAGAGAGACTGTGCAAATAAGTCGACTTCTCCGGAGCACCATCTAACCCTAAATTGACCTTCCATCAACTTTGACATATTTGATCTGAGTTTCTATTTGTTTATAACATCCTTCCTTCTAATTTTTTGGCATTCGATTTCATTTTCTCCTTTGCCCTACTCTAGCCTTATAGCTTCATTTAGTTTTATTTTGGAGTACTTTGAAACCAAAGTTTCTAAGCCCAATTCGTGTTAAAAATTAACTGCTTAATTTACTTTGAAACTTGTTTGTTGCTTCTTAATTTTTGTTGATCCGGTTATAAGATGTACGGAAAAATAAAACTATGTGTACCTTATTCTTTAACTAACTAAATCTTGAATAGGGGCTGTAGATACTAATATTACTAGCTTGACGGGTATAATGTGCATGTTAAGCATATAACATAGAGAGGTTCCACTATGTTATGCCATCTTCCCCTCCCTCTTCCCCCCCCCCCCCCCCCCCCCCCCCAAATCTGATGAAGACTTAACTTTGGGTGGTATTCATGAAAGTTTTCATTGATCCTAATGCAAACAAAGTTTGTTTCGGAAACGGAAAGCTTTATTTGTGGATGGAAGTTTGTTTCTTGATCAGTAGGGTTGTTGAGAGGTCTCCATATAATTAAAAACTGATAGAAATATATATCTATCTCTGGATAATTTGGAGTTTTTGACTTATAATATCTTCTTATTTCAATTTTTTTTTTCTCTTTTCCAAGTCATGGAAAGAAAAATTGGAAAGTTGCATTTTAAATTTACTAATTTAATTAGCAAATAGCTTATGGTTAAATTATCCCTGTATATTGGTGATCACAATTTTAACCTTTTGCCAGAATAGAGTAGTGTTTTTTTTTTCATTTTCAATGCATTATGATACTTAAACACGCAAACACAAAATATACTGTATATAATTGAATTCTTCATGCGTGATGATTTCTTTTAGGTACATTATCAGTACATTAATCTTGGTAAGTAGTTAGGCTAGCTCTCTTACAGTGATACACTAACTTTTTACAAAGAGCTTTACACGGCCAGAAAATTGCATGATGTTGGTCTATATCTCTATGAGGAGTTTGTTTATGGATGCACTGAGGCATTATTTTTTACTATTCTCATAAGATTAAATGGTTAAAATGTGTGGAAGGCTTTTTTTGTGTGGTATAATTAAGCAAAAGTTCGGATAGCGAGAGGAAGACTATTCTACACCTCCGCGTTAGGGTAAACCTACAACCTCAATCTTGAAGGACTGAGGTGGAACACATACCTGTCACCACAACCCCCATATATGAATTTTCGCAAGAGATTTACATATCATGTGACTCAACGCATGACTACTAGCAGCGGAGATCGAACTTGAATTGTAGTTCAACTATAAGCACACCTATCTGAACCAACCCACGTTAGTGGAAAAAAAAAACTATTTTATGCTCATACAGTACTAGCCACCCTTTAATTAGTATAATTAGCTTTAATTTTATACTTGATCTATAATCTCTCTCTCTCTCTCTAATCGGAGAGGAATTGACGGAACGTAGAAACAGGGGCACTGAGGAGACACTCGGTTTATAATGAAAATGAAATCCTTTAGTTCTGAACTTGTGATAATTATTATTCCGATCATGACTGTTGAACACCCAAACTTAATTAAGCTCAGTCTTACGTCCTCACTTGTAATACATTTGGATTAAACAACTATTCCAGTCCTTGGCGTCAGCTCTTTCTTTATTATATATCATTATTTCTGGTAGAATCCACAATCCTCGCTTCACGTAATTAGTGAATTCAAATACTGCAATTAGCTAAACGGTTTGGACTGGTGGATTCCCATGCGTCTAAGAGTCGATTCGTCATCTATATGAGGTCTTGAAAGATAGGGTGTTCGGTTCTCTCCGTATTTCTTGCAAATATAATTGCCTGAAAGTACCAGGCACACTCATGCATAACTCTCACTTAGCTAGTCTTGTTTAATATATATAGCAGTTGAAAGTCTAGAAATGTTTGTTTTCAACTTTTAACCTAGAATAGAAGAAGGGATTTCAAACACGGTTTCAGGAAGACAGTACTACAGTACGCTTGCGATATAATATTAGTTACCGGTTAATAAATACATATGGTTAGAACGTAACTCTAGTATTTCTTTGTATGGTGTTCTGAATTAACATTTTGGATATGACTAGATAAGCTATATATAGCGAGGGAAAGCGCGCCAAAGGGATCTGTTCGTTGATGCAATTAATTATCTTCTATACCCTATGAAAATTGAAATATGATTAGTATATATCGGGGACTTTTGCTTGAATGGTTAGTAAGACAAGACTTTGAAAGTAAAGTAAACATCGATCATCTTTGGAATTTAAGCAAAGTGCTAGTTTATCTTAACTTTCCAACAAACATTGTTTTCTCGCCGAAACGTGTGGCATCCCATAGTCAAATTAGTTAAGGGACCATTAGTTTCTAGGAAGGCCTAATGAACTTGAAAAACCATCAAAGCCCATCTAGCTCAAAGCGTACGGGGCTTACGGTGCATAGGGTCTAAATCAGTTTGATTTTTGATAGATTCTTGGGTATGAGTTTTCTCGTAAGCCATTCAAACATTAGAATTTTTTTCCTTGTTCCAAAACTGCCATTGCTTTTTAAAAGTACAATACCAAAAAGACCCCCCTGATGGGGGTTAATTGGTCAGCCCTATATCCACGTGGTGCGGGTGCCTCACCCGAGTCTCTCTCTTTTTATTTTTCGCTTGTTGGAGACTTCAAGCATGTGTCTTCCAAAAGAAACGAGTTGATCTTAATTTTACTCTTGCTACAAAGCTTGCTATAAAAAATGAGCCAAGCTTGATATTTGATAGATATATTCGGCTTGTAAAAGCTCATGTGGGAAGCTCGTAAATATTTACAATGAACACTATTTTGATTAAAATTGTTTAACTCTCTAATTAATGACAGAAAATAAGAACTAAGTGATAAAAGACTATGAAAAACCATTCTAGCCGAGTTAAGTTTGAGCTTGAAACACTAAATTGAGTTTGAACGCCGTAAAAACTTTCCCCGCTCAGACTCCTAGGGTTCGATCGGCTAGCAAGGAGTCTCGGATACCTACATATGTCACTCTCTCCAGGAGAGAGCGATAGTTCCGTTGTCCCTGTGAAAGGTGTGAAAGCATATGAATATATATATATATATATATATATATATATGTGGGATTTAATGTTTAATTTCACAGAGTTCTATTTCAGAGTTGACTAACGCATGAATTCTACAAATGGCATTCTTAATCATTTGGCACTTGCGCAACTATGTTTATCATTGGCCCGTCTCAGCCTACGAAATCAATGACCATTCAAACCATTTTCTGTTTATTAATTAATAGATTGCCGTTCATGCTAGAACAGTAGAATTAGGGTTTCAAATCAAAGAAAAATCAAATTTTTAATTTAGTCTACTTCTAAATTATGTCTCAGAGCTTGACTAAAAAATAAGTTACCTATTAAAAAGATAATTGAAAAATAAGTTACATATTAAAAAGATAACTAAAAAATAAGTTATTATGATGCGTAACTTTTTAAGTAACTTCACCAATCTCATAATCTGCAAGACATTTTATTAATTTGAATTTACGAAATCTGATCTTTTCATTATGCATTGTAAACATCATGAAAGACCGAGCATTCGATTATATGCTAGGTAGGTGTTGTGACATGGAGACTTCGACATCCATATATCAGATTATACAAAGCCATTAGAACTGTGTAATGTGCTTGACCATACGCTAACCGCTAATCAATCCAAACATCCGATTTAAACAGGACAATAAAATATTTTAGGCGGCTAATGTCGTTTTATGGCAAGTTGCAGGTTGTGTCGGTGGGGGGAATCTCCGACTAAGAGCAAGTGCACCCGTAGTCAAGAAAAGGCAAAGTCGAGAAGTCAAGAATTCGACCAGTCAAGTTACTATTCACTACCACTGGACATGGGTTTACACCCGTTGTTTTTCTTGCCCGGTCAACACTGTTCACCTTTCAATGTTCACCTTTCACTGTTCACCTTTCACCTTTAAAAAATAAAATATATTTAATGATAATAATGAATTTTTATGGATAATTAATGTCATAATTATGCAATTTACTTTTTTCAAAAATATTTTTCGGTGGACAAATTATGAGCCACTCAGTTTATCTTGAAATGAGTGAAAGCACAACGGACAAATTATGAGCCAGCGACAATTTATCTTGAAGTGAGTGAAGGCAACGGACAAATTTCCTTGAAATGAGTGAAGGCACAACCGACAATTTGGCAACGGACCAGATTCATTTGCATACTATTTAATCTAACGGTTATTGTTGATGTAATCTTATCTAAAATTTTGGATCAGATTACGTCGAACCAGGAGTGGACACATGTCCTCGAAGTATGATCACGTTTTATGTGAAAATTGTAAATAAATTGAGCAAGAGGCAGCACACCATTCCTCACAAGCTGATATTCACAAATCTCATTCGTTTTCATATTCTCCAGATCCAACACATTTCCTCTCCTTCCCTCACTTCAATGAAGAGATTGTTGGCTAAGTATCGAAAATCTCGAGATGAAGATCTTGAAGAGTTGTGTACGACTAATGCTCTTGTGGTAGCAGCAGTCGCTGAAGCTGAAGCTTCCTCCGGATCACGACGACGGGGTTCTCAACCGGGGCGTGCACCGAATGAGGAGCGATTTAGGGAATCAAGAGGGAAAAATATGATGGAAGATTACTTTGTGGAGCGTCCAGTTTTCAGTGAAGAGATATTCCGGACAAGGTACAGGATGAGTCACAATGTGTTCAACCGCATCTCCAGTGACCTTTGTCGCTCTGACCCGTACTTTGTCCAGAAATCAGATGCTGCAGGCAAAGTCGGACTACTTCCCCAGCAGAAGCTGACATGTTCCTTAAGAATGCTTGCTTATGGTGCCGGGGCAGATCAATGTGCTGAGTATTGTTGGATGGCGAAAACTACCTCCATTGCGGCTCTGAAACGATTTACAAGAGGAATCGTTTCTCTGTACTCGGCAGAATACCTCCGGGCTCCTAATCCGGCCGACCTCAGAAGACTTCTCGCCAAAGCTGAGAGAAGAGGCTTTCCTGGGATGATTGGAAGTATCGACTGCATGCACTGGCAATGGAAGAATTGCCCAACAGGTTGGGCTGGAGAATACAGCGGTCGAAAATGTGTGCCCACTATCATCCTCGAAGCAGTCGCTTCTTATGACACATGGATATGGCATTCCTTTTTTGGAATGCCTGGATCATGCAATGACCTCAACGTGCTTGCTAAGTCCCCGTTGTTTGACGAGCTGACTGCTGGTCGAGCCCCTGAAATCCAATTTCAAGTGAATAACAGGATTCACAATTTAGGCTACTATCTCGCTGATGGTATCTATCCGCAATTGGCAACTTTGGTGAAATCAATTCCAAGGCCTACACGACCCAAGGATCTGAAGTTTTCCCAGGCTCAAGAGGGGTACAGGAAGGATGTGGAGAGATGTTTCGGCATTTTACAGACGCGCTTTAGTATTGTTCGAGGAGCGGCTCGTGGCTGGGAAAGAGAAGACCTTCGATACATCATGCTGACTTGTATTATATTACACAATATGATAATCGAGGATGAAAGACCAGATGACAGCGATGAGGATTTGGAGTCTGATGAAGAAGAGGATAACAATATGAGGCCCAGGTTGGCCCAGGTTTGGGAAGGACCCACTGGTGATGACTTCGATCCTGTTGGTAGAGATGGTTATTACTTCAACGGATTCATGGATCGATACGATGCCATTAGAAGTGCAAACAGTCACTCAAACCTTCAAGAAGATCTGATAGAGCATTTCTGGAACCTTCAAGGCAACATGGAGATCTAGATCATAAATGAAAATTGGTGTGCTTTTAATGTGGGCAATGTCTATGTTTTTTATATCAATGTGATTTGAATTTGCCATGTATTATGTTTATTATGTGCTATGATTTTGAATATAAGGTGTGTGCTTTAATACGTGGAATTTCGAAATACAACTTTTATTTCATTAAATTGTCGCTTACATAAATGAAAAACTAGGAAAAAGTACAATACAATTACAAACATGCATAATTACCTAATTATTCAAATCATAATCCTCATCCTCTCTAGAAATCCAATTTGTGTTTGAAGGCTCATCATTAGGGTTAGGGTTGGTGGAATCACCCGGAGAGAAAGGTGAAAATTATGGTTGTGTAGGATATCTCCCGGGGTAAGGTGGTTGCGGATAGTATCCACCGGGGTAAGGGGGTTGTGAGAATCCACCGGGGTAAGGGGATTGTGAGAATCCACCGGGGTAAGAGGGTTGTGGGAATCCACCGGTTAAGGGAGGTTGTGGGAATGGATCGGGGCAAGGGGGTTGTGGGTATGCACCGGGGTAAGGAGGTTGTGGGTATGCACCGGGGTAAGGAGGTTGTGGGTATGCACCACCAAAATTGGGTTGCGGATAGTATCCACCCATAGAAGGTGGCGTCTGCTCACCAAGATCTTCTTTGTCTGTAATCTTCTTTTGTTTTCTTGACCAATAACGCTTTTTATTTGGCGTCATTTTACTTGTATCCATCTCCATAATACGCTCTTCCCTCTCTTTAATTCGATCTTGCCTTTCTTGAAATAGGAGTTGCTCTTTTCGCATTTCGATTTACAAGAGGATACATGCTCTTTTCTCTTCCTCTTGGAGACTTCGAGCGAATTCGTCATCGAGTTTTTTCTTGCCCTTGGTTGCCTCTATTTGGTTGTTCGCTATACTCTCGAGACTGCTTGACAAAGGACTTTGATCTTTCGCTGCCTTCTTTCCTTTCCGTATTGCTTCTTTTGCAGCCTTCCTTCCTTGAGGCCTCACATTAGGATCTGCAGTTTCACCTGCAATTACCTCATCTACATCCATCTCCAAGTGGATGGGAGAATTTCCAGGACTTGGTTGTGTGCGCATATGTTGATTTCTTTCATTTGATGTTCCTCCTGATGTATGGCTAGGGATGTCTTTAAATTGTGCAAAGCCCTCCACAACAGCGTAACTATTAAAACTCTGAAAATTGTGTTTTTTTTTCTTTCCCTTTCTCTTCATCCCGGCATGCCACAATTTATGTGCTTCCTCCAGCTATATAATTAAAAAATAAAATAAAAAAAACAATTACTACAATTAAAACGATATTATAATTACAACATTATTTATTTACTAATAAATTTAATTATAACGAAAAACAATTACTACAATTAAAACGATATTATAATTACAACATTATTTATCAACTAATTATTTTAATTATAACGAAAAACAATTACTACAATTAAAACGATATTATAATTACTACATTATTTATCAACTAATTATTTTAATTATAACGAAAAACAATTACTACAATTAAAACGATATTATAATTACTACATTATTTATCAACTAATTATTTTAATTATAACGAAAAACAATTACTACAATTAAAACGATATTATAATTACTACATTATTTATCAACCAATTATTTTAATTATAACGAAAAACAATTACTACAATTAAAACGATATTATAATTACTACATTATTTATCAAGACATATTTTACTATAATGTATCAACAAATTAAATGATTTATCAACTAGTACATACCTCATCAACCGCATTCGAACCGCTCTTGTACCAATTTTTCGCTTGCCTTCATGCACAATGTCACTCAAAGAGTTCAATCTTCAAAATTTTCCACCTTCCCTGCAAAGAGGAAGCTGATCGGCTCCAGGGCCAATTTGCTACAAAGTGTCGCTTCACGCGCCTCCATAGGTCTTTTTTTTCCTGATTTGTGCCCACACCCGGATCTTGGCTTACAACTTTCCAAGACTTGCACAATTGAACATCTTCCTCATCCGTCCATCTCCTTTTGTCTTGGGTATTATCATATTCACTTTGATTTCCCGCTTGTTCGGCCACTGGACGTGTGTTTCCCCTTTCTTCGGCCATATTGGATATAAATAAATTTAGAAAATGAGAGCTATATGAAGAGGAGGAAGCACAAAATTGGGTTAGTATGAAAGATAATTTTTTGGGTGTGAGATGTAAAATAAATGGTAGGTATTTATAGAGAAATATTTAGAATTTTTTAAAATTAAGTTTGTTACCGTTTCTTAACGTTACAAATATATATATACATGTTAATTGTAAGCCGTAGGATTGCAACTTTGATTGAAATGAATGGCTGGGATTGCTTGACCGTTAGGCCCGGAATTCAAAACCCACCAACGGGAAGAATCCACGTGGCATGCCGGCCCCCTTTCTCTGTCGCTACGCGACAAGCGTGTGGTTCACTTTCTGTCCTTTGCGGCACCACGAGTCGATGCCCAGTCGTCCACTCCCGCCCAAGGCGCGTCGAGCATTGCTGACCTCCTCATCACGTCAGCCACGATCAGGTTGGGCTTAGCTGGCATCTGGGCTTGGTCTGTCATGAAAATAGTCATGGACTTGACTATTTTTTGGCTGTAGTCAAGAAAGGGTGGGTTTTGCCCAATCAAAAAACCAACGGTGGAAGTAGCAAAATCCATCTCAAGGTCACCACATCAGATTTTTCTTGACTATGACCATGACTATAACCTCCGGTGGACTTGCCCTAATTAATCCTTAATTGTATTCATGGGTCAATTGTTGACCAATGACCATTCTTAAATGTTCCTCTGCTTGTTAATGATCTGTTTAGCACATTTAGATCTCTTCCCTCTTTTATTTTTTTGAAGTGTACTGGGTGGACTAAATCTAAAATCCCTCTTTGGTTATCACCACAATTATCGATCCAATGCCATTGCCATGATCTGGATGAAGAAGAAGAAGATAAGGAGGAAAGCCTCCTACAAACCCTAATATCTTTTATATATCCAAAATCTATGATCCATCAATTATTTATTCAATTTTTTTTTCATAACCTAGTGCTTTGAGGCCGGTTTGTTTGTTTATTTTTTCCACATCTAGTAGTAGCCAGCCAATTGTCCTGATTGCTTGGCAAAGCCATTCATGCATGCACAGCTTTGGAAAATATTCCATCATCTAATTTGGTCTTATTTTCTTTAAACATTCTGTTCTCTCCTCTTACCATTTCGTTTTTCTTTTCAATCAATTCAAGAATAACCCATCAAACTCAGAGCGAAATCAAAGAGTTTATTGACACTAGGGCATTTTATTCGGCCTCCCTAGGCAAGGAAAAAAACAAGTACTCATCTCTAAAGAAAATATCAACAAGTTAAGGCGACAGGAAATTAAAAATGCAATTCTTAACCGTCATCAGCATTCTCATCTTACTATACCAATCAACGCGTCAGCACATCAAATTAAACCATAGTTATACTTTAATTACATTCACACTTATTTTAACTTAATTATAGTTAATAATATGCATACCGCACCACGGATGACACTCGGCATAAGCCTCATATGTCGTATGATATTACACAAATCCGATGCTGACCCAGCTCGTATAAAATACTTCACCTTTTCACCCCTTTGGCGATTCTCTAATCTCTACAAACTTCTGCACGACCTAAATCTACTCCCTCCTTTCTTCTAATCATGGGGTGGGTTATTGACAAGTCAATTATATCCATAATCCATGCTTATAAAGAGCAAGTCCATCCGTTGAGGTTGGTTGGTCAAGACTATTAATTACCTTTTGTATTTTATTTTCACATTTTTTTTCTTGACCAGTCAGATATTCTTCACAAAAAATCACTTTAGGTCATTTTCTTGATCTGCCAACTGACATTTGATGACTTTTTATGAATAGTATCTGACTGGTTAAGAAAAATGATGGAAATGAAAGATAAAAAGTAGTGAATAGGCTTAACTAGCAAAATTCAACCGGTAGACTTGCTCTTTATAAGCATGGATTACAGATATAATTGACTTAGCAATAACCCACCCCCATGATTAGAAGAAAGGAGGGAGTATATTTAGGTCGTGCAGTAGTATTGTAGAGATTAGAGAATCGCGAAAGGGGTGAAAGGACAAAAGAAAAGCGAAGAGAAGAGTGGTGGGAGGGACATGAACCGGTCAAGGTAATTAAGCTTTTGACCTTTTCCTTGAATTTTGGGGGTTTTGACATTCGGACCAGACGGTGACTGTCTTTATCCGTCACGGGGATACACGCGTACACTGCTGCAATGAATTGGCTTCTAACTTTGCTGATTCAGCCACTCCACTCCCTCTAGATGTATAAACCATCCCACACTCTTGCCTTGCTCTAGGTGTAAATCTCGAAACTGCCATTGTTTGTGGAAGTGTGTCTCTGGCCTGGTAATTCCGTTTCGTTATCGATCGATCTACAAACTCTTATATGTCTTGAGCTTCATAACTCAATGAAATGACTCGACACCAAGTCCATGCTCTGCTTGTTAGTAGTATCTTCAGAGGGTATCAAAATACGAGATACCTTAATGTGAAAGTTATTTTTAGGAGTTAGGCTTACGTGGGCTAATATTATTAGATATTTGATTCATTAGCAAAAAGTTTTTGGCCAACTAGATAGAGTATTTCTCATGAACATCGTCACATGAAGTTCAAGCCTCAGGTAGAGTATCCAAATATGACTAAAGCAAAGAGAAAAAAATGTGGGCTAATATTATTAGATATTTGATTCATTAGCAAAAAGTTTGTAGCCAACTAGATAGAGTATTTCTCATGAACAACGTCACATGAAGTTCAACCCTCAAATAGAGTATCCAAACACGACTAAAGCAAAGCATTTTTTTTTCTTTCTTTTTATGCTAAAAACTCTCATATTGATGCTTTATATATAAAGTTTGGTTATGAATCTAGCCTAGTTGAAACGTTTTTAAAGATAAATCATTGAGATAAATTGTTGGGAGCAAAACATATAAACATCTTCATATTACTAACATAAAGAGTTACAACCCGTTTACATTTACTTTATCGTGAGTAATCAACATAGTACAAACTACAAAGATTTCGTTACCAGTTTTGCCATTCCACACAATTTATTAAGACCATAAAAAAATAAAACATCCGTCTCCTATGCAACAAAAGCTAAACTCATTAAAAATTAGGTTATTTCCATGTCTATAAACAAGAAATATGATTGCTTGAATATGAAAGCAAACTTCAATGAAACACACACTTAACTCCAAACCTAAGTCGATTATGACTTTATAAGTACCGATGTGATTTGTTTCATAGGAAATATTTTTAGATTTATACATCTTGCTCGTAATTACAGGAGCCAGCAAAGGGCAGTCCTGGAAACACAAGCCCCTAGTCAGCGTCCACAAAAAGGAATAAGAAACGGTCTCGTTCCCGACCAAGCCATGACCCCTTCAATTCGCTCCCATATATAACCGCCAAACCAACCGACTCTTTCTTTCATTCCACACCTCTCCTTTTTCTTCCGTTTCACCTCTCTCCCTCCCCCAAAACATCCCAATCCTTTCAATCTCAGGACACTTGCCTGAAAACAATCAACCACAAAATGGGTGCAACTGATAACCAGAACTCCTTCCTCAACAGGATCAGCATCCGACGAAACCAGGTGGTGTCCATGGAAGGTAACCACGACCAGGAGCTCGAAGACCTCGAACACTTCCAGAAACACGTCGCCGATCGTTTCCTCGACCTTTTATCTCCTTCCGAAGACTGCCCCTCCGAGCCGTTTCTGTCCATTGCCTGGATACGGAAGCTTCTAGACGTGTTTCTCTGCTGCGAGGCCGAGTTCAAGGCCGTCGTGCTCATGGGCCGCGACCCCACCCAGATCACCAAGCCTCCGCTGGACCGGTTGGTCCCGGAGTTTCTTGACCGAGTTGTGAAAGCTTTGGATATCTGCAATGCTGTTTCCAGCGGGGTTGAATCGGTCAGACATTTCCAGAAGCTGGCCGAGATTGCGGTTTCAGCTCTGGAGCAGAAGCCGATCGGCGACGGGCAGGTCCGGCGAGCCAAGAAGGCTTTGAATTCACTGGTCACGGCCATGGCGATTGAGGACAAAGAAGGCCAGACTACTAAGGCCACGGAGAGGACGTGGTCGTTTGGGCGGAGGACCGGAGTCTCGGCGCCGAATAAGGACCGGGCCGCCGGTCATTTCCGGGCATTGTCTTGGGGCATGGCAAAGGGGTGGTCGTCGGCGAAGCAGATTCAGGCTATGTCGATGAACCTGGTGGCTCCGAGAGGGAATGAGACGTCGAGTTTGGTGCAGCCGGTGTATATTATGAGCACGATTATGCTGTTTGTGATGTGGATATTGGTGACGGCTGTGCCGTGCCAGGAGAGGACGGGGCTGATGACGCATTTTCAGGTGCCGAGGAACTTGGTGTGGGCGCAGTCGTTGATTGGTTTGCAGGACAAGATAGCGGAGGAGTGGAAGAAGAAGGAGAAGAAATGCGCGGCGGGGCTGTTGGAGGAGCTGCAGAAGATGGAGAAATTGGGGCAGTCTCTGATCGAGTTTGCGGATAATTTTCAGTTCCCGGCGGAGGCGGAGAGGCTGGAGGATGTGGCAGGGCAGGTGGCGGAGCTGGCGGAGATTTGTAAGAGGATGGAGGAAGGGTTGGTGCCTCTGCAGCAGCAGATAAGGGAACTGTTCCACAGGGCAGTGAGGAGCAGGACGGAGGTGCTTGAGGTTTTGGACCAGGGTGGTAAAGGTACTCCACCCATGATGTGAAATTGGATTTGATTGAACGAACATGGTGGTTGGAGTTTTTTGATGCTGCAAAATGTGGATTAGTATAGTTATAGAAGAAGGGTTTGGTTTTGGGTAGGATTGAGTATATATAGCTCTAAGAGCTTCAGCTGCTGATCAAGAAGATTGAGCTGAAGTAGTAATGCTTTGCTCATCTACTCTGTTATTTTTTTGTTTTTTTTGGGTGTTAAATTATTTCAGTACAGAAACTCTAACTGGAAGAGGACATGTACATATACCCAATTAAGTTGGCGTTTTCTCTTTTTTGTTGAGTTTTTGAAATCAGAGAATCACTTGTTCTTCAATTTCTCTTTGTTCCTTTCTTCTGTGTCATGTACAGGCTAGGGTGTTCTAAGCATTCGTTGATATGAATTCAAAAGTTCAGTAGGGTTCCATGTATCTCAGATTGTTTGTGTTCAGTTAGCACCAGCTGCTTCTGATTGGCTTTCATCTATTCATTGTTAAAGTGTTAAAGATAAGATGCATAAAAGTTTAACTACCAACCGAAAGTCAAAAAGGTTACAACCGCAAATTGGGGCATAGATAGCTTTAATGATGGAATTAGTGGCATTCATGCATGCCACTTTATTTCACCGGAGCAATCCGGCCCACCAACTAGCTAGGTTTTATTTGTTTAATCGGTAGATCCTAAGCTTTTCCTACTATAAGCAGTTTTAAAGCGGGCAAAAAAAAAAAAGATATAATAAGGTACCACTGTCATTTGATAATCTCCATTTTGTATGTGAAAAACCCTGGGCGCTCTCTCTAGCCCCACCAAACCTTAGCAAACCCTAGATGCCAGCCCGGCCTCCGGTGTTGGTACTGTGCTCTAGCAGTGATTTTCCTGTCATCATGTCCACCATCGACTCAGTAAGCAAGAGTTTTGCTACCTCGCTTGCCATTGCAAGCAATGAGGTTGTGGACATCTCTCGCATGTTTGAGGGAGAAGCGCGCCGCAACTCCCAGTCCTGTCTTCTTGCTTGGCCCTTGGCAATGAAGCCGACCTCAGCTGTGGACCTGTAGCGACACTTTCGTTGGATTTGGGTACTGAAACAAAGTTTCAGTGTTCAACAATGTGCACCAGATCGCATTATGTTTTCTTTTGATCTCTGGGGTGACCGAAATAAGGTCTTAATGGGGGGACCTTGGAGCTTCGGCCGCACGCTGATGGTTGTACAAACCTATGATGGAGTTTCTCCGATGCAGTCTGTACTAAAGCATGACCTTTTCTATTGGGTGCGCATCTCCAATATGCACCTAGGTATGAAGAAAAGGAAATGATTGCTGATGTAGCCACTATGGTTGGAAAATTCTTGGATTTGGACCGAAGACTGTTTGATGCAACAAGAGAAATTAGGGTTCATGTGTCTCACCCTATCTTGAAACCATTTTTTTCTAAAAAAAAAAAAAAAACCCCTAAAGTTTGCATAGGGGGTGGAACAAGAAGTCTGTTTTTTTTTTTTTTTTAAAGTTGGTAGGCATATGCAACACTACCTGTAATCGTGTGTTTCATGAAAATGGGGCATGTGATGTCATCTCTCCTCTTTTGGCAGAGAAGATGGTTGAAAACCCCATGACTCGGAAGCGAGACCTAACTGGACCTTTCTTGGGATTGAATGTCAATAGTTCAAGGATGATATTTTCCATTTTCAAGGCATTACTACACCTATACTGCCTTCTGTGGGACGAGCTCTCTTTGGCGGACCTGAATCAAGCAAGTCACGCCACCCTGTGGTTATTCGAAGCGCAGAAGATAAACAGGTCAGTGAAGATAATGCTTTAGCCCTTGTACCAGCTGATACAAGCTCCAAGCGGGAGAGGTCTTTTCCCTCCCCAAAAAAGCTCAAATTCTTAATGTCGGACTTGGTGAAGGGAAAACTAGCCCAATAGCTCCTACAAAGAAGGTGAAACTGCCAGAGTTTCCCACTAAGTTCAGTGCAAAATCCTTGGGTCTTATTGAGACTCTCGGGAGGAATGTTGGTGCCCTCTGAGGTCATGCTGCCAAAGCCTACACTTGAGATGCCGACTGCAAAAAAAGAAGAAAGGTAGACCTTTGGGATCCAAAAACAAAAACCCTAAGTCGAATAAGGTATATGCTGAAGAGGTCTTGACAGTCCTGTACTTAGGCAAACCTCCTAGCCCTAGTGTGAAGGGCAAAGAAAAAATCTAGATAGGTATGGTAGGGGCCTATAATCTATGTCTCCATTTTATCCATAGTTTATATGCTCACTTTAAATAAGTGAGCGATTAGTTCGAATATAGGTGGTCTATCTCTATGTATCAGAGTAGTTTACTATAACTTCTTGATCTGTCTAGTTGAAGGCAGCAGAAAGATATGTAACGGTCATTTAACATGCTTAAATGAAATCCACTTTTCCCTTCAACAAAAGCGGGCAAAAAAGTAGTTTTATATTGTTCTGAAATATTAAGACTTCAGAGTCGTGAATCGTTTTTTTTTTTTAATAAGCAGAGGAGTATTCTTGACGGTTCATTCCCTATTGAATTTTATTCCGAAAAAAAAAAAAGTACAAAAGAGAAGAGGGACATAAAACCAAAACTCCTCATAGTCACTGGTTTGTAATGTGCTCTACACAATAAACTAGGGGGATTTTTCAGAGTCATGAATCGTTAAATTAGTTACTGTTTATAATGTGCTCTGCACAATAAACTAATTGATTCAATGACTCTTAACTCAAAAATTTCAATACTTGAAAGTAAGTGGCGAATAACTTGGAATATATCCCAAATTGGGGGTAGTACGTGACTATGTGGAGCACACATAAGATATATGAGGCAATTAGGCCCTAGCCTCATGTCATGATGGCTCTTATCACATTTCTTATATGAATGATATGATCCACCTACTCTGTCTTTTGATTCATCATCAAAGCTACCATACTTTGATATGTTAATCTTCTCCGGATAAAAAAAAAACAAAATGTTATATCTCACAATCACATAAAGAATTTTGCTTGTAAGAGTTTAACTCGTTTATTTTCCATTGCTTACTTTTTATTATTATTATTATTATTATTATTATTATTATTATTATTATTATTATTATTATTATTATTATTATTATTATATATATATATAAATATATATTAACTTTATGAATCTCATTTTGCAACGAAAATCACTTAGAGATAGTGTTACCAACTTAACATACAACTTTATGAAACAACTTTTTTAATCCTTTTTGTCGGTCTAACTCATGGTCTTTTAACGAGAAGAAAGCAGCAATGTATCAATACTTTTGCAGAAAGCACATAGCTTATGGCCTCAAAAAATGTATTTTGTTAGATTTTTCAATGTAGCAGTATTTTTGTTAAGAAGTAAATACTATAATCTAAAATAATAGCAAACGACGGCGTCTTGAGAATATAAATAGAAAGCATTCTAAATTGAAATTTAATGTAAGCGCACTAAAGTGTTTCCGGTTTTAATCGTTTTCTTACCAATCTTTTCAAAATTTCTGGCTTCGCCTCTCCTCTCCTCTTTTTCATATTTTTTTTGGCTTTAAGAAAAAGAAAATACAAGAAACGACACCCTTTAAAAAAAACAAAAAAAATAAAAACCAAGAAACTGTTATAAACTAGAGAATAAGAGAGATAGAAGAGAGAAACGGAATATGAAGGAGGTAGAAGTGTGTATTATTCATTCCATGGACCCCTTTATATAGGAGTTGGGTTGACATCATAAGGACATGAAAGATGAGAATTAATGTGGACAGCCACATATTTATAATATTTACAACACTCCCCATTGGATGTCCACCACTAAATGATATGGTGTTGGACGCGCTTAATGTTGCCTCATCAAAAATCTTGCCAAGTAACAAAAACCCAGTGGGATAAAAACAACCCTAGTCGAAGGAGAAAAAGAGTGCAACTGGCATATGTCCTAGGTAGCATAATTTTGAATGATTCCCCTGATGAGAATCTCCCCCTGATTGTTACAAGCTTCAATCATGTATATAATAAAATACATGCACCATATATGTTAGATATGGTGTGTCAATCACATATGTGAGACTATGTATGCTTTCCATAAAGGAGACTCATCATGAATTGTAATTCCTGCAAAGGTTAGGATAATATCAATAAAACTATGATATTCTTAATGAATCTTACCTGACATGATAAGAGTAGAACCAATTTCATATGCTCAAATTATAGATAAAGATATTAGTTAAAGAATAACAATATAAAAGAACAACAACTGATACATTTACCTTTGTCCGAGCATGGCAATTTAAGTATGGCGTACTTAGCCATAAATCAATTTGTGTAATTGATAATTTCATATAAGCTCAATATAAGCTCTGTATAAATTCATAACTTCGCAAAAGTTAGAATATGTTGTAACATTGTGAGCATGATTCGAATTCGAATTTTTAGTCTTGTCATAGTACTCATTAAGACAATAAGTCACTTTGACTATAATTGCATGAGTATGTATGAGCTTTAGACTTTTGATTCCATGAGTGAGCTTTAAGCTCATTCATTCATGGACTTGCCTTTGGCAATATGAATAGGTCAAGGATTTGATTAAGCAATACGCTTATAATGACACATTTGAGGATTTGGTATAAGCCTCTCGTCAGTATAACAGCTATATGTAACACTATACTTATAGAAAAGTTGTCGCTTAGAGAAGAATGATAATCCCATGTCTATATAAAGAGACTTGTGTCATAATGATTTTAATTCACTAGAATGAACACTCTCTTGTATTTTAGGGGTTATAAAGTCCAAACATATCATCACGTTTACAATATTCAAATTTATTGGAGTTGACTCTTTCTAATTTGGCCAATAGTATAATTTGTCGACACAATGAAACGTGTTAGTATACAGCCCTTGATGATATTTAGTAGCTACTACAGATGAGATATCATCAATGATCATCAATTAGAGATCTATCACACATTCAAAATATATGCATGCATTAGCTATAGAAAGCTTATTCATATCAGGTACCCATGCCTCTTTTAGCAATTGTTGTCTCTCAAGGACAAATTAATTCAAGAATGTGGATATTTGTATAACCTCATGAAGAATGTTATATGGCTTGTATAATCTTCTCTTATAAGGATCTTGAAGCATTGGACTTGGTGGATATATTCCACACAAATTCATACCGTTATAATAACGTTTCCTCCCCTAACGGTGGAAAAACTATCTAGTTTGACCATTTGCAAAATATGCATGCAAAAAATTGGATTTATGATATCCACTGGGGATAGCTAAACCAAATTTTAGGTCAAAAAGATAATGAATTGAGATTTTTTCTCAAAATTAAAATGAGACATGGTGGATAGATATTGCACACCAATTCATGTCGTTTTTTTATAAACGATATTGCTCCCCCTAATGGTGACAGAATTGTCCCATTAAAGTGACAACTCACAAATATGCAATAAATTATAATTTTCGTGTTAGGAAGGTTTGCAATTGTTGTTGTATTATACAACAATATAGAGTATGTATGTAGATGAGTCTACATGACATAGTAATGACACATTAGTCATGCTAAAATGAATTTATTTGGCTCAATGAAAATTTTTAGTTCATGATATGGTATACAATAGTATACTTATAGTTGTTTAATACAACATAAGTTAGGTGAAAATTTCATCACCAATATATGCAATGGTATTCCATATAGGTAACATAATACAAGCTCAGTTGGAGCCATCAATCAAGATCTGCAGTTCTTGAAATGATTGTTACCTTAGCTTTCTGAAGCATCAATTGTGAAAAATTATCAACAATTACAATGGATCATGTCCATAGTTGCATTATATGCATGCAAGACAAGTATGTTTGTCATTATGTTTATCATGAACATTTATAGTTCAAATTGAATTTATTAATAAACACATGGTTCATATTATTGTTTGGCAATGAGAACAAATACCAAAATGATATACTTGAATTTCAATTTTAGGACAGTGGTCTATATGGGTATAAACGTATACTCCAATAAATAATAGATTTAGGGATCATAGCCCTCATACTCAAAACATTTGGTTTGAGTCTTCACAATTAGAAGCATGTTCTAAAAGTTGAGTGAAACAAATGTTCACATGTGCTCATAAAAAGAGTGGACAAAAGGTCCTGATATAATTAGAGATCGAGAAACAAGATGATTTGATTCATTTGATTGTATAACAATTAGTGGAGGAATTTTAAGTCCTCATATAATTGGATCAAGAAACATGTAGTTTCGATCTCATTATAAATTGACAATTTGATATCAAATTATCAGATAAAATAATAAGAGAAGATCAAATTGAAATAGTCAAACCCATGAAAATACATACCTCTATTATGTTGGAAACATAATTGATATTGTTGATACCAATTCATAAGTACCATATGCCAAAATAGAGAAATACTCATTTAGAGTCAATAATTGATACATGCATTAATATAACATTAGAACAAAACAATCAAATATTTGTTGTAGTCTAGGTTAGAAAATTTGGTTCTCATCCAAAAAGACCTGGGTTACAAAAACGTTTGTCAGGCCAAAATAATCTAAACAAATAAATCGTAATAAAGATAATTAATGTAATTAACCTTAATGAACATAATTCATGATGAAATGTTCAACATTATTCATAATAAAATTTAGTTAAACTTCATTAAAAGGAAAATCAAATAAGAGAAAAACAAATAAAAGTGACCAAATACAACAAAGATAGATAAAACTTAAAAAATGCCTAAATATAGGCTTAAAATTAATCGGTGCTAAGAACACCGCTGCTAATCATGTAGTCAACATGTAATTGCTATATTCACCGACATGTCCTCCACATAATTTTAGTTGAGAGGTATAATGCACAACGAAATTGAAATCAGTGATAGAGTTGAAGTTCTGAATGTGTCACGCCCCGAATTTCGAATAATAAATTCAAATCTGAAACATGAATACAACTAAACAAATAACGCCATGCATTTTTTTCTCAAAACCAACATCTCACAAACCATAATACAAACCCCGTAGCAAACTATCTCTCGAGTCAATTATTACAATACTAACATAAATACAAAGTTATGCTCAAAATAGTCTACAAAACACACCAAAATAGACCAAGTGTTGGTCTCAACCCTACTGCCCTACGCAGCTCGCTCACCACCCTGATTATCCTGACCTGCAGGATTATCCGCTACACCATTTGAATAGTGTACCGGGATTGCAACAACACAAAATTCGGTAAGCTTTCTGAAAGCTCGTGTGAGTAAATAAGAATGAACGGTTGATTTATTAAACCATAACTCATTTATCTCAAGTAAACATCCAACAATCTCAACAACCACAAGAAACATCAATCCAGCACACATGAAACAACATGGAACACATTTCCACAATCACCAAATCACAACTCTCGCCACTTTGGCATCTAATCACAACTATCGCCACTTTGGCCCCACGTTAGAGCTCTAACTGCCTCGTTACCTCTGACACCTTGGCCTAGGGTCAAGTAACGGCACCTCCAGATTATTCAGTAACCCATTTTATATCCTCAGGATAATATATCCCCGTTATTATTTAACGGTCGAACTTTGGACCTCCCTGTCCTCAGAACACATACACTCCAGTTATCATTAACCAAAAATCCTTGGACCATTCGATCCTCGGAATCCTACTTTTCTCTACCTTCTATTCAACTCACAAAATCAACATGCTTATCACCAACATTTATCAAATATTAACGACATAATAAAATCATATTATCAACATTTATCAACAACATATTATCACAATTCCACACCTCAATGTCACACCATTCAATATATAATCACGTAAATATATATATACGTAACCATCCACACAGGAATGATCACTAATACCAACTATAGTTCACACGATGCAAAATCAAGAAATTCATTTTTAATATACTTTAAAACTCATTTCTTAAAACCATTTTCTCACACATAAAAATAAATTGGGCAATTAAGGAAATTCGGTTCGTAAATGAACCAAGTGAGATTTACTCACCTCTAAACTCCCGCTACGTCTTCTTAAAGCCCAAAATACGATTCACAATCGTCCGCTAATAAATCCGTCAAACATCTAATCAAAACGATAATTAACTTAGCGTATAATTTTAAAAACACACTTATATTAAGATCTAACGGTCGGATCTTCACCCGTGACCACACAAGGTCATCGGGACAGTCCTACGATCATTATATCAAAACTAGAATTCTATCGGACGGTCCAAACTTCATACATCACAAATTGAGTGATCGAAATCAATCGAAATCGTAAAATTCATAAATAATTTATACGATATCCAAAATTCACATGCTATATATCAAAATGATCGTATCGAGTAGAATCTAAAAATGAGCAGAGCCGCCGCTGACCACCGCCAATGGTGTCAGGGCCGAGCTTATCCTCTTCGTTTCATCATTTTGAGCAACTTTCATAACTAACACGAAGTGAGAAAACGAGTGAAAGTGGTCGAAAATACCTAAAAACAGTCAGGTTCGCCGGAAAACCGAAATTTTCCGATAGTTGTTCCGTTCGATGACAAAAGCTTCACTTCCGGTCTGGGTCTTTTTGCTGCGTGTTCTACTCCTTAATACGAGTTCAACAAGATAAAGAACTCAAGTTTTCGTGGTCGGAGCTAGGAGAAATCGCCTTTGGTTCTTTTTGAGGCTAGGATTGATTTTTGAGTTCGACCGCCGTGTAGCCGCCACGAGAGGCGAAACCGTGACCACCAGTCGACTCACAGGAAGGAGTAGAGTCGATCTGGACTTCGTTTCACCTCAAACGGTGGCAGGAGCTGTGAGAAAAGGCCGGCAAAATAATTGCTCTGTTTTCGGCCGACGGAGGAAGAGAGAGAGAAGATGAACAGTAACCCGTGGTTTCATTTTTTGGATAATTATGTTATTTTCGGATATTTCCTGAAATAGTAATCTGTATATATCCGAAATGGAAATTTTTCCAAATGCGATAACTTTCTCATACGAACTCTGATTCTTGCGTTCCACATATGCACGAACTCGTATCGACGAGCTCTACGACTTTCATGAATGAAGTTTCTTCAAATTCCTTACGTATAAATAAGTCAATTTTAATAACCCTAAATAACGTTAAATTTCGATACTAAAATCATTCGAAACCAAATTTCTCAAATAACGACATTCGAATCACACTCACAATTCATAATTCATATAATTTGAGAAATATTGAATTAGGAAATATTTAACTGAAATTTCGGGTCTTCACAGAATGCGCAAATGCTTCCATCAATATCGTGCTCCAGGTAGAAAAAATGGTTTTCTAGTGAGCAAATCGATCAGCCAATGCTTGTCAAAGCTCAAAAGGGTTTTTCACTGTAAGACACTCATCTTTTAGGCTCTTATTAAGATGATGACATAAGAAAATCATAGCTTTGGCACAATCTTGCACATATGACTTTTTGTCAACTTTGATGGCATTTATAAGGTTTTTAGCCATAAGGTGAATTTCGGCATCAAATAGGTCTTGCAAGAAATTTTAAGAGGATCAAAGTCTAATTTTGTTAGATGCATCATCTTTTTACAAAGAGAAAAAATGAGATATATCAGGATCCATAAGTATTAGAACAATATGTTCTACGAAAAATTATAGAAATTCATATACGAAACAGAGTTTCGAAGCGTTAATAAATATGAACAATGGATCCCATAGGGGAAAACACGAGAAAAACATTTGTGTGATGTCTGTAGAGCCATAGGTCTAAGACTACTCGGTCAGCGGACTCGAGTCTTGACTATTGGAACATGTAGTTCTCAAAATCGCATATGAAACATAAATTTCAAGAATTACATTATATAACAGATACATTAACAGGACCCGTCCTAGAATTTCCCCCTGAAATCCCAGGTGGCCTTGCGGGGCCCAATTTCTAAGAAAATTTTGACATAACCTCCCTAGAAAGTAGGCAACCCCGACTTGTTCGAAAATATAAGAATACACTTCTAAGTTTCACTCATTCCCAAATCCTGGAGCCACCTTGCTCCCCGGAAAATAATCCACAATTTATCAAGCATAAAAACTTAAACGGGTCAACATAAAATTTATACAAACTCTGTCACGTCCCGAATTTTAGAATAACAATTCAAAATCCGAAACATGAAAATTACTACAAACTCAAAATAATCATCCTGAAAATTTCTTTTCTTAACATCCACCACACGAAATAAAATCAAACCGAATTTAGTCTCGGTTAATTATTACAACTCAAATCCAAAATGAACTGTAAAGCTCTAAATGAGCATACACAACTAAATGAAATAACAAAAACTGCTGTAGTACCTAAGCAGCTCGGTCACCTCCCTGGTTATCCTGACCTGCAGGAATATCCGCTACACCATTTGAATAGTGTACCGGGATTGCAACAACACAAAACCCGGTAAGCTTATGAAAGCTCGTATGAGTAAAAAGAAAGAACTATTGCTTAATTCAATTCATAATCATTCCCACACACAACAACACTAAACAATTTCCACATCCACAAGTACCAACAATCTAAATCAACACCAATTCAATACATCAAGATAAACCCCAATTCACATCTTTCTACACAACTCTCAACATCGTATTTATAAAAATACGGTACTTGACAGACTAGAGCTCTAACTGAATCGTAGCCCGTCACCTGGCCTAGGTTATGGCATCCGACATATTTATCATTATCGTATTTCATCAATATGTATACCTATATACATATTTAGAACGTCCGATAATTCCACATACTCAACCAATCGTATCCCATCATCCACCCAGGATTAGAGCATCCGATTACCCCACACCGGTCACTACGTCGACCCTAAACCCATAAATGAGCACAACATATAGTATCACATACTGAAATCAACCAAATCAAGATACACCATATTATTATGGAATTACACAATTGAAATATAATCAATTCATCAATTCACTCAATCATATCATCACTCAACAATATATATTTTTCACGTAAATATATATATACGTAATCATCCACTCAGGAATGACCACTAATACCATCTATAGTTTCACACAAGAAAATCATGAAATTCATTTGTATAATTAAAATTCATTTTACTTACCTATGGATCGTGGTGATTCAAGCCCATGAAATTTTAAAACAAATATTTAATCCGCAATTATTTTTCACACAATTACAAAAAATAAATAAATTTAAAACGCTCGGTTCGTAATATGAACCATGTGAGTTTTACTCACCTTGAAATTCCCGCTGCGTATTCAATATAATTATAATTAACGCCGAAATAGTCCACTCAAATAAAATCCGTCAATCACCTAATCAAATGTGATTCGAATTTAGCCAACAATTTCAACACATAAATTAACTACCATTTAACGGCCGGATTCTAATTTACATTAAGATCCGACGAGCGGTTTCTCACGAATCGCTCCCCTAATTACCGTTTTGCACATATACGAAGATCCAACGGTCGGATCTTCACCCATGACCACACAAAGCCTCTGGAACAGTCATATGATCATCATAACAAATTTAAAGTTCATCCGACAGTCCTAATTTCACAGATCAAAAATCTAACGATCGAAATCGATCGAAATCACAAAATTCATAACTAATTCATAAGATATCCGAAAAATACGTATAATTCGCCGAAATGATCGTATTGAAATATAGAATCATAAAATGGACAGAAACCAAATTTTAGATCTCCGGAGGTGGTCGGAAAGGGCCGCCGGAGTTAGGGACAGAGCCGCCACCGACCACCGCCAATGGTGTCGGGGCCGAGCTTGTCCCCTTCGTTTCATCATTCTGAGCAACTTTCGTAACTAGCACAAGACCAAAAAATGACTGGAAGGGATCGAAAAGTACCAATTACAGTCGGCGGCCGGAAAAATTCCAGAAACCGGCGAGCTTGAAAACCGACGTGAAAACTGCAACCTCATGCCCCGATCCCTTCTGGAAACTTGTTCAGAACCTCCTTGCGAACTCAACAAGCCAAGAATCACAAGAAACAATCGTGTATAGCTCGAGATATCTTGATCGAAAGTTTGGTTGTTTCGATCCGTTCGGGTCGAGCTCCGACGAACGTGAAAACGTTCGACCCAGTTCCGGTCCTTCTTGGTGCTTGTAGAGGAAGTTGAGGCAAGCTCAATGAGCCAAGAATCAAGTGAAATGGTGGTGTGTAGCTCGAGATATCAAGATCGAACCGAAATTGACCCTTTTCGGTTCGGGCCGTGCCGTCGCCGCTACAGGCCGTGTCGCGGCGCAAGGCCGCCTCTGGCAGCTGCGCAAGGTTGAGACGAAGCTCTTGGAGGTGGTTTGAGGTCGTGGGGTGGCCGGACTAGCTGGAGGTCGCTTGCTCTGTGTTGCTTCTGTTTTCGGCCGAGAGAGAGCGACGCGAGAGTTGAGAGAGAGAGTGAACAGTCTGCTTTCCAAAAAAAGAAAGAGAGGCCGGTGGAAAAATTAGGGTTTCCCAAAAAAAAACTAGGGTTTTTTTTTCTATATATACAAGTTTCGGAAAAAATTCTAAATTCGATAACTAAATCAGAAAAAATCCGATCTTTGTGTTCCGCACGTGTACGGACTCGTATCGACGAGTTCTACAACTTTCATGAAGGAAGTTTCTCCAAATTTTGTACGTAGAAAAAGTCGATTTCTCAAACCGAGTATTTCGAGCTTTTCGTTAAAAATAAACGTTTCGAAACTTCGATAATTGTAAAAGTGCATTATTATCGAACAATAATCGTGAAATCGCATAATAATCGTTCAACACAATTTCTCGAATTTAAAATGATAATTGCGGGTATTACAATCTACCCCCCTTAAAGGAATTTCGTCCCGATATTCAAGTACCCAATTCCCTAAAAAGCTGTGGATACCTCGTCCTCATGTCAGATTCTAACTCCCATGATGCATCACCCTCGTCATGATGACTCCACAACACCTTCACGAGATCAACCTCCTTCCTCCGAAGTTTCTTTGTAGACATGTCCTAGATACGAACAGGTTCAACTACAAATGTCACATCCGTGTTCACTTCGATCGTACCATGATCAATCACGTGCGACTCGTCTCGAACATACTTCCTGAGTATAGACACATGGAAGACATTGTGCACACCCGACATGCTAACAGGTAAAGCAAGACGATATGCCAAGTTACCAACCCTTTCTAGAATCTCAAAGGGTCCAACATACCTCGGTGCGAGTTTCCCCTTCTTGCCAAATCTCACCACACCTTTCATAGGTGAGACTTTCAAGAACACATGATCACCTGTCTCAAACTCCAACGGTCTCCTCTTCAAGTCAGCATAACTCTTCTGTCTACTCTGAGCGGTTCGGATTCTGTCCCGAATAGTAGTGACCTTCTCTGTAGTCTCCTGTACAATCTCAGGACCGATGAGCCCTTTATCCCCTGCTTCCGCCCAACAGATAGGAGTCCTACATGGCCTACCATAAAGAGCCTCATATGGAGCCATACCGATACTAGAGTGATAGCTGTTGTTGTAGGCAAACTCTACCAATGACAGATGATCCGCCCAACTACCCTTAAAATCCAGAACACAAGCTCTGAGCATGTCCTCCATCACCTGATTCACTCTCTCGGTCTGTCCATATGTTTGTGGGTGAAATGCAGTGCTCATAGCAAGAGACGTACCAAATGCCTTATGGAACCTACGCCAGAATTCTGAAGTGAAACGAGCATCACGATTAGATACAATCGTCACAGGCACTCCATGAAGCCTCACTTTCTCGTTCACGTACAACTTACACAACGCATCCCCTGAGTACGTTTTTGCCACCGGAAGGAAGTGTGCTGATTTAGTCAACCGGTCAACAATCACCCAAATCGAGTCATAACTTTACCTGGACCTAGGCAATCCAGTCACAAAGTCCATAGAGATATCTTCCCATTTCCAAACAGGAATCGATAAGGGGTTCAGCATTCCTGCTGGTCTCTGATGCTCTGCCTTCACCTGTTGACAGGTAAGACACTTCTACACATGTTCTGCCACATCCCTCTTCATACCATACCACCAAAACTGCCTTCGTAGATCCATATACATTTTAGTACCTCCTGGATGTATAGTATATCGAGATCTATGTGCTTCTCGCATGATCTCCTCTGTGAGGTTATCAACACTCGATACATACAATCTCCCTCGAAATCTCAACCCTCCATCAGCCCTAATCATCCACTCGGAAGGACCCTCTACATCCGGGTCAACAGTCATCTCAGCAATCCTCGCCTGAGCAAACTCATCAAGTGTCTGACCCTGAATGATATTGGAGATCAAGGTGGGCTGTAAGGTGATACTACCGAGAAAGATTCCCTGTCCTACTCCTGCGGGCATAAGGTCGAACTCAGATGCAGCTTCTAACATGCGCCACTCTCGCACCATAATTGATGCCATAATTACCCGCGGTTTCCTACTCAAAGCATCCGCCACTACATTCGCCTTTCCGGGATGATACTCCAAGGTGAAATCATAATCCTTAATGAGCTCCATCCATCTTCTCTGTCTCATGTTCAATTCCTTCTGGGAGAATAGATACTTCAAACTCTTGTGATCAAAAAAGAGTTCAAATTTCTCACCATAAAGATAGTACCTCCAAATCTACAAGGCAAACACTACTGCTGCTAGCTCTAGATCATGAGTAGGGTAATTCCGCTCATGTACCTTCAACTGTCTAGAACCATAAGCAACGACACTACCATTCTGCATCAACACACACCCCAAACCCTGATGAGATGCATCGCTGTAAATGACTAATCCACCACCACTAGTAGGAATAGTCAACACCGGAGTTGTAGTTAATGTAGTCTTCAGCTCAATGAAAGCCTTCTCACACTCATCCGACCATACGAACTGAGTGTCTTTCCTGGTCAATTTGGTTAAAGCCGAAGCAATACCAGAAAACCCTTCAATGAAGCGCATGTAATACCCGGCCAGTCCAAGGAAGCTACGGATTTCTGTAACCATAGTAGGGCGACTCCAACTCATCACTGCTTCAACCTTCGAAGGATCCACAGAAACTCCATCATTCGAGACCATATGACCAAGGAACTTGACTTAACTCTGCCAGAAATCGCACTTCTCGAACTTGGCAAATAGTTTCTGCTCTTTCAACGTTTGCAGCACTATCCGCAGATGCTTCTCATGCTCAGCTGACGACCTTGAATAAATCAAGATGTCGTCAACGAACACTACCAAAAACTGATCCAAGTACGGACTGAACGTACGGTTCATCAAGTCCATAAATGCTGCGGGGGCATTCGTGAGACCAAAAGGCATGACAAGAAACTCAAAATGTCCATACCTGGTCCTGAACGCTGTCTTTGGGATATCTTCCTCCTTCACCCTCAACTGGTGATATCCAGACCTCAAGTCAATCTTCGAGAACACAGTAGCTTCTCTAAGCTGATCGAACAAGTCATCAATCCTAGGTAAAGGGTACCTATTCTTGATGGTCACCTTGTTCAACTGTCGATAATCCACAAGTAAGCCCTCAATCTGAACCTTCAACTCCTGAAGTTCAGCTGGAGCCATTCGATAGGGTGCTTTCGACACAGGTGAAGTACCTGGTATCACATCAATGGAGAAGTCCATTACCCTTTTCGGAGGTAACCCAGGGATCTCCTGAAACACGTCTACATACTCTGAAACTACAGGAATCCCTGTAATCTTTGAAGTACTACTCCCTGATTCCATATGGGCCAAAATCCCTGTCCTCATGGTGATGTCAGACTTCAAACAACGGTAATGAAACACCGGTTGTCCCGGAACATGGAAGGACACAATCATCCTAAAGCAATCAATAACAGCATGGTTCGGGCTCAACCAATCCATACCCAAAATCACATCATACGTGTGATCCGGAACCACAATCAAAGATGCAGAGAACTCTCTGCCACCAATCCCAAGAGGGCAATCATCACAAAGCATGCTAAGCTCAAGAGACACACCGAGAGGTGATGTAACACACAATGATCTAGTCAAAGGCATAGCAATCAAACCCAAAACATCCACAACCGAACTAGATATGAAAGAGTGTGTGGCTCCCGTATCAAACAGTACTCTAGCAAGAAAGTGATAAACAGATAAGGTACCTTCCACTCCCGTGCCTGCCTGACCGATGGCAAAGACTCTAGCATGGGCAGGTGGTAGCTGCCTCTGCTGGTTACCCTGCACTCTACCCTGATTTCGGGGACACTCCCTAGCCTGATGCCCTGCCTGTCCACAGTTGTAGCATATCCTACCCCGTGGTTCCGTGCACGCACGAGAGATGTGGCCCGGTTCGTCACAGTTAAAGCACTTCACCGGAGCTGCTGGTGCTATCTGCCTAATAGGCATAGCCTGAACAGGAGGAGCTACTGCTGCCCTAGCTGGAGCGTGATGCTGGAATTGAGTTCTCTGTCTCTTCCAGAACCCACCCCTGAAGTCTCTAGCTCTACTGCTTCTTGCTATGGCCTTTCCCTTGCCATGGAAGTCTCTCTCAGCAGACTCCTTCTCTCTACGAATCAGGTTCTGCTGCTCAATGATCTGTGCCTTAGCCAAGATCTCTCTCTTGGTCTTTAGCTCCAAGATGGCTACATCACGCTCAATCGAAGGACTCAACCCTCTCTGAAACTTCTTGGCCAAGTCCTCATCCTCCATCTGCCTCACATACTTGTACAGTCTGGAGAACTCCGCATCATACTCAATTACGGTCATCTTCCCCTGTACAAGTGCAAGGAACTCTCGTTCCAACCTCTTCTTCACTGCTGGTGGAAATTACTTCTCCCTGAACAGCCTCTCAAAGCCGTCCTATGTCAAGGTAGACACCTCAATGCTCCTCTGAATAACGTTCCACCACACCCTAGCCTCATCCTTCAGCATGAAAGCGGCTAGCTTCCTCTTGTCTGTCTCAGTGCAATCAAGCAGATCGAAATAGGTCTGCAAATCCTCTATCCAACGATCCGCCACCATATAATCAGTGCCTCCTCCAAACTTGGTTGCTCCCAAGCGAGTAGTTTCCCTTGCTAGCATCAGCAAGCGAGCAGGATTATCAACCACAGCCACAGGAGGAATAGGCTGATCCTCATAAGGTGCATCTACCTCCGTCTCGGATACTTCTTCGACCGGAGGGGCCCTACCCCTTCCTCGGCCTCTACCCCTGCAACGAGGTCTACCTCTACCCTGATCTCTGGCTTCGTTTCCCTCAATCTCCATTACCTAATAAGCATGATATACTTGATTAATACACGGGTAACAGTTAAACAAGGCATAAGTCAAACGCAAGTCCATATTAACCAAGTATTGATCCTATAAGACAACGCCTAACGTACTTAAGACATGCTAACGTTCCTAGCCAACCTTAAGCTCTCACATACCCAATGACATTGTCAATACCGAAGAGCACACGATGGGGATCCGCTGCAGACGGGCCATCACTTAAGACCTAGCCAACCAAGTATTGATCATATAAGACAACGCCTAACGTACTTAAGACGTGTCGCGGCGCAAGACCGCCTCTGGCAGCTGCGCAAGGTTGAGACGAAGCTCTTGGAGGTGGTTTGAGGTCGTGGGGTGGCCGGACGAGCTGGAGGTGGCTTGCTCTGTGTTGCTTCTGTTTTCGGCCGAGAGAGAGCGACGCGAGAGTTGAGAGAGAGAGAGTGAACAGTCTGCTTTCCAAAAAAAGAAAGAGAGGCCAGTGGAAAAATTAGGGTTTCCCAAAAAAAAAAACTAGGGTTTTTTTCTATATATACAAGTTTCTAAATTCGATAACTAAATCAGAAAAAATCCGATCTTTGTGTTCCGCACGTGTACGGACTCGTATCGACGAAGTCTACAACTTTCATGAAAGAAGTTTCTCCAAATTTTGTACGTAGAAAAAGTCGATTTCTCAAACCGAGTATTTCGAGCTTTTCGTTTAAAATAAACGTTTCGAAACTTCGATAATTGTAAAAGTGCATTATTATCGAACAATAATTGTGAAATCGCATAATAATCATTCAACACAATTTCTCGAATTTAAAATGATAATTGCGGGTATTACAAACTCCATCACGTCTCATAATTAAACAAATATTTATGTAAAACCTCCCAAGGTCACCAGAGCAATCTACGGAAAATAAAAAATAAAAATATATTACATAAAGTAGGTTAACGAATAACCTACAGTGGATAGATGACAGTAACAGTGCTAGGTCTCGACTCCTATGTCGAACAGCTACACTGCTATCTGAGCGTTTTAAAACGAAAGGCCCAAGGGAGAAGTATATAAAAACGTTAGCGTGAGTGGACAAAAATAAATATTGTAGTAAGAAATATCTCAATAATTTATACTTTCCCATAAAGCAAAAATATAAAATAAAACGTGATGCATCTGAACATAAAGAAAACTCTTAAAGAATTAAGTAGACTAGCCCCGCTAGCCTAAAATATCAAAATATAATATGGGAAAGAATTTGCCATATAGGTGAACCTCTCAGGCTTGGGTGATAGCCCTCCAGGCTAAGTACTCCCATACTCCCGTTATGTAGCCTTACGCCACTAAGTGTAGAGATCAAAATATTGGGCTTTAGCGTTACTGTCACAAAGACAGTAACCAGCACCACAAAGGCGAACAGGCGTCCATGGCCTCGTCACATCGTCACATAGGCGGATTCAATGCTAGCATGATAAATAATCACCCAACGTATGACATACGAAATCCGAAAATCAATAAATCCATAAACCTTCCTAAAATCTCGCAAATCAATTTCCAATGACGTGTCTCATACGCCAAATAATCTCGAATTCAAAAATAAGTAGGCGAGAAATAATTTTAATTCCCTCGAAAAATCTCAATTCTGATAATATTCCAGAAAATCTCAATATCAAAGAATAAAAGAAAATAATTATTCTGGAAAATCACATCGAAATATATATACTCCGTCGAAAGTCAACATAATTCACAATTTCTAATTATAATCCAAGATTTATTTAATACACACACACACAGATATATATATATATATATATATATATATATATATATAATCATAGGATTTTTCTCAGGTAAGGATGTCCTTACCTAAGGTCTAGGTAAGGACGTCCTTAGTGTAGCCGGACTGTATAATCATATATATATATATATATATATATTCGTATTTAATATATGGGATAAATGATAAGATCTCAACATTTGAAAATTTTAATTCAACATATTTATTTTCGAGATAGATAATGTAAACTCCACCATAATCGAAAATATAATCGCAACTTAAATTAATGCTTAGTAATATAATATCATAGTTAAATAAGCATTAAACAAAATATATTATTGCATGAATCATTTTCTTAAAAATAAGTCCACTCACAATTTAATGGCTAATTCTGTCGTCGGTCGGAATTCTACTTCAATGGAGGCTCCTCACGTCATGTACAAAAATATTATTTGTAAACGACTAAATAATTCCGATAATACTTAACATTAACTATAAATTATAAAAATTCTATACGTAACTTGGTGGATAAATCCTTCCATTCTCCTCGGATTTAATCCAAACTTCATCAACAATTTCTAATCGACGATTTACAATTTCTAAACTAATTCGAGAGGAATCCGATGGCCGGATTCTCGTAAATCTTAAATCAAAACCCTAAACTTCGAAAATTCATAACTAATTCTAATTCTGCAAAATTCATCAAATTTCATATACAAACTCTACAACATTTATAAGATTTAATTGGCTAAAAACTGAAGTCAAATGGCCGCCAGAGGCACCGCCACGCGCCTACTACAGTGGCAACGTGTGGGATTCACGTGTCGCCTCTATCTACTCCGATGGCTGCCAAATTTTGGCAGCACCACCATCTCAACCGTCTGATCATTTTTCCTAACTACGAAAAATCGAGAAAAGGGCTGGAATTACCTCAACAATTAAGGGGAAAGTTTGACCCGAAACATGAATAGTAACCCAAACTTCAATTCGTCGGTTTTTCCTCCATGCTCCACTACTCGGCCTGAGATTTGGGGAGGATGTTCATTGTCTCACTGCGCTCCTAGTGGACTTGGTCTGAGAAATTTGGGTTGCTGGAATTGTGAGAACGGTCCGTTGATCGGTTTTGTAGCAGTGATGTTCCAAGGTTTCCACCGGTCGTGCCGCGGCGGTTGACGACTATGGAGCGGCTGGGTATGAGGAGAGGAGTGCAGGGATGCCGGTTGCATGTCCCCAGGTGGCCAGAGGAGGAAGTTGTAGAGGGAGGCCGAGAGAGAGAAACCCGCGCGGGGAGGAAAGAGAGAGAGGGAAAAAATCAACCCCGGGTAGAATCTGATGTACCACCGTGAAAATTTAAATTTATACCACCTACTCTCAACAATAATTTTCGTATTTTGCTACTAACTTTCGTATTTCACTTATAACTTTCGCATACGAGCTCTGATTTTTACGAACCAAGCATGCACGCGCTCGGTTTAACGTCCTCTACAACTTTCGTGAAGAAAAGTTTTTCAAATTTTGGCCCGAACAAAAAGTCAAATTTTAGGGCCACTAAACGTATCGACAACAAATAAATGTAATCGAAATCGTTAACCTTCGTATTTTCATAAGTAACAAGTGACGTTTTTGGTTTGGGCCGTCACATACATACAAATATAATGATCACATAAAAAAAATTGATATTCATCTAGGAGAGAAAGAAGAAAAACTCACAGATCATTAGCCTTGGTCATAAGCAGCTATGTTGCACCATAAGGCTTGCAGATCATCATGGAGTTCAAAGAAGAAGAAAAAGAAAAATAAGGGCAAATGTGTGCTGATATCGTGTTATAAACTAGAGAATAAGAAAGAGATAGAAGAGAGAAACATAATATGGAGGAGGTAGAAGTGTGTATTATTCATCTCATGGACCTATTTATATAGGAGTTATGTTTACATCATAATGATATAAAAGATGAGAATTAACGTGGACAGCCGCATATTTATAATATTTACAACAGAAACAAGATTTCTAACATTGCCACACCCGAAGCAAAACTGCGTCGTTTCCAGTTTCCCGGACATTTGGTAACGACCTCCAATGGCCAGCACCCACCTCTCTGAAACCGAAACAGCAATCACAGGCTCACAGCTTCACAGCCCAAGTCATCACTGACCTTTCGACCCCCTCAAGAGCCACCCGCCTAGCAATCAATTACTTTAATCCCAAAAATCTCAAGCTCAAAATCCAATGTCTTCTTCAGGTCCGACCTCTACAAAATCAAACCCACTGCAATTTTCATTTCCTCTTCTTCTTCAATCACTGCAATCCCTAATCCTCTCTTTCTTGTTTCCCAAGCTACAGTACTTCGCAGTAGACGAATGGCCTCCACCATCGCCAGCTCTCTCTCCTTCAAGCTCGGCGTTCCTCTCCGCCCTCATCCTCCCCCACCTCACACCTCCGCTTCACTCGGATTCACTACCTTCCGCCGAAGCTACGTCGTTTCGTCGTCTGCTTTCGCCAATCAAAACCGCGAGTCAGTTCATTCTTTCCAGTTTTGAACTTGGGTATTGATATCCATTTTTTTTTTTTTTTTTTTTGTTAACTAGTTAATCTTTCTTTGCAGGTATGTGATTGTTGGTGGTGGCAATGCTGCTGGCTACGCGGCTAGGACTTTCGTCGAAAATGGAATGGCCGATGGCCGCCTTGCTATTGTATCTAAAGAGGTAATGAACATTTTCGAGGTTTTTTCGAATAGTTTGTGTGGTTATTGTTATCACATTGTGTGTTTATGAACAGGCTCATGCGCCTTATGAGCGTCCAGCTCTGACTAAAGCGTATTTGTTCCCATTAGATAAGAAGCCGGCACGCTTACCTGTAAGTTTTTCATATATTCAGACTTGATTAGCTGATATCAAACTTGAGTGTGTGAGTTTTCGAATAAATGTGAACACGAAATGATGGTATCTATACTGTTTACGAGTTTTAGAATTTGAAATGTATTGTTATAGGGGTTTCATACATGTGTTGGATCTGGTGGGGAGAGGCAAACACCTGACTGGTATAAAGAAAAAGGGATAGAGGTAAATTGATTCTTCTAACTGCTTGGTAAGATTTTTGCATTTGTGCGACTGTGATGATTGAGTTTTGTTGTTTCTTTTGAACTCTCTATATAGATGTTCTATGAAGAGCCGGTTACAAATATTGATATCGAAAAGCAAACCCTGACTACAGATTCAGGGAAACTGCTTAAGTATGGATCACTTATAATTGCTACAGGATGCACAGCCTTAAGGTGCTCTTTGATAATCTTTTTCATTTACTGAGTAGTTATTATGTATACTAAGTGCTGCTAGATTCCACATGCTTAAATTGAAGCAAACTGGCTTTCTGGACTATTGTTTCTTCAGATTGCCAGAGAAAATAGGAGGAAACCTACCTGGTGTTCATTATATCCGGGATGTTCCCGATGCTGATGCACTTATATCATCATTGGTGAGTTTAATTGTTTTTACTTTATAGCGTACTTCTTCAATTGGTGCTTTCCGTGTTGCAAGTGATGATGCAACTTTCCATTTGAAAATATGAAGATGTATCTGTTTCTTCAATGCTGAAACTTTTGAACAACTGCATGAATATTAACTGAGATCAATTCTAAGTCCCACATTATCACAATTGTATACTATTTGAGGATTAGCTGTACTGCCTTTGATCGTCTTTAGGCACTTCAAAGAAAACTCGATTGACATAAGGCACTGAATATGCTTGCCTTTTCACACTGCAATCTTATTACAGTCAAAGACTTTATTCTACTACTTTGATGCTGTATGCTTGCATACTACATGCATATTTTGGCATTTTATCATAGGAGTGTAAAATTTATCAATTCACAAAAAGATAGAGCCTTCATTTGTTCCAAATTTTGGAACAACCTGTCAACATCCTGCTTCATATGTTCACTTTTGTCTTGCAACTTTACACATATAATTGAATACCCAACATTAATGCCAATATGCTTTTTCAAGGTTTAATTTGTTCAATATGAGTATTAAGACTCTTCTATTCAATAAATATATGGGCATGTCTTCTGTTATTGAATTATAATTTTATTTTTTGGAGTTGTACAGCTAATTCCTTTCTGTAAAACTTTACATCTTATTTCTCAGGAGAAAGCACAGAAGGTGGTCATTGTCGGTGGTGGTTATATTGGTATGGAGGTTGCTGCAGCAGCTAGTGGTTGGAAACTTGATACAACAGTATGTGTTATGTTCAATTGCTGCATTTTATGTTTGTGGGGATGAGGATAACATAACTTTCATGAAGTGAAAAAGTGCTAATTTTGTAGCTTGGCACCTATAGTTTCCTTCTCTGATTTTTACTTCAACTTTTTGTTATGAAGATCATATTTCCAGATAACCATCTCATGCCAAGACTGTTTACTCCTTCACTTGCCCGGAGATATGAAGAATTCTACAAAGAAAATGGTGTTAAATTCTTAAAGGTACTCCCTCTCTCTGGTACCTATATTGCAAGTTGGAATTTTCACCTGAACCTGGCCGATTAAGCATATTCAATTATGGACCAGGGTAACTCACTAAAGAATATCGAAGCTGGTTCCAATGGACGTGTAACTCGTGTTAAGCTTGAAGATGGATCTAGTATAGAAGCAGATGCAGTGAGTTGGTGTTCCTACTTCCTACACTTATCTTGATATTAAGATGTCTATATATATATACATATAGATTTATTTTTTTATTTAATTTTGGGTGTCACGTTGCCCCAAACATCTTGGATAATGTAATGAAGTGTGCCAAGGCCTGATTTTACATTAAAAATACAATAATGAAGATGAAGAAATTGTAATAAGTTTCTCTCCATTTATTTTCTCTTTTGCAGGTAATTGTTGGTATAGGAGCAAAACCTGCTGCCGGTCCTTTTGAAAGAGTGGGTTTAGATTCCAGTGTTGGTGGTATACAGGTACTCATTTAAATTTACGCCGCCAGAGTTGTTTCCTGAGTATGTTAGCTGTTTACATCCATTTAGATGTATATTGAATTATGAATCATGCAAAATTTAACTACTATAGTATTGGATAAGATATATGAGTAATAATGTAAATCATGTCTAGGTAGCCTTTTATTTTGTGCTACTTTTATGTCATTACAGGTTTAAAATTCCAACTACAAAGCTATTATTTCTGCCAAGTATCGTATGAAATTAATATCCTGGTTTAGGAATTTAGATTTTGATAATTGATTCAAATTTGATTGCCAGGATTTGTAGAACGTCTATTTTCTTACTCTGTTATCTGTGATTGTACTTTCAAAACCAAGGTTGATGGTCTGTTCCGGACAAGTGTACCTGGAATCTTTGCAGTTGGAGATGTTGCAGCATTCCCATTGAAGGTAGCTTTTTACTTAATTAGACAAACTTCTTTCCTGGTTTGAATTTTAAAAGAAAATATCTTACCACTGAACAGATGTACAATCGTATAGCACGGGTGGAACATGTAGATCATGCTCGTCGATCTGCCCAGCATTGCATTAAAGCTCTACTGACTGCACAAACTCACACGTAAGTCAGACTTCATATTGTAGTCTAATCTTCTATCTTTACAATAATTAGAACTCTTTCAGCTTTCAAGATTTCTTTGTGCCAAAACTGCTTTGTTGATGATCTGAGTTACTGCATAATGCCCAGATATGATTATCTTCCATCTTTCTACTCGAGGGTATTTGAGTATGAAGGAAGCCTGAGGAAAATATGGTGGCAATTTTATGGGGACAATGGTAAGCATAATTGATGTTTGATTCTTTTTTGTATCTGTTTGTTATTGGATGATGTCAGTTAGTTCCTTCTTGTACTTTACACCGCTTTCATTTTATTCAACAGTTGGAGAGACGGTTGAAGTGGGGAATTTTGATCCTAAGATTGCAACTTTCTGGATAGATTCTGGTAATATATACAGTTTCTGCGTGCGTACATGTACTGGGGTTTGTAATAACAGCTGATATGCTAAGTTTATTCTTGCTTCACTTCAGGTAAACTGAAAGGTGTTCTCGTTGAAAGCGGAAGCCCTGAGGTACTTTCTTAGTATGTTTTATTTCTTTAATCAGACAAGGAACAGAGCTGGGTCTACAACCAATGAGCCCAGAACTTGTCCTTGGAGGGAGGTCCAGTTTTCAGATATCAGTAAAGATGGAAGATCATGATAATAGGAGACAGTTACATAAATTAGTTTTAGTATAAGAGCATGTGACAAAAATTTGGTGAAATTTAGTACATTATCATGAGACAATGAAAGAATACCCAAATAGGAAAAAGGTTGACAGTATAAGGGAACCCACTGTCATACACTAGCAGTTGGGTTGTTGAAAGTTTGAAACACTTTACATGTAAAATGGAAATTTGTGTTTTTAGTGTGATATCATTTTCCCTGCATGGTTCTAACACCTCATTTTGCTTTTTAAGGAATTCCAACTCCTTCCAAAACTTGCAAGGAGCCAGCCTATTGTTGATAAAGCCAAGCTTCAGAATGCATCTTCAGTTGAGGAGGCACTAGCCATTGTAGGGTCATCGTTATAGGTTGGAGCTGCAGTATTGTCTGGAAAAGTGCTCTTAATTATGCATTGTCCATCATAAGATTCATAACCCACCGAGTTTTTGCATCTATACACAACGATGTTTCATTAGGGGATAAATACCTGTTTCCATGTTAGCGAGCTTCATTGTCTGAGCCTCGTCTCTTGGTGAATTTATGGTAGTTGGTGCAGGAACTTTCATAGAGAGATTGTATAATGCAATTGTTAACAGGTTCAGTACTTCAGTACTTAGTTATAGACAAAGAATAAAAGGAGCTACGGAGCTGTAGTTGTAAACGGTCACTGTTCCTCAACATAATAAATTCGATTGCAGCATTTTGAGGCCACACTACATGACTCGAGTTTTGTTTTCTTCTTGACCTGACGATTCATTAGTATCATACGCCGTTTCTTTAAGGGTTATGATCTTGAAGCATTTCGCTAATCACCGATTATAAAACTTGTGCGTTCGTTTTCAGAAATAGATCATTTGCTGAGCTTGAGGATATATACAACGAAAAACTAAAAACAAACTGGAAATGATTGAATATTCGGGTTTATATGATTATCATACTCTTGTGTTTATGATTAATTTGATCTTCTGTTAAATAATAAAACTGGTTAGCAGACGACGTCACTGCTTTGCTTATGAGAGATGTAGAAACGTTGATGGCGTTCTGGTTATCCGAACTGTTTTGATTAGGACACAAAAAACATATATAAATTAGTGAAGAAATATACAATAATATGTGGAGTAGATGACTGTAGCCATCAAAATCCTAATTGCAGACTCAATAAAATTCATTATTATTTTGGGCTGGCAATATTTAAGTAATATGATAGGGACATAATTAAGTGGAAGTTTCCTTTGAAGCCTGAAACATATAAAAGAGTTGTTGTTGGTATCAAGTATCAACCAGAGACTAGTTCTTCCCTGGTTTTTCATTTTCCTGGTTTTCGAACTCCCAGAGAAATTCTTATGCTGACTTTTCACTTTCATGATCTCACTGTCGAAGAAGTTGGTTCTTGAATTTGTTTGAAATGGTTTATTTCCCTACGGATCAATCATGGCCTAGAGTCTTAACACATGTCTCTTTTCTTCTTTGAACATAGAGATTATAAGCAATAGTTTAGGACACGTATGTGAGGGGCTGTGAACCATTGATTGTTGTGGACTTACTGTGACTACTATGTTACATTTTAAGCAAACGAGAAAGACATCTCATGGAAAACCCCGACAAAACAAAATAATGAGGCTCACAATTGAATGAAGGATGAAACACTACCTACTTATTACCCTAGAAATTCGAAGAACACCCTTCCTAATAGACATGCTACCCCAACCAGAGTGATGTGATCGATCGAGCTCATGGGAAACGCTAACTACTTTTACTTGTGCAATTAGACACCTATTCTTTAGGTAGTTAGAAAGAGAGAAGCAGAAAAAGTAGATAGGCTAATCGTGTTAAAATGAATAATCAACTGCGTTGACCTGTAAAATTGCAAACTTTTATTATAAATGTAAAGGTCATTTGAACCATGTTGTTTTATCATTTGAACTATGTGACAATTTGTCAAAATCAACAAATTCGCGCACTCTAACACTAATATATAATAGGTTAAATACAGATTACTACCCTATAGTTTGGGACCAAAATCAATTCAGTCCATGAACTTTTAATTTCATCAAAAACACTCTGTACTTTCAATTTTGATCTAATAGGTCTAATTTGTTAGTTTTCCGACAATTGAGTTATTTAACTTGTTAACAAGGCTCATATATGACCTATGTTTTATGATGTGGTGTCTGCAGGTCACCTCTAGTCAATTTAAGAGTGAGTCATACTATTAAAAATAAATAGTTTTTCAACAAATAATCCAACTATAACTTGAACCTATAATAAAATATTAACGAATTGGACCTATTAGATCAAAATTGAAAGTGCATGAGTGTTTTTGATGAAATTAGAAGTCTAGAGACTGAATTGATTTTGGACCTAAACTACAGAGTAATAACCAATATTTAACCCTATATAATATATTCTTGTAATGTTAACAGATAAAATTAGAGTCGTGCTCATGATATCAATAGCAAATAATAGCTAGAGAAGTCTTATTTTCAAACAACAATAATTACAAAAGCGAAAGGCCCAGAGCCGATGAAGAAGAGTCTCATTCCTCGACTTTTCCGGACGTGGTGACCTCTCCAATGGCTCTGCCCTTTAAAAACCTAAATGTCCACGCGACACAGCAAGTAGGTCCTAATGTTCAACCATTTCAGGCTCACGGAGTATTGACGACGACTCGGTCCAACCAAAGCTTATATCTCACATCCAACACTGATTTTTGCCTTGCCAAGCAAGTTAAAAGGCCCCGGATTTCAATCTCAGATTCTTAACTTTTTGCGCTTGACCCTTTGTTGTTTGGCTCTATATATTAAACCCCCCGTTTGGCTCATAGGTCACTCCGTCTTCCACGAAAGTTTAGTCTTCCAAAGAAAAGTCCAGTTCTTCTTCTTCTGCTGCTTCTTCCCCGTAAAAACCCTCTGCTTTTCTCTTTGTTTATAACCGGTCGTTCTCCCTAATATTTTACTAGCTAGTCTTCGTCAGAGCTTCGGACCCAACAGAAATGAAGGTGCAGTTTCCTTAACCAATCTTGATGCTTAAGTTTCATTTCTTAATTTTGTTAGTCCAAACCATTTTTTATCTGATCTTTTCATAGACCTTGGTTTTATTATTTTCTCAATGTTCTTGCTGTTACAAACTAGCCCTTTTGTGCTTTCTCTCTGATAACTTTAAGTGACAATTTTTTTTGTCTTTGATTTGTTGCAGAAGGTGGTACTGAAACTTGATTTGCACGATGACAAGGAGAAGCAGAAGGCGTTGAAAGCAGTGTCTGGCCTTTGTGGTATGATCTAGTTATGCTTATGCAGATCAATTGAATTTGGTTTACGGCTCTAAACCTGTGTTCTATTTTTCACTTTTCGACATCAAAACTCTGCAATACATACAGCCTCTGATTTTCCTCTGTTCAATATGCATTGACTTTATTGCTTAGATCATTGACTTCGTCTCATGAATGTGAAATTGTGAATCCTACTCAAATTTATCTACTTTTGGAACAATATTTTGCTATTCATTTTACATGGGTTTGCATATACTTAAGGTCTCTGTTTCTCCTCTGTTCTTTGATTTTTGCAGGCATTGATTCCATTGCTATGGACATGAAAGAGAGGAAGTTAACTGTGACTGGCGATATTGATCCGGTTGATGTGGTGAACAAGTTGCGGAAAGGTAACTGGTACACCGAGATTTTGACAGTTGGGCCGGCAAAAGAAGAGAAGAAGGATGATAAGAAAGATGGAGGAGGTAAGAAAGATGATGGCAAGAAAGATGATGACAAGAAGAAGGACCCGAATCAGCAAATTGCTGAGCTTGTGCGAGCTTACCAAAACTATAATCCGCAGATGACGAGGTACTATTATGTGCAGAGCGCAGAAGAAAACCCAAATGCTTGTGTTATTTCTTAATTAATTGTGTCATTTAGGACCAGTTAATTGAGGATTTGGGAACAGTTTATAAAGCAAGACAGATTATATATGGTGGTGCTCTGTACAGTACAGCTACAATTAGCTTAAATAAGTGTTTGAGATTTATCTGAGTTGCAGTTTTGCTGTTAATGGTGTTGATGTTGATTAAGCTAATCAATATGATCCCTCTTTTCTCAGAATAATGTTGTTGACAACTCCATATACCTATTCTTCATCAAATTTATGTTTTGTTTCGAGTTGTTTTGATCTCTCAACTTCTTGCAAGTCCAGGGCCAATAATAATAGCTTATTTAGTATGATTGCTTGTGGATGACAATATTTTGAGTATTCTAGAAAGGAATATTATTCATCATCTGGGTGATTTAAATAAAAGATGGGAAATGGTTATTTTTTCTTCTTGAGAATGACTTCTTTTCATGTGGAACTTAAATATCGAAATTTTTTAGATCAAGAAATTTGACTTCTAGGATAGACCAAAATTTATGTTGAGTACTCACTAGTACATTGACCCACGCGATGTCGTGAGTTTTTTTTTTCTTCAAGATTTATATATAATAGATTAATACTCACAATCTAAAAAATATCGACGCTACTTATAATATAATTTATTTTATTATTAATAATAGATTAGCAACAAATACACTTTTTTCATAACTTTTAGAAATTTACAAATACAAAACAGAATTGTTCTGCCATAAAAAAAAACTGGAAAAATATGGCAAAATAGAAATAAGAAAAAAGAATAAGATTGTAATTTTAATTAAAAATTGGTGGTAAAACAGTCACTTCACTTTGTGAACAGTGACAAACAGTCTACAGTATCAACTCAACTTTATTTGAAAGTGCCTTTTCTTTTGATCTAATAATTTCTGAAGAAAGTCTGGGAATCTTTCATCATATCTGTCTCTCTATGTGTAAAATATATGTTCTCATTTCATTTCTTATCAACTGAAAGTGGCTTACTTGGATGAAATTTCATAGGATTAAGCCTTACTTCTGTCTATGTTTATAACGCCAGAGAATTGTTTAGCGTACTGCTCAAGGATAAGGAATAATTCATACCCCATTTGCTATTGTTTTATTTATTTTTCCTTCTTCTTCTTCTTCTTCTGGAATGGCTGAATGTTGTTATTGAACAGATCACGAGCTGTAGCTTCTTGGTGAGTAATCTGTTGTCTTCCATCTTTTAGTGCCCTTGCAACAATTATTGTAATTCGTCTAAATCTTAAAACAAGGGTAAATTTCTATCTGCGTTTTGTATTTCTTGCACATTTGATTTCATTTACCGATTTTGGTGTACTTATTACTTCAATGTATAGTTTTTATCTTTGATAATTTGAAGTCTTTCATTAAGTTATGTATGAATCTAATTATGGGATCAGTGATAGAATGCTGCAATTGCTTTGATTTGTTGAGGATTTTTCTATATTGATTTTCAGCTAGCTTTTTCAAGTAATCATAGAAAACATCTGAGATTTTTTAGTATTTTGGAGGTGTAAATTCATGAGTCTTTGCTTTTACAAGTACAAATGTTTTATCCAATGCAGATCACCCTGTTGGTACTCGAAAAATCACGAGGCAAATAAATATGTCGTCGCGACATATTTTAGCATAAACACGCAATTTGTATAGCATTCTATAAAACTATAGAATTTTATATCCATCTCTCGACTTTAACCTGCCAAGCAAACGCACCCTAGATGTGGACCCAAGCCATATCCAAGCATTTTCGGGGCTTGCAGAAGTGGGTATGGTATGGAAGGTTACGGAAACATATAATGCTCGTCTATTAATTTAATGTCATCGGTGGTCTCGGTCTTGGGCTCGAGATCCAAGCCCGGTAATTTAAATCAATAACGAATTGGTGAAAATGAGGTTTGGGTCAACCTTTTTCCCTCAAAAACTCAAAGCCCAAAGAAAATCCCAAACCCAAGAGAAATAAGATAGTCCAGCCTTCCCGGTCTTTCTTTTAGCTTCCTTTCCTTTCCCCGCAGCTGTTAAGTATGCTACTCAACTCAAATATCCAGGAGGAATATCGATCCCTCATGTCAGTTGGCGAGGAGGAAACTCTCTGACTGATAGGTAGATATCACCTTCCCCCTTGAACGATGAGCTCACAACTCCCTAGCTTCTCCTTCAACCTCGTTCCAGGTTTTGTGCCACCGTAGCTGTTTCTGCTGCAACCTTTGCTCACGGCTACAACGATCTTCTCCTTTTTCCAAGACTCCATCTTTCAAGTAACCTCTGATCTCCCAGATTTTAAGGCAGAAATCTTGTATGAGCTGAAAGAGAAGCATTTTACCCATAAACCAAAGGCCCTAAACCACCATAACACCCCTCTAATTGAGCCTATAAAAAGAGAGATTTAGGAACTGAAATGATCATCAAGCAATAACCCAGAAAACTTAGAAACATTAAGAGCTTTCAACCCTTCAAGCATCCAGGTCTCTAAACACAAAACCCAGCTCTTAGCCTTTTCTCTCCAAAAACCCTCCCTTTTAAACTCACTTTCCATAAACCCGAATCCAAGAATCCCCAAATCCTTTCACCGCAGTATGTTTCTAGCTCCCACACCATCCTCACGCTGTCAAGCTTCACTCCATATCTGAATCCCGCACAAGATTCTCTCATTAACATCAAGTTATTGAGTTAATTTTGGCCTAGTCTTGCTTAATTCAAAAAGAACCCTCACACACCCATAGTTCATACTGTTGCTTTAGTGAATATTAGGTAGTCTACTGGTGTTTGCTAATTCTCTCATTGTCTTTCAGTTTAGAGACCTTTTAACTACTGGTATATTAACCATTTTATATCTGCACTCATATGGATCAGCACTTATTCTGAAAACACAATTGGAAAGATTGATTTGCTTTACAGGCTGCACATAAAGTAAGTTTCGACTCTATACCGTTCAATCTTTTATGTACTACAAATGTTTATTCCCTGACAATAATAAAATACCCCTCTGCTCATGCATAGGAAGAAAAAGACAATGCTCAGTAATTAACAGTTGTTCCTACTCTTCAAAAACTCGCAATTTTAGTCATGACTACTTGGAATATTGTTCGTCTTTATTGTATTTGACCTTGAGTATAATTAACATGTCATTACTGTTTTATTTTCTCTTTCAGTGATCTTTATCCATTGAACAAGAAGTTGGTGAAAGGTTTTGAAGAGTTGGCAAAAGCTTTTGAAGAGTTGCTGCGGAGAAGTTTTACTCTGAGGCTGACCAACAGCAACATGAAATCTGTTGTGAAATTTTGATTTTCGTTAAACTATATGAAATCAATGTCATATTCTGTTTATAATTTCATTAAACAACTGGCATCTGGCATCCATGTTTCGACAGTTTGCAGCTTTTGATGAAAATTTGTTTTGCATTCAATGAATTGTTTTGATTCATGATTTAAGTCCCGTAGTAAATTGACCCGCGCGATGTTGCGGGTTTTTTTTTTTTTCTAAGCTTCATATGTAATAGACAAATACTTACAATCTAAAAAATATAGGTGCTACTTAGAATATGATTTGTTTTGTTGTTAATATTAGATTAACAATAAATGAGATACAACAACAACAACAACAAACTTTTTCCATGATTTATAGAAATGTACAGATACAAAACAGAATTGTTCTCCCTTAAAATAAAATAAAATAAATAAATAAATAAAAGAGATAAAGTTTATGGCAGAAATGTAATTTGAGTCAAAAGATGAGGGTAAAACTGTCACTTCATTTTGTAAACAGTGATGAACAGTGATAAGAGGCTAGGAGCTTTAGTATATTTAGAATAATTGCAAAAGCTACAAATGTACATCATTGTCAAACTTTCCAGGTTAGGAAAATTGAATTCACTATTTAGAAATACAATTACATGTGCTCAACATCAATTTAAACCATGTTAATTTTCATTTCCCTTTTAATTTTTCAATGTTTTCATCTGATAGCAATGTTAGTGGTTCTTGACCATCAATTCCTTTGTAATAGACCTGGAGTAGTTTCTAAATTTACCCTAGTGATTCACAACTATTCCATCAAAATTTGCAGTTTGAAATGTCAACATAGCTCTTGTAAGTTAGCCAATAACTTGAAAGGGATGTTTTTATGATGGGAAAAATCATAATCAGTTGGACAAATTATATATATCTTCAGAAGTAAGAAGCTATCAGGAAAGTGACGGAAAACAATCTTTGACCAAATTGTTAATCAAGATTCAGGAAACAAAATTTGGCTTTAGATGAAGTGAGAAGACAGACTTTCAGAGATATATCATCATTTTTTGTGTTGGTTCCTAATTCCGATGTTTGTTTTTGTAAAAATTTTGCAAGTACATATACATCGTGTTTAAGAATTGTGGAAGAAATGGTTACTTTAAACCAAGAGATTTTTTTTTTTTTTTTAAGTCATATGAAGAAAATTTTGAGATAAAACTTTACATTTAGATTTTATGGAGTTAATTAACAAAGTAACATCTAAATTGGGCTTCCAACACATTGTTAGGAATAAGATTGGTTGTTAATCTTTTTATTGCTAATCTTGTGCCAAATTCTTTCAAAGTTGATTGTTTAAGTTAGGCGGATCCTCACAACCAAAATAAAAAACAAAAAGCGAGTTAAGTGCATTTCATCAGAAACAAACAACAATAATCCCCCCTAGAGTTTCAAGCTACTCCAATGTTTTGCCTAACTATTGATAGGAATATTGATATGAAAAGGGCATATCAAAGTATGGTTATCCTTGTGAATACGTATTAATGACAATACAAAAGTGTTCTATTCATGTAGTTAGCTCAAAAACTCATAGCAAATCAAAATCTATGGCTAGGTAGTCAATTTACCATGTCATGAAAGGAAAAAAACAAACAAACTTGAACTAAACCAAAAACCATTTGAGAAATTGAATGCACACTCTTCATATATTGGGACTCTCTACATAAATATTTTATCAATTTTGCTCTTTTTTTTTTTTGGTTTGTTTGACTTTACTCTCTAGAGTTAGGTTCTTTATGTTTGCCGTCTAAATATATCTTCCATTACATACGTTTTAAATAAATTTTCTTCTATGATGGAGTATTTTTTTATATACATAAATAGAGAAACTGAAATAGAAAAACCATTTTATTGATAATTATTTCATAAATAAGTTATATAACATCATGCATGACAAATGCACTTAAAAGCGTACAAGATGATGTCATCTAATATGACATTTTGTTTACCAATAATCTAACTAATCTTTTTGGTTGTTCAAGCAAACCCTCATCCCAACTCCATCGTTCTTTAAACCTTTGATGGAACACGAAGGACAATGACCGATTATTAACTAATGCAAAACAGATGGTGACATTGCAGCAAGCATAAAAATTGAAAGAGTTGGTACTTGTTGATCACAGCTAGTTATACATATAGTATTTGCTTATACAAGCAAATTCTTCCTCAAATTCCCCATTTTGGTATCTCGTGCCTGTCATAGTGTTATCACTAAAAAAAGGTGGATATAAAGCCAAGAAAAATGTGGTTAAGGGTGGTGGAAAACAAAAGGCTTCTATAGTAAACACGTCTAGCTCCCTATAGATGTTCGTGATCATTCAGAAGGTTTTGGGATTTTACAGACTAAGAATCAAGTCCATAAGGGATGTATGGTGGGCTGGCCATTGCCATCAATAAGTCCACTTTTTTGTGTTGGGCTTTGAAGTCCATAAGGGGCGGCCATTGTCATTAGGTTTTTGGTAATTTTGGTTTACTTCGATTGTTAATCACCAATTCTCATCTTCATATTTAGCTATGGCCGTCGAGGCAAACCCTGATGTGTTGTGTTAATGATCTTGTGGTCTTGCCTTGAGATGTTGGTAGCGGGGCTGATCTGGTTGCTATTGGTGGAGTAGTTGATGGTGGTGGGGGGGGGCAGCAAAGAAGTCAGCGGCGGCATTGTGGTGTTTTATACGAGAGATGGTGACGGTGGGATTGATATAGGGTTGGTTGTTGGGGTTCCTATGATGGTGGTAGCAGTGGTGGCTGAAACGACGGTAGCGGCGGGGGTTGTGGCAATTGTCTGCTTGCTATAGGTCATCCTAGGCTTCCAACTAATTGGGCCTATTGGACTTCAATTAGGGTTTATGCAAACCGAGCCTTTTGGGGTTTGTGGGCTTGGTTTTGTGATCTTGTTGGTTTTTATTTTTCGAGTAGTGTTAGTGTTTGGCTCCAGTTTTGTTGCAACTAGTCAACAGTCTCTTTTCTGTGCGGGCGTGCCAGCACCGTTCTGGTGCAGTCGTCGGGGTGTCCTTTGACCTGACTTCTTTTGAGCGACTGTAGACGAGGAGAGCACCAACCTCATCGTGGGGATCTTCTATGCCTCGTGGTGAGGACTTTATCTTGTGTTACCAAGTCGATACTCAACGTTGTAGGTTAAGCAGAGCGAAATCACTAGAAAGTAGAGAGAACTTGCCAAAGCGTGACTTTAGTTTAGCTGGTTTGCGAGGGCGTTACCCTTGCTTAGCTAGTTCCGTAACCGTTGTGGTGGTTGTACTACAGTCGGCTCCCGAGGAGACTAGGACAGAAGCACATTGACAGAGGGTTTGGTGGCACTAAGAGTTGGCTCTTGAGAAGACGAGGACTGGAGTGTGATCACCGGTAAGAGAAAGAGAGGAGTTACTCTAGAGAGGCTTGGATAATCTTAGAGATTGTTCTTGAATTATGTTGTGACTGGTTACTTGTTGTAGCCTCTATATATAGGCTACCAAGCCATAGTGGTTGGCCTTTAAACAAATCATGATGGGTTAGGTTTCAGCACTTAAACACTAATAGAATGTTAGGTTTAAGTACTTAAAACACTAATGGAATGTTAGGTTTGAGCACTTACTGCTCCAATTTTGCTGCAGCTATATCTCAACCAAGAACTCAAAACGGGCCTTCGACTTCTTCATATCAAATGATCCACAATGAGTGTAGATCATTGTGGCAAATTTTTAGAGCTTTCTTCCATGTGGTTGGGCCGAAAATGCTGCTGGACTCCTTACAGCTCCAGTTTTCCAGTTTTCCAGTTTTGCTTCTGCAGAAAATTGGACTGATTGTTTGAAGGCTTTTCACTCATAAATAGCTCTGGAACTCTTCATAAGAAATGATCATTGGGATGTCTAGAATTAGTCTGGAAAGTTTTAGCTCATTTAGATTTCATTTAGTTAGTCTGCCGCCACTCCTTCCTTGTTTAGCTCGGTTTCTCCTAGCCGAAGTAGGAAAATGTGCTAAAGTTGACTTTTCATTTCCATGCTTCCATCATTTCCTTTTCTTGCAGCTCGCATAATCTTCCATAGTAAGCTTTATCGAACTTGTCGACAATATATAGCTTGAGCCACTGACTTTGGCTTAATTTCCCAAAGACACGCTTTATCAGGCCAAAAATGCTCATTTTGGGTCCAAACATTGCCCCCAGACCTCAAAGTCAAAGGTCTCTGTCTTGACTGAAGAGGTCTTGAATCAGCACTGCTCTTATAATGTTGTTGCTCCAAAAGCCACTTTTATTGGCTTGATTGAATTTACTTGACTGATTCCATATAGGCCTCTAAATAGGCCATAAAGCTTGAATGCCGCAATCTGAATTGCCTTTGTCATGAACTGATGCTTTCTTTGCCAACTTTATTGTCCCCATGTATCTGATGTCTGGTATGCAGTGAATTGGCGAAACTTAGGCAGGTTGTAGGAGATCAGAACTTTAGCGTGCCCCCCATGCGAAGGAGACTGCTTTTGATTGCGAATGAGGATCCTTCTCTTCCTTGGTGAAAGCTTCTCCATGTGTATAGCAGCAACTATCTGCCTTGATCGCTGGCTCTCTGTTGATTTTCTCAAATGTAGGTGTTTAGAGCCGCTTTGCTGGCTAGATCAAGTTTGATCAAGGCCTACAGTACTTGGCGAAATAAGATGCTGAAAAGCAAACTGTTTGCTGCCATTTAATCCTTTATGAATCTTATGCTGAAGAGGATGATTGAATCATGACTATCGTCATCATGACATGTGACCAAGTGAACCCACCAGACTTGCTGCAACTTTAACATCTAAAACTACATGGGTTTTAATCGTGTTTAATTAAAAAAACATCAGGCCACTGGGCTGGCCCTACGGTTGTAGGGAAAGGTGCAATGTCATCTCTTCACTGCCGCCTCAGATGCCATTTCTCAAGATGGAATAATGATTAATTAATTATCAACTAGAGCCACTCACTGGCCCAGCTAATATATTAATCTCCAAAAATATCTAAGCTATATATCAAGGTGTAATGGAGAAGTGTTCCTTGCGACCTAGAAATGGCATCCAAGAAACCATTCGTTATCTATCAGGCAGATGAAATCACTGAGAAAGCGGCATTCACCTGGCGGACTAACATGGGTGTTCGATGCAGAAGTTAGACCGGAGAAGAGAAAAGTCGACTGATGGGCTTTGGTAGAGGTGATAGTCAAGTGGGTCTGGGTCCTACACCTCGCGATCGTTTGCTAGATGATGCTATGACTTATTATGGGCTTCCCATCTTCCGTCCCATAGCGGCTCTTCTGCAGGTGCTTGGATGGAAAATGCCAGGCTTCAGATTGGTTCAGAAACACGAGGGGGCTCCAAGTGTGGGATCTCTAGTCATGCGAGATCATCTTTGTTAGAATCCCACACGCGGAGCGAAACGGGGAAGGGAGGAAGGCCACTTCGTGGTTCGTCTTTCCTCCAATGTTTCCTTTCTTCTGGACCCGGCCCGTGTTGTGCCCTCTAAAGGGAAGGGGCTTTGGTTATCACCTCCTTCTCCCCTCTCTCTTTTTAACAAAATCTTGGAGGAATGAGGAGGGATGGACTCTTTGAAGGAATGGGTTCAGGCTACAGAATGGTTGTTCCTATACTTCACGTCCAACTAATGGTGGTTACCAAGGCTAAAACGGGTGCAAAGATTCAAGCTGATATTCGGTTCCTTCACTCTCTGCCCCTCCCAGAGATAATGGCGCGGCTCAACCTAATGTTGGATTCCAGAGCTGCTTCCATTTGAAGGGGGCGTGGGTGCTCCGTTCCGCTTCTTTTTCCTCTTTTTTTTCCTTCCCTGAAGTTTGCCCTTCCTTGGGATAATGGTGTGGCTCAAACCAACGCTTAGTTCCTCAACTGCTTCCATTTGAAGAAAGATTCAGAAGATATCTGAAGATTCTTGTTTGTATTTTAGCTACATTTGGCCTTGTAATGAATGTACTGCTTTTGGCCGCAAAACCACTTTATGAATACAATAATATTTTCTTATCCTGATATTCAAATATCTGTGAGGAGGTAATAATTGTGTTTTGCAAGGCCCCAAATATAGGCCCCCATAGTTGTATATTCAGGAGCTTTGAAAATAATATGAACTTTAAAATATGCTCCGCGTCAAAAATATCCTTGCGGCGAAGGTTTTGAGAAAATCCACACCTTGATCCTATTTTCCCGTGAAGGTGTTTTCTCTACGAGAGAAAAGACCTTGGTCAAAAAATTTCAGGGCAGCTGACTCGTCCTCGGCCTTAGTGTAGTGTTGCCCCTTAGTGTTGCTAGGCGCAGCGAAGAAACGATGATGGGCCTAAAAAAACAGGCCTTCATGAATGGGCTTCGCAAGTGTAGGAACATTAGAATTGTCACCTTGTCTTATGCGAACGAATTGTCTATGATTCTTCCGAGTCTCAGACACCGGGAAAGTATTTCTTCAAGTATCGGCCATTGATAGGGTTGTGATGGACATCCCCATCTAAGTCTTTGAGATGAAATGCTCCTTTCTCCAAAATCTTATAAACGATGTATGGGTCTTCCCATCTGGGAGTCCATTTGCCGCGACCATTTAAATTTTCACCAAGCGGGAGAACTGCTTTCCAAACTAACTCTCCTTCGTTGTAACTCTTTCCCCGCGTCGGCTTGTCATAGGCGCGAGCTACTCACTGCTTTTCCATGACCAAACTATCTAAAGCCTCCAAACGCTTTTCGCCGAGGTCTTCATGTTCCTGCCACATAGCCTGAACGTATTCTTCTCCAATAAGATGATGCTGCTCTTGAACTTGTAATGATTGGACGTTGACTTCCAAATGCAAGAATACATCATGGCTAAACATCAAAGCATAAGGTGTTGTAGCGGTGGGATTCCGCTTCGATGTGCGGTAGGCCTAAAGAGTCTCATAAAGGGTCTAGTGTCATTGTCGCGGATTAGCTTCTAGCATTTTCTTCAGCAAAGTGATGATGATTTTGTTGTTGGCCTCTGCTTGACAGTTAGACTGCGCATAGTAAGGACTGAATGGACGAACTGTATTCCCCATTCCTTTGCCAATTTATTAACTTCACCACCCATGGAAGCTACCCCCCGGTCTGAAACGAAAACTTCTGGAATACCAAATCTGCAGATGATGTTCCTGAACAGGAATTGTCTCAACATACCACCAGATGCTTCCTTCAAAGGTTCTGCTTCGACCCATTTTGTAAAGAAATCGGAAGCGACGATGATAAACTTATGCTAAAGCGATCAATGTCGGTGAATCATCCTAATTAAGTCCAGCGCCCATCCTCTTGTGGGGCAAGGTTTTATAATGGGCTGCATTGGGGATATGCTGGACCGGCCCATGAGCTTGGCAATCCAAGCAAGCCTTCGCGAATGTGATGCAATCTTTCAAAATACTTGGCCAGAAATATCCATGTCTCCTGAGCAACCAACGCATTTTTGGACCAGCATGTACTTCCCTCATGAGCTGTTTTGCTTCACCGCCGTATACACATTTGAAATCTATGCCATCTTCCCCTCGCCTACAAAGTTCATCGTTCCTGAGGAAATAATTGAGAGCAAGGTAGCGGATCCTTTTATCAGTGGGCTGATCAGGATTTTTGAGATAGTTGATCAAAGGGACCCGCCAATCCAAATCAATGGAATCTAAGGTTGCTACCGCGGCATCCTCTGGTGGATCTTTTCTTGCCATCTAGGAAGGGAGTGTTCGGCATTCCACTTTCAAAATTCGCTCGCGAATGCCATACTTGAAAGTTATCCCCGTTGCCAACTGAGCCAACTCATTTGTGGTGAAATTTCGTTCGCGCGGAATATGCTCAAGGTCCACATCATCAAATTGGTCCAACAACTCCAGAGCTCTATCCCAGTATGGCGCTTACAAGAAACTAAAGCACTTAAACTTTTCGCGCAGCTGATTGATTACCAGAAGCGAATCTCCAAGTACTTGTACCGCTGTGACTCCCATTTCTAAGAGCATTTCTAGGCCAATGATTAAGGCCTCATATTTTGCTTGGTTATTGGTGCATTGATACTCCAACTGAAAAGAGTATGAAAAATGATCTCCGGACGGGTTTTCTAGCGCAATGCCTGCTCCGGCCAGGGTATCTATTCTTGAACCATCGAAGTACAATACCCAAGGTTGCAGTATAACAGCTGCCAATGAATTATCGTAGATCCCGGCTAGGTATTCCATATAAGTCTTCCAAAGAATTCGCGGCGACTTCAAGTTCGCGAATTTTGCTAATATGCAGCATTGGATGATGCGCTAGAAAGTCCACGATGGCTTGGCCCTTCACAATTTTTTAGGGAACATACTGCAAAGAGAACTCTGAAAGAGCCAAAACCCATTTGCCAATACGGCCCCTAAGAATGGGCCGCGACAACATGTATTTGACCAGGTCGGTCTGGGCAATTATCCATGTAGTGGCGAAGTTTACATGCAGAGAAATACAACGTTAGGCAAAGCTTTTCCATTGGTGTGTACCTGATTTCACAATTTGTTAACGTTCTACTTAGGTAGAAAATGGCATGTTCCACTCCCGCTTCATCGTTCTGCGCTAATAAGCTGCCAATTGAAGTCTATGCCGCTGAAATGTAGAGCTTCAGTGGGTAACCTGGCTTTAGAGGAACAAGAACCGGTGGATTTGCTAGATATGCCTTTATGCTGTTAGAGGCCTCTTGATGTTTTGTCTCCCACACAAATTCTGTCTGCCCTTGTAGCTTCAAGAGGGAGGAGAAAGGCTGAATCTTGCCGGCAGAGTTGGAGATAAACCGCCGCAAGAAATTGATCTTTCCTAACAGCCTTTGCAGCTCCATCTTCATCCTCGAGGGTGAAGCATTGATCATTGTTTTAGCTTTATCGTCCGATACTTCGATGCCCCTCTGATGTACAATAAATCCTATGAAGTCGCCTGCTTGGACTCCAAATACACATTTCGCGGGGTTCATCTTCGGCTTGTGTATTTGCATGCACTCAAAAACCTTTCGCATATCCGCAATGTGGCTTCCCTGCTACCTAAATTTGACTACCACATCATCATTGTAAACCTCTAAAATCTTTCCCAGGATATCATGGAAGATTAGGTTCATTGATCGCTGGTATGTGGCCCCCGCATTTTTCAAACCGAAAGGCATGGCTACTGTCACGTCCTGAATTTTAGAATAAAAATTCAAAATCCGAAACATGAATTACTACAATTTAAAATAACCATCCTGAAAATTTCTTTTTCTTAACAACCTCACCACACAAAATAAATTGTAAAGCTCTAACTGAGCATAACAAACCTCACAATTTAAATGAAATCAAAATAAATGCTGCAACACCTAAACAACACGGTCACCTTCCTGGTTATCTTGACCTACAGAAATATCCGCTACACTATTTGAATAGTGTACCAGGATTGCAATAACATAAAACCCGGTAAGCTTTTGAAAGCTTGTATGAGTAAAAAGAAAGAACGGTTGTTTAATTAAATCATATTTATTTTCACCCAAGTCAACACTCAACAATTTCCACTTTCACAAGAAACCAACAATCTCAAATCAATCATCAATCACAAATCAACACAAAACCTTCACGGATCGCCCTTGGAAACATCCTATCAAAATTATACGAAAATCCGATGGTCGGATCTTTATGAATCGCCTCCCGAATCACTATTTTACAATTATACGAGGATCCAACTGTCGGATCTTCGTCCGTGACCCCAAAAAGTCATCGGGACAGTCATATGATCAATATATTAAAATTTGAAGTAAAATCGATGAACTGATCTCCGTAAATCGTAAACCGAATATAAACTGTAAAATCATAAATAGTAACGTCAAAACTTAAATTGACTATTTATCAACGTTTTCTAACATGACCATGTTATATATCAAAACGCTCGTATGGATGCATAGATCATCGTCCAGATAATATAAACTCAAAATTTGGTCCGACGCGCCGCCACACACGGCGGTCAGACGGCAGTTAATGCCGGTCAACCACCTCAGATGCAAAAGTTCAAAATTTCTCAAACCACGACATACGAATTAACCCCAAAATTCATAATTCAATTAATATAACAATTATAGAATTACATAAATTTATTATATGAAAATTCGGGTCTTCACAACTACGTATTCAAAAATTCCGGCGATCTGAACGCAGTTTTGTGTCTATCCTCTTCTGCCACTGGAATCTAATGAGAACCGGCGGTTCCGTCCATGAAGGATAGGCGTTCATGACCAGCTACTGCATCTACCAACATATCCGCGATCGGCATAGGGTAAACATCTTTGGGAGTGACATTATTGAGGTCGCGGTAATTGACACACACCCTTATTTTGCCATTCTTCTTTCGAACTGGGACGACATTAGATAGCCACTGATTGTACTTGGCGACCCTGATGATTCCTGATTTATGCATATTCTCGACTTCTTCCTTAACCAAAATCTGAGCTTCTGACTTTTTCCTTTGGAGGGGTATCGTCTAACGATGCTGGGGCCAGCCGAATGGGCTCTTCTTCCTCCTCATGATCGGAGAGATCCTCATCAACATATTCCAATGTTGCCACTTGTGTGTAGGCCTCTTTTTCTATTAAATATGAAGATAATCTATCATATAAAGAACGAAAGGTATGTACCTCTTCCTTTGAGAGGTCTTGAACCATCAATTAGGACCTGGAGTTGGCACAGCATGTCCGGGCCTTTCGAGGTTGCCTTTCGCCACTGCGATCCCCCATTGTGCCAGTTCGGAGGTCGTCACCCCTGTGGGGCGGCCCTTGTTGTCAATTCCGCGAACCTGTAGCAGAGGGATATGTTCTAAATAGTACCTTACGTCCACGTAGATTGCGGAGACTGAGAAAGGTCGCGGATCTGGTTTGACTATTACCATCTTATCTGCGAGTCTGTCCCATATGATCAACTCCTGATGAAGGCTGGATGGGACACAATAACTCCGGTGGATCTAGTTACGGCCCAGAATTACGCTATATGCCGCATGACAGTCTGTGACGAAGAAGGGGTAAACCCCTTCTGCTGGACCCACCTCGACTTGTAGGAAGATCAAACCCAATGTTTTGGTCACAGTCCCTACGAAGATCTTCAGTGTCAGGGATATGGATTGGATCTTCTCTTTCTTGATTCCTAGCAGTTTCATGGTTCTGGTAGTCAAGATGTTGACTGCGGCGCCCGTGTCTACCATGATTTTTCCAACCTTGGTGTCGTTCATATCGGCGGTGATATATAATGGCCTCATGTGTTGCACCATTGCTGGTGTCAGCTTGCTGAAACCCATGTCGGTGTCTGCAACCTCTACTGCTTTAGCCTTCTTCGGTATAGGTTTCTTCGTGAGGGATGATGCTGCTGAGGTGATCTCGAGCGACGGTTTTTCAGATGATTTGCCTTCCCCCTCTTCACATTCCTGAGCTGCCATCGGCAAAGCATATATTGATGGCAGGACATATACTATGTTACAAGTAACGTCCGACATGTCCGCCACTTCTGATTCCCCCGCTGGGGAGCTCAGGTCATCTTCCTCTGCGAACTTGCTTGCGACGTAAGTCGCCAGCTATCGTTCTTCTTGGACCATAACCTGCTCCTGCTGATCCGCTGCGAAAGGACATCCCCTCTTCGGTGGCCCCTGCTTCGCTGATAAAGCCTCTTCGGATTTCCCAACCACTATGCTTTGAACTTTCTTAGGCCTCCACTGCACAATCATGGATTGATTGTCTTTACCCCTCAGTCTGTCAAAGATTGAAGGCTCGCTCTCTCTTCCTTCGAGAGATATTCTCCCCCGAACGCTAGGTTTGCGGGTTGGCGGTGATTCTTGCTTTGCGGGAGCTAAAGACTTCTCCTGACTGTCCTTTCGACGAGCGCTAGTTTTTGAAGCCTGTTGCGACATCATAGGATGTCACTGGAGAACCCGCGGGGCGATGAACCTTTTGGAGGTCAGTGCCTCCACTTGTCTCTGGTATTCTTCTGGAGATCTCACCAACTACGATGGTTTAATCAACCCCTGATATAGCGCTTCCAAGGTTCGCTTTGCTTCTCCAAACCTCCGCTGGAGTTTTCTCTTCCTTGAAGAGCTCATTTCCACTGCCTAGCCATTCTTTTGGGTATACCATCTCCCTTCCTTGATAGTGGGCGTTGGCGCCGGAGGAATATACGGTCTGGTCATAATGTTTGACTGCTCGTTCGCTCTTTCTTCTTTCCTCGCAACCTTCAATTTCTTGAACAAATTAGAGTCCCTTGGAGAAGAAGTTCCTAACCCAGCATGCATTCTCGGACTACCTGGTTGGAAGCTTCTAGAATGTGCTGGTAATTTTATTGGTGGTAAAGTACCAAAGCGAACGGTATGTTCTTCCTCTTCGTGCAACGCCTGGATATCACATTCCTCCTTGCACTTTGAACATAGCACGACAGGTGGAGCCGGCTTTGATCTCCACTTCACGGACCACTCCATCACCTTTTCTAAGCCCCTAATGGTACGATCTGGGCTCAGCCTCTGTTGATCCTTTGTGTCCCAAATTATGTCAACCATGTTGACTCCAGTGTTTGGGAAATGATTCAAATCTACCAGCGCCACCGCTGTTGCTGGCGCTTCAACCTGTAAGCTAACACTATTCAACCATATCTGGATCTAATCATTCAACCTAACACAGTCAGCTATGTTGTGATTCCACAAATTGTGGAGCTTACAGTATTTATTCCCCCTTAACTTTTCTGGTTTTGGGAATGGTCCGAAGTTGGTCTTCACCATCTTCACAGCTATCATCTCATCTAAGATCTCATGAGCTTTATTAGCATCATAAGTGTAACTTGTGAATTCAGGTTTGGTGAAGACCACCGACTTGAGTTTCATTGGCTCTTGACACAACTTCAGCTATTTTAGCGTTGACGCCTTCTTCCCGGTAAGCTCAAGCGCTGCTACCTTGTCCTCTTCGGACTCTTCAGCCTCTGCCAGGCCGGATTCCTCAATCCTATAGTAAGGATCAAAGGAACCTGAGTAGTGGTTCACTGCTGCCACAGTCCTCCATTTCCCAGGAATGTATTTTCCTTTGGAGGAGTTCTTCACAACGTCCATTTCTCTAAGAAAATGCTCAAAGCTTCCTACTTCTGTGATCAGTTCCCCCATAGAGTTGAACATGCTTCCATATTGCTTCTTGAGTTGACGAGGCTCTAAGCCTTTGATTGCCAACTTCACTAGCTCTTTCTCCGGAAGAATCACATTCAGCTTCCCTTTTTGGATCTCGAAATGTTGAAGGTATGCAACAGCGAATTCAATTGGCTGCTGAGCCATCTGAGTAAGTGAAGCCAGATCTACCTCCAGCTCGATGGTCTCAAAGGTTTCCTTGAATAGCTTTTCCATCACGGGCCAACTCGCAACAGATCCTGGTTGCAGCTTAGTAAACCAGGTGAAGGCAGACCCTGACAAAGAAGTGGTGAAGATATTATACTTCAGATTGTCATCATTCTGGTACTGGCCACACTGTACTCAAAACCTGACCAAATGGGCCATTGCATTTTCAACTTCTTCTCCCAAGAAAGTAGAGAACATAATGCTCTTGTATCCTCTAGGATAAGGTGCCTGCGTAATATGCGGCGGGAAAGGCCCCTGATAAGCCTCCTTCAGGTTAGGCCTCTAATTTGCGGCCCTAATCATTACTTCTACCTCCTCTCGCCTTACATATCCCAAATTAGGAGGAGGAGGTGGATGAATCACTGTGTCATTAGCTGGCCAGATTAGAGGTGGCACTTGTGTTAGCGATGGCGCATGTGATGCCTGGTTAACCAAAGATATGCCACCTCCAGGGGTTGTTTTGGGTAGAGTCGACATCTGTAATGTAAAACTCACTGCTGGCTGACCTTTCATGCCCACGGTGATCTTTGTTGGACTTCCAGTCTATTGGCACGTTGGAGGCTGCTCATGATACGTGTATTCAACTCCGTCACTATCGTACTGGGGAAACATGATATTGTCAACAAGGGCTCCCTCATTGATTTTCAAACTCCTGGTCCCTTGCTTGATGGACGGCGTGACGTTATTATTTCCACCCATTGTGGGAGTAGTCTCCTTACCCCTAACTGATGCTGTAGTTGCAGTTAGAGTGGATATGGCCGTGCTGCCGCCGCTAGCTTTTTCTCGAGCATTTGGCGGTATGTACTTGCCTGACCCTGAAGGCTGGCCGAGGGACCCTACAATAGCATTGGGGTCCCTTAACACCTAATTTAGGACCTCTCTTGCCTGATCCATCTCAGCTTTTTGTATAGCAACTTGGATCGCGGTATTGGATCCATCACTGCGAATAGCTGCGACTTCTGTGAGAACGACCTTAGTCTGCGCAGCTTGGGCATTTATCAAGGTCATGAGTTGCTCATGTTGCTTCCGCGCTTTTCGTGACGTGTGGTCTATATGCCCTTGCAACAGCTCCGTATTGCGCTCCATCTCCAGCCTGACTTTCATGATCAGATTGTTGGACATTCGTCACTGCTCCTCAAATCTTTTAGCCATTTTTGTCCAGAATGTACTATTGTTTTTTTGCATGATGTTAAGTTGCGCTTCCAGGCTGGCATTTTCTGGGATAGGGATGGGTACAAAAACATCTGTTTTCACCTCGTCCTCAGTCACCCTGGTGGTATCAGACGCTCCTCCGGCCTCATTAGGCTGGGCTGTGAGAACTGCCTCGCCCTCAATAGCGGGCAGTTGAATTTCTCCCTGTTTGGTCATCGTCTCTGTTGATGGCGTGTGGAGAGAAAATCTTTGAATTACTAATTCTTCTGAAAGACCACGACAGTCTACACGCGAGTCCCGTCTGTAATTGGATATTTTGTGTTTCAGGCAGTTGACGTAAACCTTTTAGTAAGGGTTATCCTCTGACTTCCCAATGGTGAATATCTTGCAGTATGTTGTATTGTATGTCTGAATTGAAAAAGTAGCTGAATTCAATAAGACATTGTGAATCAAGGTTTAGACATGCGGCCCAAGTATAGTCGCGTAGACACAAATTTTCTTTCAAATCCTTTCGGCAACCTTACTGAAATGGCCAGGTGGGGGAGGGCGAACAAGAGAGGCGTAATCTACTTTGGCATGAGCGACTCCCACTTAGTGGTTTAGGCTCATTTGCACGCACTTCTAGATTCAAGAACCTGTCGTGAACGTTGTCCCCTTTATAGACACCATTTCACATAGGCTATACTTACTAAGATGAGAAATGTCATAAGTGTGAAGACAGTTCAACAAGTGTTAATAAAAGCCGCCATTAACCTTAAGGGACCTGAACTAGGCAGGTATAAGGAGTTTAGGCCAATATTAACAAAAGAGACTTCACCTATTCCGTTATGATTCACAACCCTTTACCAAGCTACTGTCCCACTGGGCGTGCCAAAATGTTTGGCTCCAATTTTGTTGCAGCTGGTCAATAGTCTCTTTTCTGTGAAAGAGTGCCAGCACCGTTCTGGTACGGTCGTCGGGGTGTCCCTTGACCTGACTTCTTTTGAACGACTGTAGACGAAGAGAGCACCAACCTCATCGTATGGGTCTTCTGTGCCTCGTGGTGAGGACTTTATCTTGTGTTACCAAGTCGATACTCAACGTTGTGGGTTAAGCAGAGCGAAACCACCAGGAAGTAGAGAAAACTTGCCAAAGCGTGACTTTAGCTTAGCTGGTTTGCGAGGGCGTTACCCTTGCTTAGCTGGTTCCGTAACCGTTGTGGTAATGGTACTACAGTCGGCTCCCGAGGAGACTAGGACTGGAGTGTGATCACCGGTAAGAGAAAGAGAGGAGTTTCTCTTAGAGAGGGGTTGCTCTAGAGAGGCTTGGATAATCTTAGAGATTGTTCTTGAATTGTGTTGTCAATTGTTACTTGTTGTAGCCTCTATATATAGGCTACCAAGCCATAGTGGTTGGCCTTTAAACAAATCATGATGGGTTAGGTTTAAGCACTTAAACACTAATGGAATGTTAGGTTTAAGCACTTAAAACACTAATGGAATGTTAGGTTTAAGCACTTACTGCTCCAATTTTTCGGCAGTTATATCTCCACCAAGAACTCAAAATGGGCATTCGACTTCTTCATATCAAATGATCCATAATGAGTGTAGATCATTGTGGCAAATTTTCAGAGCTTTCTTCCATGTGGTTGGGCCGAAAATGCTACTGGACTCCTTACAGGTCTAGTTTTCCAGTTTTGTTTTTGCAGAAAATTGGACTGATTGTTTGAAGGCTTTCCACTCATAAATAGCTCTGGAACTCCTCATAAGAAATGATCCTTGGGATGTCTAGAATTAGTCTGAAAAGTTTTAGCTCATTTGGATTTCATTTGGTTAGTCTGCCGCCCCTCCTTCCTTGTTTAGCTCGGGTTCTCCTAGCCGAAGTAGGAAAATGTGCTAAAGTTGACTTTTCATTTCCATGCTTCCATCATTTCCTTTTCTTGTGGCTCGCATAATCTTCCATAGTAGGCTTTATTTAGCCTCTAAATAATATATTTCAAACTTGTCGACAATATATAGGTTGAGCCGACTTTGGCTCAACTTCTCAAAGACACGCCTTGTCATGCCAAAAATGCTCATTTTGAGTCCAAACAGTTGGAGACACATTTTTTTTTTTTAACCAAATTCTAATGTCAATTGTTTGTATTGATGTTATTGTTAACTAATAAATTAAGCAAATAATTTTTAACAAAAAGTCGTTATTTTATATTCTTATTCAGAAAAATAATCTTTAATTGCTTAATGAATATAATCATAAAAGAATCAAAAGAAATCAAGCATCCAGAGAACAACTATGATTTGTTTTTCTTCGTTGCAAGGATAAGATGGTTGATGAATTTGTTTTTTGTCTTCGGAGGTCTAGGTTTTCTTGTTTTGGTCTTAGTTAAAAAAAGATGAGTGTGCTACTACTGTATTGTGTGTAGCATGCTCGTGGGAGGAGTATGCTAAAGTAGTATGCTTGAAATAATGGCTTTTTCTAACGGTTCTTCATGGATAAGTCATTATTGTACAACTAATGCAAACGTTTATGGTGAACCTAAAAATTATCTTCAATTTTTTTTTATGATTTTAGATAAATTAAACTTTAGACATCACCGAACATTGTGGGGAAGCCATCTCGAAACAACGGAGCAAGCTTCATACTTCCCATGGAAACTCAAAATTTAAATCCGGCTCAGGAATTGCTAATTAATCAACAGTTTCATTTTTCTCATGGAAACTTCTGTGGCCGCATATGTTTTAAGATAGATGGAAACTGAACAACCCTTTGTAGTCAACGTTCTTCAGTGTTTATTTTATTAAGAAATCAGCAAGTCTATCAATTCTGTTCATCATAAAAAGTTGTCTTGACCATTTCAAAGGTGGATCGTAGAGCGGCCAACAAAGAACTTTGATTGATCATGAGGCAAATGAAATTATTGGCATCATGTATGTTCTTTTCCAGAAGTATCTAGCATATTCACGTACATTTTGGTGTAAAACAATGTACAATGAAGTGAAAGCACTCAAAACTCTTTGATGGGAAATTATTACAAACCAAGACAAACTTTTTCCACTGAAAGTGAAAAAAGAAAAACCTGCAATCTGCAGGTGAGAAAACAATTGCATGTATTCACTAGCTTCTAGGTGGAATACCTATTCTTTCTTGTGTTATTTTACTAGTATTCCCATCCCCCTACCAACAATTAACCTAGAATGAAAAACTGTAACTAAGAGAAACATGCACTTGACTGTCTCTAGCTGCATATATAAATGGAGATGATCATCACTTTTCTAAGTGGCTCGAACAAGAGGCGACTGAGGAATAGGGGAATGCGGTGACATGTTGATCTCATCGAATCTTCGCAAATTGAAGCTGAGACTTAGCTTTTTGTTACTTTGCCAGCAGCTCTTCTTCTTCTTCATTGCCACCACAGCTGCCTCCTTGTCTTGAAGCACAAATTTTCTGATTCGTTCCAAAGCAACTTCCATAGTCTGGTTGTCCATGTTGGCAAAGCAAACCCTGAACCAACCCGGTTCGGGGCAGTGAAAAGAAACACCGGGTGACACATTGAGCTTAACTTGATGGATTATGGTTCTCCACAATGCCATCTCTGCTTCAAAAGTTTGCTCCTTTAAATGCTTGTGCAAGTCCATCCACACAAACAAGCCACCATTGCTCTTCAAACAAGTGGTACCTTGTTCCTCAAGTCCCACAGTGAATCTCGTGTGCCTTGCTTTCAACCTCTTGGCACTTTCTACAATGAATCTGTCCACAAACTCATTGTCTGATAGCATCGATGCAATTAGATGCTGAGTTTGAGTAGAAACCAACCCGAAACTCGACATCTTTCTCGCGCAATTCACTACTGCATCATTGTATGAGTACACTATCCCAACCCTAAAGCCAGGGAACCCCATGTCCTTGGAAAGACTGTAGACAATGTGAACCAGGTCGCGGTTGCATTCGACTTCTTCTTCCTCGAGAATTTCAGCAATGCTGATGAACCTAGGCTGAGTGAACACAGTGGCAGCATAGATCTCATCAGAGATTAGGTGGATATTCTTCTCATTGATGAAAGTTACTAGGCTTTTAAGGGTCTCTCTGTCTAGGACTGTGCCTAGTGGGTTTGAGGGGTTGGTAATGAGTAAGCCTTTAACTCTGATGTTGGCCTTTTGGGCTTTCTCATAGGCATCTTCCAAGGCTGCTCTGGTGATCTTGAAATTGTTGGAGCTTTCACAAGCAACTGGAAGAAGTTGTACCCCTGTTCGCCATCTCAAATCTCTATCGAATCTGCAATGACGTAAAAAGGTTATTTAGCAAGCAACTTATGCATGGAAAATATTTTAACGGTAAGTTGTGAACAAATATGAAATTCTACGTCGAGAATTCTAAATTTCGCATAACAATAAATAAGTATCAGAGTAGATAATTTACTTATAAGCAACTCATGCATGGAGAATATTTTAACCGTACGTTGTGAACAAATATGGAATTCTACGTTGAAAATTCTAAATTTCGCATAACAATAAATAAGTATCAAAGTAGATAATCTATTTATCGAATCTCCGTAAACAATATATTTTAATGACGTGTTTAGTGCGCCTAGCTACCATAAGAAGTTTACACAAGTGTCTAATTGGACAGTTGTAACTGTCCTTTTAGAAGGAAGGATGGTCCTCATTTTCCCAAGGCATCTTTCATGTTTGTCAAAATGAGGTATAGATTGAAATATTGAATGGTTTCTGGCCAAGACAATTTGTACGAAGATCGCTTTCAACTACAACGACACCCCCCCCCCCCCCCCCCCCCCCCCCCCCCCCACACACACACTCAATAATTCAAGATGGTCCAAGACCACATACGGGTCAACTCCGTCTCTTTCATTGCTAATTTCTCATATAATATTAGGAAACTCCCCTAAATTAGTTAGTTTTTTCCTGTCTGAGTTGGATCAAAGTCAATCTTAGAAAGATAAAATTAAGCTTACCCAGGATAATAAGGAACGGGAACCAGAAATGCCTCTCCGGGATCAGCCAAGCAAAAGGCAATCATCTCGTGAGCTCCGGTTGCTCCGCCGCTCATAACAATGCGGTCAGGTTCGAATGTGACTCGATTTCCTCTCACTCTTCCCATGAAATTTGCAACAGCCTGTGGAGTTTCACAACAATAATTAACTTTGTTAATATTTGAACAAACTTTGTAAGATTGTGTAATGAGTTAATTAGTGATGCTTAGAAAATCTTGTAGATGTTGATCAATACATACATTTCTGAACTCTGGCAGGCCATGATAGTCTTGAAAGATGGCTATGTCCTCGAATTCTTTTGCTCCTTGTGCCGTGCAAATGGATGCTTCTGGATTTTTCAGAACCCATTCTTGAATCAAATCAAAAGAAAGCTGCATACGGAAGAAACCAATTAGTAAATAGCCAAGAGATGAAATTATGCTTGTAAAACAAGGTTTCTGTCTTTGAATCTCTTACTTGATTTTCTGCAAGACCCATCTGAATAACCCCTTCAGGGTTCATGGTGGGATGGTAAGGATTACTATCAAAGGCCTTCCAGCCATCAAAATATGGCGTGTTTTCGCCATGTCCGTTGCCGGTTGCTATCTTAGACAACAGTTGCTGTTGGTTGCTCAAAGTGAATCCCATTGTTCTTGTAATGCCTTAAAGATCGATCGATACCTTCAGTGCAATGAGAAATCTACCAAAAAGGAGAAAAGAGGAGCTAGCTAAAAGGTCAGGTCCTTTGGGAACTTGTAAAATGCACTAAATTGTTTTGCAGTTGAATGAGGAATACAACTTCCTGAATGGTATTTATAGACGTTGTGGATGAGATTGGTCTCAGATGGCTATGCAAATTAAATAAGCGTCGGTCTTTTTGTTCTTGTATTTCAGGGGAGTTTCCATGAAGCCGCAACGGATGCTTCTTTAATTTTGAAAATCTAGGTGGAAGTTGATTTGTGTTTTGAGTTCAATCAATGTTAAACTAAATAGATGGGGTTATAATCTTACCTACTCCCATTATGTAAGGACAAGGCATTATTGAAGGTACCTTAACTGTCAGCCATCATCAATAGCTAGTTCAGTGTTCACTGCATAGGTCTCTATTCAGTCAAACCATCCCTGTGAATTTTGTACCAAAACGAGTTATGTACACGCCTACACGGTAACACACATTACACGGAGAATTCACTAATGGCATGGGGGATGAAAAATGCGGAACATGAGTGTTCCGAGGAATTTGAACCAAAGATCTCATATAGTACACCAACAAGTATCTAATACCATGTTAGATAACCACTGACATGTTAAAGTTACGATTTTGAATCAACAATGTATATTAAGTTCAGAATAAACTATTATACTTTTAAAATTATATGCTTAAAACTGAAAAGGACTTGCATGAAGATTTTCAAACTAAAAACACAGTTTTATTAAAGTTGATTTCAACTATTACTTCATATCTCAACATAAAATGCGAACGATCACTATATTGGGTGATTAGTCTCACCAAACCAGTAGGACTTTGTGTATGTGGCGGAGGCCGTGGAGCCAAAAGGGGGTCAATGAAATACCCCAACGAACCATTTTATGGGTTAGAAATTACAAATTCACACTAGTCTATAATTGATTTCATAAGCATCTTTATAATGACAAATTTCTCACTCCGATATGAGTTAGGGTGGCGTGACACGATGACCGCCTTATAGAATTATGAAAATATTTGGTGCTTACAGGATGGTCTCATCTGTGCCCTATATTTTAAAACCAGCATCTATGACAATATGAGAAATGCTAAAATCAGTCTTGCTTGATGAAAGCTGGCTGCTGTGGAAGTAACCAAAGAATACACAGAGAAAACACCCATGTCATATTCAAGGTGTTATGCTTCACGATCAATTAAAGTTGACTCTTGTAGAAGAAACCTTACGACCTCCAATGGTCTCACTTTCCCTAGATCACTCAGAAAAAACACCTATTATTCAATAACAGAGCTCTGAGTTTACTCGATGTTCATCTAGAATTTTCAACTTTTGGTCCCATTATATTGAATGCACCTGAGAATTGAATTGCACTTGCACCAGATCTTCATTGTACAAGTGGCTGTTTGGCCTGATAATGGGGAGAACAGCGGCCTTTGACTGCAATTCTCTCCGTCATTTATGGCGGTTGGTTTCTGCAACCCGCGTGGACTTGGAGTGGAGACAGTGTTGGTGAATTTCCTCCAACTACGAGCAACCGTTGAAACAAATAGTACTCCTAGTAGGGAGTAGGGACTAGATATTTCTTTTCAAAAAACGATTTACCTATTTCTTCGTCTTCGAAAGAATCAAAGATCGAGAAACTAATTTTTTTTATATGTTTCAAGTTCGAATCTTTTTCTTCACATTTGATTAAAAGAAGAAGAAAAAAAACATGACAAAGTTCATTAGTTCATGTGTATTAAAAGTATTTATCTTTTTTTTTAAACTACCTAAAAAATTATTAAGAGTATTTATCATTCTTTTTCTAAGTGTCATGAAAAATTTCGTGTAGAAAATTAACGATTTTTACTTGGTTGATAATTTTGAGAGTTAGTTACTCCTTAAGAACAGAGTTTTTGATAGTGATCAGTGAGAGAGGAAAATGAGGGTCGCTTTGACTTTCATTTTTCATCATATTCATCAAGGTCGATCACTTTCTAATTTCATTATCAGTTGAGTTTGCATTAAAAAATTGGATCAAGGTTTTAAACAATTGGGACCTTTTATATAATTAATCTATTAAGGGTTGGTTCAGTTGGTAAAGACGTATTTGTAGTTGAGCCCAACCCAAGTTTGATCATCGCTGCCAACCGTACCTTGTTGGTGGGTAACCGAGTTATAGTGTACGATCTGGTGGCAGTTCACCAGGATCCTAATAGAGGAATATATATATATATATATATATATATATATATATATATATATATATATACAGTCCGACTACACTAAGGACGTCCTTAGTTTTTCTTAGGTACGGATTTCCTGTTTTAACCAACTTTCCGATCACATATATATATATATATATATATATATATATATATATATATATATATATATATATACACAGTCCGACTACACTAAGGACGTCCTTAGTTTTTCTTAGGTACGGATTTCCGGTTTTAACCAACTTTTCGATCACATTTTCACATCTTAACCGTTCAGTTTTTAGGTCCTAATGTATAGATCACCTCTGAAAATTTTCAGCCAATTTGGTGATCGTTAAGGCATCCAAAACTGCAATTTACCATTATAAATACGAACGGTTCCGGTTTGACAGATTCGGTCCGTTCGTGTAAATTGCAGTTTTGGATGTCTTAACGATCACCAAATTGGCTGAAATTTTGCAGGGGGGATCTATACATTAGGCTCTAAAAACTGAAAGGTTAAGATGTGAAAATATGATCGGAAAGTGGGTGAAAACACCAAATCCGCACCTAAGAAAAACTAAGGACATCCTTACCTGAGAAATTTTGCAGGGGGGATCTATACATTAGGCTCTAAAAACTGAAAGGTTAAGATGTGAAAATATGATCGGAAAGTGGGTGAAAACACCAAATCCGCACCTAAGAAAAACTAAGGACATCCTTACCTGAGAAAAATCCTATATATATATATATATATATATATATATATATAGCCCTTTTAGTGAGGGATCCTTTTTTTTTGGTATTTTCTAGGGATAGGGTATTAAACCAACTTTTTGATCATATTTTCACATCTCAACCGTTCAGTTTTTATATCCTAATGTGTAGATCACTTCTGTAAATTTTCAGCCAATTTGATGATCGTTAAGGCATCCAAAACTGTAATTTACCATTATAAACACGAACGGTTCCCGTTCGACAGATTCGGCCCGTTCGTGTAAATTGCAGTTTTGGATTTCTTAACGATCACCAATTTGGCTGAAAATTTACAGAAGTGATCTACACATTATGACGTAAAAAATGAACGGTTGAGATGCCGAAATATGTTCGAAAAATTTGTCTAATGCTTATTCATATAAAATACCAAAAAATGGATCCCTTAGTGGAAGGGTATATATATATATAGACACACACACAGGGCCCTATTGAGGGATTCTATTTTTTTGGCTATTTTAAGAGATCACTTATTGGACTTACTTTTCGATCATATATTCACATCTCATTCGTGACACGATCACTCCATCAATTTTAACTAACATGTGTAATTTGTGTATCGAGTTTTAATTTCAAAAGTATGATTAATGAATCAGATGTATCATATGTAATTTGTGTATCAAGTTTTTAATTTCATAAATATGATTAATATTTGATGGCTATTAACCTTTGAGACTTTTTGTCAACCATACGGGTAGCTGTAAGATGGGGTCATGGAGGCATACTTTGTTGGTCAGCTTCAAATATTCAAGATCGAGACTGCCAAGACACTGTCGTTGAACCGGCTCTGCTTTGCTGTGTTTGGTTCTCTTCCATTTGCAGTGGAAATTTTTTACCCCCTCATCTTAGTCAAAAGTCAGACATTAGAACGATTCCTCCACGTGAGGCATTGAACACTTGAGAATATAAACAGACCCTTGTGGCTTTGAACAAGTCGAGCCCTGATCAAGTGACTGCCTCTGGAATCTGGGATTTGAAACTCCATGACCCTTTAGAGTACTAAAACCTTCCCTGAAGTATATTCAGATCACATTGTAGAATGGTACGTAGCAAGCACTGGGTGGTTTAATGGAAGGTCAACAAGGGTTCGAGGCTTCAAGCCACACTGTCATAGCTTGCGACCGCTAATCGCCTCTCGAAATGTTAGCTTGTGAGATCTCTCTAAAGCCAAAATAATCAACGCAGGCTTAAACTAATGACTAAGAAACGCGAACAAAGGCATATTACAATATAAGGGATAAGCTCAGGTCTTAGCAAGACGCAAATGAATTCAAATTTGGCAAACTAGCTGGTCTTTGTAGATTTTGCATGTGCCTTCCTCTGGATTTTCAACGTCAATCAAGATTTCAACACAAAGAATATAACAGTTCACATGAAACAGCCTACCTAGTTTAGGCAGCACGTTGCAAGCTTTACCGCATACATAGGCTTCAACGGTGACATCATATTGTCCCAATCATACTATTGTCATATATTACGACTTCTCTCAAAAGAGTTCAGGAGAAACAAAACAACTTTACATGTATCTAGTGCCAAACCAAATGCCATGAAGAGTAAGCAAATTGGTTACCTATACGAAGAGCTGTGATACGATACAAATGTAACCATGGTCAAAGTCCTGTGTTCGAGTCACCATGGGAGTAGGAGTGAAATCTTTTGATTCTCTTTAAAAAAAAAAATACAAATGTAACAAGTGAAAACTGGAATTGAAGGCCCTTTCTATTTCCTCATAAGAAGAACCACTGTGTGAGCTGCAATGCTACGATTTTCTCCTAGGCTGTCGACCTTCTCATGAGTCTTGGCTTTCAGATTCACAACAGATGGATCTGCACCAAGCAGCTTAGCTAAGTTGGCTCTCATAACCTCCTTATGTGGGCTCAATTTCGGTCTTTGAAGAATCAAGGTAGCGTCTAAATTTCCAATTTCATAACCCGCCTCATGCATCAATTTCACCTGGAACAACCATAGCACAGATGACAAGTTTGCTTAAATTAATTTTTCTCTATGGATTTTTCTAGCATTCTGTCCAACATCATTGAAGGCATTTTTTAATTTAACATACAGAAACAAAAGAAACACAGACAAGAGTGAATCATGAAGATAGGTAGATCCTACAGAACAACCACACTAGGCAATGCTAACCGGAACAAACTCCATGGAAAATTATCTTCCATATTGTTTACTACCTAATCTTGTTTGCACATTTGCTTATAAACAACTCACCTGCACCAGCCCTAGGATGAGACACCGAGGGCTTCTGCCCCGTACCCCACACCAAGGCGGTCCTAATTTTGTATATATGAAAGAAGAAGAAGAAGCCTATTTTTAACAAACTCGATTCTTTATCTGTGAAAGATCAACTTCACTTTCGTAAGAGGCCCCTTACAGCAAAGCAGCCCCTAATACTTTCAACCTTTACATTATCATGTTATTCTTTGTAATTTTGCTTGTAAATTGTGAATGGATGCAAAACAGCCTCATTGTAGATTTGATTGGAGCCCAGCTTTTGTTCGAATAGTTAAAAACTCAACCCTTTTATCCATCATTGTTACCCCATCGTCATGCATGACCAATCACTCACTAATTCAATGCTTAGTCTAACCTCCTACAGCTTTTAATTATCTCCCCAGCAAATCAGACAACACAAAGACAATAATAGCTTTCATTTGTCCCAATCATCCCAATTGTTTCGATTACGGCAACAATGACACAAATTGTATACAAAAGTCACTCCGAGTGATCAATTAGACCTACAACCATATAGAAAAAAGAACAAGGGAGCTAGGATGACTACGACTACTTACAGCTTCTTTGATGAAGACAGAGGAAGCCGCACCGCGCCACTTGGGATCCGAATCCGGAAATATCTGCCCGATATCCGGGAGGCCCAATGCTCCCAGTATAGCATCCACCACACAGTGAAGCAACACATCCCCTGAGCACAGTAAAATTAAATTAAATAAAATAAAATAAAAAAGAGATAAAAAAAATTGTGGTAATTATAGTAGATGAAATTTTGCAATGGAAATTGATGAACTTACCATCGGAGTGAGCCTCGCAGCCTCTATCGTGAGGGATGTCGATGCCGCCGATGATCAGAGGGTAGCCGGGCTCCAATCGGTGGAGGTCGAAGCCGTGCCCGACCCGGAAAGGCAAGGTCTTGGAGGCGGTGGCGGAGGATGGGGCTTGGTCGACCTCGAGGGCCGTGGAGGCGGAGGCCCAAACTAGGGGTTTGGTTCTGGGCCGGGTTTCGGGTAATCGGAGAGATGGAGAAGAAGAGGTGTGGAGATTGGAGAGGAAAAGAGAGTGAGGGAGTGATTTGGGTGTTGCGGCGGCGACTGAAGAGGCGGAGAGGGATGCGGCCGCCATGGTGGTTGAAGAAACTGAAGCTCCGGGAGGCGAAGCGACGGCGTTTTGGGGACTCTCTGTGGTTTTTGTTGGCTCACTCACTCAGTCCGACTGTTTTGGGCGTTATGAGATAGAAGATGATGCTGCAATGATGGGACCCACTTTGGTACACTTGTCTCATGTGAAATCCAAGTACTCAGTGGCATATCCCTTTTTTTTTCCTTCTTTTTTTGGGGCGAATGAGGTGTTTTTCATAAGCACATGATTAAAAACTGGACATCAACCTCTTTTGAGTATTCAGCTTACATTTGTTTAATTTGTAGAACCTTTTTGAGTATCCAGTTTACATTTGTTTAATTTGTAGGACTTCTTTGAGTATCCAGCTCACATTTATTTAACTTTTAGGTTTATCCAAGTTTTCGCTAGACCAAATCACTTGGGTAGTGGCACATTCATAATTTGAGTAACTTCATTCATTCATTTTTTTTTTTTTTGTCAAAGTAATCCTAACTTTTGGAAATGGCATTTTTGGTACCAGGGCAGAAAATGGTTGGAATCCATGGTGTTTATAGTTTTTTTCTATTGTTGTTGGGAAGTGAATATAGAAAGCATGGAATGCAAGGGCAAATGTTCTTCTGGCCATATAAACGTATGTTAGGTGAGATACAATGAACCCTACCAGCAAGGAAACAATTTAAAGTCCCAATTAATGATACCCTCAATGTCTTTCCCATTTTCCAGTTTCCATTCTCATTTCTTCTGAATCTAAATTCCATTTTCATTTACTACAATACAATGAGAATGCTAAAGTCAGTCGTTCCACAGGAGCGATTTCCAGTCATTGATGAGTGCAAGTCCCATATTCAGAGCTGTTTATTGAACATGCAAGATGGGGCCTGGCCGTAGCACAGTTCCTACAGCTGTCAACTTGCAAAGAGGTTACATTGAGCATATCTAAGTATGAACAGAATACAAATCCCAGCCTAAACCCTAAAGTGCAGAGTAAAATCGATCAAAACAACGTGTGCGTTGCTCTCTTGTATGTGCCGATAGGGTGTCTGGCATGCACGTTCCAAACCTGCCAGTCACCTTACACAAGCATGTTTTTCGGGAAGCATGTTCCTCATTCGCTTTAAATGAGCATGGATCTAGCATTTGGAAAGACATAGAACCATAAGATAAGCAAAGCATGTAAGTGTAACTACTCATTTTATTTGTTTAAAGCTGTATATCTACTTTGTACAACACAAGTCTACATGTCTGTGAAGCAGCTTTTACAACAATGTGCAAGCAAATACCCCTTCAATCTACTAAAAAGGTACACTTAACACATCTGTCACTTGTGACACTAATATTCACACTGTGGGAATGCTGAACTTCCAGTATCCATGCAACAACAAATGAGCCCAGTTGGAAGTGATAGAGGCAGTTTGCTTGTTAAGACTTATCTGAGACAGAACCCTTTAGTTGCTTGCATCCATGCTCTGGTAAAAGATTTTCTGATGCAGCTCGCTTTTGTCTCAACTGCAACAAGAAGTCATGAAAACTAGAATAAAGCTTCTCTCTCACTATTCTCAGTCATATGCACGTCAGCAAATGTAAGCTGTCAGAAAAAGAAGGCATAAAATCTGCATTAGTACCTTCTCTTCAGCATGCTGCTGATACATGTGCCTCAGAAGAATGTTTTTGGATTCAGTAGTTATCACTGCAAAGCGGTTCCAATCAGGTAAGTTTCAAATTTTAAAACAACACAATTAGCAAATTCCCAAGCAAAATTTACAAGTCTAAACAGCATCCCTGATGGGATCTTTCTTAAAGACCCTGAATACTGATGCAGGAAGCAAACTCTAACACTAATCAACAGCAAATGTGAAGTCAAACAAAAGGCGCTACCATTGAAATAACAGGGATAGAAACATTTTTTCATTACCTTGATCTGGTGGCGGAAGGGTCCGGTTGTGGGTAGCATGATAGGTTGTAGGAGTCATTTTCTACAGACAGATGGAGACATGATTATAAGAAAGAAAAAGCATTTACTTCCAATTGCTTTGCAATCACAAGCATAAATCATGACATGAAAGCATTAGTTCACATCATTTTCAATTTTTGATGAGAGACCTACGACAAGCTATAATTATTACTTCACTTTCCATTCTAATCTAGATTGGTGATCAGAATAAGTAGCCAACACGCTGCAGCTGTAACTATTAGCATAATACAAGCACACTATAGAATATGTATTCTGGTGGTTGGAATCAGATAGGCCTTTTTCAACACTAAGCCAACTAGCCAAGCTAAATGATGGTTGATACCCATACTAACATATGTTTCAGAGTATTGCTAAACTCTGTACCGACAATCCTGCTTCTCTTTACAAGGTAGGTAAACACTTTGCAGTTTCTCTTTCATTCATTTCTTAACACTCAGTCATACAAGAAACAGAACATTCACCTTAAGTATAAAAGCTGCTAGGTTATCTTCTAGGTATAAGGAAAGGCAATAATATCTTAAAGAATTTGTTGAGATGTAGCGAACACATATATCGCTCTGACTTCCTCACTATATTTCATGTTGGCAATCCTTATAACATATTTCAATCAGTGCGTTCTTGCCCACGATGTGAGCTCAGTTGTTCTCAAACAGATCGTAGCTTAAGGTGCTAAACTAGACATGCCAACTATTTTTGCAGAAAAGTTCAAACACCATGTTTTCTCAAGCATATAAATATAAACACTATTGAGCATCTTACCATTACTAATTGGTTTTGAGTTAGATGCTCTAACGTTATGATGCTACAAGAACAGACAGTTTGGCCAGACATACTCTATACTGCCCAATATGACTTATTCATGCATTTGGCTCAACTAAGTAAGCATGTGGAGAAAGCAGAAATCCTACGTCATGTATTCTAACCTTGCATACCACCATATAAAAATTCTAGAACTCTTACCAAACATACGACAAAATCATAATAAACGCATTCTATCTGGCAGACAATTATGGAGATATTTTCTATAACAGCCATATATAGGAAGGCGGAACCTAATTGGCACACTTTTCAAATACTAGTTCTCCCACTGTAACTTAGCAAGGTATTAAATGAGCTTCATGTATATGGTATATTCATCAGTAGAAGCTATAATCACTCATTACTGCCATGTAGAACAGTTCAAAATGCCAACGATATCTCAAATTCGGCATAGTTGTAACTAATGCCTCTGCTTGCTAATTTCTTATGCACTCTCTAAGATTTGAACACAACAGTATATGTTAACTGAAGAACAAAGCTTTCATTTTGGCAGAAAACATTTTTAATTGTATATAGTAAAAAGAATGAAACTTTAAGGATAAATCGTGATATAATTTAGATCACAACACTATGAATGACATGATTGTTAACAATCACAGCAAGCCATAACTAAAATCAACACATTGTTCAATGATCAAAAGATCAAACAGAAAACACATCTGATAAATTCTGACTAACTCGAGCAACATAAGAGACTGTAAGTCAAGAAAACTGATAAATTGTTGTGATGCTAGAATTCTGTATTTACTTACACTATTCATTACAAGAACAAAAAATAGAGTCGGTGCCAGAAATCATGATTCTCATACAATTCAAACTGGGTCTGAAAAGTTTCTTAATGCACATACCCAGAAGCCCTTATCTAGAACTGAATAAGATCACAACAAAAAGCAACCTTCTTTTCTCAACTCGGTTCAGAAAGAACACAACTTGGCAACAATCACTACAAAAGATTACATAAGACAATTGAAGCAGAAAACTTGGACTAAGAGAAAAAAAGAATCAAAGCAAGGTTTTGATGATTGAGAAAGTGAAGACTCACAGAAGGATTTGTGGGATCGGAGGGTCGGAGCTGGCTGAAGTTGTGAGGGTCATATGACGGCCAGTTACCGAACAAAGACCCCATGAAATGCACCTAAAGAGAATGCCCTGCTAATTCTAGAACCAACCTCAATTACTACGCAGAGAGAGAGAGTTGGTAGATGGCAAAACCTACGAATCCATCCATGTGTGCCACTTTATATAGAGGCCACCATCGTAGTCCTAATTATTTGTCCCACCACCTCGGCTTCGCTGCCCACTGCCTAATTACAAAGGAAATAATCCTGTTTCCAACTTTCCAAGGTAAAATGTAAAATTCCGCCGGGTTTCTGTCGTTTTTTGTAAGGCAAAAGGTCCTTTTTTAGGTCTAATAAAAAAATTAAAACCCAAATTAAAATAAACACAAAAAAAAATCTTTGCAGGAACATACATATATAATGTGATTAATGTCTTAACTTTCGTCCAAAATAAAATAAAAAACATATATATATGTCTTAACCAGTATTTGATATATTCATTTATATTGAAATGTTAATATAGTGATTAAGTTCGAATCATCTTTTTTTCTTACTAAATAATTAATAATTTTAAATTATTAACAATATAAAGAGTAGTGCTTATTGTGCGTAGAAAATTGATCCTTAACTTACGCATTATCTACACTATCTGGAACATGATTTCATCACGACCTTTTATTATAACCCCAAGATTTGAGCTCCTGAGCCTTTAGCCTAACTAATTTTCATGTCTCAATCTTTTTTCTTTTGTATTGGATTGAAGCTACTTACCAAGAGAATAACCATTGCAAAGTTAAGGTACTATTGTACTAATAGCGTATTTATAGTAGTATTGTATCTAAATTTAGAAAATATATTATTTTTTCGTTTGAGCTATTATCAGAAAATCTGAACTTATTACCAACCAATGGTTTTTTTTTTTTGATAGATTATCAACGTTAGCTCAGATCTTATAACTCATTTAAAAAAAAAAAAAAAAAAAAAAAAAGATTGTTCTGTTTTAGGGAATCAGAAACTGAGAGAAAATTGTTGTGTATTCTCATTGATAACATGGGCCTCTTTATATAGAAGATTACAATGCATAGAATCTGAACATACAAGGAAAGTAATTCTACATTGAATAGGATTCTAAATCTTTCTATAACCTTATTACCACTAGGTCAAGTAACCTAGAGTTTGGGCTAAACACAAAATAGAGATTTCCTTAAACACTCCCCCTTGTGTTGCCCAAATGCGGTGCTCCTCTAATTGCCTCGCTAAAAATCTTGCCGAATAACAAAAACTCAGTGGGACAAAAATAACCTCAGTCGGAGGAGAAAAAAAACACAACACACCCTTCACGTTTTAAGGTGAACATATAGATATCTCCCCTTGATGTCTGCGCCTCCCCTTGATGACTACGATAATGGGAGTTCAGATAGTTTTCGCAAGCCAATTCTTGCTACATGTTTCTCGAACGTGG